>OY757027.1:25898924-26498924 GCA_963580285.1 Lucinisca nassula | reverse complement strand
TAAGGAGCAGAACTCTATAAGCATTTTGCTTTCGTTCTTATCCTTTAAATTGTTCATTGTTGCATATTTTTGTATGATGTATTGTTTGTATGAAATAAATATGTTTAAACTAAACTCGTTAAGGGAAAAAGGTAAAATGCTCGGCAAAGCCTCGCATTTTATCCCTTTCCCTCCACTCGTTTAATAAATCCAATAATACATGAACACTCATGTAAGATTCTCTATGTAATAACACCACAGAATTGACAAGCGTATACTGTACAGGTTTGGCTGGGCCAGATTAGCTAATTCTCGGCCAATTAGGCCTCAACAGTGACCCTCAAATATTTTCAAAATTCCACACTGGAATCAATGATAAAAAAGTCTAGAAAGTATAATCTGCACTATGAGGAAGGGCAGTGGGACCTTTTACGGCCGCCACATATACATTTGTACCCTTAATACCAGCTGTAGCGTAGTTTAACGTGTTCTGTAAACGGTATTCCTTTGGAATCATGGACTACACTACAGAAATTAAAGTGTAGGGTGTATTATAAGGATCTTATATGGGTGTGAGGGGTGGATGGAAAAATCCGCCCCGAGCGTCACTGTCCGGCATCACGAGGCTTGCCGAGTGATGATGGACAGTGATGCCGAGGGACGGATTTTTCTATCCACACCTCACACCCATATAGGATTCCTTTTCTTGCATACCCTCCATTTCTTAGCGCGGATTTTTAATGCTGCAGTCACTTCGGTTACCGACGTCCGCCATATTGTGATGACACTACAGAAATGTTTAGTGACGTCACGTAACGTGCTGTGACATCAACCTTAACCACGGCGCATATGGGGTCGTATTCAACCAAAGCATTTATCAAATCGATTTTGGGTAAGAACACCAGGGTTAGAACAGAATTTCTTTCCCAAGCTGAAACTATGGATTTCCTTATCTGGTGTGCAAGAACAGTTTTTCCGTGCCAGACTTAAACTAGTTTCGGCCAAATAAAATCTCATAAGGGATCCTTAAATATTTTCAAAATTCAACAGTAGCATCAATGATCCCAACAGACTAGAAAATATAATATGCACATTGATAAAGGGAAAGAACTCTGCTAACGCAAGTTTTTTTTAACCCATTGCATGCTTGAAACCCCTAAAAGGTACCCTGGCAAATTGTGCAAGCCCAGATCAGACGCCGCAGAACGCGGCGTCTGATCAGGGTCTGCACTACTTGCTAACAGAATGTTCCGTCAAAAATAGAATAAAAACGAAAAAATACGCCTGACACCCCTTATATAACAAATGGACTTGTCAAACATATCGCAATGGATGAGTCCACTAGTATACAACGGATTAAATATTTTTTGTATCTACAGGGAAACCAGTATTTGTGTATAGATGCTGACGACACCGGAACTTTCATTGCTTTAGGAACAAAGGACGGACGGTATGTTATTCTATGGCATTGTGGGTTTGGTGAGGCCCAAAAGGTCCCTTCTCTCCTTTTGGCTATTGACGAGAACCAGACTTTTTATCATATGATCATACGCCTGGTATACATGACATGCATAGAGGATCTTACATTCGAGCTCATGTATTATTGAATTTATTAAAAAAAATTGAGAAAAAGGGTTAAAATATGAGGCTTTGCCAAGCATTTTATTCCTTTTCCTCAACGAATTTTATATATTCAATAATACATGTGCAAGAATGCAAGATTCTATTTATCATTTGACATTTAAAACGCATTTTATATTATTCGCGATTGTTTTCACAAAAATGTCAATATTCTGCCATATGTTAACGCGACGTCGTTAAGGATGACGTACACTTAACGTTATTGCGCGTATCTAACTAATTTGCATATTTAATCCACTAGTGGTTTATCGAATTTATTACATGGCTTTGTTACATTCTCAGACGCAACGTGATATGATATAGAGGATATTTGATTTTTTCAGTGTAAGATCGAATTTTATTTCATCGAATGAACACCAAAACTGTTATTTTCACGAGTGGCGTAGCCACGAGTGAAAATAGCAGTTTTGGTGTTCATGAGTGAAATAAAATTTGATCTTGCACTGAAAAAATCAAATTTTCTGTTTCTTACATGCTTCAAAAGGCAATATTTAGCGTCTTTAATGGTGTCGCTCACATTCGGAGAAAACTATCTTTGTTCCTGTTCGTTTCGCGTCAATTTAGTGGTGTCCATCGTGTTTAGTGGGTATACTATTGGGTGTAAACTGAAAGTTTGCACCTGAGAAATGGTCTGGGATGGTATTATTATGAATGATTAATGAAATAATTGAGAGAGTAGTTTTCCAAAGAAGTTGCTGGCAAGTCTAACGTCGCGCGACAAAAGACGTGACGTCAGCGTCATAAATGACGTCAGTAACGTCCCCGTCACACATGAACGGGCTATGCGTCAATTAGAACACTTTTCAGTATTGTTCAGTTATCTGACAAAGATAAAATTGATATTAGAGTAAGGTTTGAAGAAAAAAGTAGTCCCAAACAGTGAAAAATAAAAAATCGTATTTTCACTGTTTGAAACAGTGAAAATATCGATTTATATTTCACTGTTAAATCTCTACCATTCATTGAAAAGCATGTAAGAAAAATTCTTTTATACTTCTCTTGATAAAGTTCACTGTCCAAGAACATTTCCTCAAATGAGGCGACCGACAAAAAAAAAAGAAGGCCCCATGCATTCTCTACGGAACCCGGGAAGGGACATGATTTTTTTTTATTTTGTAAGTTGTGCGCACAAGATAATATCTTGTGCGGACAAGATATTATCTTGTGCAGACAAGATATTATCTTGTGCGGACAACATATTATCTTGTGCGGACAAGATAATATCTTGTGCAGACAAGATAATATCTTGTCCGCACAACATAATATCTTGTCCGCACAAGATATTATCTTGTGTGGACAAGATATTATCTTGTGCAGACAAGATATTATCTTGTCCGCACAAGATATCAAGTTGTGCGAACAAGATATTATCTTGTCCGCACTAGATAATATCTTGTCTCCACAACATAGATCTTGTGCGCACAAGATATTATCTTGTCCGCAAAAGATAATATCTTGTCCGCACAAGATAATATCTTGTCCGCACAACTTCCCAAGATCTATGTTGTGCAAACAAGATATTATGTTGTGCGAACAAGATAATATGTTGTCCGAACAAGATAATATCTTGTCCGCTCAAGATATTATCTTGTTCGCACAACATAATTAAAATAAAAAATCATGTCCCTTCCCGGGTTCCGTAATTCTCTGATTTATTATAGCGCCTTTGTCTTGTCTTCTTTGTCAGTTAGATTGAGTCCGAAGAGGTGCGACATATCCGTCAGTAGGACGTTTTTCGGTTTTACTAATGCGTGCATGCTCAGGTAACTTACAGGGTTATATACTCTCTTCGACATGAACCAGCGCACGACAAAACCTACATAAAAACGTGCGGCCTTCTAATATCCGGATCGGTGTACTCACAAGAAATGTCGTGTATTTCTCTTTGAAAAGCCCGCAGGCAATAGATTGTACATGCTACAGCGAAGGCTCTGATCAGACTGCGCGAATGCGCAGGCTGATCTGAGTGTTGGCTGGTCGCACAAGGCTTAACGTAGGTTTTGTTGTGCGCTAGCTCACATATGTTTTATGTAATCCTTTGGAAACAAGGAACACACCACAGATCTGAAAAATATGGAGGGTTCATGTTTCCTGGGCCAGACCAGCCAGTTTCGGCCAAATAGGCCTCATAAGTGACCTTAAAATATTTTCAAAATTACAGAAAGGCATCAATGACTTCGAGCAACAAAGACTCTGGCTAGACTGCATAAATGTGGCTTAAACTGTACAAAGATCAAAAACAATGTTCCTCGGGAAAATAACACACAGAATCACATTGCGAGCCACAGACAGAAGTACTCGTATCGAAGAACTAAGTAGTTTGAGTTACTGCAACCCACGCCTTTACTTCAATATCGACACATTACGAAACCTAGCCTATACGAATACATTGTAAACTTTACCGCCAAAAAAACTAGAGCTATCACTAAAGGTGATGAATACCCCCACAAAAACTGCCTTGATAGTACAACAGCGGCATTTTGCATTTTTTTCACTTGAAAGGGGCCATAACTATGTCGAAAATTGACGAATTGTAGTGGAAATCGAACTTGACCTGTATTTTATGATGTTACATCAGTGTACCGAAAATTATAAAAATCGGTGAAGCGCTTTTTGAGTTATCGTCTGGAAACCAAGTCAACAGACCGACCGACAGACAGACCGACAGACTGACAAGCTCACTCCTATATACCCACCCCCCCCCAGATTTCATTTGTGGGGGTATAACGAAAATTTTAATATGAAAAATTGTGATATTTTTCTTATTTTTTTTAAAAACATTGCTTGTGGGTACTCGATAGAGCCGCCTCACCAAGGTGGTTCTAACGAGTACCCACCATCTATGTAGGCGGTTCTAACGAGTACCCACAATCTATGTTTTAAGCAGAAATAAGAAAAATAATGTATACCCCTGTAAACCCAAGTTTTTCTATGTAAAAGTGGATTTTAAAGGGGTCAAAATTATATAGGCGTCTTTGCGTGATGGATATAAAGTAAAACCTGTCTTAGTGCCACCTCTATTAAGCAAACAACCTATCTTAAGCAAGCAGGCATTCAGTCCCCAAAAAAGAAAAATACTTTCTAATTCACCTGTGTTAAGCAAGTCTTAAGCATGCACATTTTGAATATCCCATAGTTGCTTGCTTAATACAGGTTCGACTGTGTTGCAGACTCTAACAACTCCATGAAGATGGACAACAAAATGCATTCAAATTCACTTGTGTTAAGCAAACACCTGTCTAAAGCATGCACTTTTTAGCTCGACCTACGAAAGTAAGGGGGAGCTATTGCCATACCCCAGGCATCCCTCATCGGCGTCAGCGTGGGCGTTCGAATTTGGTTAAAATTTATATAGCTCTTATAATTATATGATGTTTTACAAGTTTATTTTGAATATTAATTACCAATTGGTAAAAAACAATATTTAACATTATCATTGCACTTCATTTTACAGGTTTTTTGCCTTAAATTGGACTTTTTGAGAATTTAATATTTTCCTCTGCATTACCTCCCTTATTTCCCTTTGTTAAAGTTTACCTGCAAGCTGCGTGAGTTCAAATCCCAGGGGAGGAATGTTTTTTTTTGTTTTATAGCTCACCTGAGCACGAAGTGCTCAAGGTGAGCTATTGTGATTGCTTTTTGTCCGTCGTCCGTCCGTCCGTCCGTCTGACCGCACCAACAAATGTATAGTTAGGTGGCTATGTAAATGGACAGAATGTAAGTCTATGGGATTTATTCCGTTAGACACCGAAAATACTTCTTTTCTGTGGCTAAAAGTAGCCACTTAAGTATCAATCCTGCCAAAAATAGCCACATAAGTATACATCCGTGAGAACGTCCGTCCGTCCGTCAACAATTTCTTTAAATGACATCTCCTCCTAGGCAAATGACCGGATTTCAAAATCATTACACACAAATGTTCCTCGAGTGACCCTCTACCAAAATTGCTAAAATTGTTCTGCTCAGCTGAACAAAATGGCTGCCAGAGCTAAAAATAGAAAAACATTTAAACGACATCTCCTCCTAGGCCAATGTTCAGATTTCAAAATAATTTCACGGAAATGTTCCTTGGGTGGCCCTCTACCAAAATTGCTAAAATGGTTCTGCTCTGCTGAACAAAATGGCCGCCACATCTAAAAATAGAAAAACCTTTAAACGATATCTCCTCCTTGGCCAATGTCCCGATTTCAAAATAATTTCACAGATATGTTTCTTGGGTGACCCTCTACCAAAATTGCTAAAATGGTTCCGCTCTGCTGAACAAAATGGCCGCCACATCTAAAAATAGAAAAACCTTCGAACGACATCTCCTCCTAGGCAAATGGCCGAATTTCAAAATCATTTCACAGAAATGTTCCTCTGGTGACCCTCTACCAAAATTGCTAAAATGGTTTTGCTCTGCTGAACAAAATGGCTGCCAGAGCTAAAAATAGAAAAACCTTTAAACGACATCTCCTCCTTGGCCAATGTCCCGATTTCAAAATAATTTCACAGATATATTCCTTGGGTGACCCTCTACCAAAATTGCTAAAATGGTTCCGCTCTGCTGAACAAAATGGCCGCAACATCTAAAAATAGAAAAACCTTAAAACGATATCTCCTCCTAGGCAAATGGCCGGATTTCAAAATCATTTCACAGAAATGTTCCTCTGGTGACCCTCTACCACAATTGCTGAAATTGTTCTGCTCCGCGGAACAAAATGGCTGCCAGAGCTAAAAATAGAAAAACCTTTAAACGACATCTCCTCCTAGGCCAATGTCCAGATTTCAAAATAATTTCACAGAAATGTTCCTTGGGTGACCCTCTACCAAAATTGCTAAAATGGTTCTGCTCTGCTGAACAAAATGGTCGCCACATCTAAAAATAGAAAAACCTTAAAACGATATCTCCTCCTAAGCCAATGGCCGGATTTCAAAATCATTTCACGGAAATGTTCTTCGGGTGACCCTCTACCAAAATTGCTAAAATGGTTCTGCATGGCTGAACAAAATGGCCGCCAGAGCTAAAATAGAAAAACCTTTAAATCACATCTCCTCCTAGGCCAATGGCCCGATTTCAAAATAATTTCAAAGAGAGGATCCTTGTCTGACCCTCTACCAAAATTGCTAAAACGGTTTCGTTTTGCTGAACAAAATGGCCACCAGGACTTAAAAATAGAAAAACTTTTAAACGAAATCTCTTCCTAGGCCAATGTGCCGATTTCAAAATAATTTCACAGAAATGTTCCTTGGGTGACCCTCTACCAAAATTGCTAAAATGTTTTTGCTCTGCTGAACAAAATGGCCACCAGATATAAAAATAGAAGAACCTTTAAACGATATCTGCTCCCAAGCCAATGGCCCGATTTCAAAATCATTTTACAGAAATGTTCCTCGGGTGACCCTCTACCGAATTTGCTAAAATGGTTCTACTCCGCTGAACAAAATTGCCACCAGAGCTAAAAATAGAAAACCTTTAAACAACATCTCCTCCTAGACCAATGCCCTGATTTCGAAATAATTTCACAGAGACAGTCCTTGGCTGACCCTCTACCAAAATTGCTAAAACGGTTCTGCTTTGCTGAACAAAATGGCTGCCATACTTTTGCAGAAATGTTCCTAGGGTGACCCTCATCCAAACTTGCGAAAATGGTTTTATTCCAATGAATAAAATGGCCACCATAGTTAAAAATAGAAAAGACCTTTAGATGACAGCTTCTCCTAGGCCAGTGGCTAGATTTCGAAATAATTTTACTGAAATGTTCCTTGGGTGACCTTTTACCAAAGCTGCTAAAATGGTTTCCCTTGCTGAACACAATGGCTGTTGGATATTATTATTTTAGGTCTAGCCTGCCCAGGCATGGTGGTGCAATTTGGACCATCTATGCACATGAACTATATTGGTTTCTTTTGGTGGCAGGGCTTGAGATGTCTTCTCAGTGTTGGGTCAAATTCCAACAAAATTGGATACAACATCTTCAAAATGACCTAAATAGTGTTGACTGGGACGTTAAATCTCAATTTAAACAAAAAGGGCATGCGAGGACCAGTCTGATCTGGATCCACACTGTTTGCAATAATGACTTTAAAGTAACCAGCCAACACAAAGCAGAAGATAATTCTGAATGGTTAAACAGAAACATCTTAATCACTCTTTGAAATTGTACATTTATATAAAAACAACAAGGTTTTAGACCTGCCAAAATATCAACAGGCAGTTGAAGATAAGACTATTATACATAGCTCTGTTACTGCTTGCATAATATGGTATGAATCAGTAGGACTCAAAACAAATTGTGAAGTGACTAATATTGTACTGCCAGAATGTGTGCAGTGACTCTGGCTCTCATTGTAAAATAGAAGTCACTTTGAGGTTAGGACCCAGGTGTTTGACCTAGATATAAACAGAGCTGCAAACATGGGCTAGATAACTACTAGGCTCTTGAAAATAATATATGTGGCTTAAGGATCTGCGCTGCAGTATACAGAATCAGCACCAAAAACTGTTTATTTTTGATGGAGTGATGTAGATAAGGTAGGTATATGTTGATAGTTAAAGGATAATTTTCCTTATCAATAAAACATATGTTGTGGGTATTTATTAGAACCACCTTGCTCTTAATGAATAAATACACACCACACATTTTTATCGAAAAATAAGGGAGACTTTAGCTAATGTACCACTAAATACCCACCATATCTACAGCTCTATGAACTAAAGATTTGACTGATTGATTGTTTTGGGTTTAATGACACGTCAACCCTTGTGGGTCATTTTGGGTCCTCTCAGAGAAACGGAGAAAAGAGGTAGGAGAGATAGGAGAGGATATGAAAGTGAGGGACAGAGGAGAAGAGGCAAATGAATGGAAGGAAGTGTATATAGAAACAGAAAAAATAACATTCCCCCCTCTACCCCTTGCAGCAAGGACAGTAGGCCTTGTCCAACTGTGAGCCAATATCAGTTGGACACAACAGTGATGCAAGATACACTTATAGAGATTTAATTATAGTATTAATAAATGAATTCTGAGCCAAGGCACAGAAAAGAATCAAGCTGGCATATAGTATTGGCATGCCTAAATAGTGTTGACATGGATGTAAAACTCAACAAAAACAAACAAATTAACCCTTGCCCTGCTGAGCCTGGATATGCCTTATCTTTCAAACAATGTAGATTCTGATCAGATGGCTTCTTGGCTTCTAAAGAAGCCATCTGATCAAGATTTACACTTGCATTCAGTTTGTGAATTTATAGGAATAAATTACATCATTTTAACCCAGTTTGTGCCGAAAACTTAGAATGGGATACTGGCAACCCGGGATTGGCAAACAGTGAAGGCCCAGATCAGATGCTGCAGAACTTGACGTCTGATCGTTTGTAAAAGGTCCTGCCATTTTCCAAATTAGGGGTTGAGGTTGACAAAACAGTGTAGACCTAGAACAGATGCCACAGAATATGGCCTCTGTCTGATCAAAGTCTACTTTGTTACTTACACTTCAGGACATTTTGAGTCAGATGCTGCAGAATGTGGCGTCCAATCGGAATTTACACATTTTGCTTACAGTACAGAAATGTACAAGTAATAAACGAAATGTAAACAGTCTATACCGCAATTCAGGATCATTTTCCTAGCCTACATTCCGACACAATTGGCCCACCAGTGCTGTGCTTTGAAATATGCTATTGTTTCCCAAAATAAATCTGACTTCATAACGAACATAAGTGTTTATGCTCGAAAATCTAATGTCATTATTTCCAAAAACAAAACTTAACGTCATTTATATTCAAATACAAAAACTCCAGTGCAAACTAACACAATTTCATGTTATCAGAAAATTATCGTAGAAGCTTCTATGGTGAAATGGTTAAACTACTTGCCATTTAAACCAAGTTTCATGGGTTCAGTCCCAAGCTTCTCCACACTTGAGGCGTTTTTGATGCCGAGAATCCACATCCTTTGAACACAGTGACTGAATTTAAGAAAAAAATTACAAAATCTCCACCTAAGTTCTTAAATGGTTCTGCTACATTGAACAAATAGCACATAGAAAAAAATAAAAACATCATCAAAAGATAATACAACTTGACTCAGGTGAGCGAATTAGGTCCATCATGGACCTCTTGTTGTTTTTTCTTTTAAGCATAGCGGGTTTGGGGCTCAAGGTCAAGGTCACTGTGGCTATTTTTAGCTCACCTACAAAGGTGAGCTTTTGTGATCACATTTTGTCCATTGTCCGTCTTGCGCGCATCCGTCCGTGCGAGCGTCCGTAAACAATTTCAAATAAGTATATCTCTAATACCCCATGGCCAACCTTGATCAAATTTCATGAGAAGCATCATCAGGTAGGGGGCAAGGCAGCATAAGGTTTTTGGGCTGATTAGATTCGAATTCTGGTTGCCATGGCAACATATAGCTCCCATAGACTTACAAAGGGAAATATTTAAAAAATCTTCTTCTCTGAAACCACAGGACCCAGAGCTTAGATATTTAGCTTGTAACAACGTCAAGTGGTCACCTACATAAATCCTGCCAATCAGGGCACTGGGGTCCAAATTGGCCACACCCCAGGGCCCCTTAGCTCCAATAGACTTATAATGGGATAAAAAGCTTCAAAAATCTTCTTCTCTGAAACCACAGGGCCCAGAGCGTAGATATTTAGCATGTAGCAACGGCAAGTGGTCACCTACATAATTCCTGCCAATCATGCCCCTGGGGTCCAAATGGGCCACGTCCCGGGGCCCCTTAGCTCCCATAGACTCATAATGGAAAAAGCATAATGTAAAGCACAGAGCTTAGATATTTAGTATCTAGCAACATTAAATAGTCACCTACATAAATCCTGCTAACCCTGCCCCTGGTGTCCATATCGGCCACAACCTGGGGCCCCTTAGCTCCTGTAGACTTATAATGGAAAAAAAATTCTAAATTCTTCTTCTCTGAAACCATAAGGCCCAGAGCTGAGATATTTAGTATTATCAACTTCAAGTGGTCACCTACATAAATTCTGCCAATCATGTCCCTTGGGTCCAAATGGGCCACGCCCCGTGGCCCCTTAGCTCCCATAGACTCATAATAGAAAAAAGCTTCAAAAATCTTCTTCTCTGAAACCACAGGGCCCAGAGCTTAGATATTTAGCATGTAGCAACGGCAAGTGGTCACCTATGTCAATCCTGCCAATCATGCCCCTTGGGTCCAAATGGGCCACTCCCCGGGGCCCCTTAGCTCCCATAGACTCATAATGGAAAAAATAGCTTCAAAACTCTTCATCTCTGAAACCACAGGGCCCAGAGCTAAGATATTTAGCATATAGCAACGGCAAATGGTGACCTACATAAATCCTGCCAGTCATGCCCCTGGGCTGCAAATGGACAACGCCCCGGGGCCTCTTACATGCAGCCCCCATAGACTCATAATGGAAAAAAGCTTCAAAAATCTCTCTGAAACCACAGGGCCCTGAGCTTAGATATTTAGCATGTAGCAACGGTAAGTGGTCACCTACATAAATCCTACCAACCTTGTCCCTAGGGTCCAAATGGGCCATGCCCTTGGGGTCCCTTAGCTCCCATAGACTCATAATTGGAAAATCTTCAAAAATCTTCTTCTCTGAAACCACAGGGCCCTGAGCTTAGATATTTAGCATGTGGCAACGGCAAGTGGTCACCTACATAAATCCTGCCAGTCATGCCCCTTGGGGTTCAAATTGGCAACATCCTGTGGCCCCTTAACGCCAATAAACTTATAATGTAAAAAAAAGCTTCAAAAATCTTCTTCTCTGAAACCATGAAGTACATACTTTAGATATTTAGTATAAAGCAACATACAATGGTCGCCTACATAAATCCTGCCAACCATGCCCTTTCGGTCAAAATTGGCCATGCCCCAGGGGTCATTAGCTCCTATAGACTTATACTGGAAAAAAACATCACAAATCTTCTTCTCCGAAACCATAAGTCTCAGAGCTTAGATATTTAGTATGTAGCAATGTCAAGTGGTCTCCTACACTAATGATATTTTGGTACACAGGTGAGCGATATAGGGCCATTGGGCCCTTTTGTTAGAAAAAACGTTGTCATCGCTCTAGCGCCTTCATTTTTTGATGGATTTTAATATAACTTCACAGAAATGTTAGATCTTAATATAACTTCACACAAATGTTGGGTATAATGATATCTCGAGTGACTTTGACTTTCAGGGTCCGGGTCTTAAGGTCAAGGTCACTACTTTCAGGGTTTCCCTGTGTTAAAGTTTACCTGCAAGCTGCGTGAGTTCAAATCCCGGGGGAGGAATGTTTTTTCTTTTTAAAAACATAGCGGGTCTGGGGCTCAAGGTCAGGGTCACTGTGGTTATTTTTAGAAAAAACATTGTGATCGCTCTTGCGTCTTTATTTATTGATGGATTTTAATATAAATTCACACAAATGTTGGATATGATAATATCTCTAGCAAGTTCGACTTTCAGGTTCCGGGGCTGAAGGTCAAGGTCACTGCGGCTATTTTTAGAAAAACTTTTTGATCGCTCTTGCGCCTTTATTTATGGATGGATTTTAATATAACTACACACAAATGTTGGATATGATGATATCTCTAGCAAGTTCGACTTTCAGGTTCATGGGCTGAAGGTCAAGGTCACTGTGGCTATTTTTAGAAAAACTTTGTGATCGCTCTAGTGCCTACATTTGTCAACGCACCGGGTTCTCCATTGAATAAACAACACGAGTGACCATACTGGATTTAATTCAAATAAAGGGCTGTGAAGATGATGATGATGATGATGATGATGAAACAACGTCTATGATGAAACATTCTGGTCCACTGAAAATATATATAAAATATATTCAAAATATCATCAATGCAATAATGGGAGAGAAGTATAGAACTTCTCTCTATAGCTAACATGGCGTAAGTGCAGTACATCAAATACTTCAAATATAATGAAATATTTAATATACTGACATAGGCTACCGACGGAACTGCCATAAAAGGTGGTACGGTTCAATGGAAAGACCCTGAAGGCTCTATCTTGCAGTTTCCAACACAAATATCATGACATATCTGCTAGCTAAATATTCATTCAAATAGCCTAATTAGCACTTCACATTAAACTAACAAGTACAAAATAACATTAGAGTACATACCTGAAAATATATATAAAATATATTCAAAATATCATCAATGCAATAATGGGAGAGAAGTATAGAACTTCTCTCTATAGCTAACATGGCGTAAGTGCAGTGAAGCATGCTTAACAGGCATGAATATTGTTAAGGGTGGCCATGCAACGATACATGCATTGTTTGGATATTAAACGGGCAGGTATGTGCGCAAAAGGACACGTCACGGCAAAAGATAATACATGCTAATGCGGTACGCCATAACAGGGGTCTAAAATACTGTGCGATTCTATATCGTCGCGCTGCGGACGGGCCTGGATAGATATCGATGTATCTTAAATGCAATAGAAAAACGCAGCCTATGACATACTTCCCTGCTTTAGAGAATGTCGTCCCGACATCCTAGAAACATACTAAAACAAAAGCATAGATATACACAATATGGACCTGCGTTTTTCTATTGCATTTAAGATACATCGATATCTATCCAGGCCCGTCCGCAGCGCGACGATATAGAATCGCACAGTATTTTAAATGCAATAGAAAAACGCAGCCTATGACATACTTCCCTGCTTTAGAAGCATCTACCGTACAAGATGAAGTTATCGACGGAACAGCACTTACAGCAAAAGATTGGAGAAAGGCCCAGGGTGAAGATCTGACAATT
Organism: Lucinisca nassula; assembly: GCA_963580285.1. Taxonomy (NCBI): domain Eukaryota; kingdom Metazoa; phylum Mollusca; class Bivalvia; order Lucinida; family Lucinidae; genus Lucinisca; species Lucinisca nassula. The sequence goes on along the minus strand of OY757027.1, from coordinate 26,485,546 downwards.
AAGTACATCCTAGATTGCATACTTGAAGGTAGAACTCCAACGGATGAAGAATTAGAAGAAAATGGTATCGACAAAAGATTTGTAGTGGACTGGCATACATACCATCTGAAGGACGGAGTTCTATATAAGATCTCTTCTATTAAGGACGAAAATTTCAGCCTTTTGTGCTTGCCCAGATCACTGTGGGATGACATTTTCCAAGCATATCACGCTGACCTAGGCCATCAAGGTCGAGATAGGACATTGTCCCTGATTAAAAGAAGATTCTACTCGCCAGGACTGGACCAGTTTGTCAGGAACAGAATACAAACCTGTGGTCGTTGTATCAGAAGAAAGACAGCCCCTGTCAAAGCAGCCGAACTTGTCAACATCACATCATCGGCGCCAATGGAACTTGTTTGTATCGACTACCTGTGTTTGGAAAGGTCCAAAGGAGGATACGAGAACATCCTGGTTATAACAGACCACTTCACCAGATACGCGCAGGCGATACCTACAAGAAACCAGACAGCACATACCACTGCCAGACTACTTTTTGAAAACTTCTTTTTACATTATGGATTTCCGTCGAAACTTCATTCTGACATGGGTGCTAATTTCGAATCCAAAGTGATCAAGAAACTTTGTGAAATTTCTGGAATAAAGAAGTCCAGGACAACCCCTTACCATCCGATGGGAAATGGTATGACGGAGAGATTTAACAAAACTCTTCTTAACATGCTCGGAACTCTCCGCGAAAAGCAAAAATATGATTGGAAGTCCCATGTTTCCACTTTAACGCACGCCTATAATGCCGCCGTTCACGATAGTACGGGCTTTTCTCCCTACTACTTGATGTTCGGAAGACATCCCAGGCTGGCAATAGACGCGTTCCTTGGAATTCCTAATAGTACAGAGACACCTAAATCAAGGCAAGACTACAGTGACAAACTGAAAGATCGTCTTCTGTTCGCCTATAAAGAAGCTGGAGAAACAGCCAGAAGGTCTAGTAACAAGTATAAGAAATACTATGACCAGAAAGTACGCCATGCTGTACTGGAACTCGGAGATCGGGTATTGATCAGGAACGTAGGGCTTAAAGGTCGACAAAAATTGGCGGACAAATGGCAGAGACAGCCTTACATCGTAACCAGCCAACCTGATCCTAACATACCTATTTATGAGGTTCAGAGAGAAAACAGTCACTCTAAACCAAAGCTGCTACATCGGAATATGTTACTTCCGTTTGTTGGATTGCCCTGTTCAGAACTAGACGATGGACAAGGACAGAAGCAGAAGCAGAAGCCAGATGAAGAAAGTGAAAGGTCAGAGTCTGAATCAATAGAAGATACTAGTTCTGACGACAGTTTGGAAAGTGAGCCAGATATAGAACTGCGACCTCCGAGATATAATCTTCCAGTCCGTGGAGATAGGAATAATAAACCGTTTCCATCAAAAACGCAGAGAAATAGAGGTGAGGTCAGAAAAGGTACACGACAAAGGCGTCCTCCGGTCAGATTTCAAGCTGGGCAGCAATACAATAGATGTAATGAATACGTCTTTTGTGCTGACTCAAACGATGTCATATATATCTGAATACAGACATGATTATCTTTTCAGGTACAGAGACAGGGAATCGGCTCATTCCTACTCCATCCAATAGAATGGAGCACGTACAGTGTATTGTATACCCCTACTCCTATAGACCTATTATCCATCAACATTTTCATTTCATTCATTTCATCTTTTTTCTCCATTTTGTATTGTTTTACGTACTTTTCATAATGAAAGGTAGGATGATTTTTTTTATAATTCATCATGAAATTTTATACTTTTTATGATGATGTGACAATGTTGTTCTATATATACACATAGAAACATACATGGGCATAAATGTTCTAGTCTCGACGTGGTTTCGTTGACGGCTGTTCGAAACCTTCAATTAGATTTTAGCTGCGCCCTCGACTAGAATATGTAACAAGCAGATCACTCAGTATATAAATGTTCAATTGTGAATGTAGTATCTGCTAAACATCTTATCTGACAAATCATGCACAGGCTGACAAATCATGTCGGGCTTTCAATTCAGTTATCATTATTTCATTATTTACTTAGAGTACTTCATTTTAACCTTCCTGGCAATTTGATCAGGTCCATATTGTGTATATATAGAACAACAGTGTCACATCATCATAAAAAGTATAAAATTTCATGATGAATTATAAAAAAAATCATCCTACCTTTCATTATGAAAAGTACGTAAAACAATACAAAATGGAGAAAAAAGATGAAATGAATGAAATGAAAATGTTGATGGATAATAGGTCTATAGGAGTAGGGGTATACAATACACTGTACGTGCTCCATTCTATTGGATGGAGTAGGAATGAGCCGATTCCCTGTCTCTGTACCTGAAAAGATAATACATGCTAATGCGGTACGCCATAACAGGGGTCTAAAATACTGTGCGATTCTATATCGTCGCGCTGCGGACGGGCCTGGATAGATATCGATGTATCTTAAATGCAATAGAAAAACGCAGCCTATGACACATTTATGGATGGATTTTAATATAACTTCACACAAATGTTGGCAATGATGATATCTTGAGCAAGTTCGACTTTCATGGTCTGGGTCTGATGGTCAACGTCACTGTGGCAATTTTTAGAAAAACTTTTTCATCGCTCTTGCACCTTCATTTATTGATGCATTTTAATATAACTTGACACAAATGTTTGGTGTGATGATATCTTGAGTGACTTTGACTTTCCAGGTCAGATGCTGAAGGTCAGGTCACTGTGGCTATTTTTTAGAAAAACTTGATCATTGTTTTAGTGTCCACATTTATTGATGGATTTTAAGATAACTTCATACAAATGTTGGGAATGATAGTATCCCGAGTCAGTTCAACGTTCAGGGTCTGGGGCTCATAGTCAAGGTCAATGTGGCTATTTTTAGAAAAACTTTGTCATCACTCTTAAGTACCTACATTTATTGATGGATATAATGTAATTTTACACAAATGCTAGGCTAGGTTTTTATTTTAAATTGTCTTGCGCAAGGGGATTTGTATCGTCTGTGATGCTTGTTGATAACTTACCCCCATCCAACTTAGGTCCCCAAAGGCGAGCTATGTTGTATTCTGACAACTCTTGTTAAATATCCCATAGGTGCTTGCTTAATACAGGTACGACTGTATGTTGCAGTGTACATCTCGTACAACACTATGAAGATGAACAAGAAAAATGCATTCAAATTCACCTGTGTTAAGCAAGCATATGTCTTAAGCATGCAAATTTCGAATATCCCATAGGTGATTGCTTAATACATGTTCGACTGCATGTGCATGCTTTAGACAGCTGCCTGCTTAACACAGGTGAATTTGAATGCATGTTCCTTGACCGGTCCCGATAGCTTCGACCGGCCCCGATAGCTCAGTAGTAGAGCGTCCGCTTCGGGAATGGGAGGTCGCGGGTTCAATCCCCGGCCGCGCCATACCAGAGTCGTGAAAAATGGCACTAGGCGCTCCCTTGGCTGACGCTCGCATTATCAGGGGTAGTCCTCGGAAGATAATGAAGGCAGGTAAGTATTTGTTAAAGGATACTTTGTCGCAATAAAAAGCTCTGTATAAAAGAGCTTATGTTATTTGTTTTGGATATGCGACGTTAAATAAAGCTTCTTTATCTTTATCTTTATGTTCCAGTGTACATCTCTTACAACATCAAGAAGATGGACACTGGCAAGAGCTTCTTGACCAGAAAGTATCCAAAGACAAACTCTTAGTTATAAGAATTTCACCAGGTATGTTTGAAAATTGAAGTTCCAAAGTTTTGATAACAAAATGACGTAACTCTGATTTTATACTCGTATCCCACTGGACACGACAACCCCTACCTTTGCGTACAGTATAGATCCAGATCAGATGGCTTCTCAAGAAGCCATCTGATCAAGATCTACACAGTCATTTAGTTTGCGAATGCAAGTAATATGATTGGTTGATAGTCAGTTATTGGTATGGCTTAATTAATTTATTCAGCACGCTAAGGGTTAAGGATGTTTTCTCTACCAGAGGTGGCTTTTTAAAAATATGTGTTCCGCCTTTATCCACAGGGGCCTGCTCTATCAAAACTGAAACGAAACTCCTTTCTTTCAAGGTCTTACGAATTAGGTTGCTTGAGTTTAAAGGCCCAGCCAACACTATTTGGGTCATGTTGGGTCGGTCAGGTACAAAAAACACACTTCTCTTGGACATGCTTATAAGCGGTCAACCAGTGCGCAGTGCACATTACTTAGCCAGAAACTGTTAACTGCTCTTCTTGAATCATTGGAAGAAATGACAGTTCTCACATCCACACATTTTTAATTTTTGTTTTCCCATCACATACATGTAATACTCATTTGTTACCCTTGTGTCAGGGGAATATGACGAGGTCATCACGTCAACAAGTCCGTGAAATGAACTACCCCCTAAACCCCACTTTATAGAGAAAACTGGGGTTTAAGGGGGTAAACATTATTTTTCTTATTTTTACTCCAAGACATAGGTTGAGGGTACTCGTTAGAACCGCCTCAATGAGGCGGTTCTAACGAGCACCCACAACCTATGTTTGTAGTATTTATAAGAAAAATATCATAGATTTTCATCAGAAAAGCAGTCATTTTGGAGATGTGAAAAAATGCACTATGTCATACGGGCGTGTTATCGTAATGTAAAATTGGATGAAGTTGAAGCCCGATGGCAATACGAGGCGTGTTCCTGTGAACAATCCTCATTGTCACATAACAAAGGACAAAAGCAACTTCGCACTCTACCAGTGCACGCGACTAGCAGTGCACTTGTACTCTTGAGCAATGGCATCAGAGGGAAATATTACAAAGATTGTTGGTGCTCTTAGGAACCATGTTAATAAGGCGTATCCTTTATCCGTGTTCAAACCCGTTTCCATTACCTTTACATTTGAGTTGAAAGAAAGAAATAGTGTGCTGCCGAATCATTTCTCTAACTAAAAGGCGATTTTTTATACCGCCATCAGGCATTCTAGTAACCTAACAAAGGGGGTTGAATAACTGCACGCTATTATTGGTAGTGACCTATAATACATTCTACTGACCTAGAATACGTCTAGTGACCGTTTATAGACAGGACCTACTTTTCAAGTCCCTAATTCGCAAGTGTAAACAATAGCATGCAACCTTTTGTACACGGGGAAACAACGAAACTGCAAGTTATAATCTTTACAATGTTTATTTAAACAGATTTTCAGAAATTTCAGCTAAATTCTTACCTTGTCGGGCTTTCCTGGTTTGAATGGTCCGTTGGAATAATTGCGCACTGCTACTGCGGTTGCATCTGAACCTCAAAAATAAATCCTAATGCACTTGCGTATGTAACGCGACGTCTGATTGGATAACGTCAAAAATTTGCGACAGTATATTCTGCGATATACTGTCGGAAACCCGACGTCATCGCGTAACGTCGCTTTTCATTGGCTGGCATTTGGTTTTACGCTGCTCACAGCGCTAGCCGTTTTGTGCAAAATAATACAGTTTTTAACAAAACAACCGTAGAAGTGCATTAGAATGGGGATAACCACAGTATGGGAGCGGAAGTGAACGGCCATTTGCGATTGAACATCACTTGCGATTTGTACAGTGGACGATCAGTCACTTGCGGTATGATATTTTCGCCGACACGGTAAGTAATTTCATTTTTGTTCTGCGAACATAACGCTTATATGCGATATATATGTCTTGCTGGTAAGATGGATGTTTTTATCATATTCCAACCACAGAAATATGTTATTTTTTTGATGGCATGAGAAGAGCTAGATTGTTGATCACTTTGTTTATCGTAATGCCATAACCGGTTGACACAAGTGTAAATATGTATAAAACGTGTGTTAAGAAGCATTTCCTTTGTTATTTAGCATTTTAGTCTTCTAATATTATCACTGATTGAATACAAATCAAAGACATCTTCAAAAATCTAAATCAGACCGAAGGACTGTTAAAAGTATGACACAGGGGAAAGGAAACGCTGTTCAGGTCACTTGCTTTTGTAAGTATTGGGATTGTACAGGTCAATTGCGATTAGTTTGAACGGGCACTTGTCAGGTGATATTTTGAATATGCTTAAGTCTTTCGCTTACTGGCACATTTTTCCCCATCTCCACCCTACAAACTCATACTGTATTGATGTATCATAGCATCTCCTCTTTTCTGGCAAAAGAGAAAAGAGGAAAAAAATAAAATAAAAATAATAATAATAAAAAAAAATAACTCCTGCCATTAGCCCCACTTTAACAGAAGTTATTTGTTTATTTATTTATTTATTTGCGGTCTCCCGCTTGTGGTTTCGCTTGTTGAGAATGCTATATGTCTTATTCGGAACCATGTCGATCAGACATTTTATTTGATTAGACCACAGGGCCAGTGGTATACTATGGAGTCACTGTTAGGCTGTTCAGATGATCAAACGATTTTTTATGCGACACCAACGACAGGGTGAGTGTGGTCCGATTTCTGCACGACAATGCAGATATGCAACAATAAGCCCATAATAAGTCAAAGCTTCCACATAAAAAGAGGCCAACGGGCAGAGCTCTGGCATAAAACAGCTATCACATTTGCACAAGCCCATATTTGCTGTCATATTTGTACATGCTATACAAACTATACATCAACAAACTCTCGACCACGATAGATCACTGCTTATCCTATAAGCTCGCCTAGAGCTCTGGTGAGCTAAAAAAAAACTTGCCCCATCGTTAGCAAAATGTTGGGGTAGTTTTCAGTTAGTCTTCTATAAAGTGTGGGAAAGTTGTCTGCTTAACGTCTCCAACAGTTTTCAAGCATTCCATTTGATATGATGTTACAAGCAATTTGCACATGTGCCAATTTGAAGATGAAAAACCACTTTTTGACAAAATTGCAGCATTTGCAGCTCTGACATTTCATACTTCAGTCGGCAGGATCCTGGGTGCAGACAGGCAATTAAAATATTACCAAAGACAGTAAATTGTATAAAACATATTTCTGGTATATGAGCTCAGCGTAGATCTAGAGTTTTATAAAAGCTATATTGCATTAGCCATATTCGTTCGTTTGGACGGCAGGGATTGAGATGTCATTTCACCTCAATGTCGGGTAAAGTCCCACAAAATTGGAGGCAACGTCTAAAATAACCTTCATAGTGTTGACGGGGACGTTAAATCCCGAATCAAACATTGTTTGATTTGAGGTTCAATGTCCCCGTCTACACTGTATAGGTCATTTTCGAGACGTTGCTTCCAATTTTGTGTGAATTTTACCCGACATTGAGATGTAATGACATAACAAGCCCTGTCGCCCAATCAAACCAATAGGGTTTACATGCAGTGTTATGCATAAGAATTTATTTTTCTGATTCCCACTTGCACCCCACTGTGACCTAATAGTGCTATAAATATCTTGTTAATCTTCTTATAGAAGATTCTAGAAAACTGAGTCACAGATTAATTTCATTTTTGTAAACAACATGTTTACAAGGGAAAGTACTTCAGAACCTTCCAGAAAGTTCTGGGTTGCATTATTTTTAGAAAATTACCTCATCTTATTCCACAGCCCTCTGGAATGTTCTAGAGAAATCTTAGGGTCTATAAAAGAGCTTGATTTTTCTCATTGAGTCAGACTTTGGAGTTTGATGTTTGGGCTTATAAGGAAAGTTATTTCTAAATTCTGTGTTGGATTGTTAAAGGATATTACTTTTCATTTTGGACTGTGAATTCTGTGGGATCAAGGAAAATAGATTCATTCAGGATATTTCATTAAGAGCTAAGTACATTTAGTTTTCTTACTTCTACAGGTTAAAGTTAACTTGTAAATAAATTTTGTTAAATTTTTCCAAAAGGCTTGTTTGCTTTTTCTTTCTGCTACGCTTGGCTCGTAACAGAAATTGGGGGCTCGTCCGGGATAAAACCATTTTAAGCATTTTAAAACCGACATTTCATGTGACGCAGGTAATTGTCATTTCTTATCAAATAGACTTTGCAGTTGCTTCACAGGATTGGTATTTCCCTATAGGCATATAGGGGATTGTAATTTCATGTGAACTGTCATTTCAGGTGAAATAGTACTTGTCATTTCATGTGAAATTCTCGTTGGGCTTGTCATTTCGAAGAAAAAAAAAACTTTGTAAAATTAACCTCAATCTGTATTTCCATAAATACTTTTTAAAACAAACAAAAAGCAAACATGTCGTTTGATTTGAGAAGCTTTTTGGCTCAGCCTACTCAGGAGTTGTTTAATCTGGCCAAAAGAACAGATTTGCTAGATATTGCTTCCCATTATGGGGTCACTGCTGTCAAAACAAGCATGAAAAAACATGAAATCAAGAATGTTTTGGTACAGTTTTTTGTTGATGAAGAACTTTTTGATCCATCTGCTTTGTCTCTCATTATGGTTTCACATACTGAATTGCAAATGAGACAAATTGAAATAGGAAGGCAAATTGAATTAGAGAAGTTAAGATTAGAAATGGAAGAAAGAGAAAAGGAAAAAGAAAGAGAAATGCAGAGACAAATGCAGATGGAAAAATTAGAAATGGAAAGGGAAAAAAGAGAAATGGAGGAACGCATTCAGAAAGAAAAATTAGAAAAAGAAGAACGGCTGGAGTTGGAAAAGGAAAAAATGAGATATAGTATTGAAGAAAAAGAAAGAGAAAGGCAGTTTCAGTTAAGATTGAAGGAAATGGAACTCCAGGGTCAAGATAGGGTGAAACATACCCCTGTTTTTGACTCTGGTAGTTACTTTGATGCCACAAAGCACATCAGATTAGTTCCTCCATTTCAGGAAAAAGAGGTAGATAAGTATTTTTTGCATTTTGAAAAAGTTGCAGAAAATTTAAAATGGCCAAAAGAGCATTGGACCTTACTTTTGCAAAGCGTTGTTGTCGGAAAGGCTCGTGACATTTACACTCAGCTGACTGTCGAGCAAAGCTCAGACTATGATCTGGTTAAGGAGCTTATTCTTAAGGCATATGAGTTGGTCCCTGAGGCTTACAGGCAGAAATTTAGGAACTGCAAAAAAGAAATTTCCCAGACCCATGTAGAATTTGCTCGAACCAAAGAACAGCTATTTGATAGGTGGTGTTCTTCTAAAAAGGTAGGCTCTGATCATGACAAACTTAGACAACTTGTCCTTGTTGAAGAGTTCAAACGGTGCATAAATTCAGACATTAAATCTTTTCTCGATGAGAGACAGGTTGAAACTTTGGAGGAAGCTTCTCGTTTGGCAGATGATTATGCTTTGACTCATAAAGTCTCATTTGTGAACAGGCCTTATCCTCGAAAACCTTATAATCCACAGACAGGTCCAAGATTCTATCCCAGTAATCCTTCTGGTAGTTATAGCCATACATCTAGTACTATGCCCAAACTTTCTGGTGAAAATAAAAGCCAGAATCCTTCCAAACCTTCTGGTGAAAACAGAAGCCCAAATTTTCCCAAACCTTCTGGTGAAAACAAAGACCAGAATCCCTTATCTCAATCTCAAGTAGTTTGTTATTATTGTAAAAATACAGGTCATTTGATCTCTGAGTGTTTAAAATTAAAGCGAAGGAAAGAAAGAGAAAGACAAGAGGAACTTAAGCCTACAGGCTTGACTTCTATAAGGCCAAAACCACAGTCTTGTGTAAGGGAGGAAACTCTTTCTGATACCAAATTATCTGAGACTGATACAGTTATGGAGTGTTATGAACCATTCTTATCAGATGGTTTTGTGTCACTAAATGGTGACAGTTATGCCCATCCTACCCCTATTAAAATCTTACGAGATACTGGAGCTTCTCAATCTCTTATTCTTGCAGATACTCTGCCTTTTTCTGAGAAGACTTCTTTGGGCCAAAGTGTCCTTATTCAGGGTGTGGAATGTGGATTTGTTAATGTTCCGCTCCATAACGTTTATTTGTCATCAGACTTGGTATCCGGTTCAGTGGCTGTTGGTATTAGACCTTCTTTACCTTTTAAAGGTGTTCATTTGTTGCTAGGCAATGACTTAGCTGGAGATAAGGTTGTGGTAAACCCACTTTTGACTACTAATCCTTGCATAGACCAACCGCCTGATCCCATTGAGCAGGAAATTCCTGATCTTTATCCATCTTGTGCAGTCACAAGGGCGATGGCACGTAAGGCCAAGCAAACTGATGGGAAACAGGATTTTGATTTAACTGATACCTTTTTGGGTCAGTCTTTTAATGACGAGATAACAAGGTCTCTGTCTTCAAGCCTGCCTGATAAGCAGACAGATTTTCATGAGAATAACTCATCTTTAGATCTAGGCCATGACATAATGTCTGGGTCTCAACTAGCTATAGAACAGCATAAGGATCCTGAAATTTCGCCTTTATTTCAAAGGGCCTTAGATGAGCAGGAAGTATCTCAGGTCCCAGTCTGTTATTATGTCAAAAATGACATTCTTATGAGAAAATGGCGTCCACCAGACGTCTCAGCAGAAGACGAGTGGACTGTCAACCATCAGATAGTGGTTCCACGGATTTACCGTCCTGAAATATTAAACTTGGCACATGAAACTCCAATGTCAGGACATTTAGGTGTAAATAAAACCTATCACAAGATTCTTAATCATTTTTACTGGCCTGGGTTAAAATCAGATGTTTCTCAGCATTGTAGGTCCTGCCATACATGCCAAATGGTAGGAAAACCCAATCAGACTATACCTAAGGCTCACTTGCAGCCTATACCTGCTTTTGATGAACCTTTCAGTCGAATAATTATAGACTGTGTGGGTCCCTTGCCCAGAACAAAGTCTGGTTGTCAATATCTATTGACTATTATGTGTGCTTCCACACGTTTTCCTGAAGCCATTCCACTAAGAAATATCAAAACTAAGACAATCGTCAAGGCCTTAGTGAAGTTTTTCACATTTGTTGGGCTTCCTAAATCTATTCAGTCAGACCAAGGCTCAAATTTTATGTCTGGAATATTTCAACAAGTAATGCATGAACTTGGCATTGTACAGTATAAGTCATCAGCCTATCATCCTGAAAGTCAAGGCGCCCTTGAAAGATTCCACCAAACCTTGAAAAACATGATAAGATCATATTGCTTTGACACAGAGAAGGATTGGGATGAAGGCATCCATCTCCTTTTATTTGCTGTTAGAGAATCTGTGCAAGAATCTCTTGGCTTCAGTCCATTTGAATTAGTATTTGGCCATACTGTTCGTGGTCCTTTGAAACTTCTCAAAGAGAAATTTCTCTCCAATGATGACACCTCCCTGAATTTACTTCAGTATGTGTCTGATTTCAAAACTAGACTTTCAAAAGCTTGTGAGGCTGCTCGGACCAATCTTCAGTCAGTCCAAAGGAAAATGAAACAGCTATATGACATAGGGACAAAAGAAAGGAATTTTAAACCAGGTGATAAGGTACTAGCTCTTTTGCCTATTCCAGGAAAATCGTTGCAGGCCAGGTATTATGGTCCATACACTGTAGACAAAAAGATCAGTGACGTAAATTACATAATAAACACTCCTGGGAGGCGCAAGCTAAAGCAGCTATGTCATATTAACATGCTTAAGGAATACATAGATAGGGACAATACATCTTTAACATCAGTCAATCTAGTTAGCTCTGTTCCACTTAATTCATGTGACAATGACTGTGAGGATATTAATTCAGTGAAGTCGGATCCCACATCATCAAAACTTCAGAATTCTGACATTCTACGGAATCTTGACCAGAAACTGTCACATCTAGAGCCAAATCAGCGGAATGAACTGAAACAGCTGATTTTTGAATATGAACAATTATTTCCAGACATTCCAACACGGACAGACAAAATATTTCACGATGTGGACATAAATGGGTCTAAACCTGTAAAACAACACCCATACAGGATGAATCCTGTGAAACAAAAATATCTTAAAGAAGAAGTTCAGTATCTATTAGACAATGACTTTATTGAACCAAGCCAAAGTGAATGGAGTTCTCCTTGTATTCTAGTACCAAAACCTGATGGGACATATCGTATGTGTACAGATTTTAGGAAAGTTAATTCCTTAAGTAAAACAGATAGCTTTCCTATTCCAAGAATGGATGACTGCATTGATAACATCGGGAATGCCAAATACATAACGAAATTCGACCTTCTGAAAGGATTTTGGCAAATTCCACTCACAGATAGAGCAAAGGAGGTTTTGGCATTCACTACACCAGACGGATTATTTAACTATAAAGTCATGCCATTTGGAACGAAAAACTCTCCGGCAACATTTCAGCGCTTAATAAACATGGTAATTGCGGGGCTGGAAGGCTGCAGTGCTTATATCGATGATGCTATCATATACAACGACCAGTGGAATCAACATCTTGGGACTATTCGAGCATTCTTTGATAGACTGAGTAATGCCAAATTGACAATCAATCTTGCTAAAAGTGAATTCTGCCATGCAAGTTTGACATTTCTAGGTCATGTTGTAGGTCAAGGTCATGTGAAACCCATTGATGCTAAAGTTGAGGTTATCTCAAATTTTCCCGTACCCACGTGCAAAAGACAGCTGATGCGATTTCTTGGTATGGCTGGTTATTACAGAAAGTTCTGTAATAATTTCTCTGTCATTGCTGAGCCTTTGACAAATTTGCTCAGCAAAAGAACAAAATTCCATTGGAATGCAATATGCCAAAATGCTTTTGATAAACTTAAAGCCATACTCAAGAGTGAACCAGTTCTCTTAGCACCAAACTTTGAAAAGGAGTTTAAGCTAGCTGTAGATGCTAGTGACGTAGGTGCAGGTAGTGTTTTGTTGCAGGAAGATGAAAATGGTGTGGATCATCCAGTTTGCTACTTTTCCAAAAAGTTTAATAAGCATCAGAGAAATTACTCTACCATAGAGAAAGAGTGCTTGTCTCTGATTCTTGCTCTGCAACATTTCGAAGTTTATCTTACCCCTACTACTGCACCGATTGTTGTTTTCAGTGATCACAATCCACTGACTTTCATACATAAAATGAAAAACAAAAATCAGCGGTTGCTCAGGTGGAGTCTTATGCTACAAGAGTATAATTTAGACATAAGACATATCAGAGGGAGAGATAACATTATCCCTGATGCCCTTTCAAGAGCTTGAGCAGTGTCAGGAGTTGTGTTTTTCTTTCCTACTAAAGTGGATTGTAGATACATGTAATTTTATATGCTATGCTCAATATTTTATTATTCTTAAAGCAAAAGAAAGCTTTATTACATAAATCTTTCTTTTCCTCGAAGAGGGGGAGTGTTATGCATAAGAATTTATTTTTCTGATTCCCACTTGCACCCCACTGTGACCTAATAGTGCTATAAATATCTTGTTAATCTTCTTATAGAAGATTCTAGAAAACTGAGTCACAGATTAATTTCATTTTTGTAAACAACATGTTTACAAGGGAAAGTACTTCAGAACCTTCCAGAAAGTTCTGGGTTGCATTATTTTTAGAAAATTACCTCATCTTATTCCACAGCCCTCTGGAATGTTCTAGAGAAATCTTAGGGTCTATAAAAGAGCTTGATTTTTCTCATTGAGTCAGACTTTGGAGTTTGATGTTTGGGCTTATAAGGAAAGTTATTTCTAAATTCTGTGTTGGATTGTTAAAGGATATTACTTTTCATTTTGGACTGTGAATTCTGTGGGATCAAGGAAAATAGATTCATTCAGGATATTTCATTAAGAGCTAAGTACATTTAGTTTTCTTACTTCTACAGGTTAAAGTTAACTTGTAAATAAATTTTGTTAAATTTTTCCAAAAGGCTTGTTTGCTTTTTCTTTCTGCTACGCTTGGCTCGTAACAGCAGGAACAGCCCGACCCGCACCCCTTCTAAACGGTTTGCACAAGCACTACGACTCTAGGTGCTATGGTATTTGACGGTCCGGCTCGCATCGCTTTGCCTGGGCAGGATAGATCCTCAAAGCGGTTTACCTGCGTGGAAGCATCATGCAGCCCATCTATTCCTTCAAGCCCCGATGGGCGGGGACCGTAAAAACAATTGTAACAAGTACCATGCATGGACTACACAAAGGGTGCCATTCAGCTTCCGGGCAGAGGTGAAACCGACCTCACATTAATGCAATCGCAAGGCGATCAAAATGTTATATTGACAGAGGAGATAACTCAAATATCATGTCAGTTAGAGTCGTGGTTCTTCCGCATGGTACGTCTGCTCAACCTCGTTCACAACAAACATCAATATATGTCTCAAAGGTAATTGAAGTTGTGTCCATCTTAGGTTTTTTCTATAGATGGGCGGACGGGCGGGCGTACAGATTGACAGACGAACGCCTGGATGATCAATATATACCCGAACTTATTCTGTCAGGGGATAAATATGTGGCTTCGCCAGTTATGAAATATATTTTTCTGCGCTTCACTCTATGAAATAAATTCGCCCCGTCCATCGGGGTTTGAAGAAATAGAAAGGCTTAATGGTGCTTCCACGCCACAACGGATTTAAAAAAAAGATCATATTCTAGCTGTACATGAACAAAGACGACTCTCCTGCGGAAAGTGCCGAAAGCAGTTTAAATGGAGATCATCTCTTTACTATCACTCTCTAAATTGCAAAGGACGAATCGACTAAAGATGTAGTCCAAAAATGCATCTGAAAAAGTCGTCTGTTTACGTCCTCTACTGCATCTCAAAACAGCTTTGCATACAAGCAGACAGCTTGGACCGTGATCAGACTACTTTTCTAAGACTGCTCCTGAAGGAGCATTCTGATCTGGATCCACATTATTTGCAGCGAAGACTTTAATTAAGTAGCAGACAACAAAACAGACGACATTTGTTGCGAGCTTCATCTTAAGGGTCTCTTAGTCAGTGAGGGTCGGAAGTATGGGGCGCCGTTTTACTATTTAATCCGTATTTATAGATATCCATAAATCGAATTATGGATATCCATAAATGAGCCGAAAAATGGATATCCATAATTCAAATTTTGGATATCGATTTATGGATATCGATAATTCGGTATATGGATATCCATAACTTAGATCGAATTATGGATATCCATAAATCACAGTCAAAGCTTTTGGTTTAATGATTTCTCCCTATGACACGTGATTTTTTATTGTAAAACTGTTCAAAATCGTCAAGGTTTTCATCATCGCAGGAAGAGGATGGCCAGTCAAATGGACCTCTCTGCCGTGCAGCCTTTTCATCCCGAAAGGCTTCCAAAGCAACGAACGCCATACGCTGACTGCCCGCCATGTGTGCAGTTAAATACCGAAACCAGTCGTAAGATCTGGACATTCCGGCCAAAGCGACCTGTCCCTCTGGAATCGTTTGTATGAGGACTGCGCACCTAAGGGCACTATAAGTCGGATGTAAGATTATTATGATCCAAACAGGCAATCCGTTCATGCTTTCTGCAGAAAAATGCACATGGTCGTTGTTTATAGTATTAACATATTTCCATATACAGTGAAATTCCGCTATTAAGACCACCTAAAATTAAGACCTATTCTGCTATAAAAAGCTTATTTTGAAGACTTCATTCATTTTTTTTCTGCTTTCGGCACAAATTGTCCTCTGGTTATGTACCACCTTTGGGTATGTTCAAAAGTGGCCTTAAGGCCACTTTTGAAGTCCGAAAGGTGGTCTTAATATAGGAATTTTACTGCAATGCTCTACTTGAGGTGGATGGAGTACCAGACAGATTCAGATATATATCCTGGCCCCCGCCCATTGGGACTTGGAGAAATAGATTTGGCTGCATGAGCTGAGAGTACTGGTAAACCGTTTTGAAGGCTGTCCAAATAAAGTCGTGCGAGTCAATGGGCGACAGGGACTGAGATGTCATTTCATCTCAATGTAGGCTTAATGCCCGACATAATTGGAAGCAACGTCTCCAAACTGACCTAAATAGTATTGAAGGGGACGTTAAACCTCAAATCAAACAAAACATATCTCTCCTACACCATAGGCCACCACTAAGCCTACCCTACATTACCTCCACCTCCATCCCGGCTTTTATTGCGCACCTTAACGGGAATAGTAAAGTTTTATTTTTTTTTTTTTTTTTTTTTTTTGGGCAAAGGAAGCAGTCATTATTCATTAGGTTTATTTGCAGAGGAGAATTATGGATATCCATAATTCGATTAATGGATATCCATAAATCATCCGAATAATGGATATCCATAATTCGAATTAAGATATCCATTATTAGATTATGGATATCCATATTTAGATCTAAATTAATGATCTCCATAAATCGATTTATGGGAAGCCATAATTCGATTTATGGATATCCATAATTTGATTTATGGATAAATCAGCCGAATAATGGATATCCATAATTCGATTTATGGATATCAATAAATCGAATAATGGATATCCATTATTCGATTTATGGATATCATTAATTCAGCTCGATTTATGGATATCCATAATTCGAATTATGGAAACCCATAATTCAAATTATGATTATCCATAAATAATTACGGATATCCATAGATAATAATGGATATCCATAATTCGAATTATAGATATCCTTTCGAATATGGATATCCATAAATAATTATGGATATCTATATATACGGATTAAATAGTAAAACGGCGCCCAATACGGAAGTACCTACCACAGATAGTGTTGTAATGCGGCTACGTACTCCGGAATGCAACAAAGATCTAGTCTTTGTCGAGTCAATGTCGTTTTGAGGTTGAGAAACCACGTGACTCTGTCTCGTTACTTACTATATATAGTTTAGCCTACCCTACCACATCAACTTCTCTAGCGGTAATCCGTCCATTGTTAACGATGGGAAGAGTCGGGTAAAAGTCCAACAAAATTGGAAGCGATGTCTCCAAAATGACCTAAATTGTATTGACGGAGACATTAAACTTTAATTTCTAAATTTTTAAGAAACAAACGATGGAAAGATATACGTTTGTCTTGGGGTTTAACGGCCCAGTCAACACTATTTAGGTCATTTTTAGCCGAACAGTTTAACTATCCACACTTTTCCTGGGCAGGCTTATACGTAAGCGGTTAACAGTGCACATTCTTTCGCCAGAAACTGACAACAGCCCTTCTTGGTTCAGCGGAAGGAAGAGAATGACCGTAGAAACGACTTCATGATCAATCTCCACGAAAGACTGTTGCCAGGTATCGAACCCGCGTCCTCCTGAGCTTGCGAGGCCGGTCGTATTATGTCATGGAGTCGGCGTCCGTCCGTCCGCTCCCATGAGAGGGTAGTTGTGAGTTGATTTATATGTACTGGCCGGACTTATGGGGGAAAATCGACTCGCGAGTTGCACCACATAAGTCGATATTTTCTAATGACTTCCAGGGGGTAGAGGAGTTTATAGGTGTTGGTTGCAAACATCATATTTGCACAAGTTCGGACACAATGTCCATGGTTGACCACCACTTGTGGGGCTGAACGTACAGAGTCAAGTTCTGAGTTGCGCAAACCCCGGTAGTAGGGTCTGCACCAATGTGTCCATGAGGGACAACATTCTGGGTTGCAAATTTGTCCGAATTTGTGCTGCGCATCCGTCCAACCGTCCGTCCGTAACCTTTTTCGTTTCCATATAGTTTTCATCGGATCATGTTGAAAACTTGGTAGTTACTGAGACTATGATGTGTAGTTGCGCGTTAATTTCCATTACGAAAACATGCCTATGCAGATACACTGTAAATTTTACCAACTAAAAAAAACTATAAAAAAATTTAGACGAAAAATTGTGTTATTTTTCTCTTATTTCTGCTCAAAATATAGATAGTGGGTATTCGTTAGAACCCCCTTATCGAGGCGGTCCTAAAGAGTACCCACAATTTATATTTTAGAGCAGAAATTAAGAAAAATAATGTGTACGCCATATATAATATAATATATATTTACTATATAAACTATATGGGGTCAAAATTGTATATATAATTGAAATATAGTTAGACCATGATGTGGAACGGTGGATATGTTTTCGAGATTGTGGTTCACCAAATATTAATAGATATGCCCCTCTGCAAATTTCTGTACTTGATATATAGTTAGCAGTGTATATTATTTTTGTTCGAGGATACGGTCCACCAAATATTAATTTAGATATGTCCCTTTGAAAATGTTTATAAACAGTTTGTTTGTGCCTTTCCTTCAAGAATACCTACTGGTTAGGAGAATACTTTGGTTGTGCTCATTGCGAAAACACGCCTATTCAAATATACGGAATGATTCCTCCAACAAAAAATGAAAGTTTTTGGTGAAAAATTTTTTTTTTTTTCATGTTTCTGCTCAAAACACACACTGTGGGGACTCGTTAGAACCGCCTCGCCTCTATGTTGGTTCTAACGAGTACCCCGTACTGTAGTTTGTATTTTTAATGGTATTGTGGCTGATATAACGAATAAATGTGTACCAGTTGCTGTCAGTTGTTCTAATATTCTGTTACCAAAAGTGTCCCAAGGTTCTGCAATCAAACCAAAAGTAGTTGGATGGTTTAAAAAATACGAATTTTTTTTTTTTATATATTCCAACTGAAAACAACGGCTAATTTTTGTAACTGATGGGACTACATGTACGTAATGTATGGCATACTAAGATTTCGACAGTATGTTCTTGTTCATTACGTAACCTGGAAAACCGTGTCCTGTTGTCGCCCACTTGTCGAAAGCTTCCAGAGCTTAAGTCGGATTAAGCTGATACATGTACATTGAGCGAGACATTGTGGCAAAATTTAGATTCAGAATTGCTAAAATCGTTCCGTTCCAATAAGCAAGATGGCGACCGCTCAACATTCTTTAAATGATATCTCCCGAATCGAGATCAGGCCCCGAGGTTATAAAACTTTTTTTCATGCTCAACTCACTTGAGCATGAAACTTGTCCTGCTCACAAATTTTAAAATGCCAACAAATGTTGACATTGTAAAATGTATGTGCATGATAAATGACATTCTCTGGAGACCCGAGCAGGAAAATTGCCTGATTTGTTTGTATTTTAATAGTTATGAGCATTACAAATTTCATGCTCACTTGAGTTGAGCATGAAAAAAGTTTTATAGCCTTGGGGTCTGGTTATAGCCGAATCTTGAGAAAGCACAGAGGAATCGATTGGCATGGTGATTCAAAATTGCTACAATCGTTCCGTTCCTGTTTTCAAGAAAGCCACCATAATGCATTTAAACGACATTTCTCCAGAACTCAAATTGTAATCCAGCTGATACCGACATTGGGTTCGGGAGGAGAAATTCAAAATGGCTGCAATGGCGACAGAGGGAACAAATTTAATAATTCTGAATCTCCATGTCACACCGATGCATCATATAAAGTTTCAACTTCGTTTTAAGAATTTCAAAGTGGCAAAATTTTTCAGCATGTTTCGAGCATAGAATCATTTGGAGAAAAACGAACCATCAGTGCTTTTAATCATACTGTGCCAATTCATGCAGCATGCCAACCACGGAAGGTCAGTCGGATGCGCGTCTGACTAGTGGTCAGGGAATCATGGGTTCAAAACCTGCTATGTCAGTAACATTATTTCGTGGAGCTTGATCTACGGTCATTCTTGCTCTTCTACCTATTCTTTTAGAAGTCTCCGTGGTGTAGTGGTAATGCTACTCGCTTTGTAAACTAGGGTCGCAGGATCGATCCCGGGCTTCTCCAGACTTTCGGATGAGTCTTTAAACCGAGGTCCAGTCTCCGTATGACCTTAGCTGTTGGTGGGACGAAAAACTCAAACATTCACTCACGAGTTGTCAGTTTCCGGCGAAAAAAGTGCGCTGCTTGCCCAGGAAATATGTGGCTAAGAAAACTGACCTAAGTGGTGCTAGTCGGTCCGTCTATGCATATAAACCCTATTGGTTTGTTTGGGCGGTGTAGACTGAGCTGTCATTTCATCTCATTGTCGGTTAAAAGCCACAGCATTGGAAGCAACGTCCGCAAGATTACCTGACTAGTGTTTACTTGGACGTAGCACCTCATATCATATAAAGGTTCCTTTTAAAAGGAAAGGCTTGCCTGGTTTTAAGGGTACTGTTCCTGGTGTAAATGTAGCCATATTGCCGCCACATGGATGTACGAGTTGATGTAGATGAAAGTACTGGCGAGGAAGCAAGTTGCACTGTTCTTGTTAATGGGACATAGACTTTTGATGCAGTGTACTCAAAGGCAATATATGGTTTATCTACACATTGGAATGGACAAACCCATGAGGTGTCAATTTTCTATGTGGCACTACCCTGACATTTATTGGAAGAACTATTTCAATGTTAAGGTAACTGAGGCTTTGACATGTGACCCAATGATCACATTCTCACTTTTGACCAACTATGATAGTAAGGGATCATTGTGATGTCCCTGTTTTATTGAAATTTGCTCAGTAGTATCTGAATAGTAGTTGGAAGAAGACATTGTTAACAGACAGACAGGAGGAATAATGGACTTGTGGAGCACGGACGATATGCGATTTGGCAAGTAGAAATGGACAAACTAAACAAAATAAATGTCCCTAACAGATTTATGAGAGACAATAATGTGGTAGAACACATCATACATACTGTTTGTTTTGCTACGTTTTACGCCCATTTACGCCCGTTCAACAATCTTTCAGTCATATACAAGCGGGTAGTTTCCTAATCATCGTTCCTGGAAAGTACCAGTACTAGACTCCGATCCTCCGACACAAACTACCAAATGTTCTCACATAAACGATCATGGCCGGTAGCGGGGCTCGAACACGTGACCCTCCAGTGATTACAAGTCAGCGACCTTAATCACTGGACCACGGAGGCGGTCTTCCATACATACTGAGTATACATTCATGTCATGTGGCCAGTAAACATGTAATTGTTAGGTGACGACACAAATATACACACAAGGGAGTTGAAGATTCTAAAATCAATCCATGAATAAGAAAGATATTGATCGGACACGATAAAAAAAGACGTTTTTTTTACCTTTCACCTCTAAGTATGACCTTGACCTTTGAGGTACGGACCTGGGTCTTGCGCGTGACACACTGTCACATTATGGTTAATATTTCTGCTAAGTAATATTTAAATCCATCCAGGTATAAGAAAGTTATAGATTGGACACAATAAAAAGACGCTTTTTTGACCTTTTATCTCTAAGTATTACCTTGACCTTTGAGGTACGGCTGTGGGTCTTGCGCGAGACACCCCGTCACATTATGGTTAACATTTCTGCCAAGTAATATTTAAATCCATCCAGGAATAACAAAGTTATTGATTGGACACGACAAAGACCCTTTTTTGACCTTTAACCTCTAAGTATGAACTTGACCTTTGAGGTACGGACCTGAGTCTTGCGCGCAACACTCTATCACATTATGGTTAACATTTCTGCCAAGTATATATTCAAATCCATCCAGGAATAAGAAAGTTATGGAGGATAAAAAAATGTGGACGGACAGACAGACGAACGGACAGAGTGATTACTATAGAGCACCTATTATTCTAATTTCTCACATGAAATTATTCAATTTCATTCGTGCAGGTAATTGCAAATGTGGAAAGTATAATTTTCACCTTTATGTCCAATATGTACTCGCACATGTTATTGAAGGTAAACTGAATTAACGGTAGTGCTGGGTAGACCGTGGCCTAGTGGATAAGTTCGCTTCGGTGTTTAGTTAAACTTTCGCACAGAAACAATAGCTCTGTCACTAGACCATATCTCACTAAACTGGTACCCTGTATTCTATTAAAATATGCGAATGTTATTGAGCTATAGGGTGAGGGAACCAGAACACCGGAAAAAGCTGACTGTATCTCTGATTTTTGTTTAAAAAAAAACACCTGAGGAGCCAAAATAACATAGAAAGAGAAGTCTAAAACCGGAACCACTTTTCCAATCTAACTGGCTTGCAAGCCAATAAAACGCGCGTTTTCACTTGATAACTCGGAAGTGAAAAGAGTTCCACACCATGCTGATGACACAGTAGTAATGTCCCAATCGTGTAAGAAGGAAGTGCTTTGGTTATCTGATGTCAATATCTGATCAGACTTCTTAGAATGACCCTGTATCACAAAAAACATGTTAAGTGTGAAATCACCATTGCAAGTGACTGTTCAATTTCAATGCTCAACTTGGCAAGTGACTGTTCAACTCCAATGATTACAGATCGCAAGTTACCGTTCAATCCAATGTCAAGTGACCGTTCAGTTGATCTAAAGTGATGGGAATACAAGTTAAGATTTAGCTGCCGTATTTTACTTCAGTGTATACATCCTTTTGGTCAGTAGGCTTTATAGTTTATTAAAGATGTCAGGAAAACTAAAACAAGTGGCCTCTAAATATTTATCCGTCATTTAATCCACTTTTTAGTAACGTGTGTCAGCAACAGCGAAACACATGTCAACTGATCACCATCGTTAATTCCACCGATAGGATCAATGGCACCAACGAAATCATTATCAATAAAGTGACACATATATTGACAACTTACACAAATAAAAGCAATGGCCAAAACCTCACGCTAATGGCTTCTGTGTTTACATATTTGATATACCACGTGATAATGTCATATCGCAAGTGACTGATCGTCCACTGTACAAATCGCAAGTGATGTTCAATCGAAAATGTCCGTTCACTTCCGCTCCCATACTGTGATAACTGTATTGCAAAATTGTGATTTGGGGAGGTAAATCGTCGGTTTTACGGTCGCAAATTACGTTTTACGGCTCCGCTGACGCGTCGCCGTAAAACGAAATTTCCGACCGTAAAACCTCCGATTTACCTCCCCAAATCACAATTTTGAAAACAGTTATCCCCTAATTCTAAAGCAAAAATAAGCTATTTATTTGCAGCTTTTCATACAGAATGGAAAGCGCTGAGAAACTTTTATTCGAGACTCCATGTTGTTTCCAACGTCTCTGTGGCGCGGTGACGACATAAACTTTGCACTCCTTGGCGTCACGTTATACTACGTGTGCGCGCCATGGCACTGAATGCCGTTTAACATGCCACACTGTTTGTTGTCTTTTTTGCTTAAATTTGCTAAATTATTGTAAAACCCTTGAGTGTTTTGAATTGCGGTATAAACTAAATACATGATTAGTGTATTTAATTACAATAAAATATAATCGGTTCGCCGCGACAATTTTATAGGGGCTCGCTGAAGCTCGCCCCTATACAACTGTCTAAGGCTCACAGATTATATTTTATTATTAAAGACACTAACCATGTATTTACTATGTTGAATACCCAATCTATGTCATTAGAATGCCACACATGTGTGTTGGTGTTTGCCGTTGGGCTTACAAATGCCAACATGTTTTGATCACTAAAACGAAACGCCTGAACCCACGCACCCCCAACATTTGCCTTTATAATGTGACTTTTTCTAGGCTTAATGGAAGTACGTTTAATTCCATTAAAATTTACCATTACAGAACAGAACTAAACTTTATTCATATCAATTCTTAGGCAACACATGTGGCATATATGTATAAGATAAATGATTACATAAATGTGGCAACATGGCGACATTCCCATGAGGATCGCACTTAAAGAAATTCTAATGGGGGTAGGGTGGCAATAATATCAGCTTCTAAGGTGGGTGCGGGTCCTGCGAAAAGCAGTTCTGAGATGTGTGTGTTTGGGGGGGGGGGGGGATACGAGATTACATATATATAAATATATATTCTGTACTGTGTATTATTCAATAGTCTGGATTTTGTATTAAGGCAAAACTGAAAATTTTTGATGATAATCGATCAAATGTGTGTGATATTGACGTGATTTACGCTCTCTCCGTGCATTCCTATTTAGACGCTGTGGTTAGTTTCATCCGATGCGGTAGTGCGGGTTTTTCGTGGCATTACTTAAATACGAAATGGGTGTTTTGAGCGAAATGGGGCGAAATGGGCGTCCTTGTGCGAAATGGACTAATGTTTCTGAGGAATTTGTCCATTTTGGATGACATGGTTATACCTATGTGTTGAAATAGTTTACAACGCCTGATTACACTCTTCTGGAGTCCGTGTCTGTTAATCTGAACATTGATATTTGCCATTTTGTCTATGGACTAATAATTTTGGATTAACGCTTTGGTACTTCGACCTAAACAACTTATA
This sequence comes from Lucinisca nassula, assembly GCA_963580285.1. Lineage (NCBI taxonomy): Eukaryota > Metazoa > Mollusca > Bivalvia > Lucinida > Lucinidae > Lucinisca > Lucinisca nassula. The sequence goes on along the minus strand of OY757027.1, from coordinate 26,461,504 downwards.
TACAGAAGCTATTCTGAATGATATCAACATTTATCACCCAGTTCATCTATTTCATCATAAATTGGCAATTTTCTACGCGAAAATTTCACTTTCATGTGCCATATGATGTTTATTAGTGTATTAGTTTCCTGGAAAGCTTTCGAAACTGTCATAAAAGTTATTTAAATATAATACAATTACGTCCAACTTGCCCGTTTCGCCAAAGTTGCTTACATGTATTTCGTATTTTAGCGATCCCCGATTTTTCGGCTATCCTTTGTCTTTTTCAACGGTCTCAATTTCAAACGAATATTGCAGATTTTGGATACCAGCACCGGTGCTTGAAGTTTCATTTACCGTTTTTATAGTCTTTACGATTTTCGAAATCGTAAAATAATAAATAAATTGTGTGTACTCGTTAGAACCGCCACGACAAGGCGGTTCTAACGAGTATCCCCAATCTATATTTTATAGCATAAAAATGATGTATACCCTGTAAACCTTAGTTTTTCTGTATAAAAGTGGAGTTAAAGGGACAAAACGTGTGTTTTCGCTATGCATTGATGTAAGTTGGGCAAGTTCATTTGTCATTTTAGGTATTTCATCACGTGATCAATGAGGCGGTTCTAACGAGCACCCACATCCTATGTTTGCTGTATAAATAAAAACAATATTACAAATTTTCATCAGACTAGTTGACATTTCGGAGATGTGAATAAATGCCCTATGAAATGAGAATTTCGAATCCACTCTAGCGAACAAAAACGTTTTTTGTCAAAGCATATTGCAGCTCTAATTTGATCTCTTTGCAGCTTAATTTCATAACGCATAATATTTTCTTGAATTTTTTATTTCATAAGCGATGTATCATTGCGAACATGACAGGCTTAATGCTATATGATAGTACAGAGAAATTCCGCTAAAGACCACCTAAAATTAAGACCACCTAAAATTAAGACTAATTTTGATTTAAAAAGCTTATTTAGAAGGGTGAAGTTATTCTTTCTTCGGATTTCCTGCACACCATGTCCTCTGGTCATGGACAACATTCGGGACTGCTCAAAAGTGGTCTTAAAGACCACCTATGAACAGTCCCAGAGGTGGTCTTTATATAGGAATTTTACTGGTGAAATTGTGCTATTAAGATCACCTAAAAGTAAGACTAATTCCGCTTTAAAAAGCTTATTTAGTTGATTGCAGTTATTCTTTCTTTGTGTTTTCTGCAAACTTTGCCCTCCGGACATCGACCACATTCGGAACTGTTCAAAAGTGGCCTTAAAGACCCTTTTTAACAGTCCCAAATGTGGTCTTTATACAGGAATTTTACGGCACTTGGTTTCAAGGAATGTTGTCACATCAAGTGAACAGGTTCGTGAAATGAAAATCCACTAAATATGTTCTATAAAAGGGTTATCCTTTGGAAGCAAGGAATACACCACAGAAGTGAAAAATATGGAGTGTACATGTTTTCTGGGCCAGACTAGCTAGTTTCGGCCAATTAGGCCTCATCAGTGACCCTCAGATATTTTCAAAATTCCACAATGGAATCAATGATCCCAAAGGACAAGAAAATATAATCTACTCTATGATGTAGGGCAGGGAGACGTTTTACCGCCGCCACACTTTATATATATCAAACTAGGGTTTACAAGGATATACAATATTTTTCTTACATTTGCTTCAAGACAGGTTGTGGGTACCCGTAATAGCCGTCTTATTAAGGCGGTTCTGACAAGCACCCGCAACCTATGTTTGCAATATAAATAACAGAAATATCACAGATTTTCACCATTTCATCAAGAAAACACGCCTATATAATTTTGACCCCCTTGAACCCCACTTTTATATAGTAAAACTGGGGTTTCCGGGGGTAAACCTTATTTTTTTTTGTTTCTGCTCTAAAATATAGAATGTGGGTACTCGTTAGAACCGCCTCGATGAGGCGGTTCTAACGAGTGCCCACAGTCTTTATTTTGAGCAGAAATAAGAAAAATATCACAATTTTTCATCATAAAATGTTCATTTTTTTCGGCGATAAAGGTGGCAATGTATTTGTATAGGCATGTTTTCGTAATGTTGGAGATATGAAAAAATACAGTATGTCGCACGCATGTGTTATGGTAATGGAAAAATTACATCTATACCCTCGGACAAAAGTTAACCATCACTTTTCTTTGTCCTTATCCTTATGAATAAATTGGTTGAGCTAGACCCATTTCTGATTTTCAGCCAATCAAATTACTTGATATAATGTATTATTTCAATTTTAGAGTAGAATGACAAACAATGTAGATCCCGATCGGATGGCTTCAGGGGCCATCTGATCTAGATCTACAGTGTTTGTTAAGATAGGGGTTTTCCTTTTCAGCGGGAAAAGGGTTTAGAAACATTGTTACATTACGTTTCACTTAACGTGCCCCTGCAACAAATACCCTATATACAGATAAACTGGTGTTACTGGGGTAATATGTGGAAGGCCTGATATGGCATTACATCTCAGTGTCGGGTAAAAGTCCCACAAAATTAGAAGCACCCAAAATGACCTATATGGTGTTAACGGTGACGGAAAACCTTAATTCAAACAAACAAATACTAGTCTAATACATCATGTTTTCTTGCACACCAGATAAGGAAATCCACAGTTTTAGCTTGGGATAGAAATTCCGTCCTAACCCTTGTGTTCTTACCCGAAATCGAATATTCCGGTGTGTTTGATAAATGCTCTGGTTGAATACGACCTCATGTGCGCCCTCGTTAAAGTTGACGTCACAGCACATTACGTGACGTCACTAAACATTCCTGTAGTGTCATCACAATATGGCGGACGTCGGTAACTAAAGTGACCGCAGCATTAAAAATCCGCGCAAAGAAATGGAAGGTATGCAAGAAAAAGAATCATTTATGGGTGTGAGGAGTGGATAGAAAAAACTGTCCCTCGGAATCACTGTGCCTCGTGATGCCGGATAGTGACCCTCTGGACGGATTTTTCTACCCACACCTCACACCCATATAAGATTCTTATATTCTTTATAGTGTGAACCACCTGAATCTGTGTTTGTTTCACGATTAAGAAAACAACTGTTACAAATATTTTGCCTTGCTGGAACACACTATGAAGCACAGGTATGAAACACGAGTGTGTAATCCAAATGGATTTCTGATAGCTAGTCTTAACGCCTCATTTTTAACGAATTTAACAAAGAGAAAGTAGGATTTACCGGGATATAAAGGATAGACTACGCCATGATTTGTCATTTTAATGAATTTTACAAATAAATTACTTTCATTGACAATTTAATAATGCCAGTGGGCTTGTTGGCCCTAGATCATAAACTACATGTACGCATTTTTATCTAAATTTCATGCACGCCATTCGGATTTAATTTCAAAATTAAATGTTGGACTTCAAACCTCTTCTGCAACAAGGTCTGTCGGAACCCGAATTTTATGATGACTTAGTACATAAATTCAGAAAAATATATACTTACAATGACTTTAGTACCCACATCGTAAAATCATTCTTCGAAATTAAGCGATAGGGTACAACATATATGTTAAACGACAGACTGCATGCATACTAGTTAACCCAATCACGGTTGATAACTTTGCTTCCCTCTTTAATTGCACGCCGGTGGGTCAGGCCTCAGATACTATGACGAGTCCGCGTAAAGGCTAACTTAGAATTAAAATTTAATTTTAAGCCCTGGGTTATGTTGGCTGGGATCTGACGCTTTGTTTCTGGTCGAGTCTATCGGAGTCTAACTACTGGTTTTCTTTTGCTCCAGCATTTCAGTTATTTTTGCTGTCGAGTCTTTGTGGTTGTTTGATTTTTGTGTTCTCGGAGATGTTGCATTGATGAGTTAGGATGCTTTCATATGGACTGAACAAATTATTTGTCTAAATCGTGACGGAAGTAATGGTGAGGACTGCGGCCGCGTAAAATCGATAAAAGCAGCCTCCCATCCCCACCCCCACTGAAATACTCTTCACTGACGGATCCAAGGCGGTTCTTCTGTCGCGGTTTATTTTTTGTTAAAGTTCGTCTTTGAATGTGTGTATATTTTTGTTTTGGATAGCAAATCGGGCCATTTTGAGGGAAAGTAACTGTCCTTTTGTGGTTCCGCTATTGATGTTTCCATTAGGGTCTACATCACGAAAACATGTCTATATAAATTTGACCCCACTGAACCCCACTTTTATATAGTAAAGCTGGGGTTTTTAGGGGTAAACCTTATTTTTCTTATTGCACGACCCGCAGAAAAAGCGACCGACTGAAGTCGGTTGATTTTCTAAGAGTGCCCTAAAATCACCGTGTCATTCTGTCAGTCTGTCTGTCCGTCCGTAACCCGTTTGTGAAAATTGGTGATAGTGACTTAACCGATTGGAATATTTAAATAATTTTTGGCATACTGATAGATATCAATGAGATCTAACCAATGAACTTGCCAAATATTACATTCCATTTGGTATAGCCTCGCCGAGGCGAAAAACGTGAAAATTTTCGAACTGCTTCTCCTCGGAAACCATTGGGCCGATTGAAGTCAAATTTCATATGAAGCCTCTGTGGGATGGTTAAAACGAATACGAATACGAACAATTTATTCAGCATAAAACATTACATACAATGTTTATAGCCTAACATAAGCTATCATACAGTGAAGACAACAGTTGAAAAAAGTTTTTCGAAGAGTGCAAGAAATGCATAATATGAACTAATCATTTAAGTTATCATAGGTATATGATACGTAACGTTATACTGGTGTTGAACTATATGGACTAAACATTTTATGAACATATTTTCCACAATGAGAGAGGGTCTTCAGTGATTCATCAATAAAGGAATTCTTATGATATTCGACACTTTGTGGCAAAATAAATAAATTAAGCTAAGTGTGTGATGAGTTTAGGTGACGAGGCGGACATCAGACTTTCAAATTTATGCAAAGTTGGCCAGTGACAAAAATAGTTTTTGAAGTATTTTTTCCTCAATTCACGATATTTAGGACATACAAGCAAAAAATGAAATTCATCCTCTATCTTATTCATGTTACATGACATACAGAGTCTTTGGTTTCGTGGAGTGCCATCATATCGCCCGGTTTCAATGTGAAGATCATGAGACGATGTTCTAAAACGTGCCAATGCGACCTTATACTTTTTTCTCTGATAGCCTCTAGATATTTCTCGGGTTTTAATTCATGTTTAAATATGCAGTAAGATTTCATGCGATTAGAATTATTGATATCTGAGTACCATTTCTGGAAATATATATCGAATATTCTTTGTTTTATTACGTTAAAAGGAATGTTTATTTCTGATTGTTGGGTCCAAACATATTGTAAACCATGTTGTTGCAAAATAGACTTAACGTTGAAAGCCCAATTTTTACCGTTGTAACTTAAATTCGAGTCTGCATCTGATTTTAGGAGTAGATACATCTGTTTTACCAAAGATGAATCATTTTGCCTCAGTATTTTTATCCAGTATTTAATCATTATGACTTTGCGAAATACCGCCAGCGGAACCCGCCCTAATTCGCCATAAAGAGCCGTAAGATTAGTGCATTTCTTAACCCCTAGGATGCGTCTTAAAAACTTAGTGTGAATAGGTTCAACATCGATAGCGTCGTGCATACCCCAGATTTCTGCCCCGAAATTTAATATCGATCCCACTAGAGTATCAAAAAGCTTGCATTTTTGCGTTACTGGTAGCTCGACAGAATTGAAAATCGTAAAGAGATTGTACAGAGCAAAAGATCCATGCTGTGCTACACTTTTTTGTGTTCGGTACCAGTTACCATTTTTGAATAGCGTTATTCCGAGGTATTTGAAATGATCAACAAGCTCGATCGCAGTATTGTAAATGAAAAACTCGTGATGAGTATGTCGTCCTTTTTCGAATATCATTGCTTTCGTTTTTGTTGTATTTATTTTAAGTCCCCAGGTTGTGCAGTAAGTTTCTATGTCGGAGAGAAGTGATTGCAAGGCTTGGGGAGTTTTTGCGAAAACCACCTGATCGTCTGCAAACAAGAGCAAGAAGATTTTTATTTCGTTCAAATTAAATATACCGTCAATATTTGAGTTGATATTTTTTTCTAGATCATTTACAAAAAGCATGAATAGCAGTGGGGAAATCGGGTCCCCCTGCTTGACTCCGATATAAGAGTTGAAGAAATTAGAGAATGAATTTTTATATCTAACGCAAAGTTTTACAGTGGCATATATCGATTTTACAGCCTTCACAAACTTACTACTAACGTTTTCTTTCAGAAGCTTTTGCCATAAATATGAAAAGTCAATTTTATCAAAACACTTTTCGTAGTCGATAAAGACGCAATATAATTTACCCCCGGAGTTGGGCATTTTTGAAAGTACTGAATGAAGGATGAACATGCAATCCGTTATTGATTTTCCTTTTTGGAAACCAAATTGGTTGTTCATAATTTTTTCGTGTTGAGTTGACCATTTTGTAAGACGATTTAATAGTAGTTGTGAGTAGATTTTGGCTAAAACATTGATAAGTGTGATACCGCGATAGTTTTGGGCGTAATTGACGTCTCCCTTTTTAAATATTGGGTTTATAATGCAGTCGCCCCACGAGCGTGGATATTCTCCAGAGCTAAACATTTTGTTGAATATTTTGATTAAGTGTGTGTGTGTGAATTCGGGTTTAACGTCGCTTTCAACAATTTTTCAGTCATATCACGACGGTGTCTGGTTGCGACAGGGAGCTCAATGCTCACGTTTATAGTGCTGCCTCACTGAAGTATCATGTCCCAGACACATTACATGATACCACACCCAGTCACATTATCCTGACACTGGATCGACCAGTCCTAGCTCTACCCCGTAAATCTGAGTGCCAAGCGAGGAGCAGCTAGTACCATTTTTAACGACTTTGGTATGTCGCGGCCCGGGATCGAACCTATTTTGATTAAGAACGGGGAAATAAATTCATAGGAGGCTTTAATTATCTCGCTTGGTATATTGTCTAAGCCTGGCGATTTATTGTTTTTCTGGGAAAATATAGCATTTCGAAGTTCCGTACAAGTAAATTCCGTGTCTAGTTCAGCGTCAAACGAGCAGTTGTTTGGGTTCGGTTCGGCGTCCTCGTTCGGTTCGGTTTGCTCACCAAACAATACTTTAAAATGGTCGTGCAGTTGTTTCGCAGTCAAATTGTCGGTTTGTTTACTGGAATTTTTGTAAGATTTCTTAATATTTTTCCAAAATTTCCGCGGATCTTTTCTTGCGATATCATTGAGCCGTATACCCTCTCTAATCTTGAAGTTTTGTAGTGCTTTTTTCTTAACTTTGTTGTACCTAGTTCGTGCTCTCGTGAAAATTATACGGTTCTGTGCGGTTTTGTTGCGATTAAAGCTATTTCTCTTTTGTGTGAATTCATGTTTGGCACTTACACAGTTTCTGTCAAACCATTCTTTATTTTTGACTTTGCCTCGCGAATTGCCTTTTTGGGTGCTCGTTTTACCAAAAACTTCGAAAGCTTTATCATGTAAAAACTGAGTAAAATTGTTAATTGTATCTTCAATTGGTTCGTTAGATACATCTGTCGTCAATTGGTGTAAAATATGTGTATTGTCTAACAAGGTAGATCTGAAGGCGTCTCGTTTAGCCTCGTCCCATACAATTTTGCAGCTTATACCAGTATCTGCGGTTTCACCTTGGCCGGTTTTCAACAAATGTGTATGTGGAATTTTTGTCTTTAAATAAAAACTGTAAGACAATGGTGCATGATCTGAATGCTCATTAAACTCTAAAATTTCAAAATAAGATAGAGTTTCAAAATCTGAATGATTTAAGAGTAAATAGTCAACCGTGCTTTGACCTTGATGTGAGCAAAAAGTAAATTTCCCATCATCACTATCATGTAATAAGCGGCCGTTTGCAATGAGAAGCCCTGTTGACATACATATATCTAATAAATATCGTCCATAGTGATCGATTATACGATCTTGGTTTACTCGGGTAGGTAACTCACAATGGTTTACATGCATAAATAATAAGTCTTGGTCCAGATATTTATCGAATTCTAAAAAATCAGCTGCATTTGAAGTTCGGCCATTTAAATCGCCTGATACATAAACCTTGCCTAAATCATTATATCTTATTATGTCTTGTTCTAACTGATCATATAAATCTATATTTGAAGAGCTTAAAACTTTTGAGTCTGCTGGTGGTACATAGATATTGCATATAAAAACATCCTGGTCGAAGGGAAATAACTCAGATGAAATCTTTACCCACAAAATTCCAGACTGATCTTTTTTGACAATGTTAATATATTCTTTTAGACTGTTTTTGTAATAAAATGCTATACCTCCGCTATAGCGGCCTTTAATACTATTTCTTGATTTATTTCCTGGAAGTAATTCACAACAAAAACCTGAAATATCGAAGTTGAGGGTTTCTCTGTTCGACAACCATGTTTCACTCAAGAATATCAAATCAAATTTCGAAATGTAATCGATAAAATCTGTGTCTATTATTTTTCGCTTTAATCCATTGATATTCCAAGAAAGAACCCTTAATGATGTCTCTTCATGACCCCATTACCGTTGTATTGGCGTTTCCGGCACATGCTCTTGACCGTTGACAAACAATTTTTTACCTATAAATTTTACGGTTTTTCCTTCATCCTTTGCTTTTTTCATCGCCGGGTAAAGGGGTTTTCTGGCGTCCCTGATGTCCTTAGGTATTTGTGCCCCTATACCCATATTAGCGGCTTTCAGTTCATTTTTGTAATTGAACGAGGTTTGCCTGACACTCTCCCTTTCATGGTAATAGTGTAATTGTACTACTATGGGGCGAGTCTTTCCTGATCTTTGACCCAACCTGTGAGCCCTGTAAAACCAAAATTTGCTAATGGGGTCCAGGTCACATGACCAAAATGGCCGCCAAGCCATATATGGTAAAAGCCCTTCAAAAATAGTCTTCTCCAGACCCACTGGGCTGATTTTCACGAAACTTGATAAATAGCATCTGGGACGTAGGTCCATCATAAAGTGCTAAAATGGTGACCCTGGGTTGACCTTGACATTCTTTGTGCCTAGGTCAAACTTTGACACATATGCTTTTGTATTGGAAAAGTAAGAATGCATTTTATCCTGCAAACGATTCAGAATACAGTACTAAAGTATAAGATATATTTGTGCTCCTTACGATAAGGCGCATTTATTGGGGGAACCGTTTTAGGTCCAGGTCACATGACAAAATGGCCGCCATACCCATATATGGTAACACTCATAAAGTTAAAAGCATCCGGCGGGTCGTGCACTTCAGCTGAAGCACTGGTTTCTGCTCTAAAATATAAATTGTGGGAACCCGTTAGAACCGCCTCGACAAGGTGGTTCTAACAAGTACTCACAATCTCTATTTTGAGCAGAAATAAGAAAAATATCACAATTTTTCATCTAAACTTTTCGTTTTTTAAGATGTAAAATTCACAATGTATTTGTATAGGCGCGTTTTCGTAATGGATATTTCACGTTTGTGTTTCTTTCCCTTTGGTGTCTCTGATGGGAGGTGTGGGTATTCGTATATATTCCTGATCATTGCCTTCACTTTTTACACAAAAATTTTGGCAGTCCAATATTATTAATTGGTGAGATATTTGAAGAAATATAAAATTTTAATTGCCTCGCTCGGGCCACATGTGAGACGCCAAGTTCTGCAACGGAAGGTCAGGTGGTTTTTCTCCGGGTACTCCGGTTTTCGCCCACCTCTGATTAATGATCGGCCGGCTCGATATGTGAGAAATATTCTTGAAAGGGCCGTAAAACCAAAACCAAAAAAAAAAAAAAAAAAAAAAAAAAAATAATAATAATAATAATAATTGTCAGTGGTGGGATATGCTATTTTTTTTCCAGTAAAGCATTTCTAAGGTCTCTAATTACCGTCTGCATTTAATGGTTCTTTAAAAAAATAGAATTGGTTTGCTTATTGCCAAATTATCATTACGAAAACACGCCTATACAAATACGTTGTAACCTTTATCACAAAAAATGGATGATATATTGTGTTATTTTTCTTATTCCTGCTCAAAATATAGATTTAATGTATTCGATGAGGCGGTTCTAACTAGTACCTACAATCTATATTTAAGAGCAGAACTAAGAAAAATAAGATTAACCCCTGTAAACCCCAGTTTTACTATATCAAAGTGGGGTTCCAGGGGGGGGGTCAAAATTATATAGGCGTGTTTTCCTGATGTTAATGTCCTTTTCTCTCTCCAGGGCTGATGTTCCGCTAATAATGAGGGACCACTTAACTTTTATGGCTATTATTGAATGACAGGTCTAAAGAAATTTCATTGGTTGAATTCAATATTTTACTACTTTTTTTCAAATCCAGTTTTACTGCAATTCATCAAAGGTGCAAATACAGAAAGAATCACCCTAGCATACTTGTTCTCTGTAGGGGCTTGGGCGGTCCGGCGGTTCCTGCTGTCATTTTGGACAAACAAGCAGTTTTTGTATTTGTGTAAACCAATTTCAGCCTTCCTGGAAACTGGAGTTTGATTTTCTGGGTTATTTTAAGAGATTCTTTTGCTTTATTTATTGGCCAAAGTATATTGTTTCCAAGAAAACTGTTATAAAATGTATCTCAGATTTTTATTATCTTGTGTAGTTTCTGTTTAAACGAAGCTTTTGTTCAGCGTGCCCAATTACTTTTGGTTCTTGTGAAGTTATAGCTTTCTTACCAGAAGATTTATACATTTTTAAAGGACCTATCTTATTGATGTTTTTTTAAGAAAAAAGGCCCTTTCTAGCTGTTTGATGCAGATGAATTCTTAAAGGTATAGCATGACTAAATTTTGAGTTTAATTATAGCAAAAATACCATTGGAACAAATCATTACGCAAACACGCCTATATAAATACATTGCCACCTTTATTAGCGAAAAAATGAAAATTTTATGATGAAAAATTGTGATATTTATCTTATTTCTGCTCAAAATATAGACTGTGGGCACTCGTTAGAACCGCCTCATCGAGGCGGTTCTAACGAGTACCCACAATCTATACTTAAGAGCAGATATAAGAAAGATACAGGAAAAATAAGGGTTACCCCTGCAAACCCCAGTTTTACTGTACAAATCTGGGGTTCAAGGGGGTCAAAATTATATAGGCGTGTTTTCGTGATGGAGACAAATGAACATCAAATAAATTTAATGAAAGCTTTACATTTAATTTGACAAATGAACATCAAATAAATTTAAAGAAAGCTTTACTTTAATTTGAGGGCTTGAGATGTCATTTCATCTCAGTGTCGGGTAAAAGTCCCACAAAATTGGAAGCAACGTATCCAAAATGACCTTAACAGGGTTGACGGGGACGTTAAACCTAAAATCAAACAAACAAAAACCTTGAATTTGATATTATAAAGATAATGAAAATACACCAAGTAATGGCGGAGAAAATGTTATTTAAAGATGACCACTGTCGTAAGGTGTTGTCTATCCTTAACCGTTGTGTATTTATCCATGACGCTGCCGAACTGTGTTCCTCCCCGAAATATTCGACCGCCAATGCTGTCAGTTCTTTGATTAATTTTAAATAGATTTTTTTATCGTTCGCTAAGAATCATGAAAACAAGATGGCAATGTACACAGGTGTTTAAAAGGCAAAGTATTAAACTTTTTCACTAATAAAACGTATTTAAATCATGAAAGCAAATGTGCCATAACGTTAGGCACCTTGGGAATCCACACATTATTAAGCTAAAGTTGGTCAAAGGTTTCTTATTTCCCTTCCAAGACATTAGTTTCTCGCTGCAATGAAATACATATTGCTTGTTTCCTAATCACCAGGTTATCAACTCTATGTTATGAACATCCCTTACGCCCCCCGCCCATCGGGCTTGATATAGATGGGCTGCATGATGCTTCAACGCAGAGCTGAAACTGATCGCACAAGTGTACTGGTAAACGGCTTAGAGGATCTAAGCCTGCCCAGGCAAAGTGATGCGAGTCGGGCTGTCCATGTATATAAACCCTATTGGTTTCATTGGGCAGCAGAGCTTGAGGTGTCATTTTATCTCAATGTACTGTAAAAGTCCAACAATATTGGAAGCAACGACCTCAAAATGACCTATACACTGTGGGCGGGGACGTAAAACCTCAAATCCAACAAACAAACAAACATCCCTGTAAACCCCACTTTATATATACAAAACTAAGGTTAACAGGGTTATATTAAAGGAATATGGGTATGAGGGGTGGATGGAAAAATCCGTATCGAGGGTCACTGTCCGGCATCACGAGGCTCATCGAGTGATGCCGGACAGTGATCCCGAGGAACGGATTTTTTTCTGAGCACCCCTCACACCCATGTAGAATTCTTTTTCTTGCATATCTTACTTCTCATATCGCGGATTTTTAATGCTGCAGTCACTTCTGTTACCGACGTCCGCCGTATTGTGATGACAATACAGAGTTGTTTAGTGAAGGCACGTAACGTGCAGTAACGTCACGCTTAACGAATGCGCGTAAGAGGTCGTATTTACATGTAACCAGACGCGAGAATATTCGATTCTGGATAAGAACACCTGGGTTAGAACAGAATTTCTATCCCAAATGAAAACTATGGATTTCCTTATTTAGTGTGCAAGAAATAAATATCCTTATTATTGCTCAAAAACAAGGATAATGTTTCCGACATGACTCAAAATATTTTGATTTGATTTGTTTGTGTTTTAACACTGTGTGGAATGTGTGGCGATCGTAAAACTCCTCCCTACCCTTCATCATAGTGTAGATTATCCATTTTTGTCAGACTTGGGTAAGGCTGGCACGATATATCAGATAATCGATTAATCGATCGATAGATTCCACAAAACGATTATCATTACAGATTTGTTTGTAATTGATTATTTAATAAGTTCAATTTACTACCCAAACTTGTGTCGTAATTAGCTGGATGAGTGGCAAACAGTGCAGACACTGATGATACGCCTGGGTCTACACTGTTTGCTCAAGCCTGTCTGTTTAAATACATATGGTAAAGTACAACATATGGTAAGAGTTATGCTGAGACAGAAAGACAGACAGGTTAAATTATAACCAAATCTTCAGTGATTACTAATCGATTATCGATCACAATGGCAGGACTGATAACCGGTTATCTTTTCAACTCCGACCAGCCAGCCCTAGACTTGGGTGTGATCTTTGACTCAACTGTGAACTATTAATATTTAAAAGCCGGCCACTGATGAGGCCTGTTTGGCCAAAACTGATAGTCTTGATTTGAGGTTTAACGTACCCGTCAACACTTTGTAGGTCATTTTGGAGACGTAGCTAGCTAGTCTGGCCTAGAAGAACTCACTCAGGCTGGTATTTCTGGTTTTCAATGTTTTCAATTTTATATCCTGAGTGAATTTTTTTTTGTTTTATACTCGTGCTTTTGTTCTAATCCAAATTGCTATTCAGCATGCACATGTATTGTCAAAATTATTACTGTAATAGAATATGTTTAATGAAAAATATCAGATAAAAAAACTAACAAAAAAAATAATAATAACCACTATCTTTGTTTTTGAGCAGAAAAAATTAAAAAGAAATCTGTATACACCTGTATATAAAAGTGGGTTTGAGGGGATCAAAATTATCATCACGTGAACAAGTCCGTGAAATGAACACCCCCTTACATCCCACTTTATATAGAGAAAACTGGGGTTTACGGGGGTAAACAATATTTGTCTTATTTCTGCTCCAAGACATAGGTTGTGGGTACTCGTTAGAACCGCCTCAATGAGGCGGTTCTAACGAGTACCAACAACCTATGTTTGCAGTATAAATAAGAAAAATATCACAGATTTTCGTCAGAAAAGTAGCCATTTTGGAGATATAAAAATTGCACTATATCGCACGGGTGTGTTTTCGTAATGTATAGGCGTGTACTCGTGATGGGAAAATGCAAAAAAACGGGCCATGGGCAAACAGTGAAGGCTCACCTCAGTCGTCGCATAATGCCGCGTCTGATAAAAGCCTAACTGTTGGTTTTCTTTTGCTCCAGCATTTCAGTGGTTTCTTGCTGTCGAGTCCTCACCGTTGTCTCACCTCTGTGGTTCTTTGATTTTTGTGTTCACTGAGATGTTGCACTGATGAGTTAGGAGGCCTTCATGCGGACTGAACAAATTATTTGTCTAAATCGCGACGGAAGTAAGGGCGAGGATTGTGGCCATGTAAAATCGATTTAAGCCCCCCAGTGGAAATCTTCCACTGACCGTTCCAAGGCGGCTCTTCTGTGGCGATTTATTTATGTTGTTGTTTTTTACTTACCGTGTGTATCACTTGTGTCTTTTGGTTTTGGATGGCCATATGGCCATTTTGTGGGAAAGTAACTGTCCTTATGGCCTTCCTTTGTTTAGGTTTCCATTATGGTCTGGTCGCTTAATGTTTGTATTTCTTTCCCTTTGGTGTCTTTTATGGGTGGAGTTGGTTAATTGTATCAATTCCTGATCTTTGTTTTACTTCTACTTTACTGTTTTCAAAAAGTATATCCATTTTAAAATCTATTTTCAAAATCAACTGAACCTGATGCCCATTAATTTCGAACTAGATTTCTGCTGTATGTAAGGGGGAAGATCTATTTAGTACAGTAAGGCTTGGCAGTGAGTACTCAGCCTGATTTTTGTCTTCGCAGAAGACACCTTTTGTTGTGACCCATATAATGTAATAAATAGAGGATATTTACGTTTTGAGGTGGATACCAAAAATATTTCATCGAATATTTCATGCAAAGCACCTGTGAAAATTCAGTTGTTTTCAACACACGCGATGAAATACATTTGGTATCCGCCGAGAAAAAGTAAATTTTCTTTTTATATTAATAATTTATTAGGACACTTACGATAACTGATTAATCGTACCTTACGTCACAAATTTGACCTGGCTATGACGTCACAACTGTCAGTTTCAAAACATAAACAGATCGCCATTTTGAAAACAGCATTTTTGCAGTTCAAAGAGTGCTTTTCAAGGTACAGAATTATTTTGTCGATAACATTTGACTTTTGGCGAGAAAAAGAAGTCCGGGCTGCTACTGTGAAAAAGGGTGAAAATATAATTTGTATTTGTTTCAGATATGCATTGATTTCACTGCAAAATATAAAATTTAAGTATATACTGTAAATCACATGTATTCGCAAAAACTTTATTTCAAGAAATAATCGCGAATTCCAAATCCTATCGAAAATCACTATACAAACGAGCCACATTTTGGCATATGCGAACTATAGATGTTCAAGTCATTACGATTTCTTGTCCGTGCGACATAGTGTATTTTTTATATCTCAAAACCGGTATTTTTTGTGATGAAAATTTGTGATATTTTTCTTATTCATAGTCTAAACATAGATTGTTGGTGCTCGTTATAACACCTCATCGAGGCGGTTCTAACGAATACCCACAACCTATGTCCTGGAGCAGTAATAAGGAAAATGATGTATGCCCTGTAAACCCCACATTTCTCCATACAAAGTGGGGCTTAGAGGGGTCCTCGTCATATGGACTTGTTAACATGATGAACGATCAAAATTAAGAATTTTTAGGGATCGATCGTTTGTGGGTTAATTGCGTGTCAATCGGTCTAAAGTTAACTTGCGAATTTGAGTTAATGAGATTCTATTGTCCACGTGACAGCCACTCCAGGTATGGTACCGTTATTTTTAGCTGCGCCTTTTCTGTCTCTGTGGCGCTAGAGTGCGGTGTAAAAGGTTATCAAGGGCAAGGATTATTGCCATTTAACCCCCCCCCCCCCAGTAATAAATATAAATATTGCGACAGAGTCTGTGTTTGTTTTTGTTATGGCTTGGCTTTGAGTGTATGTATCGCTTATATTATTTTGTTTTGGATAACCAATTGGCCATTTTGTGGGAAAATAATTGCCCTTTTGGCTTTCCGCTATTGATGTTTCTATTAGGGTCTAGCTGTTTCTTGTTTATGCTTCTTTCCCTTGGTGTCTCCGATGGGAGCTGTGGGTTAACTGTATCGATTTCTGATCATTGCCTTCACTTCTATTTTTCAATAACTTCAGATTGGTTTTCAACGGAAAGGGATATCATAAAGTCTCTTTCATAACAAAACAAGAACAGATCAGCCACAAGGCCGGTTGCGCAATTTGTACCGATCGGAATACCAATAACTTGTCTATATAACTTGGTACCAAATCTCATGTAAATACACACTTTCTGACATGACCATAAAGTATAATTTTTATGGTCTTCCGAAGTGTGAAAAGCATTACTAACATTACATGCAAGATGGAGGGAGTCTTCCTAATGACATGTCCATTCAATTAAATCATTAAGTATTTCTTTCATAAGATTATGAGGAAGTGTAGTGTAAAGGGTTGGCAAATCATAAGTAGACAGACTTGAAGCACAAAAGGGTATGGATTTCAATTTATTTAAAACTTCATTATAATCTTTATAGAACAAAACAGATTTATTTCTGATTTTTCAAAATAGAGGTGAAGGAAATGATCAGGAATCGATACAATTACATGTAACCTCCAGCTCCCATCAGACACACCAAAGAGATGGAAACGCAAACATGAAACAACAAGACCCTAATTGAAACATCAATAGCGGAAAGCCAAAAGGACAGTTACTTTCGTACAAAATGGCCAATTGGCTATCCAGAACAAAATAATATAAACGATACACACACTTAAAGACAAGCCATAACAAAAAACAAACACATACTTTGTCGCAATAATTAATCACATGTTTTTGGACAGTAAAACATGAAGTAAATAATTGGGAGAGTTCAGCGAAGCAATGGTATAAGATAACGATAACGTAGGAATCTTGTCTTGGCCTTCCGTAACACAAACAGTAAACTTGGTGGCTGCATGACAGACGTGGTTATCACCTAAAGCATAGTGAAGCCGTAAAACAACGACCACGTTGTTAGCGGCTTTATCTGCTGGAGCCAAAACAAACTTCCTAATAAAAGATGAAATTCTTGAATATCTAGTTTAAGGTGGCGTAAAGACGTCTTATGTTTAGGAGGAAATAAGTTCGTATTTTGAGAGTAGAAAGAAATGCGTGTGTTAACTAGTTTCAGAATGCTAAGTTTCCATTCTTTGCAGTGTATAAGGTATATTTTTATTTTTATTTTTGGTCGCAGGCAAAGGTTGTTGGTACTCGTTAGAACCGCCTCATTGAGGTGGTTCTAACGAGCAGCAACAACATATGTTTGGATAGAAATAAGAAAAAAACATCACAAATCTGTCAGAAAAATGACCATCAAAACAAAACAAAACAAAACAAAACCAAAAAAAAACAACAAAAAAAAAAAAAAAAAAAAAAAAAAAACACACACACAATGTGAAAAAGTGAACATTATCACACTGAGGGTGTTTTCTACAACCATCTGATTAAATGTCATTAGTTTCTAATGGCGAATATTTTGATTTAATAAAACACACATTAATAAGCCAAGCTGTTTATGAGACAAATTCTGCAAGAGCCACGGCACAGCATTTCCTACAATTTACATGTGCGCTCAGCGAAGACTCAGATCAGCCTGCGCATCCGCGCAGTCTGATCAGAGTCTTCGTTGTGCGCTCTAAGGATAGATAAGGGCACAATGCGCCTTCCTGCAGCAAGAGAAGTCTCTGGTCAGACTATATTGATGCGCAGGCTGATCTGATTCTTCGCTGTGCGCACATGTAAATTGTAGGAAATGCTGTGCCCCGGCTCATAATCGTATTAATTTCTGGTTGTTAAATCCTTCCATCTAATGACCACATAGAGCTTGCCTCTTTCATCAGAGCCACAGGAATACAAATGGTCAAATTTGAAAACAATCACATCGTGCAAGAAGGTGTGACGTGTGTGAACATGAAGAAGAAGAAGAATAATTTTATTTAGACGTAAACTATAACAGTTTCTAGTCTATCAGCATGCATATTATATAATACTATCACATGGTTACGATACAAAATATAAATGGCTAAACAACAGACTAAGCACTCAAATGAACAAGCAAATTTATTTGTATGATGTGCCTGGCCTATGACGCACTGCTTTATGTACATGCAGCTAAATTTGCGTGATCCCCAGAAGGTGTTAATTTACGTGACCGATAACTCACGTCTATTTGTTCGATCTTTACCATGTCTGGAATGCTGTATACAGCAAACAATTCCATGCTGAAGGAAGCGATAATTGTAAATGCATAAGGTTTTTTCCTTGCTAATTCGCTAGTACAGTTACCCATTTGCTGGCTGAATGCGGCAAATGGCAATAGATGCTAAAATAGCCGTTCACTTGTTATTAATAAGATGACATAGTTGTACCGGGGCACATCGTTTCCTACAGTATACATGTGCGCACAACGAAGACTCAGATCAGCCTGCGCATCCGCGCAGGCTGATCTGAGTCTTCGTTGTGCGCTCTAAGGATAGCTAAGGGCCCAATACTCCTTCATTCAACAAGAGAACTCTCTGGTCAGACTATATGGATACACATGCTGATCTGATTATTCGCTGAGCGCACATACAAATTGTAGAAAAGCTGTACCCTTACTCGTATGAGTTCGTTAACAAGAGAACATGCAATAGTTGGCGACTAGTATTACAATGAAAGTGTTTGCTGTGCCAGATAATCTAAAGCCTTCCCATGTTAGTGGTGAGGCTCTGAAAAGTAGAAGTAAAACAAAGATCAGGAATTGATACAATTAACTTACTCCACCCATAAAAGACACCAAAGGGAAAGAAATACAAACATTTAGCGACCAGACCATAATGGAAACCTACACAAAGGAAGGCCATAAGGACAGTTACTTTCCCACAAAATGGCCATATGGCCATCCAAAATTAAAAGACACAAGTGATACACACAGTAAGTAACAAACAACAACATAAATAAATCGCCACAGAAGAGCCGCCTTGGAACGGTCAGTGGAAGATTTCCACTGGGGGGCTTAAATCGATTTTACGTGGCCACAATCCTCGCCCTTACTTCCGTCGCGATTTAGACATATAATTTGTTCAGTCCGCATGAAGGCCTCCTAACTCATCAGTGCAACATCTCCGTGAACACAAAAATCAAAGAACCACAGAGGCGAGACAACGGTGAGGACTCGACAGCAAGAAACCACTGAAATGCTGGAGCAAAAGAAAACCAACAGTTAGACTCCGATGAGCCTTTACGAAAAGAATGAGCTGAATCCGTTATTCTAACACTGCGCGCCTATATAGGCAATGGAAAATAACTGTGCTTTATTCTGCAACAAATCACAGCTCGGAAGAGCGTGACGAGTGACGTCATTAAAAACTGCCAATTTATGACGTCACTAGTCCATTTTCTTGACGTTAGACAGTATAACGTCATTTTCTCGCATCGAAAACGTTAGAAAAGGATATAAATGCATGCGTTTCAGTCGAGAAATATAGCGGGCTTTATTCTAACAATGGCGAACGGTTGTGAGATTTTGAAGGACAGAACAACATTATTGCCAATGTTCAGCCTGTTAGAATCGAAATAGATCAGCTCTAGTCTGTGATTTGTTGAGTAATAAATCACAGTTTGTCGGTCAGTTGTAAGTAGACAAATCACGCGCTCGTGATTTGATCTACTTTACAACTGACCTCCAAACTGTGATTTATAAATAAACAAATCACAGTTAGAGCTGATCTATTTCTTAATTTTATTTATTTTCTTTGGTTCTTTGGTTATTATGCTGGTCCCATAATCCCACATCTTGATCACCTTCTGAATGCCAGCTGGGCAACCTAATGGTCTCAATTCCAGACCCCAAAGCGACCGCATTACGTTGTTGTGTTCTAAGGACATACACTATCATTATTTATCATCTCCGAGAGAAAGGGAGGGACACGCTAGAAGTAAAATAAAATATAATACGAGTAAAGCAAGGGAATATGACAGAACACGCAACATGGCATAAAGAGGAGGAACAGAAAACTTACTTTACCTGCTGCAAGGCCGGTCGGCCCTGTCCGACGTTTTACTATGATCAGTTGGATCCCTATGCCAGATTATTATACCTCATTAACCCTTTTTGTACCAAATGGAATCTTCCACCTTATATATAGCAGGAGTTCATTTCAAAATTTAGGGGTGTCAGGTTGGGTTTTCTTCAAAATTTGATCAGCAAATGGCTGAACTTTTAGCAAACAGTGGATGTCCTGATCAGACGCCACGTTCTGCGGCGTCTGATCTGGAACTGCACTGTTTGCCAGGGTACCCCCTTTAGGAGTTTCCGGTCTGAAATGGGTGAAATATAGAATTCTGTTTGATCGAGAGCATGTCACGCGCACGCCATAAACGTTCATATTCCCCTGCGGTATTCCCATCGTCAGTGCTCAAAAGTACACGTGCATTCACTGAAAGAATCTCTATACGATGTCACGCGCAGAGCCATAAATTATCATATTCAACTGCAATATCCCCTCTGACGTCACTGCTCAAAAGTGTAAGTGCACAGTGAAGACAGAATTCGGTATATTGTAATAAATCATTTGGGCCCCGTCAGGCGATTTTGGTACTTATAGCCTATGCGAGCAGCGAAGGTTCAGGCGAGCCTGCGCATCCGCGCAGTCTCGCCAGAACCTTCGCTGCTCGCTCATACAAGCAGTGAAGCAAGAGGAACCTTCAGACAGAAAGCCATATCCCTGGCCCCTCTGAATGGCTGGGCATGCGCAGTTAAAATTTGTCATGACGGAATGCTCGAAGACCCAAATTCGCTTGGCGGGGCTCATTTGTTGCCCTTGTGTGAGAGGAATAGGACGATTTCAAGTGGTCATCCTGGACAGGTAATATTGCACTCGGGCTTCGCCTTCGGACAGTATTTTCTTGCACACCAGACAAGGAAATCCGTGATTTTACCCTGGGATAGAAATTTATGTTCTGACCCTGGTGTTCCGACCCCAAATCGAATATAATCGCGTGTTTGATAAATGCACTGGTTGATTACAACCTCATGAGCGGCGTCGTCATGCGTGACGTCACTAAACATTCCTGTTGTGTCGTCACAAAATGGCGGACGTCGGTAACCGAAGTGACAGCAGCATTAAAATTCGCAATAGAAATGGAAGGTATGCAAGAAAAAGAATCCAATAATGGTGTGAGGAGTGGATAGAAAAATCCGTCCCTCGGGATCACTGTCCGGCATCACTCGGCAAGCCCCGTGATGCCGGAAAGTGACCCTCGGGACGGATTTTTCCATCCACCCCTCAAACCCATATAAGTTTCTTATAACCTGCTCTGTTGAACAAATCGTCATACTCGAAGCCTCGGGCAATTTTACTTGCTCGGGTGAACAAGTCATCATATTCCCCTCACACAAGGGCAATAAATGAATAATACATCTTGTCAATGTACCGTTGACCCAGCCATCAGTTGATCACATTATGTTTGTGAAGACTGATTATGAATCTGGTGGCCCGCATGCACAGATTCAAGAAAGAATATCGACTGTTACAGGCCAATGTTCGTGCCGTTTATCCTGCTGACCGATGTTTGTTTGAAGCAAAACGGCCCATGAAACCCTGATTATCAGTCACCCACTATATTGATTGCATTGCAGCACATTGACCTGATAAAGATATGCTATCTCAGGACAAGTGAGTTTTATCAGATCAACGTGACATTGCACTTTTACGAATGAACCGGACTATTGGAAAAAATTCAAAAATAGAATTTTTACTGAAAAAAAATATTATAGGAAAAATATAGTCAGCTGATACTAAATATATCGACCGCCAGAATGCTGGGACGCACTGAGGCCCATCAATAATTAAAAGTAAGTAAGTAAGAAAGTAAGTAAGTAAGTAAGTAATTTCTTTATTTAAAGAGGGTAACTCGTTTGGTAAAACCAATCTTCCACAAGGCCCTCTATCTAAAACACAATGCAAAACATTTAACGAACAGTACATGGGTATTAACAAAAGTGATAACATAATGTGGAAAAAGAAGAAATGATTGAAGCATTCGTATGTAAAACTTCGATAACTCTAATACAGATAATTAGTTTACTTTGGCTAATTCGAGCTCACTCTTGGGTCCCTTGTTTACATTTCTCCAGCTATACTTGTGTTATGGTGGGGTTGTTTGGTGTTTACTTGGAAATGCATGTTATGTGTGCATCATTAGAATTGCTTTTTGAGGCGATTCTAATGAGCACACACAAAACATGTGTATTTTATAGAAAGTCGAAAATATGCCCCAAGATCATTTCTATTATGTACTATTGGGTACCTATTTTTCAAAGTAAGTTCTTGGTCCAGTATGTATTTGAGATATCGAAGTTCGACTGTAGATGCAAAATGGTAATATGACATTTAAAAGTTCAAGGTGGCGGAGGCATACGCACGTTGCAATATATACAACAACATCAAGAGTTAATTAACCAGCTAATACAATTTCGTGAGAATGCATTATACGATGAAGAATTCTTAATTTCAGTTGGTATGCTATTCCAAATAATAGGACCCGAATATGATATACTGTTTTTGAAAACATTTATATTAGGTTTTGGAATTCTAAAATTTTGACCAGAAGTTGATCTCAGTGTTGTTTGATTTGATTGATCCCTTTTTTTTCTCAAATAACTCACAAATATACTTTGGTAAGAGACTGTGCGTGACTTTGAACATGTTTTTTGCCTTATTTACGAACATACTTTGCTCGAAAGAAAGGATACTTAGCCTTGATTTTGCATCTTCGAAACTTGAGTATTCATTGCCTAAGATTATTTTGCAAGCACGTTTCTGTAGTTTAACTATTTTTGACATATTATAATTTGATGAATTACCCCATATTATATTGCAATAATTGAAATGTGGATGAATGTACGCATTATAGAAAATAACTTTGTGTTCATAATTAATGAAGTGTTGGATCCTGGACAACAGCCAAATATAAGTGGATATCTTTTTGCAAATAAAGTTGAAATGTTCATTCCACGTGAGATTAGCATCGATGTTAACACCAAGTATTTTGTCAGCAGTAGTTAAGTTTAGTTCAGTGCCATTATATGATAAAGTTAAAATACTCTCATCTATATGTATTCTTTTTTGCCTTGTTGTTATTATCATAACTTTAGTTTTCTCAGTATTTAAAAGCATCCCGTTTTGTTTACACCATATATGAAGGGAAAAAAGAGCTTCTTGCAGATTTAATTTTAATGTGTGCAGGTCACTTTGCATATCATATATCGTAGTATCATCAGCATAGAGATCTATAGAGGAAATGTTTCGCGACAAAGCTAAAGGCAAATCATTAATGAAAATTAAAAATAAAAGAGGACCTAATATGGACCCTTGAGGTACACCACTCGTAACAAGACCTGGATCTGATATTTTGTTATTTACAGATGTAATTTGTGTACGGTTTCTTAAGTATGATTCCATTAATTTCAGAAAAGAACTATTACATTTGTAGCATGCTAGTTTCTTTAAAAGTAACGTATGGTCAACAAGATCAAAAGCTTTTCTGAAGTCAACCATAACAGTCCATACTATATTACCGTCGTTTAAAGCTTTTAACCAATGTTCCGTCATTAATAACAAAGCCGTTTCAGTGGAGTGACCAGGTCTAAAACCGCTCTGGGAACTATGTATTATTTCAAAGTTATCCAGAAAAGACATGAAATGTACGTGAATGAATTTCTCTATTAACATCGACAATGTAGGTAGGATAGATATTGGCCTATAATTATTGATTTCATCTTTTGCACCCCCTTTATGAAGAGGGATGACCTTAGCTTGTTTCCAGAGGGAAGGAAATTCCCCAGTCAATAAACATTTATTAGCAATAATTGTTATACTTTTAGTAATTATTCCTGCCGACAACTTTAGGAGTCTAGGCCCAACTCCGTCTAACCCTGTTGCTTTAGAAATATCAAGTGAAGAAAGAAATTTAAAAAAAATGATCGTAAATTGCTCATTTAAGAGTGCACAAGGGGATAAACTGATAAATAGAATAGCAGATTCGTGTAATTTTATATCAAGTTTATCGGCAAGCCTGGCGATTCTACAAGCATTCTCGAAGCCTTGCCTGATAAACTTGTTATCAAAAGACACTTACCTGATGTTCTCTGTTTAGATCATATGAGATGATATGAGACCGGTCATTGTATCTAGCAGCAAAAGCGGTTAACCACTTCGAAAAGAAATGACAGCTGCCCCTTGAATCAGCAGAAAGGAGAGAATGACAGAAGGACAGAGATATAGAGATACCAGGTGAGTGTCTTTTGATATCAAGTTTATCAGGCAAGGCTTCGAGAACGCTTGTAGAATCGCAAGGCTTGCCGAGCGATTATGCATGCGTTCTCGAAGCGGAGCCTGATAAACTTGATATCGAAAGACACGAATCTGGTATTCTATTTATCAGTTTATCCCCTTGTAAACTCTTTAAATCGGCAATTTACGATCAGTCATTGCGTCACAACATTCCGGTGCGGAATATATAATGGGGCAGTATATTTACTATCAGCTGGCCGTTATTTTTATTTATTTATTTTCTTTAATCATTTCAAATGTAATTTTTCATTTTTTTTCTAGTAATTATAATTTTTTAGCCAATTTTGCCGGTAGTCCGCTTCATTCATAAAAGTGCAATTTCACGTTGACGTGATAAAGCTCACTTGTCCTGAAATAGCATATCTTTATCAGGCCAATGCGTTACAATGCAATATATAAGGGGGGTAACTGATAAATGATTAATCTTTCTGCAAGAATGTTGCGGACCCGGCTGACACCGAACCCATGACCGCCTGATCACAAGTCGGACGCGTACTCAACTGAGCTACCGTGTAATGCTTTGCTTTTTAGGCGGTCTCATCCTTCCTAGGAACAGTGTGAATAGCTTGATTTTTAATGACAGATTCTATCTGTCATCTCTAGCTATCCTGCGTGTTGTAAAGTAGTTCCGGCTTTCTTACGACTTTCTTCCGGCTTTGACCACCAAAGAAATATGAGTCCGTACAAAAATGTAGTCCGGTTAGGCGCAGTTATCAAAATTGTACAACATGAAAATTGACTAAGAAAGCGTTTTTATTGTTAATAATCAATCAATGATAAATAAAAAGACAAATTCAACGTTAAACCTATGTTAAAAATGGTCACCTTTGGAAATAAGCATTGCAATATATGGATCCGAATATACCGGCATCCTTAGATGTCCGCCAGCATAACACAATCTTAGTTTCTCGGGAAAATGTCCGAAACGGTGGAGAATGATCAGTTGTGACATTTTAAGTGAAAACTTCGCTTTTTTTCTCGAAAATATTCGAAATTTAACTTCATTTTTTTTTGTCGGACACTAAGGGATGACCCATACATCCCTAAGTGTCCGCCATCCCTAAATGTCCGACAACATGAAAATTGACTAAGAAAGCATTTTTATTGTTTTTTTTTTCATTTAAAATTAATTTAAAATTTATTTATTTATTTATTTATGTATTTATTTATTTATTTTGATAAGAAGCAGAAAGAGGGGCTTCACATACTGTCATTTGATAATTTTTTGTCAGATTTAAAGTCAAATTTATTTATTAATTATATTAAAACTAAACATGCTATATTTTCAAACTTTTTTAGTATGTTTGTATTTTGTTACTTTGGAATTTGAAAAAAGAAAAGGAAGAAATTAATCATGACAAAATTGTTCAGTTGGCCTACTGAAATCATTTAGGGAGTGTGTCTGCTGTTACAGAAGTGAGGAAACAAGGTAGCTTCGAACAGATAAGAGCTGTCAATCACTCATACCAAACACCGTGATGTCACAGTAGCCCACCTCTGATTAACGATCGGCTCGATATGAGTGAAATAATCTTGAAAGGGTCGTAAAATCCTAAACCGAAAATAAATTTAATCTTGCATTCGTGATCGTGTATTGTTGAATTTATTAGGCTCGTTGCGGGGAAAGGCATAAAATGCTCGGCAAAGCCTCGCATGTTTTACTTGTTCCTAAACTCGTTTGATATATTCAGTAATACATGAGCACTCGTTAGATTCTCTATGTATGCCACATGGAACTCCAGTTATAAATTATAGGTTTCACGTTTTAATTTGACTTTTCAAATTAATAATATTTGATTATTAATGATAAAATTACTTTATCAGCCGTTTTTCATGTTAACGGCCACTTAGGTGTATATCAATCAAGATGCATATGTCCGAAGATTACCAGTACTCGTGTGCGGGTCGATTTCAGCTCTGCGTGGAAGCACCATGCAGCCCATCTATTTCTTTAAGCCCCGATTGGCGGGGCCAACGATCCTGTGTACCACCTTCACACCAGCACTGATAAAAACCACATGTTCAGGATCAAACGTTTGATGTGTGATGTAAGGTCGTGCCTAGAAAAGAAGAAATTGTATTTTGTTCTCAAAAAGCATCAAGTGAGAACGTATTGCAACATTTTTCATTAAACCCTGGACAGTTAGAGTGAGTGAGTGAGTGTTTGAGTTTTACGTCCCACCAACAGCTAAGGTCATACGGAGACGATACTTCGGTTTAAAGACACATCCGAAAGTCTGGAGAAGTCCGGGATCGATCCTGTGATCCCTGGTTTACAAGGCGAGTAGCATAACCACTACACCACGGAGGCTTCGAATGGACAGTTAGAAGCTGGTCGGAAAGCGGATGGCGTTGACTCTGATTTTGGGTGCCACATGTGTGTGATCTATTTGTCTGTTGGAGCGACATCTTACTATCAACAGAAGACGCTAGTGGACGTCGGCGTAGCGGAAGACCGACGTCAGTACGTCAAGATCGATTCATCCGACAGACGCATATGCGAAGCAGATTTCCAACGGCATCTGCTACACTGTACCTGTAGATAAACAAAGGGTTTCAACTACCGACTAATAAGCACTGACACTGTTCGTCGCCCTTATGCGATGCACTTTTGAGAGCTAGACGTCCCTGTCGTGATCAAAATTAAGACGTCGACACAGTACGGAACACTTACGCTGGTGCATGAAATACGTACATGTATATTGGCGTCTAAGCGACTCGCGTGATATGCGTATACATCGCACTTCAGCGTGAATCACGCCGATTGTCGTTTCGGGATGTTTCGACACATAGGTGTAAGGTATGCCGAGGCGACGCGTGCGCAATAGAGCATGGCATATCGGATGGAATAAGCGAAATGGTATGTCGAGCTATTGTAGCTAGCGACATTAAGAACATTCAAGATCATGGCTGAGACGTTAACTGAACAGCGAGACGTTACATCAATCAAGTGCTTCGGTCTCATATGGTTCTTCCATTTATTTGTTTACGCTCAGAATCCGGGATATCTAATCCAGCAGGATTACGCGCGTGCTTATAGTGGTGTTCTTACTCAAAAGTGTCTTCAAGCCAATGGAATTCATGTACTGGACTGACCAGCCTTTCTCCTCCGATCTCTTTGTGAAAAATAGAGTATCTTTTGGGGGGAGGTATCCACAACCGACCAGACAAAAATGTTACTAATTGCCAGTAGTATTGTTAAACCTTGAATTTTAATGTTTGGTTTTGAAAACGTAAATAGTTTCTTTCTAAAATTTGAAACATCGAATGGCATTTCATGATACCACCGGTGTATAGACAACTGCAAACATATCATACAATGGAATTGCAGAACTACTTTTCTAAATTTTAAGATCTTTTTAGAAAGGTTGTCTGTACGTTTTCACAGTGTTTTGATTTGTACATAGAATCTGTCATTTCAGTGCCTTTGGCGCTTTGATTAGACTTGGCATTTTCTCACAACAAACACAGGGGTTATTGAAATACTGATTTCGGGTCAGATTAATGGATAAGTATATTTTATGCTTATATTTCGGTACTTTTAATAACATGATGTATGTTTTACATAATCTGCCACCAATCCAAGAGTTTCACAAATTTGATATGAAATGACCACGAGTGCAAGATTTTGTTTATCATACTATGATTTTAAACTTTTATCGATTTGAAGTTTAACGTCCCGTCAATACTGTATAGACCATTTAGGAGATGTTGCTTCCAGTTTTGTGGGACTTTTACCGGACATTACGATGGAATGACATCACAACATCTCAAGCCCTGCCGCCTAATGAAACCAATAGGGTTTTCAAGCATGGACGGCCCGACTCGCACCGCTTTGCCTTTTCAACGAAGTAAGGGCGAGGATTGCGGCCACGTAAAATCGATTTAAGCCTCCCAGTGGAATTCGTTTCTAACACGGTTTATTTTTGTTATTGTTTGTCTTTGGGTGTTTGTGTCGCTTATATTATTTTATTTTGGATAGTCTATTGGCCATTTTAGGGAAAGTAACTGTCCTTTTGGCTTTCTGCTATTGATGTTTCCATTAGGGTCTACTGTTTCATGTTTGTAGTTCTTTCCCTTTGGCGTCTCTAATGGGAGCTATGGAATAATTGTATCGATCCTGTTCATTGTCTCCACCTCTATTATAGATCCTCTAAGCGGTTTATCAGTACTCGTGTGCGGTCGTGTGCTCTGCGTGGACGCATCATGCAGCCCATCTATTTTTTCAAGCACCGATGGGTGGGGACCAAAATTTTTGTTACCGAAAAAGTTCGAAAGAATGTCAGTGGAAAGCATACTGTTCTCACAACCAACGTCCTGACGTTAGGCGCCAACCGTCACGTTAACAAGTCCATGTAATGAACACCCCTATAAACCCCAATTTATATAGAGAAAAGTGTGGTTTACAAAGTATACATTATTCCCTTAATTTTTGTGCCGAAACATAGATTTTGGGTACTCGTTAGAGTCGCCTCATTGAGGCGGTTCTAACGAGCACCGACAATCTATGTTTGGAGCAGAAACGAGGTAAATATAAACAAAAAAATCTAAAATATGCCACTTTTTCTGGCATGAAAGATACCACTGTGGCTTACGGGTATGTTATCGCATTGTCCCGTTTTTATTACGCACGTGGTCATACCATCTTAGGACATGACGTCATCAAATAAATGACACTGACGTCACATGATGAAAACATGTTGGCTGTCATTGAAATATGCGTGTATAATGATATCTTCGGTTATTTTACAGACAAGAAGTTTGTAGCGGCTGGCTGTCATGACGCAAACGTTTATTTGTTTGCTCTTCAGATGAATGTCAATGGATTGGCGCTCTGGGAATATTATGGCAAGTTGCAGGTACAGGCTATATAAGATTTATATACGAAGAACTGAAGAATATTTCACCATATTTACAACTCGGGAAAAATTAACACCCCTTGAAACCCACACAATATATGAGTCCCAACAAGCGAAAAGATGTCTAAAGCATGTGTGTTTCTCGAATATAGGGATCAACTATGTTTTCATGCATTAACATCTGGAAGCTGTTTAAACATGTCGCTTATTGGCCGCACAGGAGCTTGAAGTTGTTTCTCTTTTTTTTAATCATATTTTACAATTTCGAAGAAATCGAAGGACAGATACTTCTTGGCTTATGAACTTGTATTTGCGTCTTTTTCTGTATCAAAATTCTGATTTCACAGAATCCTTATGCGAATATGATCTGGAGATCTTACGAGGGATGTTCGAAAAGAATTGCTTATTTCTATCTGGAGAGTTTTAATTTCAAGTTAGCTCAAAAGTGCTTATTCCATGCCCTCGAATTACTCACCGTGGCTAGAAATGCAAAGTTTCAGCCGATGTATCCATTTCTTGAAGTTGTCACGGTACGCTGATGTTGGTTCAGTAATAAGGTACTGGTGAATGGCAGATCCAAGTGCCTGTCGGGACTGGTATTTCCACAAAGCAAGAAATGATTTCAATCTCGGAAACAAAAAGAAATCACATACGGCAATGTCTGAGGAATACTGGGGGTAAGGCAAAACAGGTACTTTCTTCTTTCTTCCAAAACACCTTAACTATTGCGGAGGTATGAGCAGTTGCATTGTCATGCAGAAGACGGACATGTTTAAAACCTGATAATACTTTTTCAGTTTCTTCAGTACTACGTCTGTGTGGTACTATCCGGTGATGCTTTTGCGCTTTTTCACCGGCACTTGTATTGCGACTCCTTCACCAGAGATGAAGATCGCATACAAAACAGAAGTGGAGGCAGTGATCAGAAATCGATACAATCAACCCACAACTCCCATTAGAGACACCAAAGGGAAAGACCCTAATGGAAACACCGACAGCGGAAAGCGAAAAGGACAGTTACTTTCCCACAAAATGGCCAAAAGCCTATCCAAAATAATATACCACAAGCGACACAAGCACCCAAAGACGAACCATAACAAAGATAAACCACGACAGAAGAACCGCATTGGAACGGCCAGCGGAAACGAATTCCACTGGGGGTCTTAAATCGATTTTACGTGGCCACAATCCTCGCCCTTACTCCCGTCGCGATTTAGACAAATAATTTTTTCAGTCCTTCTTTGTACTCAAAGAACGTTTGGCAAATTAATGGGCGTGAGTGGCCCAGACCTTTTTGCTAACCTTTCTGACGGGCTCAACATAATGGACATAGGTTTCGTCTCCTGTCACGACATTGGCCAAGTGCTTTTTGTCATATTTTGGAAACATTTGAAGCAGCTTTTGGCCACTTTAACCCGTTGCCTCTTTTGCTCGTTAGTCAACAGATGTAGCACCCATCTAGCAGAAATCTTTCTGACTTTCTGACTTTCTGACTTTCAAATGCTTCTTCAAAATAAGGTGATCTGTTGATAGTGATATGCCTACCTTTCGGTCACGAACTGTAAATTTCTCCTTCAATGATTGCCTTTATTTTGGAAATGATTTCTTTACCAGATGCAGATTTTGGCCTACCTGATATCGGTGCATTTTTTACGAACTCTACTCCAGACTCAAATTTCTTTTTCCACCGCCGAACTGTCTCATAAGTCACACACGGAGGTTCAAATGCATTAGAAATTTCAGTCATCAGCTTCTTCAAAGAACAACCAAGTTTTGAGCAAGCTTTGATGTAAGCCCATATTTCATCTTTTTAGTCGACGCTTTTACTGCGGTGGTCAATGACTGCGTGTATTCAAATGGCAAATTGTATGCCCTACACTTAGTCTAACATGTACATTTACACACCATTGTGTAGATATTGTATAGCCCTTTACACGTATGTATTGGTTTTGATCGTGTTCCACGTGGATATCGAGCTAGAGGACAATAAGCAATTCTTTTCGAACATCCCCCGTAAAAGCGATATTTTTTTCTCCGGTGCTTCATAAGTTTGGAGATAAAGCATTTAATGATTTATTTTGCAAAATTTATCTCTCGATATTTGTTGGATATGTCTGCAATGTTGGTTTTTTTGCCTGCAGTAAATTCTAATTCGCGATTTGATTGGTTAACCGATCAACATGCAGAAATGCAACCTATCAGGGTGCAGCTTGCAAAGATGTCAACAAAAAAGATGGCGGATTGTATCCAGCATTCCAGTAGTGTCTGGCTGTCGAGTCATGACCGTTTGTTATCTCTGTGGTTAATTGATTTTTGTGTTCTCGGAAATGTTACACTGATGAGTTAGGAGGCCTCCATGCGGACTCAACAAATTATTTGTCTAAATCGCGACGGTAGTAAGGGCGAGGATTGTGACCGCGTAAAATCGATATAAGCCCCCCCCCACCCAAGGTTCCAAGGTGGTTCTTCTGTCGCGGTTAATTTTTGTTATGGTTTGTCTTTGAGTGTATGTATCGCTTATACCTTTTTGTTCTGGATAGCCAATTGACCATTTTGTTGGAAAGTGAATGTCCTGTTGGCTTTCCGCTTTTGGTGTTTCCATTAGGGTCTAGTTAATTCATGTTTGTGTTTCTTTCCCTTTGGTGTCTCTAATGGGAGCTGTGGGTTAACTGTATCGCTTCCTGATCATTGCTCTCACTTTTATTTTGATATATATGTTGTTGTGGCATAGCTAGAACAAAAAGATTAATGCTATTATTATTCCCAAAGAGAATTATCCGTGTAATATCATTACGTAATAATACGAAGTGGAGACTACTCTTTCTCCAAATGGTAGCAAATTCCTTTTATTAAGAGCAGATCCTATAATGTGTGATAAAAACTATCAAGTTATTTGTCTTTTTTGCAAATATTTTACATTTCACGCATGCGTTGTATGCGTAAGTGGTGCTACACATCAAGACTCCTCTTAAGTCCACTTTATAAAGAGAAAAATTGGCAACTGAAATTAATTGTGGCCAAATGCCATTCAATGTGGGTATTACGGAACCTTCAAGACAAGCAGATTAAATTCGCGTACTCACTACATCAGCGTACATTAGAGCATGTCCAATCCGCAAAATATCATGGTATCAACACCACTGATAATCTAGATTGGGTTCAACATATTTCTGAGATTACATCCAAGGCATTTAGGACATTAGGATATCTAAGGCGCAATTTGGCTTTTGCTCCTAGGCAGACAAATGATGTGGCATACAAAACATTGGTTCGACCTTTAACTCGAGAATGCATCATCTGTTTGGCAACCCCATGTTAAAACTCAGATTCAGCAGGTTGAGAAGGTTCAGAGAACGGCTGCCCGATGGATCTGCAAGCGATGACTGAACAGAAGTACTATTGGCGAAATGCTCGATGAGCTGGAATGGCCATCGCTGGAGGCTCGTCGTGAGCATTCCTCTTTAACCTTCTTTTATAAGATACACTCGGATACAGTGCTTCGTAATATAGATAAATACTTGATCCCTATTACATATTATACACAGGCAGTCTATGTGACTACTTCAACTTAAACAAGGGCATCAAAATTAAACAACAGTCAATATCATAGGTACCAGCCCTATAGTGATGCCCTGAAGAATTCTTCCTTCCCTAGAACTATTTATCAGTGGAATAGTCTTCCCTCCTCTGTAGTAAATGCCAAAACTGCAGAGGAGTTCAAAGCCCGCATGGTGTAGACTGGGACCCAGAGGTATGCGTTTTAAGCAGATTGTAAATAGTTTTAAGAACTCATCCAGTGAGTTTTTTTTTTGGTTGCTAGATTCAAAATTTAGCGCACCACCCAATTGTGACCGACTCAGAATATGGAGATAGGGTAAAACTGGGTTCACGGGGTTATTCATTATTTTTGCAGTTTTGTTTTGCTCAAAACATATATCATTAGTACGCTTTATAACTACCTCTATGAGGCAGTTCTTACGAGCATCCATTGTGATTACTCATTAGAACCGCCTCTATGAGGCGGTTATAATGCGCACCGACCATTTATACTTAGTCAGAATGTTCCTATACCAACTTTAGATTTGATAGCTACCCGGTAGCTGTTGAGCTAAAGATTGATGTAGACATGTGAATCGAATGTTTAATATCTAGATAATCCACAAAATTTTATTTCCCCATACCTTTCTGGTCATGAGTTGTCTTAAAATATGTGTTTAGAAAGAGTTTACAAAGAAATTACATTACGCATGCACAGATGATTTTTATTTGTCTTATATTAAAGACCATATCCACTGAACATCAGATAACAATTTACAACATTCCATGATCTTGCATCGCAAGCAGGGTTTTAGTTTGTGAATTTCTCTAATTACTCCTATCCCACCCCCCCTCTTTGGTAACAATATAGTAATTATCTAACTGTTGTAATTTATATACTCGTCAGTCAATATGTGCAGTTTCTTTCCAAATGCTTTGTCACCACCAATGCTGTTAACCATGGTGGTGAAGAATGCATAAAATTCATTTATCATATGACGTCGCGTCTGAGAGTGTAATAACGTCATGTATTATTTTCGATGATCCACTAGTGGATTAAATATGCAAATTAGCTAGATACGTCCCGTAACGTTACATGTACGACGTCCTTAATGACGTCGCGTTTACTAACGCGGAATGTTGACATTTTTGTAAACAATCGTGAATAAAATACGGTTTTAATGTCATATGATAAATAGAATCTTGCATTCGTGCTCATGTATTATTGAATTTATTAAACTCGTTGAGAAAAAAGGATAAAATGCTCGGCAAAGCCTCGCATTTTATCCCTTTTCCTCAACTCGTTTAATAAATTCAATAATACATGAACACTCATGTAAGATCCTCTATGTCAATAATTAAACTAGTTGAGGAAAAAGGATAAAATGCTCGGCAAGCCTCGCATTTTATCCCTTTTCCTCAACTCGTTTAATAAATTCAATAATACATGAACACTCATGTAAGATCCTCTATTACCAATAATTTATTAAACTCGTTGAGAAAAAGGGATAAAATGCTCGGCAAGCCTCGCATTTTATCCCTTTTCCTCAACTCGTTTAATAAATTCAATAATACATGAACCCTCATGCAAGATCCTCTATGTCAATAATTTATTAAACTCGTTGAAGAAAAGGGATAAAATGCTCGGCAAAGCCTCGCATTTTATCCCTTTTCCTCAACTCGTTTAATAAATTCAATAATACATGAACACTCATGTAAGATCCTCTATGTCAACAATTTATTAAACTCGTTGAAGAAAAGGGATAAAATGCTCGGCAAAGCCTCGCATTTTATCCCTTTTCCTCAACTCGTTTAATAAATTCAATAATACATGAACACTCATGCAAGATCCTCTATGTCAATAATTTATTAAACTCGTTGAAGAAAAGGGATAAAATGCTCGGCAAAGCCTCGCATTTTATCCCTTTTCCTCAACTCGTTTAATAAATTCAATAATACATGAGCACTCATGTAAGATCCTCTATACCAATAATTTATTAAACTCGTTGAGAAAAAGGGATAAAATGCTCGGCAAAGCCTCGCATTTTATCCCTTTTCCTCAACTCGTTTAATAAATTCAATAATACATGAGCACTCATGCAAGATCCTCTATATCAACAATTTATTAAACTCGTTGAGGAAAAGGAATAAAATGCTCGGCAAAGCCTCGCATTTTATCCCTTTTCCTCAACTCGTTTAATAAATTCAATAATACATGATCACTCATGTAAGATCCTCTATTACCAATAATTTATTAAACTCGTTGAAGAAAAGGGATAAAATGCTCGGCAAAGCCTCGCATTTTATCCCTTTTCCTCAACTCGTTTAATAAATTCAATAATACATGAACACTCATGTAAGATCCTCTATATCAACAATTTATTAAACTAGTTGAAGAAAAGGGATAAAATGCTCGGCAAAGCCTCGCATTTTATCCCTTTTCCTCAACTCGTTTAATAAATTCAATAATACATGAACACTCATGCAAGATCCTCTATATCAATAATTTACTAAACTCGTTGAGGAAAAGGGATAAAATGCTCGGCAAAGCCTCGCATTTTATCCCTTTTCCTCAACTCGTTTAATAAATTCAATAATACATGAACACTCATGTAAGATCCTCTATGTAGCATGTGACAACTGAGTCTCCATTGTCAGCATTCGCACACAACGTATAAGAATTGGAAGACCATACGTGAAACGCCCTTCTCTTGTAGCCGATGACACAAAAGTTCAAAATCATTTGTGAATAGAGATACCCAGGGTATCTAAGGAAAGTTAATATTTTTCAAATTTTAGGAATCTTTGGTATCATCACGAAAACACACCTATATATTTTTTACCTCTTGAACCCCACTTTTATGTAGTAAAACTGGGGTTTACAGGGGTATACCTTATTTTTCTTATTTCTGCTCTAAAATATACATTGTGAGTACTCGTTAGAACCGCCTCGATGAGGCGGTTCTAACGAGTGAGGCGGTTCTAACGAGTATCTACTATGTTTATTTTAGAGCAGAAATAAGAAAAAAAATTACAATTTTTCATCTGAAAATTTTCGTATTGAACCACAGCGCTTTTATCCAGTAGGCCACGGTGGTCCGTCGCCGGACAGGTGGATGGACGGATTACAATTAATTTAGAGAGAGAGAGAGTATGTAGTCTGATTAGTGTGGCCGACTTTCGCCACAATCTCAATAGGCAGATTAAAAAAATCTGTATAACAAATTCAGTTGTGAACCCCACTGAATTTCACGTATAGAAGTGATTAAACACTATACATCTATTACAGCTGGTGTTAAGCGAATATTTGGTAGCTGTAGAAAACCCTGGTCCCTCCAATAATTGAATTCATTGTGGAATTTTGAAAATATCTGAGGGCCTTATTAGGTCTTATTGGCCTAATCTAGCTAGTATGGCGCAGATTTCTGGTACCAGACAGAAACACCCCATTGAGACAGGTCGAACGAGAGTACCCAGAATTATGTTTAAAGCAAAATTGATATAAGATACACGTTGGAGTGTGTTGTCATATTGATATGTTTAATAGGCGGCCAAATCCATTTGAGCAAAAACCATATCAAACACACACTAATGTGCAGGCTTCCAGCAAAGTAAATAATGGCAGACCATGATGTGAGAGCAATAATTTTAAAACATATTTTTACTTGTGGTATCCAATTTATTTGGCCATTGTCTTTCGTATTTTTGTTCTTTAAACTTTTTCCATGGGCAAGTTTTGCGTTGAAATATTTTTATTTCTGAAACCCGGCACTGGATAAAGCGAAAGAAGGAAAATAAAAACTAATTGACAAGCCATCGATAAAATTCAATATGATTCGATTCTTACTTTGTCAAAAAATTCATACTTTGCACACAGACATTTACCTTGACAAATAATCGATAAGTTAACACTCAATCCCCTGCGCAATTCTAGAATTGTACCGGTACATTTCCGGAATCGTTGCGCAAACTGAGAATTCCTTCTTTGTGCAGGACAATTCCGGAATTGTACTGAATCTTACTTTGCGTAGAACATATACACATTGTATATATGGGGGAGGGAGATGCAGACATACTGAAAAAATGTCAATCTGACAAATGCTTGATCTGCAGGTATGAATGACGTAGTGCGTTATACTAATCACCTATATGTTCCATTTCTTCCAGGGTCACCAAAAAGCTGTAAATGGTCTTGACTGGTTTAAGCGTGAGAAAGACATATTGCTTTTGAAAAGTACCTCCGTATCGCTAGAGCAAAGATTCTGTGAGTTTTGGTTTTACATGTACATTTGCTTATTCATAGCAACAGATTAAGCGGGTATTTGGTGATTTCCCTTATGTCTCCATATAAACCTATGTTGTTGGTATTTATTTGAACAGAACCGCCGAGGCGCGTTAAATGAATAACCAAAACATAAGTATTTTTCTGGAGACTTTACAAAAATTCCTCTATATATTCATTTCTAAAGAGACGTGTATTTTCTCTGTTCGTAGCCTGTTAGCTCACCTGAACCAAAGGCTCAAAGGTGAGCTTATAGTAAGTTAAGGCTACGTTGTCTATCGTCTGTGGTCTGTTAATATTTTCAAACATCTTCTCCTCTGAAACCACTGGTTCGTTTGATGTTATATTCCATATGGTGCATCGATGGGAGTGGGGAACGAAAGTTTGTTCACGTAGTCCAGGTCACATGATCAATCAGGATGGCCGCTATGCCCATATAAGGTAAAACTCTTCAAACTCTTTTTCCCCTGGACCAATGGTCCGATTGGAATGTTTGTTTGTTTGTATTGGAGTTTAACGGCCTAGTCAACACTATTTTAGGTCATTTTTGAGCCGGCCAATTTACATAGCCACACTTTTCCAGGACAGGCTTAAACCAAAAAGCTTCCAGTAGTTTTGGTCGTAGTACCAAAGCGTTAATCCAAAATCATTAGTCCATAGACAAAATGGCAAATGTCAATGTTTAGATCAACAGACATGGACTCCAGAAGAGTGTAATCAGGCATCCGCGGATAGTAAGCATTACTTGGTAAGCAAGCTTCGCCCACCATGCCCATCGACACGAAAGGAGAAAATGTGTAAATGCCGAGAAGAGTATGTCCGAGATTTTGGAAGTCTTCCTATGGCTTTTAATTGGCAAACATATCAGAAATAATTCTGGAAATGGCCACATTGTACGGATCAACAAGATCATGGTGCCTCCCATAGAACTTCTTTAGTGTTGATACCAGTTTGGTTTTTTGATACCCCTGGCATAACAACTTGGTAGTGAGCACCTTCCCACGTTCAATAAAGTCCTGATACTTGGAACAGGCTCTAGCATAACGGATTAACTGTTAAACGTAAACTCCATATGCTGGTGCAGACGGGATATTACTGCTCAGGAAGGGAAAGTTAACAATGGGAAAATTGAAGTCATCTCGTTTATCGTACAACCTAGTAGTAAGCTTCCCGTTCAAATGAACTCTTCGGAGTCTACGAGGACTGTTCAAATATGAATGCAACTAAGCACATAAAAATGATTCCGTGATAGATTTCGATGTCCCCTCAAAGTATTCCCCTTTAACAGATATTCAAACTTTCAGTCTTCTGATCCAATCATTGAATGCATTTTGGTAGTCTTTCCGAGGTATACTATAATGGCACTGGAATAATGCAGACCCGAGGTGTTTGCGCTGTACAAATTTTCGACCAGAAAGGTATTTTTTTCAGCCGCGGGAACAAAAATAAAGTCACACGGGGCAAGGTCAGAGGAATACGGGGGTGAAGGAGTTCAACAGCATTTTCCTGCTTCAGATAGTCTTGCACGATGAACGCCTTGTGCGATGACGCATTGTCATGTAGCAATCTGACATTGGCCAAACCAGTTGCGGGCTTCGTTCTTTGAAATATTTCTTCAATTTTCGAAGAACTTTATTCTTGTAAAACTTCGCATTTACAGATTTGCCTTTAGACATAGCAACCTGAATAGCAGGGCCCTGATTTGAAAAGAATATGGCATGCAACACCTTCTTGACGCTCATGGTCCGCTTTGCAATGCATGGTCTTTTGCAATACTTTGTTGCCAATATTTTGTTCTGAATCTTTAGTTTTGGCTCACAAAAGTGAACCCATGCCTCGTCACCTGTGACGACATTAGCGAAAGACCGTGCATTGTTATTTGGAAACTTTTTAAGCAACTTCTTGGCGCACTGAACGCGTGTCTTTTTCTGCTCATCTGTCAACAGATGGGGAATCCATCTAGCACAGATCTTTCTCATTTTCAAGTCACGTTTCAGAATTGTATGAGCTGCTCCTAATGAGATGCCAACCATCTTAGCTATTTGCCTAGTGGTGTATCGTGCATCGGTAGCAACTATTTCTTTCACTCTAGCAACCATCTTGGCAGATGTTGCTCTTTTCGGCCGACGATCATGTGGTGCATCTTCTGTTGAGCCTAGCCCACAGCTGAATTTCTTACACCAACGAAAAACTGTCGGAAAAGACATTTCATTATGCCCATAAACCGAATATATTTCATCAAAAATGTCTTTGCACCGTATACCAAGAATACAACGATTCTTAATATAGGACCGTATTTCAACGGCGTACTCTGACCTTCTTCCAACCGTGTTTTGTATTAGTATACAAGAGTAGACAGTGTTTATCGAACGATATACATGGCTAAAGTGGCCGGATTTTAACAGGTTTGGTATCAATGTGTAGGTAAAATGTTTTTCTACGCTGTGATATTATTTCCAGGTGATTTTCGCATTAGTGCATGAGAAAACGTTCTACTTGCATTCATATTTGAACAGTCCACGTAACTGTTGGTTTTCTTTTGCTCCAGCCTTTCAGAGGTTTCTTGCTGTCGGGTCCTCACCGTTGTTTCATCTCTATGGTTGATTGATTTTTGTGTTCACGGAGATGTTGCACTGATGGGTTAGGAGGCCTTCATGCGGACTGAACAAATTATTTGTCTAAATCGCGACGGAAAGAAGGGCGAGGATTGTGGCTCCGTAAAATCGATTTAAGCGCCCCCCCCCACCCCCAGTGGAATTTGTTTCACTGGCCGTTCCAAGACTGTTCTTCTGTCGTGGTTTATTTTTGGTACGACTTGTCTTTGAGTGTGTGTATCGCTTATATTATTTTGCTTTGGGTAGCCAGTTGGCCATTTTGTGGGAAAATAACTGTCCTTTTGGCTTTCCGCAAGTGATGTTTCCATTAGGGCCTAGTTGTTTCATGTTTGTGTTTATTTCCCTTGGTGTCTCTGATGAGAGCATTTGGTTAATTGTATCGATTTTTGATCATTGCCTTCACTTCTATGTTTTATACATAAGCGGTTAACAGTACAGTACAAATTCTTTCGCCAGAAACTAAAAAACTGCCCCTCTTGAATCAGTGGAAGAAAGAGAATGACCGTAGAAAAGATTTCATGATCAACCTCTAAGAAAGAATGTTGCCGATCCCGGCAGGTATCCCGTCGGCATGTAAGTTGGTTTGTAGCATCGTGGACTCGAGCCCGTCATAATTTGTTCATTGATGACCCTCGAATGACCTACTTTAGTCTAAGGTCAATTTTTTTGTGGCATAGACAAGTCAAATCTGTACATGTATTTTCGGAAACTATTTCAGCCTTTGATCTGAAAAGTGGTAGATGCAGTTAGCTTTGTAACGGCATGAATCTACCTGAGTATTCCAGGTCAAGCCCGGTCATTCTTTGACCTTGGATCTAGGTTATTCAGATTTAAAAATTAAAACTTCTTTTTCTAAGAAGCAGCTGGGCCATTTCTAACCATTTCATATGATCTTTCAGGAACAAGGAAATGAAAATGAATTTGAGTTTGGTCTCCTGATCAATATGACTGCCATGCTTGCATAAGGTAAAATAGAAGTGAAGGCAATGATCAGGAATCGATAACATTAACCCACAGCTCCCATCAGAGACACCAAAGGGAAAGAAACACAAACATGAAACAACAGACTCGAATGGAAACATCAATAGCGGAAAGCCAAAAGGACAGGTACTTTCCCACAAAATGGTCAATTGCTAATCCAAAACAAAATAACATAAGCGATACAACCACTCAAAGACTAACCATAACAAAAACAAACCGCGACAGAAGAACCGCCTTGGAACGGTCGGTGAAACGAATTCCATTGGAGGGTTTAAATCGATTTTACGTGGTCACAATATCACAATTTTTTACCTTAAAATGTTCACTTTTTGGCGGTACAATTTACAATGTATTTGTATAGGCGTGTTTTCGTGATGCCGACTGCGAATGATATCAGCACATTTTTGCTCGGCGTTTATCATTTAATATAATTAATATTTCTCTTTCCAGGGGATCCATTTTCAAAATCCAGTGTTAGAGAAGAGACACTTCCAAAAGAACTCGAATGGGCGACAAAAACATGTGCAGCAGACGTTTCTTTACTAGGTGTACTAGCCACCAAAATCACGCAGGAAACGGAAGTGGAAGCCATTGATGTCAATCCCGCAGGAACCATGGTTGCCATTGGAGATAACAAATCGTGCCTAGATATCTACCGTTATCCATGTATCAAAGCTGGTGTAAGCTTTCATTCTTATAAAAGTCATGCTATCGTTCGGAATGTGCGTTTCTCTGAGGACGGTGGCCATTTGTTAACAGTTGGGGGAAGGGATTCGTGTATGATTCAGTGGAAAGTCATATAAAATATTAACCTGTTGCATTTGTGAATGTAGCGTGACGTCTTATTGGATTATGTCAAAAGGTGTAACAGTTTTCTCTGCGATATACTATAGAAACAAGACGTCATCTCATGACGTCATTTTTCATTGGCTGACGTTTGACATTTATGCTTGTCATAGTGCTATATTGTTTGCAACAATTCAAAAACACACCTATACAAATACATTGTAAATTTTACTGCCTAAAAACACAAAATTCACATGACAAATTGTGATATTTTTCTTGTTTCTTTTCAAAATATAGATTGTTGGTACACGGTATAACTGCTTCATCGAGGCAGCTCTAACGAGTACCCTCAATCTGTATTTGTTTTTGTTGGATTTGAGGTTTAACGTCCCAGTCAACACTGTATATGTCATTTTGGAGACGTTGCTTCCAATTTTGTGAGACGTTTACCCGGCATTAAGATGAAATGACATATCAAGCCCTGTCGCCCAATGAAACCAATCGGATTTATAAGCATGGACTGTCCGACTCGCACCCCTTTGCCTGGGCAGGCTTAGATCCCCTAAGCGGTTTACCAGTACTCATGTGCGGTCGCTTGTCAGCTCTGCGTGTAAGCATCATGCAGCCCATTTATTTCTTCAAGCCCCAATTTGCGGGGGCCGTGTGATTACCCTTTATGTTAACGTAAAGTCAACACTGTAAAATGATTCTCTAACTACAACAGGTGTTTTGTAGCTTCCCATGTGCTACCCAGTGTTTATTCAACAATCCTCTATAGATTTTATTCAGCCGGTGCGCAGCATTTCCTACAATTTACATGTTCACCAAGCGAAGAATCAGATCAGCCTGCACATCCATATAGTCTGACCAGAGACTTCTATTGGTGCATGAAGGAGCATTGGGCCCTTTGCTATCATTAGAGCGCACAACGAAGACTCTGATCAGGCTGCGTGAATGCGCGGGCTGATCTGAGTCTTCGCTGGGCGCACATGTCCAATTGTAGGTTTTGTCGTGCTATTGCTCTTTTGAGTAAATGACAGAAGACGTTACTTTATTGTTTGTCAAATACGCCCCAAACCATGAAATTGTTAATCAATCATAGAGTGTTAGGATAAATCTCACTGTTTCTCAGAAAGATTGTCACACAGGATGTTTCGAACATGAAATTATGAGCTACTATGACAGTATATTTCAAGAAAAAATGTCCCTTGTCCTGTTGAACCATGGCATACTCTACGTTTGCAAACTGTAGGCATTACGAAAACACGCCTGGCCCCCGCCCATAGGGGCTTGAAGAAATATATGGGCTGCATGATGCTTCCACGCAGAGCTGATTCTGGCCCGCACACTAGTACTGGTAAACCGTTTAGAGGATCTAAGCCTGTCCAGGAACCGCGGTGCGAGGCGGACCGTTCATGCTAATAAACCCTATTGACTTCATTGGGTGACAGGGCTTGAGGTGTCATTTCATCTCAATGTCGGATAAAAGTCCCACAAAATTGGAAGCAACGTCTCCAAAATGACCTTTACAGTGTTGACGGGGACGTTAAACCTCAAATCAAACAAACAAACGAAAACACGCCAATACAAGTGCAATGTAAATTTTTACCTTTAAAATTCGAAAAATTTAAGTTGAAAAATCGTTATAATTATCGTATTTCTGCTCAAAATATAGATTTTAGGTACTCGTAAGAACCGCCTCTTTGAGGCGGTTCTTACCCGTACCCACAATCTATATCTTTGAGTAGAAATAAGAAAAATAAGGTTTACCCCTACAAACCCCAGTTTTACTATATAAATGTTGGGTTCGAGGCGGTCAAAATTATATAGGCGCGTTTTCGTGATGGGTATTTTCTAAGTTTGCAAACAGTAGGCATCATGAAAACACGCCTACATAATTCTGACCCCTTGAACCCCACTTTTATATTGTTAAACAGGGGTTTACAGGGGTATACCGTATTTTTCGTTTCACTTCTCTAAAATATAGATTTATGGTGCTCGTTAGAACCGCCTCATCGAGGCGGTTCTAACGAGTACCAACAAACTATATTTTGAGAAGTAAATAAGAAAAAATACTACAATTTTTATCTTTAAAATTTTCATTTTACGGCCGAAAAATTGACAATGTAATTGTATAGGCATGTTTTCGTAATGGGAATCCAGATCAGATGGCTTCTGTATAGCCTTCTGATCTTGATATTCACTAAACATCCACCAAAATTTTTAGCCAAAACAGTATTTGACAAAACCACCTTGTAATTCCACGGCACCAAATTGTTTAATATAACTATGAATGAGCAGAGTGATTTCTATAGTTACTTAGCACCATAAACTATACCGGTTAGAAAATACAGTAGGGTTTCGATGGCTCGAACACCGATGGCTCGTTTACCATGACTGAGTCCAACCCATTCT
Organism: Lucinisca nassula; assembly: GCA_963580285.1. Taxonomy (NCBI): domain Eukaryota; kingdom Metazoa; phylum Mollusca; class Bivalvia; order Lucinida; family Lucinidae; genus Lucinisca; species Lucinisca nassula. The sequence continues at coordinate 26,417,762 of OY757027.1, read as the reverse complement.
TGAGCCCCTTGGGAAATCCTCTACAGAAGAAATAGTGGGGGATAATTAAAGAGAATTTAGTCTTTAACTTGCAAATGTATGCTGTGTGTACTCATTAGCATCGCCTCGATGAGGCCATTCTAATGAGTACACGCATCTCTCAAATGTATGATATGTTTACTAATTAGCATCGCCTCGATGAGGCGATTCTAATGAGTACACACATCATACATTTTCAGTATAGACCACCGAAAAGATGTCTGAAAGCATCTCGTTATGCCTCCTGACAGTAGCCCTCAGTGGCTCGAACGAACCCTGTCTCAAACACATTACGAAAACACGCCAATACACATACAATGCCAATTTTTTGGCAAAAAATTAGAAATTTTAAGGTAAAAAATTGTGATATTTTTCTTATTTCTGTTTAAAAACATAGATAGTGGGGACTCGATAGAATCGCCTCGACGAGGCGGTACTATCGAATACCCACAATCTATGCTTTTGAGCAGAAATACGAAAAATAATGTATACCCCCTTAAACCCCAGATTGACTATATAAAAGTGGGGTATGAGGGGGTCAAAATTATATAGGCATGTTCTCGTAATGAGATTTTCGAGGTCCCAAAGGTGTTGGAGCCATTTAAGATCGACTGTATAATGGGTAAAGATGATAATCCATGGGATTTTTGAATGGGGATTTACGAAAACCAATCCCAACGGGGATTTTTTTTCTTGGGGATTTTATGGGATATATGAAATAAAGCAAAAATTGAATATTTTTGCAGAAAAATGCCATTTTGTTTCATATAAAAAATATTTTTCCATTCAGATTTTTCCCACTGGATTTTATGCCCCTCCATAAAAGTGGCGGGGGAAATATGTTTTATCAGTTATCTCCTATATTAATTGCATTGTAGCACACTGAACTGATAAAGATATGCTATCTTAGGACAAGTTAGCTTTATCAGGTCAACGTGAAATTGCACTTTTATGAATGAACCGAACAACTTGAAAAATTGGCAATGGAAAAAAATAAAAGAAAAACTATATTTGAAAAAAAAAAATATATAGGAAAACAAATGGTCAGCTGATACATAATATGCTCCGTGGACCATCGATACATAATCTGAAATTGCTAATGTAAGAGTGTACAAGAGGATAAACTGATAAACAGAATACCAGGTTCGTGTCATTTGATATCAAGTTTATCAGGCTCGGCTTCGAGAAAGCATGTAGAATCGCTCGGCAAGCCTCGCGATTCTACAAGCGTTCTCAAAGCCTTGCCTGATAAACTTAATATCAAAATAAACTCACTTGGTATTCTCTCTGTATCCTCCTAAATTTTGAGTGTCCGTCCGTCAGTGTGTCATCAGACATAGCCGCACCATAACTCTGGTACCGTTCGAGATAGTTTGATGAAACTTCACATAAATGCATAGCACTGTGTAAAGCATCATGAGACAGCATGTAAACCATACAAGCCGTAACTTTAGATTGTCTACATTTAGATTTATTGCCAATGAACACATTACGATAACACACCCGTATGGCATAGTGCATTTTTTCACAACTCCAAAATGGCTACTTTTCTGATGAAAATCGGTGATATTATTCTTATAAATTCTTCAAACATATGTTGTGGGTGCTCGTTAGAACCGCCTCATTGAGGCGGTTCTAACGAGTACCCACAACCTATGTCTTGGAGTAAAAATAAGAAAAATAAAGTTTACCCCCTTAAACCCCAGTTTTCTCTATATAAAGTGGGGTTTATGGGGGTGTTCATTTCACGGACTTGGTCACGTGATGATAGTTAGCTATATCATGTACTTGTGTCCTCTTGTATGAGATTCATCGTGTTTCTGGCAAATGTACAGCACCATAAGACGACATGCAGTACGTAACTTTAAACTCTGTTCAGTAAATCTGAATCATCGATGTTTTCGTTTCTTCCTTTTAATACTCATTTTAGCCCAAACATCACTGTGGGAAAGCCTTAGCCCTGACCCACCCGCCGACTTCTCCAGCAAGTCGCTCGCCTCTGCGACAGTCAGGAAAGGCGGTGATTATTTGGAGAAAATTGCAAAACCAAGAAATGAGACCACATACTAAGTCCATTTGACGATGATTGTCAGATGAACTAAATAACATTTAAATCCACGTGACACACTATATAAACAGATATGCAATTACGACACACCTTACATTCGAATGAGTAGTCATTCCTCTTCATACGTTTTCTTAGTCATTTCGTCCGCTCCATACAAGGCAGAATTAAAATTTATGGGACACACCTTATCTTCCCAAGGAATTAAAATAGACAGTATGAAAGTGAAAGCTATCCGTGACACGACTCCACCTACAAATGTTAGTGAGGTTAATAGTTGTTTAGGTTTTGTGGGATTTAGCTCAAAATACGCGACAGTTGCGGAACCGCTGCGAAAAATCACCAGGAAAAATGTTCCCTGGGAATGGCCGCGCGACCAGCAGAATGCGTTTGAAAACTAAAACAGTGTCTCACGGGCGCTGAAGTAATTGTCTATTATAATCCAGCTGCTGAGACATACTTAGTCGTCGACGATAGCCCATACGGATTAGCAGCGATCTTAAATCAAAGACAGAAAAACGGTGACATTAGACCTGTCGCATATTGCAAGTTGAACGCTTACACCAGTAGAGCGACGGTACTCGCAGTCGGGTCGAGAAGCTCTTGCCGTATTATTTGGCATACAAAGATTTCATGTTTATTTATATTGCATGAAATTTACGGTGCATTCAAACCACCGTGCGTTAGAGAGGATTTTCACCTCTGCACACCAAACAACAGCTAAAATTCAAAACATGGTCTTAAAATTGCAACCGTACGACTTCAGAGTTGAATATGTACCGGCACACCTAATGACAGCAGATATTTTATCCCGCGCCCCGGTCTCTGAAACAGACATTAGAGAAAACCACATTGATTACATTTTATCATATGACGTCGCGTCTGAGAGTGTAATAACGTCATGTATTATTTTCGATAATCCACTAGTGGATTAAATATGCAAATTAGCTAGATACGTCTCGTAACGTTACATGTACGGCGTCCTTAACGACGTCGCGTTTAATAACGGCGGAATATTGACATTGTTGTAAACAATCGTGAATAAAATGCGTTTTAAATGTCATATGATAAATAGAATCTTGCATTCGTGCTCATGTATTATTGAATTTATTAAACTCGTCGAGGAAAAGGGATAAAATGCTCGGCAGAGCCTCGCATTTTATCCCTTTTCCTCAACTCGTTTAATAAATCCAATAATACATGAGCACTCATGTAAGATCCTCTATATGTCTAGCAGTTTACCAGTTGCCGTGACTTCAGATGAACTGAGACTCACGTCGGAATCTGGCCACATACGTGCCAAGTTCGCAAATGCATTGAATCAAACAAGTGGATCAAAAGAGATCAATTGAAACCTTATTATTAGATAAGAAATGAGCTTTCAGCCAAGGACTCAATTATTCTTAAAAACAACAAACTAGTTATACCCCCAGCGTTGCAAAAGCGACTACTTAAAATAGCTCACGAATCACACAGAGGTATAGTAAAACGAAACAATTATTACAAGAAAAAGAATTGATGAGCATGTAGCTGAAATGATAAAGACATGTCACGCTTGCCAAATGGCATCTACTCCCCCGCGTGATCCGCCAGTAGTTATGACTAAATTGCCAGCCAGACCTGAGAATATACAAAATGATATAGAAGCAACACTAGGGAAAGATGCAACTTCATATGCTACCGTGAAAATGTGGGTGGCTGAATTTAAGCGCGACAGAGAGAGCCTTGAGGATGATCCCCGTTCTGGTAGGCCTGTCGATGTTGCAACCCCAGAAATGGTCAATAAAGTCCTCCATGATATTGTTATTACTGACAGATGAGTCACAGAAAGATATATAGCCAGTTAAGTTGGCATTTCACAGGAAAGGGTATATTCCATTCTGACAGAGGATCTTGCAATGAGAACGTTTTCGTCCCGATGGGTACCAACACTTCGGACAGTTGATCAGAAGCACACCAGGCGCACATTATCGCGTGCTAATCTTAACCCTTTTTTTAAGAAACATCCTGCCAACTTTCATCAGAGATTTGTCACTATAGATGAAACATGGGTCCATCATTTTACCCAAGAGGCCAAACAACAATCGAAACAATGGAAACACCCTGGCTCAACCCCGCCAAAGAAGGCCAAGACTGTTCCATCAGCTGGGATGTTTATGTCCTCGGTTTTTTTGGGATGCAGATGGTATTCTGCTGATATATTATCTCCAAAAGGCACAGACAATCAATCGCACATACTATGCTTCACTTCTGACTCAGTTACGGGAAAATATACAACGTAAGCGCCGCGGAAAGCTCGCTAAAAGTGTATTGTTCCATCAGGACAATGCTCCTGTTCATAAGTCTGTCGTTGCTATGGTTCACGAATGTGGCTTTAAATTAATTAGGCATCCGCCTTATTCACCTGATCTCGCTCCATCAGACTTTTTTTTTTTTTTTTTTTTTTGGTTTGGGTTTTACGGCCCTTTCAAGATTATTTCACTCATATCGAGCCGATCGTTAATCAGAGGTGGGCGAAAACCGGAGTACCCGGAGAAAAACCACCTGACCTTCCGTTGCAGAACTTGGCGTCTCACACGTGGCCCGAGCGTGGCTCGAACCTGCGGCGGTGAGAGACCTAATGACTAAGAGTCAGCGCTCTTATCCACTAGGCCACGGAGGCCCGTCAGACTTTAATTTATTTTCAAAACTGAAAAACGGCTATTTCAGGTAACCATTTTCAGTCCGATTATGACGTCAAATATGTACAGTAGAACTTCGATGGCTCGAACACCGATGGCTCGTTTACCATGGATGTGTCGAACCCGTGTTTGAGCCCTTAGCGAAATCGTCTACATAAGAAATAGTGGGAGATAATTAAGGAGATTTTAGTCTTTTATCTTGCACATGTATGCTGTGTGTACTCATTAGAATCGCCTCGATGAGGCGATTCTAATGAGTACACACATCATATACATATTCATTATAGAAAACCGAAAAAAATGTCTAAAAGTATCTAGTTATGCCTCCTGACATTTGATCTGGATCTACATTGTTTCAAAGAAAAGGCATATCCGGGTTCAGCAGAACAAGGGTTAAGTAATTTGATTAGTTGATAATCAGCAAAGGGTGTGGTTAAATAGAGGATCTTACATGAGTGTCCATGTATTATTGAATTTATTAAACGAGTTGATGAAATGGGATAAAATGCGAGGCGTGCCGAGCATTTTATGCCTTTTCCTCAACGAGTTTAATAAATTCAATAATACATGAGCACGAATGCAAGATTCTATTTGTCATATGCCATTTAAAACTCATTTTATTCATGTTTGTTTACAAAAAAAATATCAATATTCCGCCATTAGTAAACGCGACGTCGTTAAGGACGTCGTACATGTAACGTTACGGGACGTATCTAGCTATTTTGCATATTTAATCCACAGTGGATTATCGAGAATATTACATGGCGTTATTACACTCTCAGACACGACGTCATATGATAAATAGATTTATTCATCAGGATATGGGTTAAATATTACACAAAACCTTTAGCCGGACTTGCGCGTGGTTTAACAATTATCCTGCTGAATATATTAATTAAGCCACACCCTATACTAACAATCTGACAGCCAATCAAATTACTTGACATGAAATAGACATCCAGTTCACAGACTGCATGGCAGTGTAGATTCTGATCAAATGGCTTCTTCTAAAAGGATTAATTTTATTGGCCATTATTTGTCACGTGGATGGTCAATAGCAGTACAGTGAATATTCTCTACTAAGACAACCAACATTGTAGACAAATTATCTATCTATCTTTTCATACTGCATCACCCCCTCGCGGTGACTTTAAAAAGTATATTTAAACGGGTTGGGTTCAGGTTTATTGACTTTGGGTTTTAATATAGTAAGAGACCACCTTTAGGTCTGTTCAAAAGTGATCTTTAAGACCACCTTCGAACAGTAAAAAGTGGTCTTAATAATGGAATTTCCATGCATATAGAGCTTGTATTTATATAACTTGTGGCTTGTGGGTTCGGCCAATTAAAAAAAAACAAGGTAGATAGAACAACAGAAAAAAAGCTGAGCTGGTCACATTTTATTTCAAATATAGACGTGATAAATAAAGCCGAAATTTTCTCTTCACTTCAGGAGAAAATCTGTTTTGGGGTACCCTGATCGGTAATGACGCAGATAAGACATTTGTATCATTCAATCAAATAGGGTTTACATGCCGGTACGGTCAGCCTTGCACCCGTGGAGCCGGACGGGCGCCATGGCTATTGTGCGTATGATAGAAAACACCCACCTAGGCTTAAGCCGGACACAACACGTTGACAAGCCCTTGAAATGCGTACCAGTAGCCTTGTAAACCGGAATACAGTTAAAACTTCGATGGCTCGAACACCGACGGCTCGTTTATCATGGCTAAGTCGAACCAATTTCTTTTCAAAGTTCAAAATAAGAAATAGAAATGTTTGTTTCTTTTTTCTCTCTCGGTTACTGTGCATGACTCTTGAAAAAGTACATGTATGCAGAATTTATTTTATACATAGCAGTGAAACCAATGCATATCTGAAACAAATAAAAGTGATATTGAAAATATAAATGATATTTTCACAGTGTGAATGTTATTTTCACAGTAGCAGCCCGGACTACTTTTCTCGCCCAAATTCATATGTTATCTATAAAATAATTCTATAACATACCTTGAAAAAGCATTCTTTGAACTGTAAAAATGCTGTATTAAAAATGGCGTTCTGTTTATGGTTTGCAACTGACAGTTGTGACGTCATAGCCAAGTGAAAAACTGTGACGTAAGATCCGATTGATCAATTACAGTAAGTGTCCTAAAATATTATCAAATAAAAAGAAAATTTACTTTTTATCGATAAATTTAAAAAATATTTCATCTCGTGTGTTAAAAACATCAGAATTTTCACTCGTGCTTCGCACTCGTGAAATTTCTGATATTTTCAACACACTCGATGAAATATTTTTGGTATTCATCTCAAAATAGTAAATATCCTCTATATATCCATTAGGATCGCCAGGATGAGGCGATTCTTTTGGTTTTGAATTGAACGTCCCCGTCAACACTGTAAAGGTCATTTTGGAGACGTTGCTTCCAATTTTGTGGGAGTTTTACCCGACGTTGAGATGAAATGACATCTCAAGCCCTGCGCCCGATGAAACCAATAGGGTTTATAAGCATGGACGGTCCGACTCGCACCGCTTCGCCTGGGCAGGCTTAGATCCTCTAAGCAGTTTACCAGTACTCGTGTGCGTGTCGGTTTCAGCTCTGCGTGAAAGCATCATGCAGCCCATCTATTTCTTCGAGGCCCGATCGGCGGGGGCCTGGATGCGGCGATTCTAATGAATTATCACAACATACCTTAATTTCGGTATGTGGCGATATTCATTAGAATTGCCTCATCGAGGCGATTCTAATATATTATCTGAACATATCTTTAGGTATACATACCTTGAGGTATGTAGTGAGTACTCGCTAGAATCGCCTCGTTGAGGCGATTCTAATGAGCGCTCACCACATAGAAGATCGGAAAATTATAGCAAAATCACCCCGCCTAAACGTGGCGGTTCTAATGAGTACCCACAATCTATGTCATAGGGCAATAATGAGAAAAATAGTGCGTACCCTTGTAACCCCCACTTTCCTTTTTATAAGATGTGACCAGGGTACTATTTCACGGGCGTTTTCAACGTGATGCAAATCATTAGTACACTTTCCTGTGACATGGTTCATTGGATTCCAAAATTTGATTCTTAGTTAATATTGGCAATAATTTCAGCAAAAATGCCAATATGTTTCAAATATGTCCTCTCAAAGACATAAAATTATTAATTTTGTGAGAAATTACCACAGTTTCAAGAAAATGTGTTCGGGAGAAACTAAGGTTCGATAAGGTTAATGAACAAACCGTTTTTTTTATTTTATTTTTTTTTCAGATCCAAAAACTTGTTTTTTTTTTGTCAATGAATACTTTTGAATAAAAAACAGTGATATTTCCTTTCTTGGTTTCTCCATTGCTTATTTAATGTTCTGTATCAATTTATCTTTCGATTTTCTTAACAATATTGCTTCCCTTCATCACGATAGCACACCTGTGCGTCAGGGTCCATTTTTTACATCTCCAAAACGGTCAATTTTCTGAAGAAAATTTGTGATATTATTCTTATTTATACTCAAGACATAGGTTGTTGTAACTCGTTAGAACCACCTCATTGAGGCGGTTCTAACGAGTACCCACAACCTATGTCTTGGAGCAGAAATAAGAAAAATAATGTAAACCCCCGTAAACCCCAGTTTTCTCTATATAAAGTGGGGTGTAAGGGGGAGTTTATTTCACGGACTTGTTAGCGTGATGTATGGTTTTATACATTAACCCATTGTGTACCGGAAACAACAAAAGGGGTAATTAGCATACAGTGCAGGCGCGGGTCAGATGCCACAGAACGCGGTATCTGATCAGGACCTACAACGTTTACAAAACAAGAGGGCCATGATGGCCCTGGATCGCTCACCTGATCCATAGTGTTACAAGTGGGCCCCAGGGAGATAATGGCCCAAGGGCTTTAATGTGCATAATGTTGAGGGAGGTCTTAAAGGTGAAGTTCATACCAAACATCAACAAAGGCTATAATTTGAACAACCTTGGTAGAGGTCCACTAGATGACGCTTCATACCAAATATCAAAGACCTGGGCCTTCTGGTTTCAGACGAGAAGATTTTTAAAGGTTTTCCCTCTAAAAGCCTATGTAAAACGAGTGGGCCCTGGCGCGGGGGCGTTTTTGGCCCCAGGGCTTTAATTTGAACAATCTTGGTAGCGGTCCACTTGACGAAGCTACTTACCAAATATCAAAGACCTGGGCCTTCCGGTTTCAGACAAGAAGATTTTTAAAGGTTTTCCCAATATAAGCCTATGTAAAACCAGTGTGCCCCGGGGCGGGGCCGGTTTTGGCCCCAGGGCTATAATTTGAACAAGTTTGGTAGAGGTCCACTAGATGAAGCTTCATACCAAATATCAAAGACCTGGGCCTTCTGGTTTCAGACAAGAAGATTTTTAAAGGTTTTCCATATATAAGCCTATGTAAAACCAGTGGGCCCCGGGGCGGGGCTGTTTTTGGCCCCAGGGCTATAATTTGAACAATCTTGGTAGCAGTCCACTGAACAAAGCTACATACCAAATATCAAAGACCTGGGCCTTCTGGTTTCAGACAAGAAGATTTTTAAAGGTTTTCCCTATATAAGCCTACGTAAAACCAGTGGGCCCGAGGCAGGGCCGTTTTTGGCCCCAGGGCTATTAATCCATCCACTGGTTAAGCAGGAGAAGCTCTGGTGACCATTTTGTTAACTGGAGCGGAACAGTATGAGCAATTTTGGTAGAGGGTCACCAAACGAACATTCCTGTGAAATAATTTCAAAATCCATCCACTGGTTAGGGAGAAGAAGTCCTTTAAAGGTTTTTCTATTTTTAGCTCTGGCAGCCATTTTGTTCACCCGAGCGGAACGGTTTGAACAATTTTGGTAGAGGCTCACCCAAGGAACATTTCAGTGAAATAATTTCAAAATCCATCCACTGGTTAAGGAGAAAAAGTCGTTTAAAGGTTATTCTATTTTTAGCTTTGGCGGCCATCTTGTTCACCCGAGCGGAACGGTTTGAACAATTTTGGTAGAGGCTCACCCAAGGAACATTTCAGTGAAATAATTTCAAAATCCATCCACTGGTTAAGGAGAAAAAGTCGTTTAAAGGTTATTCTATTTTTAGCTTTGGCGGCCATCTTGTTCACCCGAGCGGAACGGTTTGAGCAATTTAGGTAGAGGGTCATCCAAGGAACATTCCTGTGAAGTAATTTCAAAATCCATCCACTAGTTAAGGAGAAGAAGGCGTTTAAACGTTTTTCTATTTTTAGCTCTGGTGGCCATCTTGTTCACCCTAGCGGAACGGTTTGAGCAATTTTGATAGAGGGTCACCCAAGGAACATTCCTGTGAAGTAATTTCGAAATCCATAAATTGGTTAAGGAGAAGAAGTCCTTTAAAGGTTTTTCTATTTTTAGCACTGGCAGCCATCTTGTTCACCCGAGTGGAACGGTTTGAGCAATTTTGGTAGAGGGTCACCCAAGGAACATTCCAGTGAAATAATTTCAAAATCCATCCACTGGTTAAGGAGAAAAAGTCGTTTAAAGGTTTTTCTATTTTTAGCTCTGGTGGCCATCTTGTTCACCCGAGCGGAACGGTTTGGGCAATTTTGGTAGAGGGTCACCCAAGGAACATTCCTGTGAAGTAATTCCAAAATCCATCCACCAGTTAAGGAGAAGAAGTCGTTTAAAGGTTTTTCTATTTTTAGCTCTGGCGGCCATCTTGTTCACCCGAGCGGAACGGTTTGAGCAATTTTGGTAGAGGGTCACCCAAGAAACATTCCTTTGAAGTAATTTTGAAATCCATCGATTGGTTAAGGAGAAGAAGTCCTTTAAAGGTTTTTCTATTTTTAGCTCTGGCGGCCATTTTGTTCACCCGAGCGGAACGATTTGAGCAATTTTAGTAGAGGGGCACCCAAGGAACATTCCTGTGCAATAATTTCAAAATCCATCCACTGGTTAAGGAGAAGAAGTCGTTTAAAGGTTTTTTCTTTTTTTAGCTCTGGCGGCCATTTTGTTCACCCGAGCGGAACGGTTTGAGCAATTTTGGTAGAAGGTCATCCAAGGAACATTCCTGTGAAATAATTTCAAAATCCATCCACTGGTTAAGCAGGAGAAGTCGTTTAAAGGTTTTTCTATTTTTAGCTCTGGCGGCCATCTTGTTCACCCGAGCGGAACAGTTTGAGCAATTTTGGTAGAGGATCACCCAAGGAGCATTCCTGTGAAATTAGATCAAAATCTGTCCAGCAGTTTTGGAGAAGAAGTTGTTTAAAGCAAAAGTTGACGACGGACGCACGGACGCACGGACGACGGACGACGGACGACGGACAAAGACCGATCCCAAAAGCTAACCTTGAGCACTTTGTGCTCAGGTGAGCTAAAAACGTTAAGCCATTTTCCAAATAAATTCTGATGAAAACACAACTTGACACTCCTAAATTTTGAATGGAGTCCTGCTGTATATAAGGAGGAAGATTCTATTGGTACAAAATGGGTTTAACGGTTCGTTCTGATAACACGCCCGTGTGCTAAAAACGACGTCTTTCAATACTCTAGGACTAGCATTTTGCAGATGGGTTTTTCTATTCATGCTTTTTCTTATTTCTAGTCCAAATATAGATTTTGGGTGCTCATACATGTAAGTACTGTCTCATTGAGGCAGTTCTAACGCGTACCCACAATATATTCTTTGAACACGTTACGAAAACATGCCTATATAAATGCATTGTAAACTTTACCGCCGAAAACACGAATATTTTTAGATGAAACTTTGCGATATTTTTCTTATTTCTGCTCAAAATATAGATTGTGGGTACTCGTTAGAACCGCCTATGAGGCGGTTCTAACGAGTACCAATAATCTATATTTTGAGCAGAAATAAACTCGATGAGGCGGTTCTAACGAGTACCCACAAACTATATTTTAAGCAGAAATAAGAAAAACAATGTTTACCCTTGTAAACCCAAGTTTTTCTATATAAAAGTGGGGTTCAAGGGGGTCAAAATTATACATGTGTGTTTCATTGATGAAAAATAAGGAAAATAATTTATATCCATGTAATCCCCTTTTTCGCTATCTAAACTGGGGCTCTCACATGTGTTCATTACACGCTCGTATTAACATAATCTAGTGGCAAGTGGTTGGTAGGTATTACAAATAGAAGCCTCCGTACCTACTGGCTGCTCCCAGGGAACAAGAGATTTTGATGTATTTAAAGTCGATGTATTTTTGCCTAAACATATTTTCACAAACAGAGCCAAGACAATAACAAGTATTTTTTTATACAGTCATAAGTTTTCGCAATAAAACTGAAAACAAGCCAACAATGTAAACATTTTCTTTGAATGTTTGCATCCTCAGTTCTTCAGGTGATCACTTCTAAGGGCCTAAGTGAAAACAAAATATGAGCACGGACGCAGTACTGTAAGATTTAAATCTGTAAATATAGGAATGAATTCCATTGTTTTGTGGATCTTATCGCTAAAAGCCACAACAATGATAATTCATTCCTTATAATTCCAACTACATGTATGACATCGAAACGTTTAAAACTGCCAATAAAGCGGTACATTTTACATTACGAAAACACACCTATATAATTACATTGAAACGTTTACCTCCGAAAAATCGAAATTTTTTGGATGAAATATTGTGATATTTTTCTTATTTCTGCTCAAAATATATATTGTGGCTACTCGTTAGAACCGCCTCATCGAGGCGGTTGTAACGAGTACCAACAATCTATATTTTAGATCAGAAATAAGAAAAATAAGGTTTACCCCTGTAAACCCAAGTTTTACTGTATAAAAAGGGGGTTCAAGGGGGTCAAATTATATAGGCGTGTTTTCGTGATGGGAATACTTTCGAAAGCATAAGGATGAACTTACCAACGGCCACGGCGGAATGATTATTCAGAGAGAAGCTGCCATCTTAAAAAAAAAAACAAAACAAAACAAAAAAGCGAAAAAATCATCAAGTCTTTAAATTCAAATAGTTTGTCTTCTAACATTTACTTTTTCATTAGTTCTCCTTCTTTTAGTCGAACGATGTTGACGTCGCTTCTTTAACAATGACGGAACGCGTGGATTCTAAACGTGCTATTTGACGTCACGTTATAATACTACCTGTCACTGTGTTAAATAGTTCTGAGATTCTTGCTCATGGAATTTTTCGAATTATAAAACTTTTATTTCAACGAATTAAATCGCCCGAAATTTATAAAATGATGGAGAGTTGGAATTATTTGACATATAAACAAAAACAAATCAGACAGCATAAATGGTCTACGCTTTCTGACTATTTTTGCACATTTCACCTGAAAAAGCTTTGCTGTGTCCGGCTTATATTTTACTGCAAATTTCCTGAGAGTTTCCGTGGAAATGTCCAAATGCTGTTTTTGTAGCAGTTCCAAACATGGCTTGTCTCTTCAACTTCTTTTTGCCTGAAAAAAAAGATGGAAAGTTTTCACAAAATTATAACCTACATTAAGCCATAAAATACCAATCACGACAACTGTCGTCTGCTTTGTCGTCTGTCAGGTACTTTAAAGTTAGTTTTTGAAAACATACCTGGGTCTACACTGTTTGCCTACACAGATTATAACCTACATTAACCCATAAAATACCAATCACGACAACTGTCGTCTGCTTTGTCGTCTGTCAGGTACTTTAAAGTTAGTTTTTTAAAACAGTGTGGACCCAGATCAGACTGCTCCTCTAGGAGCAGTCTGACCTGGGTCTACACTGTTTGCCTACCCAGATTATAACCTACATTAATCCATAAAATACCAATCACGACAACTGTCGTCTGCTTTGTCGTCTGCCAGGTACTTTAAAGTCAGTTTTTGAAAACAGTGTGGACCCAGATCAGACTGCTCCTAGAGGAGCAGTCTGATCTGGGTCCAGACTGTTTGCCTGTATGCAAAATATTTTTTAAAAGTTTACCAGAAGATCGAGCAGACGACATAAGCAGACGACATTTTCAGATATAGTTTTTCTTTGCGTCTTAAGGGTTTAACCTAGCTTTTTATTAAGATAACACTACGGTATGAGATTATCAGAATCTACTATTGGGTTCTGTTGTAGCTGGGCGTTTTCAAACCGATGAATGCCCGTGCTAGTGGAACCGATACCCCGCCGAGGTTCCGCTCAGCACTGCCATTCCGACTGTTGGAAACGTCCATCTGCAACAGAACGCAATCTTATATTCCTTTTCCTGCACAATACCACAGAAAATGTTCATTATACTTTATTTAACGTTTTATTTTTCTCGCACTATACTAACGAAGTTTTCCTGGGCAAGATCACTAGGGTAAAAACAAATTTTCTATCTCAGGCTAAAACCACGAATATCCGAACCTGGTCTGCAAAATATACATTACGATATCACAGCCGTGAAACATAGTGCATTTTTTCACATCTCCAAAATGGCTACTTTTCTGATGAAAATCCATGATATTTTTCTTATTTATAACGCAAACTTAGGTTGTGGGTGCTCGTTAGAACCGCCTCATTGAGACGGTTCTTAGGAGTACCCACAACCTATGTCTTGGAGCAGAAATAAGGAAAATCATGTATACCACGTAAACCCCAGTTTCCTCTATATAAAGTGGGGTTTAGGGGGTAGTCATTTCACGGACTTGTTTACGTCATAAGAACTCTCATGATGGGAGGGGTGCTCGGGCCGAAAAGGACTGAGGCTTAGCCGAGGTCTAAGTGACCCGGACATTCCGAGGGTTGGAAATCAAACCATTCACGAAAACACGCCTATATAATTTTGACCCCTTGAACCCCACTTTTATATAGCAAACCTGGGGTTTACAGGGGTAAACCTTATGTTTCTTATTTCATATTTTGAGCAGAATTAAGAAATATATCGAATTTTTTTCATCTTAAAATGTTCGTTTTTTCGGGCGGTAACGTTTACAAGGTATTTGTATAGGCGTGTTTTCGTATTGCCATATAATCAAACTCTTCTATTTCTTACGGAACCTTGGAAGGGACATGATTTTTTTTATTTTATAAGTTGTGTGCACAAGATAATATCTTGTGCGGACAAGATATTATGTTGTGCGGACAAGATATTATCTTGTGCGGACAAGATTATCTTGTCCGCACAAGATAATATCTTGTCCGCACAACATAATATATAATCTTGTCCGCACAAGATAATATCTTGTCCGCACAACATATTATCTTGTGCAGACAAGAAATTATCTTGTTCGCACAACATATTATCTTGTTTGCACAACATAGATCATGGGAAGTTGTGCGGACAAGATATTATCTAGTGCGCACAACTTATAAAATAAAAAAAAATCATGTCCCTTCCCGGGTTCCGCAGCATACTGCATTTTTTCTTTTCAGTTTATATTCATTCTTTTACAGTTCAGATTTTGTGAAGATGTACAGTTGCCTGTTACATGTGAGAATGCTGCCATTTAATTTAGCTTGAGATCTAAATCAGCACTACTCCAGAATTTTAGAAATACAGAAAAACATGTCTTTGTGGCCACCTCTATTATGCAAGCAACCTGTTTTAAGCAAGCATGCTTTTAGTTCCCAAAAAGGGCAAATTCATTAAAATTCACCTGTATTAAGCAAGCACCTGTCTTAAGCAAGCACATTTTGATTATCCCTTAGGTGCTTGCTTAATACAGGTTGGACTGTACCATCTATTTTTCGTAGTATTTGTCAGCTTGACGTATCTGTCCAGAACTGAAGTTGCATTGACGGTCGCCATGAGTTGCATTTGAACTGAATGGACTCTTCCGTGTAATATAAACAGGAGTCCATTTCAAAACAAAGGGGTAACATGTTGTGTTATCCTTAAACAGCTACACTCTTTGCGAGTAGTGTAGGTCCTGATCAGGCGCAGCGTTCTGCAGCGTCTGATCGGCTAGGTCTCATCAAGTGACCAAGTTCGTAAAATGAAGACCCAAATTTATATAGAGAAAACCGGGGTATACGGGGGTATACACTATTTTTCTTATTTCTGCTCCAAGACATAGGTTGTGGGTACTCGTTAGAACCGCCACTATGAGACGGTTCTAATGAGCACTCTCAACATAAGGTTGTGGGTACTCGTTAGAACCGCCTCTAACGAGCACCCTCAACCTATGTTTTGTACATTTATACCAAAAACGTCATCAGAAAAGTAGCCATTTTGGAGATGTGAGAAATGAACTACAGTCAAACTTCAATGGCTCGAACACCTTTGGGACCTCGAAAATCTGTTCGAGACAGGGGTAGTTCGAGCCACTGAGGGTTACTGTAAGGAGGCATAACGAGATACCTTTAGGCATCTTTTCGGTGTTTTATAATGAAAATGTATTGCTGTGTGTACTCATTAGAATCGCCTCATCGAGGCGATTCTAATGAGTACACACAGCATACAGTTGCAAGATAAAAGAGCAAAATTTCCTTAATTACCCCCCCCCCACTATTTCTTATATAGAGGATTTCGGAAGGGGCTCAAGAATGGGTTCGACGCATCCATGGTAAACGAGCCATCGGTGTTCGAGCCATCGAAATTCTACTGTATGTCGCACGGTGAGTTATCGTAATATACATTGTTTGCTACTACATGTAAACCATTTTGGTGTGTCCGGTACAAAAGGTACGGAACCCGGGAAGGGACATGATTTTTTTTTATTTTATAAGTTGTGCGCACAAGATAATATCTTGTGCCGACAAGATATTATCTTGTGCGGACAAGATAATATCTTGTCTGCACAACATAATATCTTGTGCGGACAAGATATTATCTTGTGCGGACAACATATTATCTTGTGTAGACAAGATATTATCTTGTCCGCTTAAGATATTAAGTTGTGCGAACAAGATATTATCTTGTCCGCACAAGATAATATCTTGTCTGCACAACATAGATCTTGTGCGCACAAGATATTATCTTGTCCGCACAAGATATTATCTTGTCGCACAAGATAATATCTTGTCCGCACAAGATAATATCTTGTCCGCACAACTTCCCAAGGACAAGATAATATGTTGTCTGAACAAGATAATATCTTGTCCGCTCAAGATATTATCTTATTCGCACAACATAATAAAAATAAAAATTCATGTCCCTTCCCGGGTTCCGTAAAAAGGGGTTAAACTGATTGTTTACATGTAGTTAGCAGCTGTGCATGCGTTTAAACAATGGGCATTATCTGTTGCTCTGGTAGATCAGTCGCTGAATTCTGTGCGGACAATTTTATTCACTGTAAAATCAATTTGACATTGTTAGCTTTTGGTACAATACGAAAACACGCCTGTAAAAATACATTGTAAAAAAAAAAAAAAAAAAAAAAAAAAAAAACACGAAAATTTTAACATGCAATAATTGTGATATTTTTCATATTTCTACTCAAAATGTAGGTTGTGGGTATACGTTATAACCGCCTCGTGGTGGCGGCTCTAACGAGTACCCTCAATCTATATTTTAAAACAGAAATACCAACAAAAAAAAATAAATTAGGTTTATCCCTGTAAACCCCAGTTTTATTTAGGCCTATAAAAGTGGGGTTCAAGTGAGTCAGAATTATAAAGGCATCTTTCCGTGATGCACTGACTGTAACATCACGTGAACAAGTCCGTGAAATGAACACTCCCTAAACCCCATTTTATATAGAGAAAACTGGAGTTTAAGGGGGTATACATTATTTTTCTTATTTCTGCTCCAAGACACAGGTTGTGAGTACTCGTTAGAACCGCCTCGCATGAGGCGATTCTAACGAGCTCCCCACAACCTGTGTTTGCAGTATAAATAAAAAAAATATCAGAGATTTTCATAAAAAAAGTAGCCATTTTGGAAATGTGAAAAAATGCACCATCTCGCGCGGGTGTGTTATCGTAATGATGGAACCATATCCAAGTTAACAGACTAATTGAAATTAATTAATACATCGCATATATTTTCGACCAGTTTTTAGCTCACCAGAGCCGAAGGATCCGGGGGACCTTATAGGATAGGCAGTTGTCCGTCGTCGCTGTCGACGTCGACGTCGTCGTCATCCTCTGTCACTTGACGTCAACATTTTCAAACGACTTCTCCTCTAGGGCCACTCGGGCGATTGAGCCCAAATTTCATCTGTAACATCCTTGTTCCAGGGGTTTGAAATGTTGTGTTTTTAATGAAAATTTTAATGAAAATCGGCCTATTAGTTTGATTGCTATGGCAACTTAAAGTATCCATAGACTGATAATGGGAACAATAGAAATAATGACATTTACTACTAATCCTTTGCAGATATTTTGACATTCTCTTTTTACAGGAATGTTTCTTGAGTAAACTTCTTTCAGCCATATGCTTTTATGCCAACCTGAGGGTCCAAAAGGATATGTTTGGGCCATGCACCACCCCTACACTTCATAAAAGGCAATATATCGCAGAAGCCATTCAGATCCCCACCCTAAACCATATCCTTATTCTTTGTGATAGACGCATTCAGTAACGCCAACTTGCCCCCACCCCCCGGTGTGCCGGGACCAGGCCCACCCCCTCCACTTCGTAAACAGCCCATTATATCAGAAAACTTTCCGATCCCCACCCCTAAACCATATTTATATATATTCTTGTTCCATATGATATGACACATTCAGTGTACCAAGGGGTCTCACGGGGTACGCCGGGGACATGCCCCAACCACCCTCCAACCACTTCAAAAAAGGCAAATAGAAGCCTCCGTGGTGTAGTGGTTATGCTACTCGACTTGTAAACCAAGGGTCGCAGTATCGATCCCGGGCTTCTCAAGACTTTCGGATAAATCTTTAAACCGAGGTCCCGTCTCCGTATGACCTTAGCTGTTGGTGAGACGTGAAACTCAAAACACTCACTCACTCGCTCACAAAAGGCCAAATATCCGAGAAGCTGTTCAGAGCCCCTAAACCATATATATATTCATGTTCCGTATGATAAGACACATAGGGGTGACACCAACCTGGGGGTCCACGAGCTGCCGAGGGTCATTTCCAACCCCTCCACTTCATAACAAGACATATATCTCATATACCCATCAGATCTCCACCCCTAACCCATATATATTCTTGCTCCTTGTGATAAAACCCATTCAGTGACGCCAATTTGGGGGGCCCTCTGGGTGTGATGAGCCCAGGCCCTACCCCCTCCACTTCGTAAATAGCCCAATTTATCAGAAACCTTTCAGATCCTCACCCCTAAACCATATATATTCTTGTTCCTTATGATAAGACATATTCAGTGATACCAACCTAGGGTATCACGGGGTGCACCGGGTCAATGCCCTAACCACCCTACATCCACTTCACATAAAGGCCAAATATCTGAGAAGCTGTTCAGAGCCCCCTAACCGTAAACATGTATATTCATGTTCCTTAAGATAAGACACATTCAGTGACACTAACCTGGAGTCCCCGGGCTGCTCAGGGCCATGTCCCACCCCTCCATTTCATAAAAAGCCATATATCACATAAACCTTTCAGATCCCCACCCCTAAACGATATGTATTCTCGCTCCTTGTAATAAGACACATTCAGTGACGCCAACATAGGGATCTCCCAGGGTGCGCAGGGGCCATGTCCCAACCCTCCACTTCACAAAAGGCCAAATATCTGAGATACTGTTCGGAGCACCACCCTAAACCATATATATCAATGTTCCTTATGATAGGACACATTCAGTGGCACTATCTTCGAGGTCCCCTTGGTGCTCCGAGTCATGCTCCACCACTCCACTTCTTAAAAAGCCATATATCTCAGAAACCGTTCAGATCCCCACCCATAAACCATATTTATTCCTTATAGCAATACTCATTCAGTTGGGGTCATGCCCCCCCCCCCCACACACACACCAACAACTTCATAAAAAGCAATATATCTCAGAAACACACCCTATAATCATATATTATTCTTGTTCCTTATTGTTAGACACATTCAGTCACACCAACTTGGGAGGGTCCACAGGTGTCGTTCCTCTCCCCTCCACTTCATGAAAGGGCCTCATATCTCAAAACTTTTCCGATTCCAACCCCTAAACCATGTATATTTTTAGTCCTTATGATAAGACACATTCAGTGACAACAATCTTGGGCTTTCCTGGGATCCGCTGGGGCCGTGCCCAATCCCCTCCACTGCTTAAAAAGCTTTATATCTCAGGCACCGTACAGATCCCCACCCCTAAACCATACATATTCTTGTCCTGATGATATTACGCATTCAGTGATACCAATCAGGGCTCCATTGGGTTTATTCAGTGGGCGGCGGCGCCAATAAATGTCTGAGATACTGCATAACTTCAAGCTGGTTAATTTCGGCAGCAGCATACAGATAAGGCAACAAGCCCGTGTAGGATAAAGTCAAGGCTCTAAAACTGAATTTTGTCGGATCACTGCTGTTTTTACAATATTTCTAATGCAAAAAGATTGTTTGTACTCACTAGAACAGTCTCATTGAGGTGGTTCTATAAAAAGTTCAAACAGTGTATGTATTAGAGCGAAAATACGAAAACGATGTAAACCCTTGTTGACCCATAAACAATGTCTACATGTAAATATGTTCACAGCATGGACTTATTATAGCCTTTAAAAATGCAGTGAGACATGAATGCACTTTTAATTTTGAACTCGACCAGGTTTTCGGTAAGTCGCCTTGAGTTAGTTCATACTTATTTATTGCAGATCGATTGCGATAGAAGCTTCAAGCTTATTTGAGTAGCTCTTGAATAAGTTCTAAATACATGTAGTTAGATCCTTTGGAAGCAAAAAATAAACCAAACAAACGAAAATAAACGAACTCTCATTCCGGATGCTATCACGCGCCTGCGAGGGAGAGGCAGTGACTTTTACACCTGGGTGGAGTGGGGCAGTGGCATTTCGTGTCTAGCCCAAGGATACAACCTCTCGATTACAATTCGAACGCACTGACTATCGCCTTTAGCTAGCATTTTACATTGGCCGGCAGTTACAATTCTGTTCTTAATTACATACTGCGTGATTTGCGTGTTTGAATTAAGAAATAGATCAGCTCTAACTGTAATTTGTTGAGTAATAAATCACAGTTTGGAGGTCAGTTGTAAAGTAGACAAATCACGAGCGCGTAGCGCGCGTGATTTGTCTGCTTACAACTGACCGACAAACTGTGATTTATTACTCAACAAATCGCAGACAAGAGCTGATCTATTTCGATTCTAACACGCTGAAAATCGGCAATAATGTTGTTGTTTCCTTCAAAATCTCACAACTTTTTGCCATTGTTTGAAGAAATCCCGCTAAAATTATCGACTGAAACACATGCATTTACATCCTTTTCTAACGTTTTCGATGCGAGAATATGACGTTACACCGTCTAACGTCAAGGAAATCGACTAGTGGCGTCATTAATTTGCAGTTTTTAATGACGTCACTCGTCACGCTCTTCCTTGCCGTGATTTGTTGTAGAATAAAACACAGTTATTTTCCACTGCCTATATAGGCGCGCTGTGTTAGAATTGAGGTTTAACGTTCCCGCCAACACTATTTAGGCCATTTTGGAGACGTTCTTTTCAATTTTTAGATGTCTTCAATACATGGAGATGAAATAGCATCTCGCGCCCTGCCACAAAATGAAACTAATAGGGTCTATATGCATGGGCAGTCCGACTCGCATCGCTGTGCCTGGGAAGGCTTAGACTGAACAAATGCGGACTGAACAAATTATTTGTCTAAATCGGGACGGAAATATGGGCGAGGACTGTGGCCACGTAAAATCGATTCATGCCCCCCCCCCCTCCCGATGGAAATCGTTTCACTGACCGTTCCAAGGCGGTTCCTCTGTCGCAGTTTAGTTTTGTTATTGTTTGTCTTTGAGTGTGTGTATCGCTTATAATATTTTGTTTTGGATAGCCAATTGGCCATTTTGTGGTCAAGTAACTGCCCTTTTGGCTTTCCGCTATTGTCTAATAGTTTCATGTTTGTGCTTCGTTCCCTTTGTTGTCTCTGATGGGAGCTGTAGGTTAATTGTATCGATTCCTGATCATTGCCTTCACTTCTATTTAGACCTAAGCGGTTTACCAGTACTCATGTGCGGTCGGTTTAAGCTCTGCATGGAAGCACCATTCAGCTCAAATCTCTTTTTTTCAAGCCCCAACGAGCGGGGGCTTATACTGTGTGTTACCAAATAGAAGTCTAATTGTGGCAGTGTGGAAATTGTACAAATACAATTTCTTTAAAGTTCTCTGACAAAAAAAAGGTATACGTAACTTGCCTTCCATAAAAAATGGAATAGTCTCGTCACGCTTGAACCTTGAACTATTACATGCCATTTATCTACTACAAAGCCATGAAATGTTCCGAAAAACAACAGCAACGAAAACAAAAGACTGTTAATTATTAATTTAATGGGCATCTGATCGTCGTGGAATTTTCAAATTAAATTAATACACGCATTCAAACATGCTCGAGAAATGTTCTAAAAGTATTAAATAAAATATGAAAGCATGTACACTCCATATTTTTCAGTTCTGTTGTGTATTCCTTGCTTCCGAAGGATAACCCTTTTATAGAACATATTTAACTTCACTACAGCTGGTGTGTGGGAATGTGTGGCGGCGGTAAAACGTCTCCCACCCCTACATCATAGTGTAGATTATATTTTCTTGTCCTTTGGGATCATTGATTCCATTGTGGAATTTCGAAAATATCTGAGGGTCACTGATGAAACCTAATTGGCCGAAACTAGCTAGTCTGGCCCAGAAAGCATGTACACTCCATATTTTTCAGTTCTGTGGTGTATTCCTTGCTTCCGAAGGATACAATGTAACCCTTTTATAGAACATATTCAATGCAATAAGCACTTGCGCGTTTTTGCGGGCACATACCTCATTGGTGGTAAACACCAAAAGTAAGCATTACACTGAAAACCCATGTGACAGCTGAGAATGACAGATAGAATCTGCCATAGAAACTGACCGTTCACTATCCTAGTAACCTGTTGTAATTGTTATATGATTTCCTTTGAGACTGGGTTCAGAAATAGTGAATAATTGCATATCATATCGCTGCGACATTTTCGCTTTATTTTCGCGGTATGGGAATTATATGGCTGTTCTGATGATGGTACTGTACGTTTTGACAATTGACCCACTTTGAAACGTTGCGTCATAGTAGATGTAATACGGAACCCTGGAAGGAGCATGGAACTTATTTAAATATGTAGTGCGAACAAGATAATATAAGTTTCAAGTCAGTGGTCGACCACAATATATTTTCTGCAAACCATTACAATATTTGTTTGTTTGATTTGAGGTTTAACGTCCCCGTCAACACTGTAAAGGTCATTGTGGAGACGTTGCTTCCAATTTTGTGGGACTTTTACCCGACATTGAGATGAAATGACATTTCAAGCCCTGTCGCCCAAATACCGAAAACAATAACACACCCGTGTGATATAGGGCATTTTTTCACATCTCCAAAATGGCCATTTTCCTGATGAAAATCAGTGATATTTTTCTTATAAATACTGCAAATATAGGTTGTAGGTGCTCGGTAGAACCGCCTCATTGAGGCGGTTCTAACGCGTACCCACAGCCTATGTATTGGAGTAAAAATAAGAAAAATAGCGTATACCTCCGTAAACCCCAGTTTTCTCTATATAAAGTGGGGAATGGGGGGTCTTCATTTCACGGACTTGTTTACGTGATGCGAATTCAATAACTTGTCTCTGCAGTGATTAATTTCCTATCTTGAATCGTGTAAACAGCAGTTCTAATGAGTACATAAAACGTGCACGTGTGCAGAACACACAAAAAAAAAATAAATAAATAAATAAATAAAATTCCGCTGTAACGACCACCAAAATTTGAGAATAATTCTGCTTTAAAAAGCTTATTAAGAAAGTTTCAGTTAATCTTTCTTGGTGTTTTCTGCATACAGTGTCCCTCTGGTCAGAGATCACCTGAGGGACTGTTCAAAAGTGGTCTTAAAGACCACTTTTGAACACTCCCTAAGGTGGTCTTAATATAGGAATGTTTCTGTGTTCCAAACTTATACCTATTATGCCCCCCGGTCATGGCGCTATTGGGAATCAATACTTGCTCGAAATACCCCTGTCTCAAAACAATTTCCATGCTCCCAAATGTGTTCGAGCCGTTGAAGTTTGGCTGTAAATGGGCTCGGGTAGGCCAATTTATTCATATACAGTGGCACTTCGATATCTCGAACACGGATGATCATGGATAACTTGTTTACCCAGTGTACCATAGCTAATTCGAATTCATTATTGAGTCCGTAGTGGCTCGAACTAACCCTGTCTCAAACAAAATTTTCATGGTTCTAAAGGTGTTTGAGCCATGGAAGATTGGCTGTATATGGACTCGTTTAAGCCTGTTTATTCATACACAGAGGAACTTCGATAACTCGAACATGAGTATCTAGTTTACCTCGTTCACCCTGTCTAATTCGAACTCATTGTTCAGCCTCCTTGAATTTCTTCCCATATGTCCAGATATTCATTATTTAAGAAAATTTATGAGTTTTTTTTTCTTCTGATTTTGTCTTGAAAGGGTATGTTGTGTGAACTCATTAGAATCGCCTCATTCCTAAATGATTTTGTTTGATTTGAGCTTTAACGTCCCCGTCAACACTGTAAAGATCCGTTTGGAGACGTTGCTTCCAATTTATTGGGAATTTTACCCGACATTGAGATGAATTGACATCTCAAGACCTGCCGCCCAATGAAACCAAATGGGTTTATAAGCACGGACGTTCCGGCTCGCACCTCTTTGCCTCGGCCAGCTTAGATCCTCTTCGTGGTTTATCGTGAGTGGGTCGGTTTCAGCTCTGCGTGGAAGCATCATGCTGCCCATCTATTTATTCAAGCCCCGATGCGCGGGGCCGCATTTTTTATTTGAGGCGCTTCTAATGAGTACACACAACATTCGTTTATTTTCAGAAGATTGAAAAGATATCATCAAATCTTCCAAATTACTTCTCACGAGCTGGTCTTAGGACAAATAAATAGAGGATATTTACTTTTTTGAGATGAATATCAAAAATATTTCATCGAGTGTGATGAAAATATCAGAATTTTCACGAGTGCGAAGCACGAGTGAAAATTCTGATGTTTTCAACACACGAGATGAAATATTTTTGATATTTATCGAAACAAAGTAAATTTTCTTTTTATTTGATAATATTTTAGGACACCTACTGTAATTGATCTATCAGTTCTTACGTCACAATTTTTGACTTGGCTATGACGTCACAACTGTCAGTTGCTAACCATAAACAGTCGCCATTTTTAATACAGCATTTTTACAGTTCAGAGAATGCTTTTTCAAGGTATTTTACAGAATTATTTTATAGATAACATATGAATTTTGGCGAGAAAATAGTCCGGGCTGCTGCTGTGAAAATAAAATGGACATGGTCATGTTATTTTTCACACTGTGAAAATATCATTTATATTTTCACAGTGTGAAAATATCACTTTTATTTGTTTCAGATATGCACTGATTTCACTGCTATGTGTTAAATAAAAAATCGTTGTGTTTCCGCTAACCCGACTGAGCCTGCTCTTGAACTCCGACTCTACTATTTTTCATCACGTGAACAAGTCCATGAAATGAAGACCCCCCTAAACCCCACTTTATATAGAGAAATCTGGGGTTTACGAGGGTATTCATTATTTTTCTTATTTCTGTCCCAAGACATAGGTTGTGGGTACTCGTTAGAACCGCCTCAATGAGGCGGTTCTAACGAGCACCCACATCCTATGTTTTGAGCATTTATAAGATAAAATATAAAGGATTTTCACCAGAAAAGTAGCCATTTTGAAAATGTGAAAAATGCACTATGTCGTACGGACGAGTGAGTAATCGTAATGATCAATGAAAGAACAAAATAAAAATTAAATCACCGATCCTACCATTTTCAATTTCCGACCCTACCCGGTATCGTTTCTGCATTTTCCCATAGTATTTTCGCGTTTTAAGTACATTTTTGTAGTTTGTTACATTAAGTACATGTACCCTCCATTACGCAAACACGCCTATAAAAATACATTGCCACCTTTATCGCCGAAAAAAAATGAAAATTTTATGATGAAAAATTGGGATATTTTTCTTATTTCTGCTCAAAATATCGTTTGTGGGCACTCGCTAGAACCGCCTCATCGAGGCGGTTCTAACGAGTACCCATAATCGATATTTTAGAGCAGAAATAAGAAAAATAAGGTATACCCCAGTTTTACTGTACAAAAGTGGGGTTCAAGGGGGTCAAAATTATATAGGCGTGTTTTCGTGATGCAAAATACAGAGCTGACGTTTTGTTTATTTTTGAGCAACTAAAATGAATTATGTTATATGCAAGTCTCCACATGACAATTTTATTAACGAAAAAAAAAAAAAAAAACAAACAAAAAAAAAAAAAAAAACACACACATAAAAAATACAGGTCCGACCCTGTTTTTTCTTCGCGAGAAACATTAAATAAAAATAAAAAGTTTCTCCTACCTACGGACCAATTTTTTGTCAGCAGTTAGTAGAAACACAGCTATTTTTACGCCTTATAATTAAAAGTAGAAGTAAAACAAAGATCAGGAATCGATACAAGTAACTTACTCCACCCTTCAAAGACACCAAAGGGAAAGAAACACAAACATTAAGCGACCAGACCATAATGGAAACCTAAACAAAGGAAGGCCATAAGGACAGTTACTTTACCCCAAAATGGCCAAATGGCCATCAAAAATAAAAAGACACAAGTGATACGCACAGTAAGTAACAAACAACAACATAAATAAACCGCCACAGAAGAACCGCCTTGGAACGGTCAGTGGAAAGAAATCGATTTTACATGGCCATAATCCTCGCCCTTACCTCTGTCGCGGTATACACTAATTTTGTTTAGCAAGCATGAAGGCTTCCTAACTCATCAGTGTAACATCTCCGAGAACATACAAATCAAAAAAACTACAGAGATGAAACAAGGTTGAGGACTCGACAGCATACAACAACAGAATTGCTGGAGCAAAAGAAAACAAACAGTTAGACCTCAATAGTTCGAACTAGCCCTGTCTCGAACCAATTTCCATGCTTCCGAAGGTATTTGAGTTATAGAAGTTTAACTGCACAAAGAAATGCAACCACAACTTTACCTAAATTTATTCCTAACACAGGCTGGATTCCTGCACCTCATCTTCTGCAGGCTTTGAGTAAGTGAAGGAGTAGGTGTTATAGTACTCGCCGCTGGAAACCATCTTAACCACCGAGTGTTGGCAACCCAGGACGACTTTAAGGTTCTTATCTGAAATCACAATCGATGCTAATAATTTTGTCATAGACAGTAGAACTTCGATGGCTCAAACAACGATGACTCATGAATACCTAGGGCATTCCTCTACATAAAAAGTAGTCAGGAATAATTAAGGAGAGTTTTAACTGTTATCTTGCAACTGTTTGCTGTCTGTACTTGTTAGAATCGCCTCGATGAGGCGATTCAAATGCGTAAACACAGTATACATTTTTATTGCTGTGGGTTCTCATAAGAATGTACTCTATGTGACGATTCAAATGAGTACGCACAGCATAATTTATATCATATGTTCCAAAATTAACCCCGCTATGCCTTCTTGAAGTAATCCCTAGTGGCTCGAGCTGCCCCTGTCTCGAACAGATTTTCGTGGTGCCAAATGTGTTCGGGTCATTGAAGTTCGACTGTATAGTGAAGTTTTAATAAATCAAATACGGGTAACTCATTTCTTGCACACCAGACAAGGAAATCCGTGATTTTACCCTAGGATAGAAATTTATGTTCTGACCCTGGTGTTCCGACCCCAAATCGAATATAATCGCGTGTTTGATAAATGCACTGGTTGAATACAACCTCGTGCGCGGCGTCGTCATGCGTGACGTCACTAAACATTCCTGTTGTGTCATCACAAAATGGCGGACGTCGCTTACCGAAGTGACAGCAGCATTGAAAATTCGCAATAGAAATGGAAGGTATACAAGAAAAAGAATCCAATATGGGTGTGAGGGTTGGTTGGTTAATTTGAGGTTTAACGTCCCCGTCAACACTGTAAAGGTCATTTTGGAGACATTGCTTCCAATTTTGTGGTACTTTTACCCGACATTGAGATGAAATGACATCTCAAGCCCTGTCGCACAATGAAACCAATAGGGTTTATTAGCACGGACGGTCCGCCTCGCACCGCGGTTCCTTGAAGGCTTAGATCCTCTAAGCGGTTTACCAGTACTAGTGTGCGGGCCGGATTCAGCTCTGCGTGGAAGCATCATGCAACCCATATATCTCTTCAAGCCCCTACGGGCGAGGGCCGAGGGTGTGAGGGGTGGATAGAAAAATCCGTCCCTCGGGATCACTGTTCGGCATCACTCGGCAAGCCTCGTGATGCCGGACAGTGACCTTCGGGACGGATTTTTCCATCCACCCCTCACACCCATATAAGATTCTTATTTTACCATGGTTATTCGAGGGATTTTCATTAAATAATGAAGAAAACACCTCATTTAATCTAGTATTTGCGCTCCGATTTTAATATTCTTTTTCCAGTCCCTCATTTACTCTCCACAAGTGCAACCTCATAACGAAAACACGCCTATATAATTTTGACCCCCTTGAACCCCACTTTTATATAGTGAAACTGGGGTTTTAGGGGGTATATGTACATTATTTTTCTCAATTCTGATCAAAGACATGGATTTTGGGTACTCGATAGAACCGCCTTACCTAGGCGGTTCTATCGAGAGCCCGCATCTATGTTTTGAGCAGAAATAAGAAAAAAATCATAGTTTTTCATTATAAAATTTCATTTTTTCGGCGATAAAGGTGGCAATGTATTTGTATAGGCGTGTTTGCGTAATGCAAATCTGCCCGTTACTCTTCTTTAGGGATACCCCGTAACTCTGAACTTACTGCTTTTGACAGGTCTTGGACAGGTGAGCCGGCCTCGGTGGCTCAGTCGGATGCGCGTCTGACTGGTGATCAGGAGGACGCGGGTTCGACTCCCGTCTGGGTCGGCAACATTCTGTCGTGGAGATTGATCATGAAATCGTTTCTATGGTCATTCTCTCCCTTCCGCTGGTTCAAGAAGGGCAGTTGTCAGTTTCTGGCGAAAGAATGTGCACTGTACTGGTTAACCGCTTACGAATGAGCCTACCCAGGAAGGTGTGGATAGGTAAACTGACTGGCTTAAATGACCTAAATAGTGTTGACTGGACCGTTAAACTCCACTTCCAACAAACAATGGACAGGAGTATATTTGTTTCCTGCCAACAGTTCTTTCAGTCTAGGAAATAACCAGACATCGCATGGTGCTAAGTCAGGACTGTAGGCGGGATGGGGGAGAGTTGCAAGCAGGTTCTCTGACAGGTTCAGGGTTACTGCCCCAGTCTTATGCGTACTGGCATTAGAGACGTTCCTGTGATGTGGCGGTGACCATTCAATGCCAAAACCACTCAGGGGAGCACATTTTCTCTATAAAATCTTCCAGTCATAGTTGCTTTTTCTGGTAGAACATCCACAGCCACCGGTCCTTCATGGTTGAAACAAAATGTAAAAAACCTCTTCCGACTCTGAAGTGTGTGTGTGTGAATTCGGGTTTAACGTCACTTTCAACAATTTTTCAGTCATATCACGACGGTGTCTGGTTGCGACAGGAAGCTCAATGCTCACTTTTATAGTGCTGCCTCACTGAAGTATCATGTCCCAGACACATTACATGATACCACACCCAGTCACATTATCCTGACACTGGGTCGACCAGTCATATCTCTACCCCGTAAATCTGAGTGCCAAGCGAGGAGCAGCTAGTACCATTTTTAACGATTTTGGTATGTCTCGGCCCGGGTTCGAACCCGTGACATCCCGTTCCCCGGAGCGGACACTCTACCAACTGAGCTGTCGGGGCCGGTCCGACTCTGAAGACATTGCTTACAAACGACTGGTCAGGGCTCATCTTTTTTCAGCCGCATCATGTTTGAACAATTGTTGGGGATCCCATAAAAGTATACCTAAGTTTCATCTTCTGTGACTACATCTGATACTCTTTTAGGACCGTTAGGGTGACACGATTAATCGTATAATCGATTAATCGATCGATAAATTCAACAAAAATGATTATCATTTCTGGTTTGCTTTTAATCGATTACTTGATAGGTACAATTGACTACCCAAAGTTATGCCTAAAATAGCTGGATGAGTGGCAAACAGTGCAGACCCTGATGAGACGCCGCGTTCTGCGGCGTCTCATCTGGGTCTACACTGTTTGCTCAGGCCTGTCTGTTCAAGTATACATATGGTAAAGTGCAACATATGGTAAGAGTCATGCTCAGAAGAAAGCCAGACAGGTAAAATTATGACAAAAAACCATAGCGATTACTAATCGATTATCGATCACAATGTTAGTACTGATAATCGATTATCTTTTCAGCACCGATTAGCCAGCCCTTCTTAGGACCGTCAGGCTGGAACATATCCATAAGTTGTCCGACACAAGAAACCCTA
Organism: Lucinisca nassula; assembly: GCA_963580285.1. Lineage (NCBI taxonomy): Eukaryota > Metazoa > Mollusca > Bivalvia > Lucinida > Lucinidae > Lucinisca > Lucinisca nassula. The sequence continues at coordinate 26,387,558 of OY757027.1, read as the reverse complement.
TTCTTTTTCTTCATCGTGCAGAAATCTTTCTTAGTCCCAATTCTTCCTGTAGCGCTTTATGGACAGTACCAATAGAAACATCCAAAGTAGAAGTAAAACAAATATCAGGAATCGATTCAATTAACTTACTCCACCCATCAAAGACACCAAAGGGAAAGAAACACAATCATGAAGCGACCAGACCATAATGGAAACCTAAACAAAGGAAGGCCATAAGGACAGTTACTTTCCCACAAAATGGCCAAATGGCCATCCAAAATAAAAAGACACAAGTGATACACACAGTAAGTAACAAACAACAACATAAATAAACCGCCACAGAAGAACCGCCTTGGAACGATCAGTGGAAAGAATTCCACTGGGGGGCTTAAATCGATTTTACATGGCCATAATCCTCGCGGTATACACTAATTTTGTTTAGTCCGCATGAAGGCTTTTCCAGTTCTGTTGTGTATTCCTTGCTTCCAAAGGATAACCCTTTTATAGAACATTCCTAACTCATCAGTGTAACATCTCCGAGAACATACAAATAAAAAAACTACAGAGATGAAACAAGGTTGAGGACTCGACAGCATACAACAACAGAATTGCTGGAGCAAAAGAAAACCAACAGTTAGACTCCGAGGGGCCCGACAGTCAGAACTTATTTCACGAACTAAAACATTGGGATCATTGTCTGCCGTTTTTTTTTATATTCGCCACCAAAGTCTTGTTCACCTTCGATATTCGTGCTCCTGGAGGTGGCTTATCAGTAAGCAGCTTTCTCCCACCTTTAAATTCCCTGACCCCCTGGCAGATGTGATATATGGTACAGTACGGTCTTCGTAGATTTTCTGTAAATCGACACCAAGTTGCAGACTTGTGAACATGTAAAGCTGTCGATTTTCTCTGCTGGTGTCCATTTTGAACAAAACAGGAAGTGATGTCATGTTTTGATGACGCCATATACTATGACATCGTGACATCATCATTACATTTGATGCAAAAAAAAAAAAAACAACAACAACAAAAAAAAAAAAAAAACAAACAAATACATAGTGAGGTTTTAGAATTTCATAAAACTACTCAAAGGGGTTTAGAATTTTCAAGACTGTTATCATCATTTATTGAATACCCCTCCTATTGTCCTATTGGAATTCTTCCAATACGAGGGGCGTTCGTTTAATTGTCACGAATGGCCAACCATACCGCGCGGCTGTAAACAGCAAGTGGAAACAACGATTCACCATTTTTGCATTATTTGCTGGCTCCCAGCTTGCACACTGTCAATATTGGAAAAAACAGGTAACCAGACCCCCCTGACCTTGAGAGGTCAGGGAGGTCTGGTTACCTGTTTTCCAACACTTATAATCTTCAGACTAGGAACCATCAGATAATGCAAATAAGGTGAATGATTTCGCGGGGGGGGGGGGGGGGGGACGTGGTATTCTTTAATAGGATGAAATTTCGGTCTAATCCGTTCAGTCTTTCAAAAGTCATTAAAAATTCTAGTTGGTTTAGTCATATACACTCAAACTTTACTGAGTGAAAAGTGAAAAAAAAAAAAAACAAAAAAAAAAAAAAAAAAACAAGCTTTGAAACTGTGGGCTACATTAATACTCGCGTTGGCCTGAATGTTTCAGCTTCACAAATTTATATGCTAAGTTCGGCTGAACTAGCTTCTGGCCCGTTAACTTTATTCTCGATTTTTTTATTCCTTTGTGCGTGAGTGTATGCGTGCGCGTATTTATGTATACAAAAGTTCGAACAAATTGACCTGATACTAACCTTTAGGCATGGAATAAATTTGTCAGTGTTATCGCCGAATACGTCGGCTTTCGTAACCTTCTCGTGAATTTTCGGCATCCGGTGAATAGCGGCCCATTTACCGACCTCTGTGTATTGGATAACAATGGCCATATTCGACTGGGAAGTTTCGTGAAATTTCCGTGAAATTCCACGCAGGAGTGTGGTGTCTTTCTTGTAATAGCCGATCACATGGTCCAATCAAATATGGGTTATTTTTCAAATAAGCGATCGTGGAGCACGATTCTATTCGAAGGAAATGTCGAACCTTTCGTGCACCACGGTCGCTTATGAGATATACACAAATAAAATATTTGATTGGACCATGTGACCAGCTATTACATCTAGGCACCACACTCCTACGTGGAATTTCACGGAAATTTCACGAAACCTACCAGTCGAATACCGTCAATATCGTCATTTTCGGGAGACGGCGAAGATAAATACATGCATTCAGTCGGGTGTGAAAATATGTTAATAGAGTTCACCAGTCTCAGGTCAATTTGTTCCAACTATATGTTTGTGTAATGTTTCAAAAGGTACTGTTGTCGACAGATAAGTTGACAGTGACGTAAAAGAGTAAATCATCACAGGTAGGTTTGACAGGTTGTACCGTTTTCATTATCATACCCATCATTGGTTGGCAAGACAGATTGTATCGTTATAATCATCGTAACCGTCTTGACTTGACTTGACTTGATAGATTTTGTAAGGTAACCGGGCGCTAAAAGCACATAGGGGCTACCCCCATCTCGCTAAATGGGATTAGTTTATGAACTGCTCTTCCCAGGGCCTCCAATGTGCTGGCACTTGTCAATTCGACAGGTTCATCGTAACCGAAGCGTCGTTATAGTTTATCAACGACCTTTGAGAGACTATTCCATGTTTTAGGGGATGCAGCTTTCGGATTTCTTTTTTCACAGCATTTTTAAATTATAAATAAGTTTTTTGATAATGCCATTATGTAGAAGTCATGGGCAAGTGGTAAATATGATGCTGAACTAGTCTCAGTAAAACTATATCGCCCAATACAAAATCTCAACTGAAGGCGATTTACCTCAAACGTGGACTAGCCAAAATTAAAAGTGCAGTCAAGTCTCACTGCGTTTTGAAAGACTATACCTTTTTAGCAACAGTGGACAGTGCTTATCAACAAAAACATTTGCTTACGTCACTTTCAACTTATCCTCCGACAACTGTAAACATCACGAAAACACGCCTGTATAGTTTTGACCCCCTTCAACCCCACTTTTATATAGTAAAACTGGCGTTTCCGAGGGTATACCTTATTTTTCTTATTTCTGCTCTAAAATATAGATTGTGGGTACTAGTTAGAACCGCCTCGATGAGGCGGTTCTAACGAGTGCCCACAATCTATATTTAGAGCAGAAATAAGAAAAATATCACAATTTTTCATCATAAAATTTTCATTTTTGCCGGCGATAAAGGAGGCAATGTATTTGTATAGGCGTGTTGGTGTAATGCATAATACAGCTTTATTACGAAAACACGCCTATACAAGTACATGTACATTGTAAATTAAATATCAAAATGAAAATTTGTGAATTTTTTCTTAATTCTGCTCAAATATCGAGGCGGTTCTAACGAGAACCCCAAATCTATATTTTACAGCAGAAATCAGAAATATAAGGTTTACCCCTGTAAACCCCAGTTTTCCTATATGAAAGTTCAAGGGGGTCAAAACTATATAGGCATGTTTTCTTGATGTTTATTCCATGGCTGTATATCTAGTTTGTGTGTGTAATATTTTCATATTTTACGTTTTGCAATGAGTATTAATTACATTTTTCGTAACGACACAAGTTAAACCTACCGGTGCTTGACTCCATTCCACAGAAAAGACTCTGCGTTGTCATTAGGGACGTATCAAGACCATTTCCATTCATTAGTTGAACATAATCTCCTCCGGCATAGTTCATGCACTGCTGAAATGACAATTATTACGAGACTGAAAATAGTTCCTTCATCTCGTATATCACAGATGGAATCGTCTATTTTATACCTTTAAACAGTTTTGAACAGGCTTAATATCACTTATGGGGTATGAGGGTTGCTTTTTTGTTTGTAAGTGTTAGCAATTTTTCTGTAATTTCAGCAAATAGTGTAGACCCTGATCAGACGTCTGATCATGGTCTACATTGTTTGCCAATGCCCTAATTTCGGACGTTATGCATATATGGGTAAAATATCAGTACCATTGAATCCGTTTTTGCATGCATGACATATCGTTCATTTCATTGGGACTACTTTTAACAGAATCAGAATTGTTTACTGGTGACACGTCCTTAGACGATCCTTCACAGAAAGAACGTACCCCGCCGCCCCTTCAAAAATAGTCCCCGATTTCTTTCCAGCGGAAGTGCAATTTTTTTCAGAACCACTGCGCGGAAAAAGTGGTTCATTTGAAGATAGCTACCTGTTTAGTTTATACTAATATATTTTAGTTCGATTGCAATGAAAGCTTCAAGCTTATGTAAATCGCTCTCTAACACTCATTCCGGATGTTATCACGCTCACGAGAGGCTGGCGGTGACTTTTACACCACTGCTACCCAATTTTACCTGGGTGGGGCAGTGGCATAACGTGTATTGCCCAAACCCACATCTCGATTCCGGTGGCCGGATTCGAATCCATAACCTCTCGGTCATTAAGTCGAACACGCTAACCTTAGAGCTACATATATCAAGGCTGTTTCGGATGTGCACTATTTATTCACCATAAACACTTTACCGAAAAGTACACGATTTTACTGGGACATTGCATCACGAAAACACGCCTATACATACATTGTAAACTGTTTCGCCGAAACAACAACAAAAAAAAAAAAAAAAAAAAAAAAAATACGATAAAAAATTGAGAAAAAAAAAGATCTATTTCTTATTGCTGCTCAAAATATGGATTGTGGGTACACGTTAGAACAGCCTCAAATCCTTAAACCCCACTGTTATGCAGTAAAACTGGAGTTTACAGGAGGAAACCTTATTTTCCTTATTTCTGCCCTAAAATATGGATTGTAGGTATGCGTTAGAACCGCCTCGTTATGGATTGTGGGTACACGTTAGAACCGCCTCAACGAGGCGGTTCAAACGCGTACCCACAATCCATATTTTAGAGCAGAAATAAGGAAAGTAAGGTTTCCTCCTGTAAACTCCAGTTTTACTGCATAACAGTGGGGTTTAAGGGGTGTCAGAACTATATAGGCTTGTTTTCGTGATGACGAAGCTTCATAAACCTACACAGCTGCCCCCGCCCATAGGGGCTTGAAGAAATATATGGGCTGCATGATGCTTCCACGAAGAGCTGAATCCGGCCCGCACACTAGTACTGGTAAACCGCTTAGAGGATCTAAGCCTGTCCAGGAACCGCGGTGCGAGGCGAACCGTCCATGCTAATAAACTCTATTGGTTTCATTGGACGACAGGGCTTGAGATGTCATTTCATCTCAATGTCGGGTAAAAGCCCCACAAAATTGGAAGCAACGTCTCCAAAATGACCTTTACAGTGTTGACGGGGACGTTAAACCTCAATTCTAATGCACTTGTGTATGTAACGCGACGTCTGATTGGATAACGTCAACAATTTGCGACAGTATATTCTGCGATATACTGTCGGAAACCCGACGTTATCACGTAACGTCGCCTTTCATTGGCTGGCATTTGGTTTTACGCAGCTCACCGCGCTTGCCGTCTTGTGCAAATTTAGTACAATTTTTAGCTTAACAACCGAAAAAATGCATTAGAATGGGGATAACTGTATTGAAAATTGTCATTTGGGGAGGTAAATCTTCGGTTTTACGGTCGCAAATTGCGTTTTACGGCTCCGCTGACGCGTCGCCGTAAAACGAAATTTTCGACCGTAAAACCTCCGATTTACCTCCCCAAATGACAATTTTCGGTACAGTTATCCCCTAAATCAACCAACCAACCATCATAAACCTACACATTGGCAGCATTGATTGGTCGATTGTCTCTGAGTTTAGGCTGGGTAAAATGTCTTGAATTGAGGTTTACACCGTTTCGTTTAATGCCAGTATTTTAAACAACAGTTTACAACCTGAGAAGAAGCCGCAATTTGAGGTGTCTGATCTTGGTCTACACTGTTTGACATGAGTCGAATCCAGATTTTATAGCGCGCTGACGTGATGTCTCGAGGAGAAGATAAATCTGGATTTTGTACATCGTCAGTGATAGTCACGTGAACAATAGCAGGCGGGAAGCTTCTGTAGTTACATGTTATTACTTTGGTCGATTGATAAACAATCGAATAAATAGTTTAATTAATAAATTTCACTCTTCTTTAAATATTTCGGCACTAGGCCTTCATCAGTAATACGAATTCACTAGAAACTACATTTTTTAAGCCGCCATTACAATTTTCCGGAAATAAACAAAGCACACCGGACGTAACGTCACGGTTTGCTTTGTTTATTTCCGGAAAATTGTAATGACGTCTTAAAAATGTAGTTTCTAGTGAATTCGTATTACTGATGAAGGCCTAGTGCCGAAATATTTAAAGAAGAGTCAAATTTATTAAATTGTCTATTTTTCTTCCCTCTGGAGGACCCACAAAATATTGTAAAATAGTTTAGTTTTGTGTTTACTATATAGCCGCTGCATTTGGAAGAAATAAGAAAAAAATACAGATAAGAAAGTACAGTAAAGTTCCTGTATTAAGACCACATTTGGAACTGTTCAAAAGCGGTCTTAAAGACCACGGTCCTTGACATTGTCGGCCAAAAACACAAAGACAGATTGAGTGCGCCCTTCAAAATAAGCTTTATAAAGCAGAATTAGTCTTAATTTTATGTGGTCTTAATAGCTGAATTTCTCTTAATTTAGACTTTTCAGTGAGCAGCAATATTCATTACGTAAACGCGCCTATACAAATACATTGCCACCTTTATCGCCGAAAAAATAAAAAAAATATGATGAAAAATTTTGATATTTTTCTTATTTCTGCTCCAAATATAGATTTTGGCGGTTCTAACGAGTACCCACAATCGATATTTTAGAGCAGAAATAAGAAAAATAAGGTATACCCACTGAAACCCCAGTTGTACTCTATAAAAGCGGGGTTCAAGGGGGTCAAAATTATAAAGGCGTGTTTTCGTGATGTAAAGTTTTTTAACATTGTGCATACATGGACAAACTGAATATGGTACCGCAGTCTTCTCATCTCTCATTTTATGGCACGTTTTATTTTTCCCTTATTACGAAAACACGCCTATACAAATTAATTGTTAATTTTCCGCCGAAAAAACGAACATTTTAAGATGAAAACTTGTAAACGTTTTTCTTATTGCTGCTCAAAATATAGATTGTGGGTACTAACGAGTACCAACAAACTATATTTAAGAGCAGAAATAAGAACAATAAGGTATATCCCTGTAAACCCCAATTTTACTAAATAAAAGTGGGGTTCAAGGGGGTCAAAATTATAAAGACGTGTTTTCATGATGTTATTATAGATTTCATCAATGGTCAAGTTTTTATCAGGCATGTTTATGTATTTACAGTACAATTCTGCTGTTAAGACCACCTAAAAAAATAAGACTGCGATTACAAGCTTATTGACAATGTTTCAGTTATTCTTTCTTTGTGTAACCTTGGTCTTTTAGAACAGTCCCAAGAGTGGTCTTAATATAGGAGTTTAACTGTATTATAAACGATATTGCAATGTAATGTGTTAAAAGTTTCTTATGGTAAACCAAACCTGAAATACTAAAGAAAAGGAAACAGAATAATTGGCCTTTTACGTTTGTTTTTTTGCGACACAATTCATTTAATAGCAAGTCAGTGTATAGCTACTTCTACCACAACGTGCCTATGATGGCAATGGAAAATTCTGCAGCAAATAAGTTACGGGTAAAGTTGCCGATTTTCGTCATCGACATAAGACGGTGTAACGTCACTCTCTCACATCAAAAAAACGGTTGTTTTTTTGTGTTTAAGGACACATCAACTCTTGTGGGTCATTTTGTGTCGTCTGCCAGTCAAACACATTAGAAGACTGATCACGACAAAATTTTAATATAAAAAATTCTGATATTTTTCTTATTTCTGCTCAGAATAGAGATTGTGGGTACTCGTTAGAACCGCCTCATCGAGGCGGTTTTAACGAGTACCCACGGTCTAAATTTTTAGATCAGAAATCAGAAAATTAAGGTTTACCCCTACAAACCCCAGTTTTTTCCATACATCACGAAAACACGCCTATATAATTTTGACGCCCTTGATCCCCACTTTTATATAGTAGAACTGGGGTTTCCGGGGGTGTACCTTATTTTTCTTATTTCTGCTCTAAAATATAGATTGTGGGTACTCTTTAGAACCGCCTCGATGAGGCGGTTCTAACGAGTGCCCACAATCTATATTTTTAGCAAAAATAAGAAAAAATATCACAATTTTTCATCATAAAATGTTCACTTTTTCGGCGATAAAGGTGGCAATGTATTTGTAAATGCGTGTTTTCGTGATGTAAAATGGGGTTCAAGGAGGTCAAAATTATATAGGCGTGTCCGCGATGTGCATATCAGATAGCTATTAAAGAAGCCATTTGATCAGGATTTTCAGTGTTTGTCTTGAACAAATATATCATATCACGTAATTTGATTGGTTGATAATAAGCAATGGGAGTGGCTCGATTAATTTATGGAGCGGGATAAGGGTTAAATTTTGTTTTGTTGGGTGTATTACATCATCTGCCTTATTTTCTATCAAAAACATTAATTGTAGGTACTCGTAAGAACCGTCTCATTGAGGCTGTTCTAACGAGCACCCATAATTTATGGTGAAAGGTCAATAACTAAGAAAGATGTTACAATTTTTACCTAATAGTTGTCATTTCTGACACAATGTTGAACGCCATTATTTCATACGGACAGGTTTTTCGAATGTAAGCAAAAAGAATGTATCGCATTGCGTTATCAAGTCCGTGGAATGGGAACCCCATTTTTTGTTGGAGAAAAATAGGGTTTTCTGGGTTATACAATTTTTTTCTTATTTCAGTTCCAAGACATATGGTGTGGGCACTGTATTTTGTTGGTGTGTGTGGGGGGTTTACGGCCTTTTAAAGATTATTTCATTCATATCGTGCCGATCGTTAATCAGAGGTGGGTGAAAACCGGAGTACCTGGGTAATTATTGAACCCCCTCTCTGAGGCGCTTTTAGCAAGCACCCACAATGTGATTCTTGGAGTATAACTAAGGAAAATAACATAAACTTTGATGAGAAAAATGGCCGTCTTTGAAGAAATGAAAGAGGGTATATGGCTCACAGATGCTACATGTATATCATAACAGAAAACAATGGAAACGTCGCATTAGGCTATCACACGCGTTCGAGATAATGCATTATTGCACACCAGTTCAGGAAATCCATTAAAGTTTTAGCTTGGGATAGAAATTCTGTTCTAACCCTTGTGTGTTAACCCCAAATCGAATTTTCTCGCGTGTTTGATAAATGCACTGGTTGATTACAACCTCATGCGCGGCGTCTTCATGCGTGACGTCACTAAACATTCCTGTAGTGTCATCACAATATGGCGGACGTCGGTAACCGAAGTGACTTCAGCATTAAAATCCGCGCTAAGAAATGGAAGGTATGCAGGAAAAAGAATCCTATATGGGTGTCACACCCATATCAGATTCTTATATTATTGAACACCAGTTCAGGAAATCCATAGTTTTAGCTTGGGATAGAAATTCTGATATAACCCTTGTGTGTTAACCCAAAATCGAATATTCTCGCGTGTTTGATAAAAGCACCGGTTGAGTACGACCGCATATGAGCCGTCGTTAAGGTTGACGTCACAGCACGTTACGTGACGTCACTAAAAAGCAATATTGTGCCATCACAATATGGCGGACGCCGGTAACCGAAGAGACTGCAGTATTAAAAATCTACTCTCAATATTGGAAGGTATGGGCGTGAGGGGTGCAAGCCTCGTGATGCCGGGCAGTGACCTCCGGAAGGTATGGGCGTGAGGGGTGCAAGCCTCGTGATGCCGGACAGTGACCTCCGGACTGATTTGTCCATCCAAGCATCACACTCATGTAAGATTCTTATATTCTTACGTACTAAAATAAGCAGGAGCCTCCATGGTGTAGTGGTTACGCTACTCGCCTTGTAAACAAGGGGCCCCAACCATCGAGGCTTGAAGAAATAAAATGGGTTGCATGATGCTTCCACACAGAGCTGAACCGACCCGCACACGAATATTGGTAAACCGCTTAGAGGATCTACATGTAAGCCTGCCCAGGCAAAGCGATGCGAGTCGGACGGTCAGTGCTTATAAACCCTATTGGCTCCATTGGGTGACAGGGCTTGAGATGTCATTTCACCTAAATGTCGGGTAAAAGTCCCAAACAGTTGGAAGTAACGTCTCCAAAATGACCTTTACAGTGTTGACGGGGACGTTTAACCTCAAATCAAACAATCAAAACAAAAACTTGTAAACCCCGGATCGCAGAATCGATCCCGGGCTTTTCCAGACTTTCGGATGAGTCTTTAAACCGCGGCCGCGTCTCCGTATGACCTTAGCTGTTGGTGAGACGTAAAACTCAAGCACTCACTATTGTGGACCATTTTATTGTAAACTTGGAACACGAAAATCAAGTTGACAACCAGGACAAAGGATTCAAATTGTCAGCTTTTGTCGTAATACGAAAACACGCCTGTACAAATACATTATAGATTTTACCGCCGAAAAAAACAACAACAAAAAAAACGAAAACTTTTAGATGCAAAATTTGTGATATATTCTCATTTCTGCTCAATATATAGATTGTTGGTATACCTTTACCGTGTTGACGGGGACGTTTAACCTCATATCAAACAAACAAAACAAAAACTTGTAAACCAGGGATCGCAGGATCGATCCCGGGCTTCTCCAGACTTTCGGATGAGTGTTTAAACCGAGGTCCCGTCTCCGTATGACCTCAGCTGTTGGTGGGACGTAAACCTCAAACACCTACTCTCTCACTCACTCAAATAATCAGCATACATATGGACAATACTTGATAGCCATATACACTCCGTACACTAGAACTTCGATGTCTAGAACAATGATGCTCGTTTACTATGGATGAGTCGAACCCGTTCTTGAACCCCTAGGGCAGTCCTCTACATAAAAATGGTGCGAGATAATTTAGATTTTCGTCTTTTATCTTGCAAATGTATGATGTGTGTACTCATTAGAATCGCCTCGATGAGGCGATTCTTATGAGTACACACAGCATACATTTTCATTACAGAACACCGAAAATATGTCCAAAAGTACCCCATTATGCCTCCTCCTGGCAGTAACCCTCAGTGACTCGAACTATCCCTATCCCAAAGGTGTTCGAGCCGTTAAAGTTCGACTGTATAAAGTGGATTCTTAATGTTTTGCAAATGTTATCTGAATTCCATTTATAGTACCACGAAAAAATATCAATATGGACATGTGACCCCATTGTAAAAATGACACATAAAGGACTACCTTGTCTGTTAAACCAATCTCTGCCTCCACTGTACGCCGTTCTGCGGTCACGCCGACGTCAACGTTGAGGCCTTCTATCTTGGACGGGTAGATGATTGACACCGTGCAGTTACGTCGTGCGCCATAATTTTTTAGCGTAAGTATTCCGTTTTCAAACATGGCTACAGCGTTGCAAGCTGAAAGAAATGTTATTTGGGTACAGTCTAGGTTAGGCTGACACAATTAATCGAATAATTGATTAATCGATCGATTAATTCCACAAAAATGATTATCATTTCTGATTTGCTTTTAATCGATTACTTGATAGGTATAATTTACTACCCAAACTTACGCCTAAAATAGCTGGATGAGTGGCAAGCTGTGCAGACCCTGATGAGACGCCGCATTATGCGGCGTCTCATCTGGGTCTACACTGTTTGCTCAGACCTGTCTGTTCAAATATACATGTGGTAAAGTGCAACATTTGGTAAGAGTTATGCTCAGACAGAAAGCCGGACAGGTAAAATTATGACAAAAACCGTAGCGATTACTAATCAATTGCAGGACTGATAATCGATTATCTTTTCAGCTCGGATTAGCCAGCCCTAACTGGTCTGTCTAGGGCTTGTAGCAGAATCATTAATCAAAGGATTGGGAGCACGAGCGGGTCATTTGTCTTTGAGTGTAGGAAATCTGTCCTAGGTGGGAGGCTTAGACCTTTTAAATTCCTATAATCTAAGCGAACAGTGTAAACCCTGATCAGACGTGATGTTCTGCGGCTTCAGATATGGGCCCACATTGATTCTCACATGCTTCCACAGGCCATTTTCTATACTTGAAAGCCCATCTTACACAACCCTCTGAACAACAAAAAGAATAGAGAGGCTTTGACTAACCATCACGAAAACACGCCTATATAATTTTGACCCCTTGAACCCCACTTTTATATAGTAAAACTGGGGTTTCCGGGGGTATACCTTATTTTTCTTATTTCTGTTCTAAAATATAGATTGTGGGTACTCATTAGAACCGCCTGGATGAGGCGGTTCTAACGAGTGCCCACAATCTATATTTTGAGCAGAAATAAGAAAAATATCACAATTTTTCATCATAAAATTTTCATTTTTACGGCGTTAAAGGTGGCAATGTATTTGAATAGGCGTGTTTGTGTAATGCATTTCATGTACCTGAATTTCCTACAAATCAGTTAGAGTCACGTGGAAATCTGCTCATCGAGGCGATTCTAATGAGTACACACAGCATATATTTGCTAGATAAAAGACGAAAATCTCCTACATTATCTCCCACTATTTCTTACATAGAGGGTTTCCCTAGGAACTCAAGAACGGGTTCGACTTAGCCATGGTTAACAAGCCATCAGAGTTCGAGCCATTGAAGTTCTACTGTATTGGGATTTTGTATCGAAAAAAAAGCCCATTAATAAAGGCATTATTACAGTATTTTATTAATTTCTTTTGTAACGGACGTCGTGAGAAGTAGATGTCATCAATATCAATAATGAGTTTGTCGTCCAATTCACGGGGACTGGGGCGTTTGGGCTTAGAGTAGTTTCCCAATACCCTTGGAAGATTCAATTTACATAGGAAATACACATGTACATACGTAATTTTCCTACGTCCTGCAACGTATGCTCAACACATACGAGGGATAATCTTGAAAGGGCTGTATATCCAAAATCAGGAACGAAAATTTAAATAAATAAATAAATAAATAAAAAAAAAAAAAAAAAAATAGATAGATAGATAATGTAAAAAAAAAAAAAAAAAAAAAAACATACGTGACTTAATAAAAAAATAAATTGCTTAAATAAATGGAAAAATGGTTTAATAGATAACTGAATTGCTAAAATAAATAAATTGTCTGATTAAATTGCTTAAATAAATTAATAAATAAATAAAAAAGTTAATACTTACGCTGTGGGTTCGGCTTATAGCTCACTCTCACCCGGAAACCCTCTCCCGCCACAGGCAGGATATACTGTATTAAGGCCACATTTTGTGATGCCACGAATTTACTGTCGGGTTTGTCATCGCAGAAAGGGTGGTATCTCTGAGGAAATGACAGCTCGTGGTCATGTATCCCGGGAACTACCTCGTTATTTAACTCCCAGCCGTCGAAAACCTAAAATTACACGTCATTATGTTAACAAAAGCGTGTAATGAATACCCGTCTAAAGTCTCTAAACCGCACTTTATATAGAGATAGGTTGGGATTACGGGGTGTACACTATTTTCCTTATTTCTGCTCTAAGACATAGGTTGTGGGTACTCGTTAGAACCGCTGGTTCTAACGAGCACCCACAACCTATGTTTGCAGTATAAATAGTACAAAATATCACGGATTTTCAACAGAAAAGTAGCTACTTCGGAGATGTGAAAAGCTGCACTTTATCGCATGGGTGTGTTTTCGTAATGTGATAGAAAAACAGTCAGCTATCTTTATTTCACGGACATGTTTACGTGACGAGAACGAAACCTTGGCTTAGGATTAATTGAAATATTCAAGAAAAGTTTGATACTCCAAGGATTAGTAGTTGGAGTTTTACGATCCCGTCAACACTGTTTAGTTAATTCTGGAGACCATTACGAAAACACGCCTATTCAAATACATTGCAAATTTTACCGCCCAAAAAATGAAAATTTTCAGATGAAAAATTAAGATATTTTTCTTATTTCTGCTCAAAATATAGATTGTGGGTACTCGTTAGAACCGCCTCATCGAGGCGGTTCTAACAAGTACCCACAATCTATATTTTAGATTTTAGAGCAGAAATAAGAAAAATAAGGTTCACCCCTGCAAACCCCAGTTTTACTATATAAAAATGGGGTTGAATGGGTTCAAAATTATATAGGCGTGTTTTCCTGATGATTTCTTCAGATTTTGTGGTACTTTTACACTATGGGTATAGTAGTCGCAGATAAAATTGACTAGGCGGAGCTATCGTTTGCACCTGCCTTCGGAATGTTCTATTGACAAAAAGGTAAACCAAGTCACCCTATTGTGTGAATTCAACTGTAACACAAACAAAGCTGTGGTGTATATGGCTATTTGGTCCGCTTGCAGGAAGCATGCGAAAGGCACTCTACCGAATCTTCTGGTGGACTCGGCGAATTTGACATATATTGACAACACCTGAATAGCTCCGCCTAGTCAATCTTATCTGCGACCACTATACATTGACGGTATTCGACTGGTTTCGTGAAATTTCCGTGAAATTCCACGTAGGAGAGTGGTGCCTAGATGTAATAGCTGGTCACATGGTCAAATCAAATATTTTATTTGTGTATAGCTCATAAGCGACCGTGGTGCACGAAAGGTTCGACTTTTCCTTCGAATAGAATCGTGCTCCACGATCGCTTATGTATTTGAAAAATAACCCATATTTGATTGGACCATGTGATCGGCTATTACAAGAAAGACACCACACTCCTACGTGGAATTTCACGGAAATTTCACGAAACTTCCCAGTCGAATATGGCCATTGAGATGAAAGGCCAAGCACTACCGCCCCAATAAATCGCTAGGGTTTAAGAGATGTTCTCGGACCATTTGTCCTGGACAAACTTAGACCCTCTAAGCGGCTGACCAGTACTGAAAAGTTCGGACAGTTTCAGGTCTTCGCGGAAGCGACATGCAGCCCAATCTATTTCTCCAAGCCCAGATGGGTGCTGAAAGATCTTTAACTGCCACCGGTAAATCTTAAGCCTAGGTTCAGGAGTGAATCCCAGCACTGAACACAAAATATTCGGTTGGCATAATGGTTTGCCACTAAGATAACAAGTCCATGTAATGAATATCCCTCTAAACCCAACTTTATATATAGTAAATTGGGGTGTACAGGGGTACACGTATACAATATATTTCTTATTTTTGCTCCAAAATAGTGATTGTGCATACTCGTTTTTATCATATGACGTCGCGTCTGAGAATGTAATAACGTCATGTATTATTTTCGATAATCCACTAGTGGATTAAATATGCAAATTAGGTAGATACGTCCCGTAACGTTACATGTACGACGTCCTTATTGACGTCGCGTTTACTAACGGCGGAATGTTGACATTTTTGTAAACAATCGTGAATAAAATGCGTTTAAAAGGTCATATGATAAATAGAATCTTGCATTCGTGCCCATGTATTATTAAATTTATTAAACTCGTTGAGAAAAAGGGATGAAATGCTCGGCAAAGCCTCGCATTTTATCCCTTTTCCTCAACTCGTTTAATAAATTTATTAAACTCGTTGAGAAAAAGGGATAAAATGCTCGGCAAAGCCTCGCATTTTATCCCTTTTCCTCAACTCGTTTAATAAATTCAATAATACATGAGCACTCATGTAAGATCCTCTTTGAACCGCCTCATATGCGATAAGACACAATCAATGACAGCTATCTTGGGATTAACTAAGGTCCGCCGGGACAATGTCCCATTTTTTCAACCCCTCCACTGCTTAAAAGGCCTTCAATGTCTGGAACCGTACAGATCCCGGAGCTCTGTTGTGGCCAAGCCTCATCCCCTCCAATTCATGAAAAGGCCAAACATTTCAGATACAGAGTCCACCTGGGTCCTCATTTTGGTATGGGGTTTCGTTTTGCACATTTTATACTCGCTAGATTAAAGTCATGCCATGTCATAATGCACAGCGGCCGTGCCCACCGGAGCTCTGGCTAACACTGTGGCCCATGGGTCTGTGGTTTTTCATTTTAACCAATCTGTGTGTGCAAGTGTTTTATTCAGTAAAAGTAACTTTGGGAAGGAGCTGCGCCCGTGATTTTATTGTTTGATACGAGTAGAATGTATTATCTTGGGAGAGGCTTTGTTTCTGATTCGATCAGTTCATGAAGTATCTTTCTCATTAAACTGGAAACTGTTACCCTTCTGTGTATCCAATTGTTTGTTTGATTTGAGGTCTAAAGTCCCCGTCAACACTAATTATGTCATTTTGGAGACGTTGCTTCCAATTTTGTGGGCCTTTTAGTCGAGATTGAGATGAAATGACATCTCAATTCCTGCCGCCCAATGAAACCAACACGGTTTATAAGCATGGACGGACCGACTCGCAGCAATTTTCCTGGGCAGGCTTAGACGTTCCAAGCGAATAACCAGTACTCATGTGCGGTCGATATCAGTTCTGCGTGGAAGCATCGTGCATCCCAATCTATTTCCCCAAGCCCCGATGGGCGGGGGCGGTTCTGTGTATCCAAATTATTTAGTTCCGTAAAGGTTACTATTTGCCATTTGTATGGGAAGAAGCTACGCCCGTGATTTGGTTGTTTGTTAGGATGCGTCGTGTTTCTCCGTCACGAAAACACGTCTATATAATTTTGACGTCGTTGGACCTCATTTTTATATAGTGAAACTGGGGTTTGCTGAAGTAAACCTTATTTTTCTTATTTCTGATCCAATATATAGATTGTAGGTACTTGTTAGAACCGCCTTATTGAGGCTGTTCTAAAGAGCACCCACAACCTATGATTTAAGTATTTATTAGAGAAAAATATCAAGATTTTCACCAGAAAAGAAGCCATTTTCAAGATGTGAAAAATGCACTATTTTGTACGGGTGTGTTATCGTAATGCGTCATATTTTTCTTGTACTGCAACTATAGGTGGTGTGTGCTCGTTAGAACCGACTCCCTAGTTGGGACGGTTCTAACGAGTATCCACGACCTATGTCTTGGCGGAAAAATACGAAGATAATGTATAGCCCCGTTCACACCATTTTTCTCTATATAAAGTGTGGTTTATGGGGTGTTCATTTCACAGACTTGTTCACGTGATGAGACATTGGAGTTCGATTTTATTTGCTGATCAGATTTTGCACACAAATATGCCTGATTTTAATTCAGCGAAACCCGTTAACTCGAATTGCAGAAAGGATAACAGTTTTAATAATATTTTTGTCGCTGTTGACTCCAGAAAACCATAGAGGATCATATAAAAATGATTCTGGCACGTATTCCGTTGGCGATCAGCATATGGTCCGGCGAACCTGCGCTTGAAAATATCCGCAGCCTTTGTCTTGAGGAAGAAATACGAAAAATAATTTCTTGTACACCAGACAAGCAAATTATTGATTTTACCCTGGGGTAGAAATTTATGTTCTGACCCTGGTGTTCCGACCCAAAATCGTTTATAATGATCGCGTGTTTGATAATGCACTGGTTGATTACAACCGCATGCGCGGCGTCGTCTTGCGTGACGTCACAAAACATTCCTGTCGTGTCATCACAAAATGGCGGACATCGGTAACCGAAGTGACATCAGCATTACAAATTCGCAATAGAAATGGAAGATATGCAAGAAAAAGAATCCTATATATGGCTGTGAGGGGTGGATAGAAAAAACCGTCCCTCAGGATCACTGTCCGGCATCACTCGGCAAGCCTCGTGATGCCGGACAGTGACCCTCGGGACGGATTTTACCATCCACCCCTCACACCCAAATAAGATTCTTATAGTATACCCCCGTATAGACCATTTTCTCCATTTATTTCACGGACTTGGTCACGTGATGAGAAACGGGATTCGGTGTTCATTACGAAAAAACGCCTATACAAATACATTGTAAATTTTACCAAAGAAAAGTGAAAATTTTCAGATGAAAAAGTTAGACATTTTTCTTATTTCTGCTCAAAACATAGATTGTAGGTACTCTTTAGAACCGCCTCGACGAGGCGGTTCTAAAGAGTACACACAATCTATGTTTTAGCAGAAATAAGAACAATAATATATACCCCTGTAAACCCCAGTTTTACTATATAAAAGTGGGGTTCAAGGGGGTTAAAACTATACAGACATGTTTTCGTGATGATTTGCTGATCAGATTTTGCACACATCACGAAAACACGGCTATATAATTTTGAACCCCTTGAACCCACTTTTATATAGTAAAACTGGGGTTTCCGGGGGTATACCATATTTTTCTTATTTCTGCTCTAAAATATAGATTGTGGGTACTCGTTAGAACCGCCTCGATGAGATGTTCTAACGAGTGCTCACAATCTATATTTTGAGCAGAAATAAGAAAAAATATCAAACTTTTTCATCATAAAAGTTTCATTTTTTCGGCGATAAAGGTGACAATGTATTTGTATAGGCGTGTTTGCGTAATGCAAATGATATGCCTGATTTCAATTCTGCGAAACCCGTTAAATGGCAGCAAAATACTAATAAGTTGCAGAGAGGATAACACTTTTAATAAATTTTCGTCGCTGTTGACTCCAGAAAACCATAGAGGATCATATAAAAATGATTCTTGCACGTATTCTGTTGGCGATCAGCGCATGATCTGGCTAGCCTGCGCTAACGCTGGCACAGGCTAGACGAATCACGTGGTAACAGCTGAAAATGTAAAACTCAGGGATTACTTCTACGAAGGTCCTACATGTATTTTCCGGGAACTTCGCTCAGTCACGTCTTAGAAACGCGGCGAATGATTGAAGTAAAAGTATCTCAATATAACAATTGAATTACTCGGATTACAACTAAATCCGATCAGTTATTGGGTTCCACCCTTTTTGTACCAAATGGAATCTTCCTCCTAATATAAAGCAGGAGTCCATTTCAAACTTTAGGGTTGTCATATTGTGTTTTCTTCAAAATGTATATGGAAAACGGCTGAACGTTTAGCAAACAGTGTAGGCCCTGATCAGACGCCGCGTTCTGCGGCGTCTGATCTGGGCCTGTACTGTTTGCCAATTACACATCGTCGTTTTGGGGTTTCCAGTACAAAATGAGCCAAGATCCTTCTCAAGAAAAAAACTATTGCTGCCAGTTCCCTTTGGTGGAGAGCCAAACCATTCCGCTTTCGAACTGTTGACGCGCATGCAAAACCGATGCCACGGTCAGTTGATAAGTTATATTAAACTGGTATTCAAAGCCTGTTTTTTTTTTTTTGCAGTTTTGGACATCTAGGAGTTAATCTATATTTTTCGCGTGATTCAGTTAACCCATTCAGTACCAGAAACCCTAAAACGGGTAGTTGGCAAACAGTTCAGGCCCAGATCCGACGCCGCAGAATGCCGTGTCTGATCAGGGCCTATACTGTTTGCAAAAGGTTCAGCTATTTTCTGAATAGTTTTTGAAGAAAACACAACCTGACACCCCTAAATTTTGAAATGTACTCCTGCTATATATTAGGAGGAATATTCCATTTGGTACAAAAAGGGTTAACTGATTTCAAGTGCAGCGCAAAGTACTGAAAGTGGCATCGCGATTTAATTTGAGTAACAATTATGTCTAGGGACGACATGATTGTACGGAAATGATTGAATCCGAGTTCGAAGTCTGTGAAGGGTGATTAGAAATCCTTTAGTCATCCAATGATTAGACTAGAACGCATCATACACCATGTACACATTAGACTCACTCTCACGAAAACACGCCTATATAATGTTGACCCCCTCGATCCCCAGTTTTATATAGTAAAACAGGGGATTTGCAGGGGTAAACCTTATTTTTCTTATTTCTGCTCTTAAATATAGATTGTGGATACTCGTTAGAACCGCCTCGATTAGGCGGTTCTAACGAGTACCGACAATCTATATTTTGAGCAGAAATACAGTCAAACCTGCCATAGTGGCCACCTCTATTAAGCAAGCAACATGTCTTAAGCAAGCAAACATTCAGTTCCCAATAAAGGCAAATGTGTTAAATTTCACCTGTATTAAGCAAGCACCTGTCTTAAGCAAGCAGATTTTGATTATCCCTTAGGTGTTTGCTTAACACAGGTTGGAATGTAAGAAAGATATCACAATTTTTCATCATAAAATTTTCATTTTTTCGGCGATAAAGGTGGCAATGTATTTGTATAGGCGTGTTTTTGTAATGTCTCCATCATGTTGAGAAGTCTTTGTGATGAATCCCCCTTTCAACCTCATTTTATAGAGAAAACTGGGGTTTACGGGGATATACGTTAGTTTCCTTATTTCTGCTCTAAGACATAGGTTGTGGGTACTCAACAGAACCGCCTCAATGAGGCGGTTCTAACGAGCACCCGCAACCTATGTTTGCAGTAAAAATAAGAAAAATATCGCTTATTTTCACCAGAAAGTTAACAATTTTGGAGATATGAAAGAATGTTTTGTTTGTTTGTTTTGGAGTTTAACGGCCCAGTCAACACTATTTTAGGTCATTTTTCAGCCGGTCAGTTTGCCTATCCACACTTTTCCTTGGCAGGCTTATTCCTAAGCGGTTACCCAGCAGGCACACGTCGCTGGGGCAACGTCAAATCAACGTCGGTGCAACGTCACGACGTTGCACCGACGTTGATGTGACGTTGCATAATCGTCATGACGTTGAACCGACGTCGATGTGACGTCACAAATACGTCATGTGCCTGCTGGGTAACCAGTACAGTGCACATTCTTTCGCCAGGAACTGACAGCTGCCCTTCTTGAATCAGCGGAAGGGACAGAATGACCGTAGAAAAGATTTCATGATCAATGTCCACGAAAGAGTGTTGCCGACCCCGTCGGGAATCGGACCCGCGTCCCCCTGATCACCAGTCAAACGCGCATCCGACTGAGCCACTGAGGCCGGCTTGATAGAATGTACTTTGATACGGGTGATTCATCCCAGAGTGACGTTTTCATGGCTCAAACAATGACGTTGTAAAACCATGATATATTTCGCATTTCTGCTGCAAACATAGAGTGCTGGTACTCGATAGAACCAGCTCTTTGAATTGATTCCACATGCAACCAGATTTCCCAATCTGGATAGGACAGGGCTACGTCTCTCGCTTGTCACCCCTGCGACTCGGGTTTGATTCTGACTTTGCATTGGGCAGGGTAGCTTTCGGTGCAATCGAAGTAAGTAAAGGGCCGGGATAAAATAGGGCTGCGTCACTCGCTTGTAATCGCTGCAATCCGGGTTTGATTATATCACCGTTTATTTTGGTTAAAGTATGTCACTGAATGTATGTATCGCTAATAGTTTTTTTTTTTTTTTTTTTGGATAGCCAATTGGCCATTTAGGGGGAATGTAACTGTCCTTTTGCATATATAGATATCAAAAATCAAATTATATATATCATTTAAAGGCTTAATTATAGATATCACAATTCTCAATAATGGACATCAGAAAATAGCTTATGGATATCAATAAATGCAATTACTGATATCCTAAAATGTTCTTCAGTATCTGATATCTAAATATCGGATAAAAGATATCTATACTTGGAATTATAGATATCCCTTAACACATTAGGGTTATCTTAAAATAAATACTAGATGACTAATATTATACATAGATATCTAAAAATATTTATTGATATCTTATATTTTTATTATTGATATCATTGATTTTATTTATAGATCTCTTGAATTTCGATTAAGTAGTAAAACGGCACCTCATAAATACAGAGGACCCGCGTTATAACGACAGTAAATATTCCGTATCATTGTGCCGTTATAATGAATTTGTCGTTATAAAGAGTCCCAGTTAAGAGTATAATAGGTTATGAAAGGGCTTTTCAACAGCATTACCCAAAGAAACAAATGTTATAGACATTTGTTAGAATCGCCTCGATGAGGCGATTCTAACAAATGTCTATAACATTTGTTTCTTGGGGTATTAAATTACAAGAATCTTTCATGACTATGGACTCGATTTGGGCATTTCCAACCAAAGGGAAGCCCAAGCTGCTCGGAATCGAGTCTAAACCTTGAGCTAAGAATTCGTTCCATTTAAATTGTCGTTATAACGAGTCTTGTCGTTATAACGAATGTCGTTATAACGCGGGTCCTCTGTAACAGGTTGGGAAATATGTACCATGTAACACGGATGTGTTATCTTATTGCCATATCAATAATAAAGACAACCCAACTAAAAAGACCACTTCTGGGCAGTCCGAAAGGTGGTCTTAATATAGGCATTTTATTGTATTTAAATTCTTACCGCTAAAAGACCGCCTGTTTCACATCTGACATCAAAATCTAAAAATTCTATTTCGATTATTTGGTCTGGCATTCCTATCAAGTAAAGGCCGCAGACGTTCTCACTTCCTGGTGATGTGTAGGTTAACTCCCCTGGTAATGATTGCATATGGACACACTCTGAAAGAAAGAAATCTAATGACTGACATCACTGTTGGTTCGATTGGTTGTTTTGATATTTAACGTCCCCGTCAACACTCAAAAGGTCATTTTGGAGACGTTGCTTCCAATTTTGTGAGACTTTTACCCGACATTGCCTGAGATGAAATGACATCTCAAGCCCTGTCGCCCAATGAAACCAATAAGGTTTATAAACATGGACATTCCGACTCGCACCGCTTTGCCTGTGCAGGATTAGATCCTCTAAGTGGTTTACCAGTACTCGTGTGTGGTCGGTTTCAGCTCTGCGTGGAAGCATCATCTTCAAGCCCCGATGAGCGGGGGCCAAGCACTGTTGGTTTGAT
The DNA here is from genome assembly GCA_963580285.1 of Lucinisca nassula. Taxonomy (NCBI): domain Eukaryota; kingdom Metazoa; phylum Mollusca; class Bivalvia; order Lucinida; family Lucinidae; genus Lucinisca; species Lucinisca nassula. The sequence goes on along the minus strand of OY757027.1, from coordinate 26,364,870 downwards.
TGTCTCCGAGTATTTGGGAGAGGCTTTTTGTTCTGATTCGACCAGTTTATGAATCTTTACTCATTTAAGGGAAATGGATACATCTCCAGGGAAGGCAACTCCTGCAAAAGTATTTTAGTCTCCAGTGTCAACAGGGGTTAACTCTTAAAGGAAAGAATTTGCTCCTGAGGAGTAAAAGTCACACAAAATTGGAAGCGACGTCTCCAAAATGACCGAAATAGTGTTGACGGGGACGTTAACCCTGGGTTCAAACAATCAAGAAATATGAAAAATATCACAAATTCTAACACCGGTCGCCTTATAGCCAATGGTTAAATCCAGTGATATGCTGAGTGACAAATGAGCCGCCATTTTATGACGTTTTTTTTTTTTTGCCACGTCATCTATAGTTTCCTTGACGTTAGACGAAGTAACGTCTTTTTCACGCATTCAAGTATGTTAAAAAAGAGATACTGTCAACACGTTGGCGAGATTTCTTCAAACAACGGTGGAATGTTGAGAGAAATACATGTAAGAAGGAAACAACAGTATTTAGGCGACTTTCATTGTCTTAGAATCGAAATAGATCAGCTCTATTGCATGATTAGTTGAGTAATATATCACAGTTTGTCTGTCAGTTTTAAGTAGAAAAATCGCTCGCGCTACGCGCTCGTGATTTGATGTACCATACAACTGACCTCCAAACAGTGATAAATTACTCAACAAATCACTGCTAGATCTGATCTATTTCTTAATTTTCATTAGAAAAATACCTTTTTCGGAAATAATACTCCAAAAGAATGCACTATATCAGACGGATTTATTGTCGTACGTGCACATGTAAAAGGGTATAGAATAGAGACTGATTTAGGTCATCACTGAACGCATATGACCTAAAACACAATTTCGCTGGGCGCGGCTAGTAGAAATACTAATTTGAAAAATACCTATTTGTCCATCAACACTTCTGGATTTTCTTCTGAGAACACTTATGTCGACATTGTTAGTTTTCTGAAAATAGAAAAGAAAATAAATATGAAACTTCAAAATTCTTTTTAACCCATTAAGTACCAGAAACCCCTAAAGGGGTACGTTGTCAAACAGTACAGGCCCTGATCAGACGCCGCGTCTGATCAGGGCCTACACTTTTTCAAAAAGTTAAGCCATTCCCCGTATAAATTTTGAAGAAAACACAATCTGACAGCCCTAAATTTCGAAATAGACTCCTGCCATATATAAGGTGGAAGATTCCATTTGGTACTAAAAGAGTTAAACCAGCATTTTAATAAGTCAACCGTGTAAAGTTTAGTTGAAATAAGGTAAACTGGGGGCCATTGATCAGGCCTAATAGGCCTAAATCTGGCACGGAAATATTTGTTTACGGTTTTCAGTTCTGTGTTTCAATCCTTGCTTCCAAGGGAGTACTTCTTTTAATAAAACATTTATATAAAAAGCTAAAAAGTTGCCTTTGGAAACAAAGAACACATAAAAGAACGAAAATCGGAGACTCGGTTTTATTGAGTCTCTTCATACACAGCAATATAGTTTGCAAGGCTGCATACGCCTCCTAGCACCCGCTTATGCGAAGTAAAGAGAATGGGCTCAATGATCCCAAAGGAAAAGAAAATATAATCTGCACTATGATGAAGCACGGGGAGACTTAACGGCCGCCATACGGTACATAACACCAGCTGCAGTGAGGTAAAAGGTTGCCTATGGAAACAAAGAACACATAAAAGAACGAAAATAGGAGAGTCGGTTTTATTGAGTCTCTTCATATGCGGTTTGTTTGATTTGAGGTTTAACGTCCCCGTCAACACTGTATAGGTCATTTTGAAGTCGTTGCTTCCAATTTTGTGGGACTTTTACCCGACACTGAGATGAAATGACATCTCAAGGCCTATCGCCCAATGAAGCCAATAAGGTTTATAAGCACGGACAGCCGACTCGAACTGCTTTGTCTGGGCAGGCTTAGATCCTCTAAGCTGTTTACCAGTAGTCGTGTGCGGTCGGATTCAGCTCTTCGTGGAAGCATCATGCAGCCCATCTATTTCTTCAAGCCCGATTGGCGGGGGCTGAAAACATTTATATGTATTTTCACCACAGTTGGTGTTAAGGGAATGTGTGGCGGTCATTAAAAGTCTCCCAACCCTACGTCATAGCGTGGATTATATTTCTAGTCTTTTCGAAACATTGGTTTCACTGCGAAATTTTGCAAACTGCTGAGGCCTAATTGGCCAAAACTATTTTGTCTTGCCCAGGGTACAATGACTATCTGTCATTCTATGCTGGCACACGAGCTTTCAAGATGTTTCCGGCTTTCACCACCATAGAAATGTGTGTCCGCACAAAATGTAGTCCGGCTTATATTCAGTTTTGGGCGCAGATTCACTCAAATGAGACTTTCGAACATTTTTTTCGCTGCTTGTTTAGGTTGAAATATTTCATGAATGATCACACGACAAATTCTTTTTTGAAAGAATCGAAAACTGGATATCCTCGCAGTGTCAGCTGAACAAGTGTGTTACTTATCCTTAAAGCGTTAACGAAGATTTAAAACGGACGACTTTCAGATGTGTGCTTATATTTCAGAGATCATACTTAGCAATCCATATGAATTAGCTCCACAAAAGGATGCACACTTCTTGCCGATAAATACGAAGTGTGTATTCTTTTGCCAGAATCTGACAATTTTCCTTCTTGGATCAGTGGAAGGACAAAGGTGACAGGTCATTATTTATCCTAATGCTACATTTACTAGAGAAAATTGACACCAGCTTCTAGTCGCAGCACCACAAGCAGATGGCTTACACTTCTTTGATGTATGATGATAAATTTAAACAGCTCGCATTAAGCGGATAGATTTTTAACATGTAACTGGTCCAAAATAAAATGAGTTCCGGCACCAGGAAGTTTACGACAAGTTTAGACACAAACCAGCCTGCTCAGCTACACAGAATAGCAAGAGTCTTGGAATTTTAGATATGGAAACTAGAGGTATCGTACTATAGAAACGGTCCGCGCAGGCTGATCTGCGCCTTTGTTGATCGCAAATGACAAAAATAGGTTTTTTCACTGCGCAGCTCAATTGATAACAAGCAAATGCTGATCTAGATTTATATTGAATGAAAAATGACACCGGAATTTTGATGGCGATTGAGGACATAACCTTTTGAACCCTGTGTATATGTTTTATCTGAACGTCATTGGATATAATGTGATGTGCTGAAGCTATGCCTCTATGCAATTCGCTTTTATGGAAAATAGCATAGGGTATAATGCTGAAGCTATGCCTCTATGCAATTCGCTTTTATGGAAAATAGCATAGGGTATAATGCTGAAGCTATGCCTCTATGCAATTCGCTTTTATGGAAAATAGCATAGGGTATAATGCTGAAGCTATGCCTCTATGCAATTCGCTTTTATGGAAAATAGCATAGGACATAATGCTGAAACTATGCCTCTGTGCAATTCTCTTTTTATGGAAAATAGCACACGATATAATGCTGAACCTATGCCTGTATGCAATTCTCTTTTTAGTGAAAATAGCACACGATATAATGCTGAAGATATGCCTCTATGCAATGCTCATTTTATTGATTATAGCATAGGATATACTGCTGAAACTATGCTTCTATTCAATTCTATTTTTATGGAAAATAGCATAGGATATAATGCTGAAGCTATGCCTCTATACAGTTATCTTTTTTTATGGAAAATAGCATAGGGCATAATGGAATATAGCCTACGTTTGAATGTACCAGACCTGGTAATTATGACCAATTATAGCTGGGAGAGAGTGTGGGGGAAGCGGTCGGAGTTTCTGGTATATTCACTAAAATGAAATTGAAATGTCTTTATTTCAAGCAATCAAACTGAATGCATGCCCATATCAGACGGCGTTTACTTATAGTTCTAATCAGTTATATGACTTAGCTCCTTTAATTAGCGGTATACTCAACATGCACTTCGTCCTTACATCGATTCTGAAATTAATCACAAACGTTATTACATGTACATGTACATCAAAATATCTTTCAAATATATCAAATTATCTTTTAATAGAGGTATGGATTTCATTGATTTGCCTGGTATCTCCCGGGACAGTTGGGTGATTTCATCAATTTCTACTTATTTTAAAAATCTTGAAACACCCATAATTTGCTATAAATATAACAAACCTGTTAATTTTTAATTTCAATACACTTGTTTCAGATCTTGATATTGATACTAACACTCCTGATACCTAATATTGTAAAGACTCAGTGTATTGTTATCCTGCTGGTGGCCATATAATTACTGGCAATTTAAAAATTATTCCTGATTCTAGGATGCGTAATATAATTTCTAAAGGACCGATTTCCTTCTAAAATTGATTTCAATAAGTGTATGGAAGAAATTGATGCTGCCTTAAATGAATTCGGTAATCGATGGTGTTAGCGCGACTATTAAACAAACGTATATCTTTCTATTCTCAAAAAGCTAACGTATTACCTCCTAAACCAAAGACGTCTTTACGTCACCTTAAACTGGGTATTCAAGAATTTCACAGGACGTAGGTTTTGGCTCCGGTAGATAAGGCTGCAAACAAAATATCGTTGTTTGACGGCGCCACTATGTTAACACTGTTCAGTAATGAATTACAGCCTGTGGCCGAAAATATGTCTGCAGTTAATGATCATGTCTGTCATTCAGCCACCAATTTCGCAGTGTGTGTAACAGAAGGCCAAGGTAGGCTGTGCTATATTGGTTACCTTCATTAAAGACCAAACACAGCACGGTTTATTGCAAATTCAAGATCTTCTACCACTGCTGAAGTTTTTGAATTATTCACTTCATGTCTTTTTGCCATACAAACCATGTGATTAAATATTGCGACAGAGTCTTTGAAAGATCAGGGAGAACAAAAAAAAATATGGCACAGATTTAGGGGATAACTGTATTCAAAATTGTCATTTCGGGAGGTAAATTGGAGGTTTTACGGTCGGAAATTTCGTTTTACGGCGACGCGTCAGCAGAGCCGTAAAACGTAATTTGCGACCGTAAAACCGACGATTTACCTCCCAAAATGACAATTTTGAATACAGTTATCCCCATTCTAATGCACTTAATATTCACTTGTTTTGTTAAAACTTGAACTATTTTGCACATTGCGGCAACCGCTGTTAGCTGCGTAAAACCAAATGGCAGCCAATGAAAAGCGACGTTACGTGATGACGTCGGGTTTCCGACAGTATATCGCAGAATATACTGTCGCAAATTTTTGACGTTATCCAATCAGACGTCGCGTTACATACGCAAGTGCATTAGAATGCTATATAAGGTGACTCGATTGTGATTGCATTTATCCATTTTGGAAAGAAAAAGGCAATGGTATCTCATTATTAAAGCCGTTTAGTTATAAAATTATAACTAGAGTTACATGATCAGTGAATTCGCAGTATCAAATGCCGGTTGTACATGCTTTGTTTTTGTTGAATTCCATAGATTGAATATCTGAATTGACGTATAAACATGTGTTGAATTTAACCATATATATTTCACACCATGATTGATCAGCGAGCACAGCCTTAGCAAAATTATAAACCGATAAGCACAATCAGCAAAAAGTCTCGTCTTCTTCATACTTAACACCCTCCTTTCCAACATCATGAACAACACATTATTATTATTATTATTATTATTATTATTATTATTATTATTTGTTATCATTATTATTGTTGTTAAATGTTCTTTCCTACAAGCAATATTAGCTATTTTATTGTTTATTTACACTTTAATAATAATTATAATAATAATAGTTGAAGTAGTGGTAGAAGTACAGTGATAGAGGCAGTAGTACTAGTACTAATAGCATTTGGAGTAGTAGCAAGATATAATTATTATTATCACCATCGTTTTGATTATTATTATTATTATTATTGTAGAACTGAGTTGTAGTAGTGGAAGTGAGGGAGTGAGTGAGTGTTTGAGTTTTACGTCCCACCAACAGCTTAGGTCATAAGGAGACGGGACCTCGGTTTAAAGACTCATCCGAAAGTCTGGAGAAGCCCGGGATCGATCCTGCGTCCCCTGGTTTACAAGGCGAGTAGCATAACAACTACACCACGAAGGCTTCTATAGTAGTGGAAGAAGTAGTAAGAGTATAATTATTATTGTCATCGTTTTAATTTTTAAAATTATTATTTTCGATATTATAAGTATTATCATCAGTAGTAGTGGTTTGTTTGTTTGTACATGTATTGAGATTTTATGTTCCCGACAACATCATTAAAGTCATTTTGGAGACTTTGCTTCTAATTTGTGAGACTTTTAACCGACATTGAAATGAAATGGCATCTCAAGCCCTGCCACCCAAACAAACCACAAGGGTTATTATACAGGGATGGTCCGATTCAAATTACTTTGCCTAATCAAGATAAGACCTAAGCAGTTTGCCTGTACTCACGTGCGGTGAGTTTCAGCCATTACGCAAACATTCCTATACAATTACATTGCCACTTTTATCGCCGAAAAAATGAAAATTTTAAGATGAAAAATTTTGATATTTTTCTTATTTCTGCTCAAAATATAGATATTTTAGCGCTGAAATAAGAAAAATAAGGTATACCCCCTGAAGTCCCAGTTTTACTATATAAAAGTGAGGTTCAAGGGGGTCAAAATTATATAGGCATGTTTTCCTGATGTTTGCGTGGAAGCATCTTGCAGCCCAATTTATTTCTTCAAGCCCCTATCGGCGGGAGCCCAATGATAGTAGCAGTAGTGGAAAAAGTAGTAACAGTATAATATTTATCATCAATTTATTATTTAAATTATTATCAGTAGTAGTAGTAGTTGTAGTAGAAGTAGCGCGAGCAGTAGCAGTAGTAGTTATAATAAAATAATAATAATAATAATAATAATAATAATAATAATATTATTATTATTATTATTATTATTATACATGTATGTTCATACAGACCATATTGGCTAGTTGTATCCAATTTTATTTTCATCACGTTAACAGTCTCATGTAATACCCTTATGTCAAGAAAGATATGGTTTATTTATACCGCAACCAGGCATTCTAGTAACCTAATAAAGGGGGTCGAATAACTGCACGCTATAATCGGTAGTGACCTATAATACCTTCTACTGACCTATAATACGTCTAGTGACCGTTAATAGACCGGACCTCCTTTTCAGGTCACTAATTTACAAGTGTAAACAATAACATGTAACCTTTTATACATGGGAAAACAACGAAACTGCAAGTTAAAATCTTTGCAATATTTATTTGAACCGATTTTCATAAATTTCAGCTACATTCTTACCTTCTCGACCTTTCCTGGTTTGAATGGCCCGTTGGAATAACTGCGCACTGGTACTGCAATTGAGTCTCAACCTCGAAAATAGTTTCTAAAGCTAAAATGAACTACTTATTTGCAGATTTTCTTACAGAATGTAAAGCGCTGAGAAACTTTTATTCGAGCGTCCATGTTGTTTCCTGCGTCTTTGTGTCGTGGTGACATCAGAAACTTTGCACTCGTTGACGTCACGTTATACTACGTGTGCGCGCCATGGCACTGAATGTCGTTTAACATGCCACACCGTCTGCTGTCTTTTTTTGCTTAAATTTGCTAAATTAATGCAAAACCCCTCGCTAAAGCTCGCCCCTATAAAATTGTCTAAGGCTCACCGATTATATTTTATTATTAAAGACACTAACCATGTATTTACCATATTTCCACCCGCAATTTCGTTAGAGAAATGCCATTTACACAGAATAATTATGGGTGGATAGCAAATTGTTTTCAGTCACTTTCAATTAACTGTTATAAACTCCATTTGAAACAAATAACTAAATAATATTACAAGAAACATAATAAAACGATATCTTGTGGACAGCTATATACTATCTTTGTGACTAAAGTGCTACATCTTATAAGTTAGCATATTGTATCGCTTCTGTCCAAAATAAGGGCACAGCAAATACACATGTTGGCAGGTTTGAAACACACCTTCCCATACAAAAACCCCAATGATACGGAGTCCACTACTACCTTAAGCACCCTCATACTATCCGTCAAATGATCTTTTAATATTCTATCCAAAATAATCAGACCTAATCTTATAGTGACGTCATGCAACTTCAAGGGTGACGTAAGTTCGATGACGTCATTTATGTTCACATATTCTTATTACTACTGATCCCATTCTCTCGTGAATCAACAGGAACAAACCACAAATAAAAGCCAACATTTTGGCAGAATATTATTCTAGCGACGCCAATCAGAGAGGTCAATATTGCTCGAGACATTACAAAGTTACAAATACTTTTACCCAAAATTTAACCCAATGATTTATTCATTCACACACATTCTGGCAGAAACATCAAGCGTCCATTGTTTACAATTGGCATGTAACAGAAACCTGTTATCCGTTATTTTCGTATGAGGCTCAATTTAGTAAACATACCTGCTGGCCTTAATCTACATGTATCTCATAGGAAACCTAGAGCAGTAGTGAATGCGATGCTCTTTAGAAATATTAAAACCTTTATATCAAGACTTGAGGAAATTGTTATTGTTCTTCGAACATCTAATTCTCGTTTGAAGTAGATATGAATTAACAAATTGTAAAATGAAGGTAAATTTTTGGACGCGTATGGACTAGAACAGAATCAACTAAACAGATATCTAGAAGATGAATATTCTTTTGAGCACAAATGGAGAAGAAATGAGAAAATCATCATTTTTCAAAAGATTTCCAGTAAAATTTATTGTATTTACAATCAAAGTATGCTGTTATCAATTATATGCCTTCATTTTATTTTTACCCCGCACAGCACCCCAATGATCTTCAAAACAACTGGATCCTCGAACTTAAATGCCATTTTGAAAATGATTAGAAATGGGTCATTCAATAAATAGTAAGCTCTGTCGAAGTTTGCTCATTAATTTTCATGTTTGTTTCTGATAGTTTATTCATTTAATTTTGTTTATTTTATTACATGTACTAACTTTTTATTATCTTGCTGTTTATAGAAAAATAAACGGGTCAAGTCGCTTACGTCCTCGAACTTCGGTCCTCCCCGTATATTTTTTCACAAAGTGTCTTTGTAAAAACGTTTAATTGCTGTCAATAAATGTGAAATACAAATCCTTTTCTCTTACTGCACTGCAAGGAAAATACAAAGTTCAACTAATAGATCGTGTAAGCAACTCGTGTTAGAATTAATGTGTTGAAGTATTGAAAACTAACATAAGTGACTATAAAGAGTTAGGTAATCAACAGTCCGAGTCACAATAACAGAGAAAGAAATCGATACAATTAACCCACAGCTCCCATCAGGGACACTAAAGGGAAAGAAACACGAACATGAATTCACTAGACCCTAATGGAAACATCACTAGCGGAGAGACAAGATGACAGATACTTTCCCACAAAATGGCCATCCCCCAGTTAGTGCGCGTAGAAGGAGGTTGTTGTTATTTCTATCTACACGTTCATTTATTTTCCTCTTTATCCCCTGTCCCTCACCTTCATCTCATGCACAGTCCCTTCTGTCGCTTTTCTCCCTTTGTTTGGGAGACGACATAATTACCCACAATGGTTAGTGTCCGCTCCGGGGAACGGGAGGTCACGGGTTCGATCCCGGGCCGCGACATAACAAAGTCGTTAAAAATGGTACTAGCTGCTCCTCGCTTGGCACTCAGATTTACGGGGTAGAGCTAGGACTGGTCGACCCAGTGTCAAGATAATGTGACTGACTGGGTGTGGTATCATGTAATGTGTCTGGGACATGATACTTCAGTGAGGCAGCACTATAAAAGTGAGCATTGGGCTCCCTGTCGCAACCAGACACCGTCGTGATATGTCTGAAAAATTGTTGAAAGCGACGTTAAACCCGAATTCAAACACACAATACCAACAAAGGTTGACATGTCGCATTACGAAAACACGCCTATACAAATACATTGTAAACTTTACCGCCGAAAAATGAAAATGTTATGATGAAAAATTATGATATTTTTTTTTTATTTTTGCTCAAAATAAAGAATGTGGGTACACGTTAGAACCGCCTAATCGGGGCGATTCTAATGAGTACCCACAATCTATATTTTAGAGCAGAAATAATCAAAATTAGGTTAACCTCTGTAAACCCCAGTTTTACTATATGAAAGCATAAGCATGCTTTTGTGATGGATTACAACCTGTACTGTGCAACCACCTGTGGGATAAACAAAATATTCTTGCCCGCTTGATACAGGCGAATTATAACAACCTGATGATGGATTGTTAGCGTTTTAGTTATATCTTGCTGTCGAGTCCCACCGTTGTTTCATCTCTGCGGTTGTTTCGTTTTTCTGTTCTCGGAGATGTTGCACTGATGGGATAGGGAGCCTTACTTTTTTGGCGGATACCAAAAGTATTTTATCTCGTGTGTTGAACACATCCGAATATTCGAATTAGAAAACATCCGAATATTCACTCGTGCTTCGCACTCGTGAAAATTTGAATGTTTTCAACACACTCGATGAAATATATTTGGTATTCAGCTCAAAAAAAGTAAATATCCTCTATTTATTTCATAGAGGATCTTACATGAGTGATCATGTATTATTGAATTTATTAAAAGAGTTGAGGAAAAGGGATAAAATGCGAGGCTTTGCCGAGCATTTTATCCCTTTTTCTCAACGAGTTTAATAAATTCAATAATACATGAGCACGAATGCAAGATTCTTTTTATCATATGACATTTGAAACGCATTTTATTCACGATTTGTTTACAAAAATGTCAATATTCCGCCTTTAGTAAACGTGACGTCGTTAAGGACGTCGTACATATTACGTTACGGGACGTATCCAGCTAATTTGCATATTTAATCCACCTGTGGATTATCGAAAATAATACATGGCGTTATTTCACTCTCAGACGCGACGTCATATGATAAATAACATTATTACACTCTGAGACGCGACGTCATATGATAAACAGTATTTGGTTTTTGTTTTAGTTTGCGCGCGGCTTCACTTAGAGTTGATCACGTTGGGCAAAAGCAGTGAACGACAGGTGGTATTCTTTACTGTGTTTTGATAAAAATGACCCCAAAATGGAGATCTCAAGCCGGTAATTTGTCTGGACACGTGTCAAATTATATTTTTAGCATGGCTTATTGGCGTCTTGTGCTGCCGTGATATATTAATTATCAGACTATTTTCCCGTGTCAGCTCTAATAACCGATAGCTCATTTGGGATTTAGCTGCGATGCAGCCAAATGAAGTAATATGAAATAAATAAACTTTAAAAACGTACAAATGTGTCAAACGTAATAATATACAAGCCTACGTCCGGTTTCAAGTACCTGTCGCAAACGCTGACTTAATTTAAATCAGATCAAAACGTCTTAGCTGTTGCCGGAATTTCGCCAGCACGCAGCTTTGAGTTGTAATAATCAACACCAAATGTTGTCATGTCATGACCATTATTTCCCAAGATGGCAATAAACTGGCATTGTCTGCGTTTTCAATAATGCTGAAATGTCATTTTGAAAGCATTGTAGAAGAAGGCATTATATCACATGATTTTGTTTTCTTAGGTATCAACCATGGTTTTTCATGCTTTAACATTTGCCGGGTCCCGAGGAAGCTGTTTGAACTTACGATTCAAGCGGTAAATTTTGACGAAACGCCCAAAGGACTTATTAAAACTACATATAAACTCTTCAAATGCGAACGGCAAAGCAAACCGGCGTCTAGTTCAGAAAGTTCTTTATAATGACGATGTTACCCTCTGACGTCATCATAGAACTCTTAAAACGCTACATTCATAATAACGATAACGCTACGTCGCTCAATGCAAGGCCCGTCTTACGTTATAAAATGCTCAAAATTCATGTTCAAACAGCACGCGAATTTTTAAGAAATGAAATTTATTTTTCTGCAGTTCATGGAAGTATGAAAGCAGTGGGTCGCGTGCAAAGTAAATGAACCCCGAAGGGGTTCATGTAAACTTTGATAGCGACCCATTGTCGTTCATACTTTCATGAAAAGCAGAAAAAATAAGTTTATTTTTTATATTTACATTATTTGCCCCTCATCACTGGGCGAAAAAAATGCTTGTAGGGCAAACTTTTAAAGCTGAAAAACATTTACACGCTATTTTTCTACAAAGAGCGGAGCAGCGTTGACGTCATCAACGCCCGTAGAGAACAATGGTTTAGAATGACGTCACTTAACGTCACTGAAAATCATGTGATTCGATACGTTCATGGAAGTATGAACGCAATTGTTTTCTATAGGTTTACATTAGACTTTACACTGGAAATGTAAATATTATGATTTGAACATGCTTTTTGTTGATTGAGCAACATGTGACAATGGCTTCAAACAGCCATACGAACAGGCATTTATGCAAGAACGCGAATTTGTTAACGGGATCATTATGGTAACACATCCGTTTGATTAAATGGCGTCTATCATCTCGCCAGAACAAACAATTTTCGATGAAAATGTTCGATATTTTTTCTTCATATCCACTCAAAACGTAGGTTGTGGGTGCGAGTTAGAACCGCCTCATTGAGGCGGTTCTAACTAGTACCCACGACCCATGTCTTTAAGCAGAAATAAAAAAGGCATGTATGTTCCTGTAAACCCCAGTTTTCTCTATACAAAGTGGGGTTTATGGGCGTTTTCATTTCACGGACTTGTTGACATGATGTTATAATGCAGATTTTTGCGAGCTCGTTAGAGCGTCTATGGACCGGTTTGCATCTCGTTAATATCACCTTTATAAGACTTTATAAAGTCTTCTTTCTTATGAATTTTTCATTGCTCTTAAAGAAACTCATTTTTGATTTTTATTTGCCTTCACTGCAGCTGGTGTTGTGCCGTGTGGCGGCCGTAAAACGTCTCCCCGTACATCAACCATAGTGCAGTTTATATTTTACTTTTGGTCCTTTGAGGTCAGCGTAAATATTCTGAGAAATCAGAAATAAAATATTGGTTTAGACTCATATTCTAGACAGGTTTTTAATTATTTGGACCCCATTTTGATTTATATCAGTCTTTGAATCGACTGCCTATTCGAAATTCGCCAAATTGCAGTATGTTTCCTCTGGCTTTCGTTGCCGGATCTTTATAGGGTCACTGATGAGGCTTTTTTAGCTGAAACTATGTAGTATGACCCATCTTCTTTCTTATGAATTTTTCATTGCTCTTAAAGGAACTCATTTTTGATTTTTATTTTGCTTACGTGTAGTATTTGACTCGAATCTAGGGATCAACCATGATTTTTCATGCTTTAACATTTGCCGGGTACCGAGGAAGCTGTTTGAACATGAGACCGCTAGGCCGAATTATCAAATATCTTCCGATGGGTCCAGCAAATGTTAATGCATTGAAATAACCATAGATGATCGTTGTTCTTACATAACTTACGATTCAAACGGTACATTTTGACGAACACGCCCAAAAGACTTATATAAACTCCATATAAACTCTTCAAATGCGACCGGCAAAGCAAAACGGCGGCTAGTTCAGAAAGTTCTTTACAATGACATTGTTACCCTCTGACGTCATCATAGAACTCTTAAAACGCTTCATTCAGGGCGATAACGTTACGTCGCTCAATGCAAGACCCGTCTTACGATATAAAATGCTCAAAATTCATGTTCAAACAGCACGCGAATTTCATGATTTGAACATGCTTTTTGTTGATTGAGCAACGTGTGACATTGGCTTCAAACAGCCAAACGAGCAGGTATTTATGCAAGAACGCGAATTTGTTAACGGGATCATTATGGTAACACATCCGTTTGATGAAATGGTATCTATCATCTCGCCAGAACAAACATTTTTCGATGAAAATGTTCGATATTTTTTCTTCATATCCACTCAAAACGTAGGTTGTGGGTGCGAGTTAGAACCGCCTCATTGAGGCGGTTCTAACTAGTGCCCACGACCCATGTCTTTAAGCAGAAATAATAAAGGCATGTGTGTTCATGTAAACCCCAGTTTTCTCAATATAAAGTGGGGTTTATGGGCGTTTTCATTTTACGGACTTGTTGACATGATGTTATAATGCAGGTTTTGGCGTGCTCGTTAGAGCGTCTATGGACCGGTCTGCATCTCGTTAATATCACCTTTATAAGACTTTATGTAGCCGGCCTCGGTAGCTTAGTCGGGTATGCGTCTGACTGGTGTGCAGGAGGACGCGGGTTCGATATCTGCCGGGGTCGGCAAAATTATTTCGTAGAGATTGATTGTGAAATCTTTTCTAGGGTCATTCTCTCCATTTCGCAGATTCAAGAAGTGCAGTTGTCAGTTTCTGAAAAAAGAATGTGCACTGTACTGGTTGACCGCATAAGTATAAGACTGCCAAGGAAAATTGTGCATAGGTACACTGACCGGTTCAAAAATGACCAAATTATTGTTGACTGGGCCGTTAAACTCCAATACAAACAAACATAACCACTTTATGTAGAAAAATATGGGGTTTACAGGGGTATACACTACTTTCTTAATTTTGCTCCAAGACATACATGAAGGTTGTTGGAGCATGTATTCGTTAGAACCGCATCGGCTCTAACAAACACCACATCACGTGGACAGGTCCGTTGAATGAATACCTCTTAAATATGTTTTAGAAAGGGTTATCCATTGGAGCAAGGACTACACCAAATAACTGGAAAATATGGAGTGTACATGTTTTCTGGGCCAGACTAGCTAGTTTCGGTCATTTTGGCCTCATCAGTGACCGTCAAAAAATTTCAAAATTCCACAATGAAATCAATGATCCCAAAGGACAAGAAAATATAATCTACACTATGATTAACCCCACTTTATAGAAAGAAAAAGGGTTAGGGGCCATCATGCGGACTGTACAAGTTATTTGTCTTAATCGCGACGGAAGTAAGGGCGAGGATTGTGGCCACGTAAAATCGATTTAAGCCCCCTCCCGCCTCCCCCCAGTGGAATTCGTTTCCGCTGACCGATCCAAGGCGGTTCTTCTGTCGCGGTTTATTTTTATTATGGTTTGTCTTTGGGTGTTTGTGTCGTTTATATTAATTTATTTCGGATAGCCTGTCGGCCATTTTGTGGGAAAGTAACTGTCCTTTTGGCTATCCGCTGTTAATGTTTTCATTAGGATCTGTTGTTTCGTGTTTGTGTTTCTTTCCCTTTGGTGTCTCTGATGGGAGCTGTAGGTTAATTGTATCGATTCCTGATCATTGCCTCTACTTCTTCTTTACGGGGGTAAACATTATTTTTCTTATTTCTGCTCCAATACATAGGTCGTTGGTACTCGTTAGAACTGCCTAACTGAGGCGGTTCTAACGAGCACCCGCAACATATTTTTGCAGCATACACACTGTAAATAAGAAAAAAAAAAATACGCATTTCATCTGAAAATTAGCCAATTTAAGGATCTACAAATACATTATGTTACACGTGTATTTTATTGTAATGAACCGCCAACATTGTATATCTGGACCAAATCTGAAACATGCTACTTCTAAAAGCTATTTTAGAACACGGGAGTGTTAGTGTAAACACGGGAATGTTAGTGCAATGTGTTTTCAAAGTCTTGAGAAAAACTATAGCATGCAACACGAGTTTGTGATCGAAATCGTATCTGCACTAAGCTTATCAAACCGAGCTTTTTGCTCATATTTGTTATACACTTGAGACTAAGCTGGTGTTGATAGTTATTTGAAGACCAAACGCAAATCTCATAAATGAGTTAGAATCAGATAAACATCACGAAAACAGGCCTATACAAATACTTTATACATTTTACCACCGAAAAAAAGACAATTTTCTGATGAAAAATTGTGATATATTTCTTATTTCTGCTCAAAATAAAGATTGGGGGTACACGTTAGAACCGCCTCATCGAGGCGGTTCTAACGAGTACCCACAATCTATATTTAAGAGCAAAAATAAGAAAAAAAAAGGTTTACCCATGTAAACACCAATGATACTATATAAAAGTGGGGTTTAAAGGGTAAAAATTATAAGGGGTAGCCCCTATGTGCTTTTAGCGCCCGGTTACCTTACAAAATCTATCAAGTCAAGGTAAAAATTATATAGGCATGATTTCGTGATGAATAAAACTGTCCTTCATAGAAACACACAATACTGACACATGTTCTGAGAATACAAAAGCTTTCAATCTGGCCCGTTTTTCATGCTCAACTCACTTGAATATGAACTTTGTTATGCTCAAAAGTATAAAAATACAAACAAATCAGACTGCTCTGATAAGAAAAGAACACTGTTTGCTATGCTCATAAATTTTAAAATGCCAACAATTGTTGGCATTCTAAAATTAATGAGCATGTCAAATTTCATGCTCACCTGGGTTGAGCATGAAAAAAGTTTTGTAACCTCGGGGCCAGGCTTGCAGCGTTGGAAGAATTCTGACGCTGGTCGGGCCTCCGTGGCCTAGAGGATAAGAGCGCTGATTCTTAATAATTAGGTCGCTCACCGCTATGGTTCGAACCTGGCTCGGGCAACGTGTGAGAGGGATATTAATTTGCATCAGAATATAATATGACTTTAAATGACCCATCTAGGGTATTATTTTGATGTTACTTTGCGACTTTGTTCTTTTGCAAACCTGTCATTTTTCCCATTGGTGTCAAATAGCCTTACAGTCACGTTTATGTCCGTGTGCAACGTACAGTTTTGTGTGCCAGTCATTTTTATGGGACATATATCTGCTGAGCACCATCTTAAAAAGCGGGCTTTGTCTGAGTCTTGCAGGGTCTCACGGGTGTGGTAACACGTTAATGAACATTTTGCCACAAACTGGTATTTAAGATTATTTACTCCACAAAACAGGAAAATGACAGGTTTTCAATATTTATGAATGGTGCGCATTCCTCGGGTAGAAACCTCCATGATGTAGTGGCTATGCTACTCGTCTTGTTACCAGGGGTCGCAGGATCGATCCCGGGCTTCTCCAGACTTTCAAAGGAGTCCTCTTCTCCGTATGACCTTAGCTGTTGATGAGACGTAAAGTTCAAACACTCACTCACTTAACTTAACAGGGAAAACGAATTATATTCCTTGTTATTTCACATATTAATCAATATTCTGTCTTATATCCCATTCATACAAGCATTACTGCACGAGCTTCTCGTTCTGATCACTGAGCACGCTCGATAAACTAACCCATTTGTGCCCGACAACATCTTTCTTTTTTTTAAGTCGTTTGTATAGCTGATGCAATTCGACTTTAATGCAAAGAATAAATTGGCCAATGCTGTCGCCTAAAAGGTCAGTTCTTGTACATTCTTATGAATTAATGGCAACCCCAACGGATGCACGGCGTGAATGTGGCGTCGTAGCGGCGTCGATGCAACGTTATGACGTTGCAACGACGTCGAAGCGACGTTGTCTGGACGTGGTGTGCCAGGACCTCCGTATTGAATAACAATATCGACCTCCTTGGCGAGCACAAAGATAGATGTGTGCATTCGGCCGGGGTGGGATTACAGGGATGAATGTCGTCAATTGCATTAGCTATAATATTGATGTCTGTCATAGATCTTCATTGCGATGTCTACATAGTCAGCGAGCTGGAAACCGGATCAGACAGCGCCACAAGGAGCAGTTTGATCTGGATCCACACTATTTCTAATGGAAAACACCAAGCACATAAAACATTTGTAACTTTAATCATTTAAAATGTTTAAAGATCCACAGCTAAGACAATAAAAGCTCATGATACAACTTCGACAATATAACATGATATCCATAACGTATATGATTGTCATGTTTTGTATTTGTTTGCTCAAAATTGTATTTGTTTGGATGAGTGTGGTAGCGCAGGTGTTGCAATTCGTTAAGATTCATGTACACAAAGTAGGCCCCTTAATGCTGCAAGTGGAGAAATGTGACCGCTTAGTACTGTTGCCATATGGGTAATACTATAGAGTGCCACAGAGCAGCAATAGGGACTTTCTATTCCGCAACGCACAAGCGTATATTTCACGGAACACGACACATAAATTTCAATCTACGCTACAATATGTATTGTGCGATAAATATTTTTTGCCTGCTGAGTTTGGCTAGCTTTGTAAATAATGATCAGTTTAAATTTTATAGAATGATATTGTTGATGATGTGCATGGATGTTCATTCAAACCCGGGCCCAGATTCAAATGACATTCACTCACTTGATATTATTCATTTGAATACGAGAAGTATCAGAAACAAATTAGATTACTTATCCAATGTAGTTGATTCCTTCCAGATAGCATGTTTTAGTGAAACACACCTTGATGCTGACATCAACTCCAATAATTTAAATCTCGAAGGCTTTGATAAACCGCTAAGAAAGGACAGAACACGAAATGGAGGGGGAATAATGATATACATGTCTAGCCTGTTGCAATACAATAGACGACACGATCTAGAATCTTCCCACATTGAAACGATTTGGGTTGAGATCAAACTTAAAGACAGGAATTTGTTATTATGCTGTCTTTACAGGAGCGACTTTAATGCGTCACAGTCCCTGTTCATCACAGATATTCAAAATTCAATTGAGATTGCTTTAGATTATACGCCATACGTTATTTTGACCGGTGATATTAATATCGACTTTATAAATCTGACTAACAGTCAAATGAGAGATTGCTTATCGATTTTTAATTTGAGAAATGTTCTTAACGAGCCAACAAGGGTCAGTGCAAATTCGGCCACATTGATCGATCCAGTAATTGTTTCTGATGTCTGTATTGTTTTAGATTCTGGAACCCTGAGTGTGGATGAGTTTATCAGTGACCATAAAGCTACATATGTCTCTCTTCAGATAAATATTAATATATCAAAGTCTTACTAAAGAGAAGTCTGGAATTATAAAAATGTAGATACTGAAAGGTTAAATCAGTTAATAAGAACACATGACTGGGATTCAATTATACATGAAAATTGTTCGGCAGATGAAGCCTGTGTCAATTTCACAGATATATTTTTGCAATTTTGTAAAGAATGCATTCCCTGTAGAAAAGTTCTAATAAGACAAAATGATAAACCGTGGTTTAATTCTGAGCTTAGATTTAACTTAAGAATACGTGATCGACTTCGGAAACGTTATTTTAAAACAAAACGGGAAATTGATCATATATCTTATAAGCGACAGCGCAACAAAGTTAATAATATGATCAAATATGCAAAAGAT
Organism: Lucinisca nassula; assembly: GCA_963580285.1. Classification (NCBI taxonomy): domain Eukaryota; kingdom Metazoa; phylum Mollusca; class Bivalvia; order Lucinida; family Lucinidae; genus Lucinisca; species Lucinisca nassula. The sequence goes on along the minus strand of OY757027.1, from coordinate 26,345,717 downwards.
AATTTTGTTAATAAAATCGATGATATAATTCAAAACCAGGGAACTGGAAATTCGTGTAGAACATTTTGGCAAGTCATGGGGCGATTCATGGGAAAAACAGGCCCTTCGATCAAAATACCCCCTATACTGAAAAGCGATAATAATTTTGCATTTACAGACTATGAAAAAGCTGAAGAATTAAACAGGTATTTTGCCTCTATTTCCACCATTAATGATGTAAATATTGAAATTCCAAATTTTGGAAGTCGTTGTAATGTAGATTTTATACAAATGAGGATCACGGAAACTGAAGTGGCCGATATTTTGAAAATACTAAAACTTAATAAGGCAACAGGTCCTGACGGAATCAGCAATAGAATGTTAAAATTAACTTGTAGTACTGTTTGTGTTCCCCTGGCTAAACTGTTTAATTTATCGCTGAAAGCTCATACATATCCAGAATTATGGAAAATTGCACATGTTATGCCACTGTTCAAGAAAGGGGAAAAATCACTCTGTTGTAATTACAGGCCAGTATCATTAACAAGTAATGTTGGCAAGTCTTTTGAACGCATTATTTTTAAACATCTGTATAATCATATTTTAGAAAACAACCTTTTATATAAATATCAATCTGGTTTTCTGCCAGGTCACTCTACTGTTCACCACTTAATTGAATTGACACATAACACATGCTTGTCTCTTGAGAACTATGAAGCAAATTGTCAAGTTTTTTGTGATATCTCGAAAGCTTTTGACCGTGTTTGGCATAAGGGTTTATTATGTAAATTGGAAAAATATGGCATAAAGGGAGATATTTTAATGTGGATAACAAGTTATTTGCATTCCAGAAAACAAAAAGTTTTTGTAAATGGGGAACTATCTGACGATCTCCAATTAAACGCAGGAGTTCCTCAAGGGTCGGTTTTAGGTCCGTTATTATTTTTATTGTATATAAATGATATTGCAGATGAATTAGAGGGAAAAACGCGTCTTTATGCAGATGATGCCTCCATTGGTTATTCGTCGTCTAACTTAGCAGAAATTGAAACGGTATTAAATAACGACCTTAAGAAATTAAAAGATTGGGCAAACACATGGCAGATAAGTTTCAATCCTGCGAAAACGGAAGTTGTATTAGTTTCTAACATTTTCCATGATTATGACCTACGGCTTACTTACGACGACATCGCATTAAATATAGTCGAAATCCACAAACACTTAGGTATATATTTAACATCCAACAATAAATGGACAAAACATATCGATTTTATAATTGATTCAGCGTGTGTGTGTGTGTGTGTGTGTGTGCGTGTGCGTGCGTGCGTGCGCGCGCATGAGACGTGCTTGCATTCTTGCACATGTGTGTATTAAACCTGAGCCGGTATAAATTATATGTTAAATTGCATCCACCATTGTACCATTGAAACGATTTGTTGTTATGTTTAGGGAAAGGACTATCTAATGTTGTCATAACTTGTGTCCAATCCCTTTGTATGTTTATGCAATAAAATATGTTTAATCTAATCTGAGACGCCAAGATCTGCAACGGAAGGTCATGTGTTTTTTTTTTTTTCGTCAGGTACTCCGGTTTTGCCCACATCTGATAATCGGACGTCTGGATATGAGTGAAAGGCCTTAACCCATTTTGTACCGGAAACCCCAAAACGGGTACCCGACTAAGCAATGCTGGCCCAGATCAGACGCCGCAGAACGCAGCGTCTGATCAGGGCCTCCACTGTTTGCGGAAAGTTCAGTCATTTTCCAAATAAATTTTGAAAAAAAAAAAAAAACACAACATGTCACCCCTAAAGTTTGAGATGGACTCCTGCTATATTAAATGGAAGAAAGATTCCATTTGTTACAAAAAGGGTTACACACCCCTGTAATTAATGTTGTTAGGACTTCTTCTTTCTTATGAATGTTTTCATTGCTCTTAAAGGAACTCATTTTTGATTTTTATTTGCCTTCACTGCAGCTGGTGTTGTGCCGTGTGGCGGCCGTAAAACGTCTCCCCGTACATCAACCATAGTGCAGATTATATTTTACTTTTGGTCCTTTGAGATCAGCGTGAATATTCTGAGAAATCAGAAATACATTATTGGTTTAGACTCATATTCTAGACAGGTTTTTAATTATTTGGACCCCATTTTGACTTATATCAGTCTTTGAGTCGACTGCCTGTTTGAAATTCGCATGATTGCGGTGTGTTTCCTCTGGCTTTCTTTGCCGGATCATTGCGGGGTTGCTGATGAGGCTTTATTAGCCGAAACTACGTAGTATGACCCATCTTCTTTCTTATGAATGTTTTCATTGCTCTTAAAGGAACTCATTTTTTATTTTTATGGCCCAACCCATTCGCTTGTAACATAATTGTATATGAGCAATAAAATACAGTCGAACTTCAATAGCTCGAACACCTTTGGGACCTCGAAAATCTGTTCGAGACTGGGGTAGTTCGAGCCACTGAGGTTACTGTCAGGAGGCATAACGAGATACTTTTAGATATATTTTCGGTGTTCTCTAACGAAAATGTATGCTGTGTGTACTCATTAGAATCGCCTCATCGAGGCGATTCTAATGAGTACACACAGCATACATTTGCAGGATAAAAGACTAAATTCTCCTTAATTATCCCCCACTATGTCTTATGTAGAGGATTTCGCTAGGGGCTTGAGAATGGGTTCGACACATCCATGGTAAACGAGCCATCGGTGTTCGAGCCATCGAAGTTCTACTGTATGTTTAAACAATATTACATTCCTGATAGGTGATAGTTTCAACATACCCTGAGAAATATGAATATTATCCGAGGCGTATACAATGCTCATAGTATAAATACATTCTTAAAGCTCCGGTCACACAAAGCTAGTTCTTTGACCCAAGCTAGTTCTTAGACCGCCATGTCACGCCCTAACAAAATCGTTAAACGGAATGTGATCGGGGTAGAACGTGTCCTGCCATGCCTGATATACGACTCTATGTCGATCACAAGAAGTTCCCAATACGTTCAGCACGTCTGTATCTCGTTCACAGTTCGTTCGTATCAAGTTCAGATCGGACAAAATTGCACTTTCACATCATGCGAACACCAGTTCATAGTGGTCCAAACCCGTTTAAGATCCGTTTGCAACTTGTTCTGTCCCGTCTTCAGTATGGTCACGTCTATTATATCTACTTTGTAACTCGACCATGGCACCGAGTTCATAGAAAGCTCATCTTAACTGTTCTGACTACGTCCCAATCCCGCCCCACATGGCGTGGAACGTAATTGTAATCAATTATGAAAACACGCCTATACAAATACATTGTAAACTTAATTGCAGGAAAATCGAAAATTTAAGATGAAAAATTGTAACATTTTTCTTATTTCTGCTCAAAATATAGATTGTGTGTACTCATTAGAACCGCCTCTAACGAGTACCCAAAATCTATAATTTAGAGCGAAAAAAAAAAGTCAGGTTTACCCATGTAAACCCCAGTTTTACTATACAAAGGTGGGATTCAAGGGGGTCAGAATTATATAGGCGTGTTTTCGTAATTGCGTCATGGTCCGGCGGCGATAAAAATCCAGCGCGTTCCTGTCAGTCCTCATTCCCTATCGCCGCGTCAAGCTCTGCAGATCAAGTTCATGACAATTGTAATTACATGTATCGCCTAATCATTGGTATAGTCATCACCTCCGTGTGATCTTGGAACCCAGCGTCAAGCCAGTTGCATCCTCCACCATGCTTCAATTACAGGGCGGGGGCCAAGCAGACGGAACCTGTTAAACGAAAGCAACAACTACCCCCCACCCCGAACCCCATTCTGCAGCTCCTTTGAATCCCAAACGGATCGATCGCTTTCAAAACCTACTGCTAGTTGAAACCAGACTGCACCACGTCAACAGGATTGAAGTACGGCTGCTCCGTTCAAAATACGTTCATCTCGTTGTACAGTACGGTCATCTCGTTTGTAGTACGTTGTTATTCCGTCTAATTGCAGAACGAAATGAACGGCTAAACATTTTGAGCAGGCTCAATGTTCTGAAGCACCATTCCCGTGCAATTCCATCCGTGACGTTCATAAACAGATCGTAAAAGCTTGCTGCTACTTCAGCTTCGTTCGACGGCAGTTCGAGTCCGTTTAGCAAAACTTTTCTGAACGTAGAGAGAATGAGTTTGGTGTGACGAGGGTATTAAGGGATTGACTACATACTGATGGAAGTTGATACTTTCAAAACTATTTTCCTCTTCCTTGTAAATATGGTTTTGCCTTTAAAAGCAAGCTAAGGAGCAAAGTTTTTTCTTAAAGGTCAAGCAAAAGATATCTACAGTCCTAGTTGTCTCCAATTATCTCGCACGAGATTCGCAGTCGCGATAATGGTACACATCAGCACGAAAACACGCCGATATAATTTTGACACCCTTAAACCCCAATCTTATATAGTAATACTAGGGTTTACAGGGGTAAACCTTATTTTTCTTATTTCTGCTCTAAAATATAGAATGTGGGTACTCGTTAGAACCGCCTCATCGAGGCGGTTCTAAAGAGTACCTACAATCTCTATTTTAGGCAGAAATAAGAAAAATATTATACATTTTCATCTTAAAATGTTCGATTTTTTGGCGATAAAGTTAAAATGCATTTATATAGGTGTGTTTTTGTAATGTTTACCCAATCCTTAGAGTTCATTGCGAATATCGGTGGCAAAGAAGATTAGATGTCACAATTCGCCTTAACCATAACACTCGATAAAAGACAAATTTACAATTCTCTTAACTATTATTACTGAGAAATCTAGAAAGAGTAGCTATACAGATAATGAATGCCTTCTGGGACTAACCTCAGCAACCACGGGATTACTTTAAAGTGGAGCTTGTATTACGCTAATGAAAATAAATTGGAATTCGACAGTTTAAAACCCATAACGCAGAGGGCTCTCTTTAAACCTGCATATTAGAGTCAGGATGCATCTTACCCTGTCTTCACGCTCTGTGACAAAAAAAAGCAACATCGATATAGGGCTACTCATAAATCCCATGGCGTCAACCACCTGGTCAGTACAGAGCTATTTATCTTACTGAGGGGTTACCGCAGGATATAGTCAACAGAAAACAACGATTATTTTCGGAAATTTTACTCGCGATTTAACTGTGAATTGTAGAAATGTCTTCCCTGAAATGACATTTTATATTATTTTATACACCCAGCCAACCATTTCTTGCCGGACCCAGCCCATCGGGGCTTGAAGAAATATTTGATCTGCATGATGCTTCCACGCAGAGCTTAAATCGACCGCACACGAGTACTGGTCAATCGCTTAGAGGATCCAAGCCTGCCGAGATAAAGCGGTGCGGGTCCATGCTTATAAACCCTATTGGTTTCATTGGACGACAGGACTTGAGATGTCATTTCATCTCAATGTCGGGTAAAAGTCCTACAAAACTGGAAGCAGCGTCTCAAGAATGACCTCTACAGTGTTGAAGGGGGCTTAAAACCTCACACCAAAACAAATAAAACCATTGTTTGTAATATTTAAGATTTAATTTAAGATTTCGGGCCTGCTATTCTTGTAGCAGGTAAGGGTTGAAGGTGAACGTTTTTGTGATTCAAACTATGCAATTCCTTAATATTTCTTAGGCACAATAACTAAAGCAGAATACTTAATACACAACAGTTCTTCACAATACTTTTTACACATTCAAGTAGTTCAGCATCACGTGAACAAGTCCGTGAAATGAAGACCCCCCTAAACCCCACTTTATATAGAGAAAACTGGGGTTTACGGGGTCTTCATTATTTTTCTTATTTCTGCTCCAATACATAGGTTGTGGGTACTCGTTAGAACCGCCTCAATAAGGCGGTTCTAACGAGCACAAACAACCTATCTTATGAGCATTTATAAGAAAAATATGACAGATTTTCATCAGAAAAGTAGCCATTTTGGAGATGTGAAAAATGCACTATGTCGTACGGGTGTGTTATCGTAATGGCAAGATAATCGTTCGTGTACTTCTGGTTGAGAGCATTTGAAGTTTTTGTATATTTTCTCATAGACCTCACGTGAAAAATTGAGGTTGGTTCTGATTATTTTGCATACAAAAATTGTAAAAGATCATTTATCATATGACGTCGCGTCTGAGAATGTAATAACGCCATGTATTATTTTCGATAATCCACTAGTGGATTAAATATGCAATTTAGCTAGATACGTCCCGTAACGTTACATGTACGACGTCCTTAACGACGTCGCGTTTACTTATGGCGGAATATTGACATTTTTTAAACAATCGTGAATAAAATGCGTTTTAAATGTCATATGATAAATAGAATCTTGCATTCGTGCTCGTGTATTATTGAATTTATTAAACTCGTTGAGGAAAAGGGATAAAATGCTCGGCATAGCCTCGCATTTTATCCTTTTCCTCAACTCGTTTAATAAATTCAATAATACATGATCACTCATGTAAGATCCTCTATATATTCAATATGCTAACTTGGAAAATGTATTATTGCTAAGAGTGATTGTTGTTCCCTTAGCACTTTTAGATGTCAACAGGATTTCGTTTGATTATATTTCCCCGTAATATTGTTTTTACTAATTTCTAGTAAAATGTAAAATATCCACGAGTGTGAGATTCCCCTTACCATGTGACAATTTTTGTTAGTTTTATTCCTCTTTGTAATTTGTTTGTAGCCTCTTCAGGAAACAGTAGAGTATAATTCCAGTTCTCGATCATAATGTAGATTTCGAGCGATTTGATTGGTTGAATTCAAAAGTTTTATACTTCGATTAATTCCATGAGCAAGGATCTCAGCGCTCTTTCACCCTGGGACATGTACGTCATTGAAATTGAAGTGACGTCAACAGAGCTCGACGAAAAGATGAGAAACGATTTGAAACGTATATCCTGATGCACCGGACTTCCGTGGAGTGTGGGCCATGTTTGCTGATGTTGGCTCGCTGGGGGGCCTATAAGTTCCCTTGTAGGCGTCTCTTGCCTGATTCCTCCAGTTGACCTGTCTCATGAGCTACGTCGGTCGGTGTGAGCTCGGAGGGGGATGTGCTGTGTTTGCCGGGTCTTGTCCATCATCCGTTTCGGTTTCAAAACTTTGGGGTTTAGACAAACTGGTGGAGATTAAATATCAGAAAGGCCTCTGTGTCACTAAATTTGGTGTAGTTACGCATTAATTAGAAGACAAATAAAATGAATTTAAAGACGTTTTTTTTTGCTGGGGTTTTCTTTTCTAATTGAATAATAATTCCAGAGTTGCCATTGTTGAGTTCATTCTTAAGTTTTTCAAAAGAATTTCTAAACATTACCATTTTGGTAAGTTAAACATATTTAACATTTCGATGACAAAGTTGGAATTATAAGGAAAATATTATATTTTTGTGGCTTTCATCGATGTGTAAACTCCGACAAATCACTCACAAATTGCATAAAGCCCTTCGGGCTTCACATCACGTGAACAAGTCCGTGAAATAAAGACCTCCCTAAACCCAACTTTATATAGAGAAAACAGGGGTTTACGGGGGTATTGTGATATTTTTCTTATTTCTGTTCCTAATCATAGGTTGTGGGTACTCGTTAGAACCGCCTCATCGAGGCGGTTCTAACGAGCACCCTCAACCTATGTTTGCGGTATAAATTAGAAAATTATCAGGGATTTTCATCAGAAAAGTATCCATTTTGGAGATGTGAAAAATGCGCCTTGTCGGACGTGCGTGTTATCGTAATGATGCAGTTTTTGAGAGATTCGCCGGAGTTTTCTATATCGATAAAATCTACAAAAAGTAAATGCATTCCTTCAGTAACTTCTATTAATTAAGCAGCCATCCAGGAAAAACTCCAAAACTGACTGCTAAATGGTGACTGTTCAGCAGATGGAAATATTTTGTGATATATCTTGAAAATATCCTGATATAAACAGTCAATAAAGAGTGATAACTGAACTCATTCGTTTTGCAATTCGAAGAAACTTTTATCCAAAAAAAAAAAAAAAAGGGTCGACAATAACTACGTTTTATGGGACACCGGGTTATTTTGTCTGTCCGAAATAAAGTTTCCAGTTGAGGCCTTACCGGGCCTTTAGATTATATGGGCTGGTGTTATGACAACCTACCCAATAAATGCTTTATAAAGGTGATTCTTAGGTTATAAAGTGTGTTTACAAGAGTATTTCTATCCCGGACCTATTTTGGGGGATACAGGAGAGTAACACTGACTCAGAGGCGATTTATTAGGACACCGCTACCATGTGTCTCAATGTTTTTTGATGGCGATTTTTTTTACCATTGCTCTAGAAAGGGCCTTTTGCTGTTGAAAAATAATTGTAATATTTCTATTATTTCTGCTTTAAGCATATATTTGATTGTTGCTAGTCGCCCAAGTGGTTTAATGGTGCCTTTCATGGCTCAGTTCTATGATGTTGAACCCTGCTTTCCTTTATATTAAGTGACGTTTTTTTTTAATATTCGTTCCACGGAAAAGTTAACGTTCACAACCTATGTTTTGAGTATGAATAAAAACAGTCACAATTTTTCATCAGGCAATATTTGTACCAATAATGTATCAATCCTGTTGGAACATGCACGCGTTGTTATAATAAACATCGCTCTATAATGCTGTGACAGCTGCAATAGTTATTGAGCCAGAAAAGGTAGGTTCTTCTTCCAAATGAATACAATTCCAATATACGCGATATAAATCATTCTGTCACATCCACCGTGGGCCACAAGCAAAGTTGTCAATTATCAAGATGATATCAATTTTACGCTAGTGTCCTTTTGTCACAGAGATTAAGTGGCTGTATTAACTGAGGAACAAAACAGGCACGAAAATAGCATACTTGGACAAAAATAATAAATGAATGGACCAAGTAGCTCCAGCACAACATCTGATATCATGACTGAGACCTACAAAAGTAAATGAGCAAGCGCATTACAAAACCTGCGAGAAGACTTGAGCGACCAGCGTATACTCATATAAGCCTGCGCATTCGCGCATCCTAATCAGAGTTTTCGCTGATCGCATGTACCAACATCTATGCAAAAGAGACATAAGCAAAATGTAATGTCATAGTGGATGGGTGCGCAGGCTGATTTGACTGGTCGAACCGGTCTTATTGTAGGTTCTGTCATCCGCTGGCGCAAAGTCTTTTATTTCTGATATGGTGTGTCTTTGAGTGTGTGTATCGCTTATATTATTTTGTTTTGGATGGCCAATTTGTCAATTTGTGGGAAAGTAACTATCCTTTTAGCTTCCCGCACTTGATGTTTCAATTAAGGCTCAGTTGTTTCATGTTTGTGCTTCTTTCCTTTGGTGTCTCTGATGGGAGCTGTGGGTTAATTGTATCGATTCCTGATCATTGCCTTCACTTCTTTTTTAGATATATGCAGACTTGCTTGTTGATCCGCACTTTTAAATTTAAGTTCTATTTATTTTACCTAGATTTTTCCATGGAACAAGCAATGGTCCAGTCAATGAACTCTTTTTAACTTAGTTAACTCTTCCCACGGCTCTAGATAATAAATATCAAGGGCTGATTTGGGAAGACATTTCTGATTTTCTCTAGAAAATATTTGGTGTGTGTACGTATTGGAAATTGTCTCATTGAAAAGAACGAGGCGATTTTATGAGAAACGAAAAGTACATGTGCCATTATTACACAGTTAAACAATAAGGTATCCTTACATAATCCCTCGCTACTCATTACGGTACATGCTAAAATCCCTGTGGCAATGGGCATTTATTAGTAATCTCCAAAAACGGTGAATTTGTGATTTTTGCTTTCTTATTATTACTCCGAACATAGATTGTAGGTGCTCCCTATGACAGCCTCGCTGAGATGGATCTAAAGAGGGCCCGCCACCTTAGCCTTGGAGTAACATAACTTTTAACATGATGGCCTCCTGGCATTGTGCTGTTATAAATCCGACCGCAGTGCCTTGAACTTAAACAACAACAACAAAATAAATAATAAAAAAAACACAAATTTTCATAATTCCAAATGTTCTTTGTCAAGATCCAAATATCATAAAGATGACACACTCGTACGACAAATTGCATTTTTCGCATCTCCAAAACGGCTACGTTTCTGATGAAACCCCGTATTTTTCTCATCAACACACCAATCATGTGTCGTTGGCACTCGTAAGAACGGCGTCACTCAAGCTGTTCTTACGCATACCTACAACCTATGACTTGGAGCAGACATAAGAAAAAAAAAATAATGTATTCCCCCGTAAACCTAAGATTTCCGTATATGGGCCCCGCCAAGAGATTTTGGTACTCATAGCCTATGCGAGCAGTGAACCAAGAGGAACCTTCAGACAGAAAGCCATATCCCTTGTCCCTCTGAATGGCTGGGCATGCGCAGTTAAAATTTGTCATGACGGAATGCTCGAAGACACAAATTCGCTTGGCGGGGCTCATATAAAGTGGCGTTTATGACGTGATCATTTCACGGTCTTGCTCACGTGATGGTTCGAAAAATTAAGAAATTCGACCATTACGATATCTATCTATCTATCTATCTATCTATCTATCTATCTATCTATCTATCTATCTATCTATCTATCTATCTATCTATCTATCTATCTATCTATATTACATACACTTCAGGTTTTGCAGGATGAAAGCCTACACAGTAATCATGTAATTACGGTAGGGATCTTTAACCTGCACAGGGGGTGGTTCTCCCTGCACAGGGGGCCTCCAGTTAACGTCCCGATCCGAAGGACGGTGCACTTTATGACATTCATCCCTGCAAATGATGCCAATGGAGCGTTTCGGACACCGAAATTTTATCGCCGCTGCCGGGGATCGAACCCGGGACCTCTAGCATCAGAGGCAAGTGCACTAACCAATGAGCTATCACGCTTCACTATAACATATCCGTGCGACTTTGTGCATTTTTCATATCTCAAAAAACGGACATTTTTCTGATGTTTTTTTTTTATATTTTTTCTTATTTTCACTCCAAACATAAGTTGTGGGTACTCATTAGAACCGCCTCATTGAGGCGGTTCTAACGAGTACCCATAACCTATGTCTTGGATCAGAAACAAGAAAAATAATGTATACCCCCGTAAACCCCAGTTTTGTCTATATAAAGTGGGGTTTAAAGGGGTGCTTTTTTCACGGACTTGTTCACGTGATGCGGTAAAAGAACTGACGAGTACGAGGAGCCTTCTTGTGATTTACTTAAAGAATAACAGATATTATGCAAACAACATAAAGGATAAAGTGTCTATTTGCAAACAACTTAAAAAAAGAAGTACTCTTTGTGCGAATACCTTTAAATGATAAAGCAACTTTTTGCAAATAACTTTATTAAAAATAGAAGTGGCGGCAATGATCAAGAATCGATACAATTAACCCACAACTCCCATTATAGCCACCAAAGGGAAAGAAACACAAACATGAGACAACAGACCCTAATGGAAACATCAATAGCGGTAAGCCAAAAGGACAGTTACTTTCCCCCAAAATGGCCAATAGGCTATCCAAAACTGTTCAAAAGTGGCCTTTGACCACCTTTGGGACTGTTCAAAAGTGGTCTTTGACCACCTTTGGGACTGTTTAAAAGTGGTCTTAAAGACCACTTTTGAACAGTCCCTAAGGTAGTCTTAATATAGGAATTTCATTGTACTTGATACAAATTGCACTAAATACCACTATTGGTTTGTTTGATTTGAGGTTTAACATCCCCGTCAACACTATTTGTGTCATTTTGGAGACATTGCTTCCAATTTTGTGGGACTTTAAGATGAAATGACATCTGAACCTCTACCGTCCAATTAATACAATAGAGTGTATATGCTTGGACGGGCCGACTCGCAACACTTTGCCTGAGCATGCTTAGGCCTTCTAAGTAGTTTACCAGTACTCGTGTTCTGACGGTATTAGCTCTACGTGGAACCACAATGCAGCCAAATCTATTTCTCCAAGTACCGATTGGCGGGGGCCAAAACCACTGTTGGAATGATAAATTTAAAAACAAACGCTTGACAAGAATATGGGAACCTTTTTATTCATCGTTTTTGCTGACAATCCGTACACTCCCGGATGTCAGTCTGAGACCGTAATATTTATTAAATTCTACTCGCTCGTCTTCTTAGAACTGACTTTAATTAGAATGTTCGTGATCTAAATCCATGTCACGCACAGCAATCCTATCATTGAACCAGAGCTTTGCTTAGTAATACTTATAATACAAGGCGCGCCAGACTGCTGGACATGTGACAGGCATACATGTATCCATAAAGGGCGCGCCCCCGCCCATCGGGGCTAGGATAACTAGATTGCGCTGCATGGTGCTTCCGCGCAGAGCTGACCCGAACGTAAATGCTTATACACAGCTTAGACGGTCTAAGCTTGCCAAGGAAAAGTGTTGTGAGTCGGACCGCTCCTTAAATCGTATCGGTTTTATGGGCGGTAGGGCTTGAGAAGTCATTTTATCTTTTTGGTTGGAACTAGGGACTTCCCATATCACAGGTTATGGTATACGAATGTAATTTGATGTGTAACCAGTAACAATTCTGAACTGATCGGATCTCAGTGTCTGGTAAATTTCCCACAAAATCGAAAACAGTGCCTCCAGAATGACCTAAATAATGATGACAGCGACGTAAAACCTTAACTCAATTAAACCAAACAAATCTTTATAAAGCAGTTGGTTGAATCAACCCTTATCCTGTTGTTCCCGACAACCCTTACCTTTGCTAAAGTGTAGATACAGATCAGGTGGCTTCTGATGAGGATCGCCTCTGTTCATCACGAAAACACGCCTATATAATTTTGACCCCCTTGAATCCCACTTTTATATAGTAAAACTGGGGTTTCCGGGGGTATACCTTATTTTTTCTTATTTCTGCTCTAAAATATAGATTGTGGGTACTCGTTAGAACCGCCTCAATAAGGCGGTTCTAAAGAGTGCCCACAATCTATATTTTAGAGCAGAAATAAGAAAAATATCGCACTTTTTTATCTTAAAATTTTCATTTTTTCGGCGATAAAGATTGCAATGTATTTGTATAGGCGTGTTTTCGAAATGTTGTCATTCCATTTGTGAATTTGCAAGAATACATGTAAATTAAATCAAGTAATTCGATTGGTTCAAAATTAGCAATGGGTGTGGCTACACTATTTATATAGCGGGATAATGGTTAAAGACGTTGCTTTTGAATTTTGAATGCAGATGCAGACCAATGGTCGGGCTCTAGAATGTGGTGGCACGTTACTAATTCCGGCTGCAAAATGTTTCAGTACACCATTACGCAAACACGCCTATACAAATACATCGCCACCTTTATCGCCGAAAAAAATGAAAATTTTAGGATGAAAAATTTTGATACTTTTTCTTATTTCTGCTCAAAATATAGATTGTTGGCACTCGTTAGAACCGCCTCATCGAGGCGGTTCTAACGAGTACCCACAATCTATATTTTAAAGCAGAAATAAGAAAAATAAGGTAAACCCCCGGAAACTCCAGTTTTACTATTTTAAAGTGGGGTTCAAGGGGATCAAATTTATATAGGCGTGTTTTCGTGATGACAGCCCTTGGTCTGACCGAGGAAAAACGTTTCTCATGCATTATCGCCAGAGGACTGCTCAGTTTACATTATCGCCAGAGGACTGCTCAGTTTACATTATCGCCAGAGGACTGCTCAGTTTACAGGACAAACGCTTGACATTGGGTGCGATTTGTGCCTACATGGCATCTTGAGCGGAGGATGTGAGAGGCGGGATTGACCTGCTTTCCACAGCCTCCGCGAAAGAAGTCACCTCACTCCCAAACTATCAAATTGACAGGAGTCAGCACATTGGCAGCCTAGGGAAAAGAGCAGTACCAACAACTAATCCCAGTCGGCGGACTGGTGCTCGTGGCGCCCAATTACCTAAAAACCAAAAGTCAGTCAAAAACGTTGCTGTTACGGAGAAGAAAGGGCTGATATACAAGAAGAAAGGGAACCAACAATAAGTGATATGTCATCCCTCTATCAATAATTGTCCTTTTCATTGCCTTATACACTAAAATTCCTGAGATAAATCCACCTTTGAGACTGTTCAAAAGTGGTCTTGAAGACCACTTTTGAACAGTCCGTAAGGTGGTCTCTGATCAGAGGACACTTTATGCAGCAAGCACGAAGAAAGAGTGGCAGCATCCTTCTGAATAAACTTTTTTCAACAGAATTAGTCTTTATTTTAGGTGGTCTTAATAGCGTAACATACCGATAATTAAATTGTAAATTTGCTAGGCATAAATACACAATCTCTTTCACTTCCCATTATGGTTTTAAGGCAGTCTGGATATGATGAAGTCGCTGTTGGCTGAATTAGACAGGATGCTACAAGCACTCAGCCAATGTTAAATAGACAGCGAACTGATTTGGGAAGAGTTGTGGCTACTTGTCAAGAGTGACCGCTAGTAAAGGTTTAAGTGTAAATGGAAAGTGTTGCTCAAAGAAGTTTTTTTTTTTTTTTTTTTTTTGTTTTGGTTTTACGGCCTTTTCAAGATTATTTCACTCATATCGAGCCGATCGTTCATCAGAGGTGGGCGAAAACCGGAGTACCCGGAGAAAAACCACCTGACCTTCCGTTGCAGAACTTGGCGTCTCACATGTGACCCGAGCGAGGCTCGAACCACAGCGGTGAGAGACCTAATGATCAAGAGTCAGCGCTCTTAACCACTAGGCCACGGAGGCCCGTTCAAAGAAGTTGGTCAGCTGTGCATACGCATTAACGTGGCACAACAACATACTGTAATAAACATTATTAATTGATTATCCTATATAACACAAAGTCAACCAGTATTCAAAAACCATAACTCATGTTTTTAATTGCGTCAATTAATAAAATTGTCATTAATCAACTTGTAATTTCGTATTGGCCCAGTTACAAGTCCTCGGTCAGCTGTATTGGCCTCGGCCTTCGGCCTCGTGCGAATATAGCAGATCTCGGACCTGTAACTGGGCCAATACGAAATTATTTGATTAATAACATTGTAGTATTACTGTAGATGTAAATGAACAGATATTGGCGGATAAAATGCAGGCCCCCTTTTACTTACTGGTCGGTTTAGTTTATCGCTCTGTTTAAATGTAGGGATATTTCAAATTTGACGTTCCCATCAACACTATTAAGGCAATATTGGAGACGTTGCTTCCAATTTTGTGGGACTTTTACAAGACGTCGAGATAAAAGGAAAAAAACCAAAGGGCTTACAAATGTATATGTACAGTCGACCTTCAATGGCTCGAACACCTTTGGGACCTCGAAAATCTGTTCGAGACAGGGGTAGTTCGAGCCACTGAGGTTACTGTCAGAAGGCATAACGAGATACTTTTAGACATCTTTTCGGTGTTCTATAATGAATATGTATGCTGTGTGTACTCATTAGAATCGCCTCATCGAGGCGATTCTAATGAGTACACACAGCATACGTTTGCAAGATAAAAGACTAAAATCTCCTTAATTATCCCCCACTATTTCTTATGTAGATGATTTCGCTAGGGACTCAATAATGGGTTCGACACATCCATGGTAAACGAGTCATCGGTGTTCGAGCCATCGAGGTTCGACTGTATATGGTGCGCACCGCATTGTCTCTTCTAACCGGTCCATCACGAAAACACGCTTATATAACTCTGACCCCATTCATTACGATACCACACCCGTACGACATAGTGCATTTTTAACATATTCAAAATACCTACTTTTCTGATGAAAAACCTTGATATTTTTCTTATAAATGCTCATAATATAGGTTGTGTGTTCTCGTTAGAACCGCCTCAATGAGGCGGTTCTAACGAGTACCCACAACCTATGACTTGGAGAAAAAATAAGAAAAACAATGTTTAACCCCTTAAACCCCAGTTTTCTCTATACAAAGTGGGGTGTAAGGGGGTCTTCATTTCACGGACTTGTTCACGTGATGGAACCCCATTTTTAAATAGTAAAACTGGGGTATACAGGGGTAAACCTTATTAAATAAGAAAATATGTCACAATTTTTTCATCTTAAAAGTTTCGTTTTTCGGCGGTAAAGTTTACAATGCATTTGTATAGGCTTGTTTTCGTAATGTTACCAGTACTCATGTGCGGCCGGCTTCAGCTCTGCGTGGAAGCACCATGCAGCCCAATCTATTTCTCCAGGCCCCGACGGTCGGCAGGAGGAGGGTGGGGTTATAAACCTCTGCTTGTCGTATATGCAATGAGACGATGGGGGACGATGGGAACCTTCTACTCGTGAGGTGGCTAATTCCGTCGTGAGAAGAAAAAGCTAACCTATATCACACATTTAAACCGGGGCACAGCATTTCTTACAATTTACATGTGCGCCAAGCGAAGAATCAGATCAGCCTTCCTATCCGTATAGTCTGACCAGAGACTTCTCTTGCTACACGAAGGAGCTTTGTGCCCTTAGCTATCCTTAGAGCGCACAGCGAAGACTCTGATCAGACTGCGCTGATGCGCAGGCTGATCTGAGTCTTCGCTGGGCGCACATGTAAATTGTAGGAAACGCTGTCTTCCCCGGCTCCCATATCACACATTTTTAAGAGCGAACAAACAAAAAGCGGAATTTTAAATGCTGCCATCCATTTTTTCTAGAATACTTAAGTGCCCAGGAGACCGCTTATAGGCCGTCATGTGTACACTGGGATTAATGCGTAAAAGCCCATACGTCACTTGTGTCGGTCTGACATAAAAACTCAAATCAAAGAGAAGTAGATCTGTGACAGAACCCATTAAACGAAACGTGATCTTTCTAAGAAACGGAAAAATTTGCGTCGTGTCAAGCGATGATTGTTTGTTTGTTTGATTTGAGGTTTAACGTCCCCGTCAACACTGTAAAGGTCATTTTGGAGACGTTGCTTCCAATTTTGTGGGACTTTTACCCGACATTGAGGTGAAATGACATCTCAAGCCCTGTCGCCCAATTAAACCAATAGGGTTTATAAGCATGGACGGTCCGCCTCGCACCGCGGTTCCTGGACAGGCTTAGATCCTCTAAGCGGTTTACCAGTACTAGTGTGCAGGCCAGATTCAGCTCTGCGTGGAAACATCATGCAGCCCATATATTTCTTCAAGCCCCTATCGGCGGGGGCGTATTTCAAGCGATGAAGCCTCTTCGAGGGTATGTGCTTAGCAAAAACTCAGACATTCTGCTTACGCACTTATAGTGCAGTTTTTTTTTCCGGTTTGAAGCGTTTGGTCATTCCTCATTGACAGCCCAGCAAACCCCCGGATCAGCCTGCGCAAATGCGCAGGCTGATCCGGGTGTTTGCTGGGTACATATGTCTGAAGGTACATCTTTAGTTTTCGCGGTTTATCTGTAAATGGGTAGGTCACATTCGTCTATATAGCTCGCCTGAGAGTACATGTAAAAGGGTTATTGTCCAGTGCCTAAGTGGATACTAACGTAAACGCTTTGGTAATCGGTCATTTCGTACACACGTCATTCGTAACCAAGTCATTTCGTACATCCATCATCTTAAAATGAATGCCGGGAAAATATAAATGTTACTTTCATTTTCATGTTAGTGTTCGCCATTACAATTTGCTCACGTGCCTAATTTTCAAACTTCATTACGAAAACACGCCTATATAAATACATTGTAATTTTTATCACCCAAAGTGTGATATTTTTTTTATTTCTGCTCAAAATATAGATTGTGGGTACTCGTGGGAGCCGCTTCATCGAGGCGGTCCTAACTCGTACCCACAATCTATATTTTAGAACAGAAATAAGAAAAATAAGTTTTACCTCTCTAAACCCAAGTTTTACTACATAAAAATGGGGTTCAAGTGGGGTCAAAATTATACAGGCGTGTTTTCCTGATGTTATGAATTCGTGGGTGCGAAGAACGAAACGCAGTCTAATACGTCCATGGCAGTTCTGAAGATAATTAACTCATTCCTGGTCCCTCGGCCCACGCCCATCGGGGCTTGAAGAAATAAACGGGCTGCATGATGCTTCCACACAGAGCTGAAACCGATCGCAAACGAGTACCGGTAAACGGCTTAGAGGATCTAAGCCTGCCCAGGAAAAGCGGTGCGAGTCGGACCGTCCATTCTAATAAACCCTATTGCTTACATTGGGCGACAGGGCTTGGGATGTCATTTCAACTCAATGTCGGGTAAATGTCCCACAAAATTGGCAGCAACGTCTCCAAAATGACCTATGCAGTGTTGACGGGGACGTTAAACCTCAAATCGATCACGAAAACACGCCTATATAATTTTGACCCCCTTGAACCTCACTTTTATATAGTAAAACTGGGGTTTCAGGGGTATACCTTATTTTTCTTATTTCTGCTCTAAAATATAGATTGTAGGTACTCGTTAGAACCGCCTCGATGAGGCGGTTCTAACGAGTGCCCACAATCTATTTTTTGAGCAGAAATAAGAAAAATATCACAATTTTTCATCTTAAAATCTTCCATTTTTTTCGGCGATAAAAGTGCCAATGTATTTGTATAGGCGTGTTTGCGTAATGCAAACAAACAAACAAAATATAGACAAATCTCTTTACTGCTATATGAGCGTGTTGTAGTGTTACGCACACGTACGTAACCTTCACTATCTGCCAAATTCGACATTGGCGGCCATTCTAAATTCTTCTGCTACAAAGCGTATTCTGATGTTGAAAGTAGGAGTTATACACCTTCAGGCTAAGAAACTCTTTCACAGTGCCATGGGTCTACAGTTAAAGGACAGAGTTAACTCCTCCTGTGTTGCGATTTCCATTTGGCAGCAGCTCACGTTGTCAGAAGTGGGTGCGATGCACTTAAAAGCGAACAGAAAGTCACAGCAGACTTCCATCTTGCAAAGATGGTGGAAAATATGCGGATTGAATCTATTTCCCTTAAGGGGAATGTGAACACCTGGTAGATTTTTCCGCCATTTTTCTAAGGGAGAAAACTTTCGGGACTTCCTGTTCACCGCTCTATCAGCCGGCCCCATAGAAAAAGGGATCTACTCTTAAAGGAAATAATTTGCTCTTCAGGAGCAAATTCTTTCCTTTAAGAGTTGACCCCTATTGACATGGGAGACAAAAATACTTTTGCATGAGTTGCCTCCCCTGAAGGTGTTCCCATTCCCGTTAAATATGGAAATAAACGCAGATCTGATGTCGCCATATTTCGTTTCAGGACATGTCCTTATTTTCCGACTGAATGTAAATGAGAGCCGATAATTATTCAAAATGTTAAAAACAGAAATTGCCAGTATTCTTTCAAAAGCAGATCTGTTTTGTTTGTTTGTATGATATGAGGTTTAACGTCCCCGTCAACATTGTATAGGTCATTTTGGAGACGTTGCTTCCAGTTTTGTGGGACTTTTTACCCGACACTAAAATGAAAAGACAGCTCAAGCCCTGTCGCCCAAAAGCAGCGGATCTGTAAGATTTACGTCGGATTTAAGAAAAAACATTTCAGAAAAGTCCACTGTTAAGGAATACAGACATCTCAGGATATAAATTATGTTAATATGCCTGTGTAATGAACACCCCTGTAAAGCCCACCTTATATGGAGAAAACTGGGGTTTACAGGGGTATACATTAATTTTTTTTTGTATCCTTGCTTCAAAGAAATAGGTTGTGGGTACTCATTAGAACCGCTCTAAGTACCCAAAACCTATGTTTTGCGTGTAAATAAGAAAAATATCACAAATTATCATCAGCTTTTTACTGCAGATAAATAAAAACGCACTGTCTTTTCATCACGTGAACAAGTCCGTGATATGAACACCCCCTTAAACCCCACTTTATATAGAGAAAACTGGGGTTTAAGGGGGTATGCCATATTTTCCTTATTACTTCCCCAAGACATAGGTTGTGGGTCCTCGTTAGAACCGCCTCAATGAGGCGGTTCTAACGGGCACCCTCAACCTATGATTGACGTATAAATAAGAAAAATATCACGGATTTTCATCAGAAAAGTAGCCATTTTGGAGGTGTGAAAAATGCACTATGTCGAACGGGTGTGTTATCCTAATGTTACGTAATTTCACGTCAGTGGTACGAACATCAGTGTGGCCCCCGCCAATCGGGGCTTGGAGAAATGGATTAGGCTGCATGATGCCTCCACGCAGAGCTGAAACCGATCGCACACGAGTACTAGTAACCCGCTTAGGTCTTACCGTGTCCAGGAAAGGTAATGCGAGTCGGATCGTCCATGCATCCATGCGGCAAGGCTTGACATGTCATTTTATCTCAATGCCGGGTTAAAGTCCCACAAAATAGGCACCAAAGTCTCCAAAATGACCTAATTAGTGCTGACGGGGACGTAATATCGCAATTGAAACAAAACTATAAAAAATTATCGACTTTAATTATAGAGGGTAACGCATTTAGAAATGTAGTACTAATCTTCCAATGAGCCCCCTTTTCTTCCTCTTCCTGGATAGAAACCAATTCTAAGCTATGTGGATAAAGTCTCTCATTAAGAAAACACGCCTACATGTATACAAATGCAGTGTAAACTTTACAGCCGGAAAAACGAACATTTTAAGAAGACAAATTGTAATGTTTTTCATATCTCTGCTCAAAATATAGATTGCGGGTACTCGTTAGAACCGCCTCATCGAGGCGGTTCTAACGGGTACCCACAATCTTTTAGCAGCAGAAATAAGAAAAATACGGTTTACCCCTGTAAACCCTAGTTTTTCTATATAAAAGTGGGGTTCAAGGGGGTCAAAATTATATAGGCGTGTTTTCGTGATGGGGTCAAGGAAACTTCAATTTGCGCGTGTGGGGATCGAAGGGGCGACATGTACATGTTCCGTTCGATCTCAAATCGAATGTTTTACCACTACACCACAGGGCTCCAAACAAACAAACATCCATAACTCCATTATCAAGGCTTATTAGAAATCGCTCTAAAGTCCCTGGAGAATTCTCGCTGTATTTTAAAACAGATTTTTCATATGCATATATATTTCACCATTGTGTGCATTACGAAAACGCGCCTATATAAATGCATTCTAAACATTACCGTCAAAAAAAAAAAAAAAAATTAAGATGAAAATTTGTGATATTTTTCTTATTTCTGTTCAAAATATATTTTGTGGGTACTGGTTAGAACCGCCTCATCGAGGCGGTTCTAACGGGTACCCCCAATCTTTTAGGAGCAGAAATAAGAAAAATACGGTTTACCCCTGTAAACCCTAGTTTTTTCTATATAAAAGTGGGGTTCAAGGGGGTCAAAATTATATAGGCGTGTTTTCGTGATGGACTCAAGGAAACTTCAATTGGCGCGTGTGGGGATCGAAGGGGCTGCATGTACATGTTCCGTTCGATCACAAATCCGATGCTTTTCCACTAAACCACAGGGCTCCAAACAAACAAACATCAATAGCTCCATTATCATGGCTTATTAGAAATCGCTCTAAAGTCCCTGGAAAATTCTTGCTGTATTTTAAAACAGATTTTTCATATGCATGTATTTCACCATAGTCTGGACTATTTTTCTAGTTTTAAGGGGGAAACATTGATTCCAACGCGGAGTGAGTAAGTAAGTATTTGAGTTTTACGTCCCACAAACAGCTAAGGTCATACGGAGACGAGATTATGGTTTAAAGACTCATCCGAAAGACTGGAGAAGCCAGGGATCGATCCTGTGATCCCTGGTTTATAAGGCGAGTAGCGTGACCACTACACCACTGAGGCTTCTATTCCAACGCGGAACCATGACAATATGTGAAGGTTACTTATGGGGCCTAAATGGCTGAAACTAGCTACATATACATGTACTTTCAGTATGGTCAAGGAAAAGCTTGTACTTGCCACGGCTTGCAGTTCTGGTTCTGTGTCGTAGTCCTTGATGCTAAAGGATTACGTTTTATTGAACCATTACGCTAACAGATCTGTATGACATAGTGCATTTTTGCACATCTCCAAAATGGCTACTTTTCAGATTAAAATACACGATATTTTTTTTTTATTTATACTGCAAACATAGGTTGTGGGTGCTCGTTAGAACCGCCTCATTGAGGCGGTTCTAACGAGTACCCACAACCTATGTCTTGGAGTAAAAATAAGAAAAATACTATTTACCCCCGTAAACCCCAGTTTTCTCTATACAAAGTGGGGTGTAAGGGGGTGTTCATTTCACGGACTTGTTCACGTGATGATTTATATTAACATTCTTTGATTCTGAAGTTTGTTCTAAATGGTTTCGCATGTACAACAACATTAGTTGAACATGTCCATGTAAAATAATGGCGTCCATCATGGTGTCGGAAATGACAAATATTAGGTAAAAAAAAATTCTTTCTTATTTCTGCTTTCAACATAGATTGTGGGTACTCGTTACTCAATGAGGCGGTTCGAACGAGTACCCACAATCTATCCTTTTAGCAAAAATAATGCAGATAATGTATATCCCCGTAAACCCCAGTTTTCTCTATATAAAGTGGGGTTAAGAGGGGTCTTCGTTTCCCGGAATTGTGATCGTGATGAAGCAATGTTTCTGGTACATCAATTGTAAAATAGTTTTGGTTTAAACAATATGTATTTGAAAAATAAATTCGAAAGAAATACATTGATACATACATACATGTATGCAAACTGACACAGGAGCTTGCCATAACGAAAACTCGCCTATACAAACACATTGTAAATTTTACCGTAAAAAATGAAAACTTTCGATATTTTTCTTATTTCTGCTCAAAACATAAATTGTGGAAACTCGTTAGAACCGCCTTTGCGAGGCGGTTCTAACGAGTACCCACAAACCCCGGCAAACCCCAGTTTTACTATTAAAATTGGGGTTTAAGCGGGTCAAATTTTTGTAGGCATGTTTTAGTGATGAGTAAGCATTTTCTTATAAATCGTTGTATAGATACAACGTGTATTAACGGCCCCCGCCCATAAGGGCTTGAAGAAATATATGGGCTGCATGATGCTTCCACGCAGAGCTGAATCCAGCCCGCACACTAGTACTGGTAAACCGCTTAGAGGATCTAAGCTTGTCCAGGAACCGCGGTGCAAGGTGGACCGTCCTTGCTAATAAACCCTTTTGGTTTCATTGGGTGACAGGGCTTGAGATGTCATTTCATCTCAATGTCGGGTAAAAGTCCCACAAAATTGGAAGCAACGTCTCCAAAATGACCTTTACAGTGTTGACGGGGACGTAAAACCTCAAATCAAATCAAACAAACAAACAAACAACGTGCATTAAAGCGCGATCAATGCCAGTTTTAAAATCAAAGCACTGAGAGTGCTGATAGTGCGATTGTCTGTGATCTTTGGATTTTGCGTCTGGTCGGTAGTTTAAATCATATTATAAAGAATACTTGCATAAACTCCTATGAGCAAAGCTGTTCGAAGCTATTCCTGGCCAGAAGGCGTATTCATATTGAAAATATAAAATTAACGCGCTGCTTGAATATGAGTTTTGAACGCTGGATATAAAAAATGCATCACGTGAACATGTCCGTGAAACGAACGTCCACTTAAACCCCACTTTATATAGTGAAACCTGGGGTTTACGGGGGTTATACATTATTTTTCTTATTGCTCCTCTAAGACATAGGTTGTGGGTACTCGTTACGACCGCCTCAACGAGGCGGTTCTAACGAGCACCCACAACCTATGTTTGCAGTAAAAGTAAGAAAAATATCAGGGATTTTCATAAGAAAACTAGCCATTTTGGAGATGTAAAAAATGCTCTATGTCGCACGGGTGTGTTATCGTAATGCAAGTAGTTTTATAGAAACAACGTGTATTATAGCGCGACAATTGATTCCAATCAATGCCAGTTTTAAAATAACAGTCCCTTTGAAGACACATCCGCAACTATTATTGACATTTATGCCGTTGGCGCAAAGGATTAAGCCTTTTACTGTGCGCTGACCTTCTCGGCTTACCTGTACAGAATGTCTTCTTGGAATAGCAGGCGCTTAAATGGAAACTATTTTTTAAACAAATATAACTTATTTATTTTTCAATTTGACAAACAAGTTCCGATTTAATCTAATTGTCCGTTTAAATACCTTCAAAAAGATATCAAATAAGTGGAACTTTTATTTAATTAGTTGCCGGCATTTTTATTTTCAAATTAACAACCCTTAATCCTTATATGAAGCATACAAAACTGTGGAAAAACAACGACAGTACCCTACTTTAACGGCTAAAATCTTCACTTTCTGTTAATATTGCAAACAAACGCCCGCATCAGACGCAATGTGGTTACAATATTGTGCACTTTGATAGCAATCATAATATTTCAAAATTATATTTAATAGCGGCATTTTGCGATTAAACTTGGAGCTTATTCAGAAAAAGCTTTATCGTCTACACACGCGTGTAATCCCAAAGCGTGTCATTCTCCGTCGACCGTGAAATGAACACATCTTCGCCTGGGCATCTCCTTGGAATGAAAATAAATCTAAAATGTGGTGTCTGATCTGCGTCTTATTTATTTATTTATTTATTTATTTATGTATTTTTATTTATTTATTTATTTATTTATTTATTTATGTATTTATCAATCCAGAATGCGGTGTCTGATCTGCGTCTTATTTATTTATTTATTTTTCATGACCCGATTAGATTTTTTATACTTACTAAGCAATTTAAACAAACATTGCTAGAAATAAGGTTACAATTGAAAGAAAGACAGAAAGAAAGATGCCGTATGTGCAGTCTAATCTGACATTTCGCTGTTCGCATTTTCGCATTTCTGACATTTCGCTATTCGCACATTGTTTTGATTGAATACAAGAACACAAAAGAGATGTTTGTATTTTTCCTTTTCGTAACATTCGTTTGATTATTAATTCCGTCTGGTAGACCAGATAATAGCCGTTAAAGAGGCCATTAATGCCCATGTAAATTGTTTTGTATTCAGTATTATTTCCTTGATTGGGTAAAAGTGTTAACATGGGTTGTGGGTGCTCGTTAGAACCGCCTCGATCGTTAGAACCGCCTCATCGAGGCGGTTCTAACGAGTACCCACAACCTATGTTTTGGAACAAAAATAAGAAAAATAATGTATACCCCCGTAAACCCCAGTTTTCTCCATATGAAGTAGGGTATAGGGGGTCTTCATTTCACGGACTTGATCACGTGATGATTAACAAATTATCAAGAATCGACTGAGCCGCACGGATGTGTTATCGTAATTTATTTATTTATTTCTTTATATTTTTGCTCAATGCGTGGATTGTTGGTTATATTTAGAACCAGCACATTCCGATTTATTTATTTTTATATTTATGTATTTATTTCAACTGTTAAATGATTTATTAAGATCAGGGTGTACACTGGTGTTCCTTCCATCATACCGGGAAAAAGAATTTGCATGTAAACCCAACTTATATATTGAACAGTCGGATATTCAGGGATCGGCATGATTTTAACATAACACAAAAACATAGTTCGAAAGTACTTGCTTCTTATTCTTTAATATTATTTTAGTCACTGTTGTTTTTTCATCACGACAACAAGCTGTGCAATGAACACCCCCTTAAACCATGCTTTATATAGAGAAAACTGGGGTTTACTGTGGTATTCATTTTTTTATTTCTTCTCCAAGACATAGGTTGTGGGTACTCGTTAGAGCCACCTCAATGAGGCGGTTCTAACGAGAATACAAAACCGGTTTTGAGTATCGATAAGTTTTCATTAATAAATTAACTGTTTTTGAGATATCAAGAATACCCTACTATGCCGCACGGATGTGTTATCGTAATTTATTTATTTACGATTCATTTATTTAAAATTTATTTATTGCTCAATACGTTGATTGATGGTACTATTTAGAACCAGCTCATTCTGAATTTTTCTTTAATTTATTTATGCATCACGTGAACATGTCCAAGAAATGAAGACCCCCTTAAACCCCAGTTTATATAGAGAAAAAAGGGATTTACGGGGGTATTCATTATTTTTCTTATTTCTGCTCCAAAACATAGGTTGTGGTTACTCGTTACGACCGCCTCAATGTGTGTTCTAACACACAAGCATGATTTTGACTTAATAAACAAAAAACATAGGTAGAAAGATTTCAATTTGGCGCTTCTGTGCCAATAATCAACGTTTTATTACACTCAGGGGAAAATATCACGGGTATTTAAGCAGAAGACAATTATCGCTTTTATGACACGTGGATTGTGTATTGCGTTCCGGCTACCGACCGTCAGGTAGCCCGAAGATTAATGGACACGCGTGCACGTATAATGGATTACCTTATTTCCGGAAAGATTGTGTCATGGGTACTACTGTGCATTCTTTATTCATATGAAATATTGGTGCTTTTAGATAATGAGTACCAATTGTTGTTGTTGTTGTTATTATTATTATTATTATTATTATATCTTTGTTTGTTTGTTTGATTTGAGGTTTAACGTCCCCGTCAACACAGTAAAGGTCATTTTGGAGGTTGTCATGTCCGTGTAATGAGCACACCTCTTAACCCACTTTACAGGTGGGTTTACAAGGTTAATCATTGATTTCCTTGTTTTTGCTCAAAAAATTATTGATGATACTCGTTAGAAATGCCTCAATGAGGCGGTTGTAACAAGCATGAATACACGCCTATATAATTTCGACCCCGTTGAACCACATCTTATGTAGTAAAACTGGGTTTTACAGGGGTAAAGCAAATTTTTCTAATTTCTGCTCTTAAATATAGATTGTGGCTACTCGTTAGATTAAATATAGATTGTGGTTACTCGTTAGATTACATATTGAACCGCCTCGATTTAAACGAGTACCCAGAATCTATATTTTGAGCAGAAATAAGAAAAATATTACAAGTTTTCATCTTATTTTTTTTTTTTTTTTTTTTCTTCGGTGGTAACGTTTTGCGTGTTTTCGTAATGTATTTTGCAGATATGTAAGTGCTTGGTCCCTTTTGCTAAATCGGCCAATTTGTTGTTTGTTATTGTCGGCAGACATAAGTTGTGGGTACTCGTAAGAACCGCATCATTGCGGTGGTTCTAACTAGCATCCACGACCTAGGTTTTGAGTATAAATAAGAAAAAATATCACAAATTTTCACCAGAAAGATGACCTTTTTTGAGGTATGAAAAAATGCACTATATCACAAGGGTGTGTTATCGTGATGTGAAGAAATAGATTGGGCTGCATGATGCTTCCACGCAGAGCTGAAACTGACTGCACAGCACATGAGTACTAGTAAACTGCATGGGGCTCTAAGGCTGCCCATGAAAAGTGGTGCGAGTTGGACCGTCCATGCAGATAAATCCTACTGGTTTCATTGGGTGGCAGGGCTTGAGATGTCATCTCAGTGTCGGGTAAAAGTCCCTCCAAATTGGAAGCAACGTCCGCAAAATGACCTATACAGTGTTGACGGGGACGCTAAGCCTCCAATCAAACAAAACTGTCAACCCATTAAGAAAACATATCCTTTTGACAATGTTTTCTTTCTTATCTTCGAAATGTTAACTTATATCTAAAAAAAAAAAAAGCACATTATTTTTATGATGAACAAAACAATGTCTTCGTGCGGATAACACACACATTGTAACCCCTCTAAACCTCTCTTTTCTGTACATAATGTTAAGTGGGGTTTACAGGGGTTTTTATTACATGGACTTATGAACATGTTGCTTTTCTAAACAATGCAATTTTAAATAATGCAAATTGATATCCATTAACTATAAATGTTTTTTTTTTTTTTTTTTTAAATAATGTGGAATATCACATTCCAGAAAAAAAAATGGATTTATGAGAACCAAAAATATTTTAAGTACAAAAAGGCTCAATTTTAACCGTTTGACAAAAAGAGAATTTTTCTCGCGTAAAGTACCAACACACGCAGTTCTAAATTAACTAGACGTATCTATCGTTCAATATCCCCCGGGGTCATTTTCACACACAGCCGGATTAAAACACAATGTTGATTACACGATAGGTATCTATCGTAGGCCTCAGTCAAAGGGAGACAACCCAATATTGACTTTCTGTGCGACTCTCACGGTTGAAAGTCATCGGGCTAATGTCAGATATAGTTGGCCATGCACCATTTCCTACACTTTTAACATTTATTCCATCCGTTCTCTCCTTTACATTAATAAAACCATTTCTTACATGCTTTTCAATGAATGATAGAGATTTATTAGTGAAATATAAATCGATATTTTCACTGTTTCAAACAGTGAAAATACGATTTTTTATTTTTCACTGTTTGGGACTACTTTTTTCTTCAAATCTAACTCTAATTTCAATTTTATCTTTGTCAGATAACTGAACAATACTGAAATGTGTTCTAATTGACACATAGCCCGTTCATGTGTGACGGGGACGTTACTGACGTCATTTATGACGCTGACGTCACGTCTTTTGTCGCGCGACGTTAGACTTGCCAGCAACTTCTTTGGAAAACTACTCTCTCAATTATTTCATTAATCATTCATAATAATACCATCCCAGGCCATTTCTCAGGTGCAAACGTTCAGTTTACACCCAATACTATACCCACTAAACACGATGGACTCCACTAAATTGACGCGAAACGAACAGGAACAAAGATAATTTTCTCCGAATGTGAGCGTGTGAGCATTAAAGACGCTAAATATTGCCTTTTGAAGCATGTAAGAAACAGAAAATTTGATTTTTTCAGTGCAAGATCAAATTTTATTTCACTCATGAACACCAAAACTGCTATTTTCACTCGTGGCTACGCCACTCGTGAAAATAACAGTTTTGGTGTTCATTCGATGAAATAAAATTCGATCTTACACTGAAACAATCAAATATCCTCTATGTGCTAAAATGACACTATTCTATTTCTCTAGGAGAAGCATTTTTCGGCTGAAACTGATATATATATTTTATTATTATTATTTTTAAAATATACATGTAGATAGCCGGTGCTCGTCAATGATGCGATTGAAACAAGTACACACACTCTATGGCTGCATGATGCTTCCACGCAGAGCGGAAACAGACCCAACCACGAGTACTGGTAAACCGCTTAGACGATCTAAGCCTGCCCAGGCAAAGCGGTGTGAGTTGGACCGCCCATGCTTATAAACCCTATTGGTTTCATTGGATGACAGGGCTTGAGATGTCGTTTTATCTCAATGTCGGGTAAAAGTCCCACAACATTGGAAGCGACTTCTCCAAAATGACCTTTACAGTGTTGACGGGGACGTTAAACCTCACATCAAAACTCCAAACATTACAAAAACGCGCCTATACAAATATGTAACCTTTATCGCCGAAAAAATGAAAATTTTAAGATGAAAAATTGTGATATTTTTCTTATTTCTGCTCAAAATATAGATTGTGGTACATGTTTTAACCACCTCATCGAGGCGGTTCTAACGAGTATCCACAACCTGTATTTTAGATAAGGAATAAGAAAAATAAGGTTTACCCCTGCAAACCCTAGTTTTAGTATACAAAATGGGGTTCGAGGGGGTAAAAAGTTATATAGGCGTGTTTTCGTGATGTCACAAAATCTGTGTTCTGAACAAATAAAAAGGAAATGGTGAATACCCTCGTAAACCTGGCTATTCTCTATACATCACGTGAACAAGTCCGTGAAATGAACACCCCCTTAAAACCCACTTTATATAGAGAAAACTGGGGTGTAGGGGGTATTAATTATTTTTCTTATTTCTGCTCCAAGACATAGGTTGTGGGTACTCGTTAGAACCGCCTCAATTAGGCGGTTCTATCGAGCACCCACAACCTATGTTTGCCGTATTTATAAGAAAAATATCATGGATTTTCACCAGAAAAGTAGCCATTTGGAGATAAGAAAAATGCACTATGCTGCACAAGTGTGTTATCGTAATGATAACATTACGATAACACGGCAATCCCATGTCACATAAGGCATTCGTTCATATCTCCAAAATGGCTGATTTTCCGGTGATAAATTATTAGGAAGAGTCTATTTGCAGTCAACTGCAAATAGCCAAAAAACGTTAAAATGGCTATTTGCAGTCAACTGCAAATAGCCAAAAAACGTTAAATCGGCTATTTGCAGTCAACTGCAAATAGCCAGAAAACGTTAAAATGGCTATTTGCAGTCAACTGCAGATAGCCAAAAAACGTTAAAATGGCTATTTGCAGTCAACTGCAAATAGCCGAAAAACGTTAAAATGGCTATTTGCAGTCATTTTATATTCCTGCCATTTACACGTGCGCCCATCGAAATTCAGATCAGTCTGCGCATCCGCGCTGACTATTCATAGTCTTCGTTGTGTGCTCTTCGCATTCAAGGTTAACAAGTTCATGAAATTATGGCTCCTCTAAACTCTACTTTATATAGAGAAAAGCGGGGTTTAAGAGGTAATTATTACCATTCCTTATTTTGGTGCAAACACATAGAGTGTGGGTACACGTGTAGAACCGCCTCATTGAGTCTGTTCTAACGAGCACATTCAATCTATGTTTAGACTAGAAAGAAGGAAAATATACATCATCTTCATTCAAATAAGAGGGTCATGATGGCCCTGGATCGCTCAGCTGATCCTTATGGCAGGTAATATAAGGTGGAGTGGACGGTTTGAACAATTTTGGCTCTCAGTGGCCCAAGGAACATTTCTGTGAAATTATTTCAAAATCAATCTAGCTATTTAGGAACGAATGTCATTTTAAAGGTTATATATTTTTTTCTGGATTGGAAAGTTGTCAGAGTGGCACTCATTGAACATTCCTTCAAAGGTGTTTTCTTTTTTGAGGAAGACGTCAGCGCTGACTTGTTTGTTTGTTTGTTTGATTTGAGGTTTAACGTCCCCGTCAACACTGTAAAGGTAATTTTGGAGACGTTGCTTCCAATTTTGTGGGACTTTTACCCGACATTGAGATGAAATGACATCTCAAGCCCTGTCGCCCAATGAAACCAATAGGGTATATTAGCATGGACGGTCCGCCTCACACTGCGGTTCCTGGACAGGCTTAGACCCTTTAAGAGGTTTACCAGTACTAGTGTGCGGGCCGGATTCAGCTCTGCGTGGAAGCATCATGCAGCCCATATATTTCTTCAAGCCCCTACGGGCGGGGGCAGCGCTGACTTGTATGTCACTGTCTGGGCACCTGTCAGGATTTAGTGCACCAGACGGAAATGAACGGGCTCATTCTAACTTACTAACAATAACTCATGGTGACAAGGGGGGGGGGGGGTTGGTATCCATCCATTTGACAAGACAGAGCTGACTTGTATGTCACTATCTGGGCACCTTGTGGACATTGAGGGACAGGTCCTAGTGCACCAGACGGAGATGAACTAACAATGCCTCATGGTGAAGGTTAAAGGGGGTGGGGTGGATCCCTTTGACGATACAGAGCTGACTTTGTATGTCAATATCTGGGTATCTTGTGGACACATTGAGGGTCAGGTCCTAGGAACAGGCTCAGTCTAACAAACAATGACTCTTGGTGTGTGTGTGTGGGGGGGGGGGGGTGGATCACTTTGACAATACAGAGCTGACTTGTATGTCACTATCTGGGCACCTTGTAGTCATTGAGGGTCAGGTCCTAGTGCACCAGACGGAGATTAACGGGCTCAGTCTAACTAACAATGACCCATGGTGTCTGTGTAGGCGGGGAGTGGGGGGGGGGCGATCCCTTTGACAATACAGAGCTGACTTGTATGTCACTAGCTGGGCACTTTGTGACATTGAGGGTCAGGTCCTACTGCACCAGACAGAGATGAACGGGCTCAGTCTGTGTGTGTGTGGGGGGGGAGGGGGGTGGAACCCTTTGACGCTGGCCTGTATGTCACTATCCGGGCACCTTGTGGACATTGAGGGTCAGGTCCTAGTGCACCAGACGGAGATGAACAGACTCAGTCTAACTCACAATGTTGACAAGGGGTGGCGCTTTGTAAAAGGTACCACTCTATTCATAAAATACCCCTCCTGACCAAGGTATTACAATTCTGAGCAAGTTTGATGATGATTGGACCAAAAACTGTGGCCTCTAGAGTGCTAACAAGGTTTTTCTATGATTTTACCTACTGACCTACTTTTTGACCCCACATGACCCATATTCGAAATTGACCTAGATATTGTCAAGATGATCATTCTGAGCAAGGTTGGTGATGATTAGAATAAAATTGCGGCCTCTAGAGTGTTAACAAAGTTTTTTTCTATGATTTGACCTACTGACCTACTTTTGACCCACATGACCCATATTAGAACATAAGCAAGATATTGTCGAGACGATCATTCTGAGAAAGGTTGATGATGAGTGGACCAAAAGTGTGGCCTCTAGAGTGTTAAAAAGGTTTTTCTATGATTTGACCTACTGACCTACTTTTTGACCCGACATGACCCATATTCGAACTTGACCTAGATATTATTATGATACTCATTCTACATTGCTACATGCTAAATACCTAACCTTGATTGGCCCCCGCCCATAGGGGCTTGAAGAAATATATGGGATGCATGATGCTTCCACGCAGAGCTGAATCCGGCCCGCACACTAGTACTGGTAAACCGCTTAGAGGATCTAAGCCTGTCCACGGGAACCGCGGTGCGAGGCGGACCGTCCATGCTAATAAACCCTATTGGTTTCATTGGGCGGCAGGGCTTGAGATGTCATTTCATCTCAATGTTGGGTAAAAGTCCCACAAAATTGGAAGCAACGTCTCCGAAATGACCTTTACAGTATTGACGGGGACGTTAAACCTCAAATCAAACAAACAAAAACCTAACCTGGGCCTTATGGTTTCAGGGAAGAAGATTTTTGATTTTTTTGTTTTTTTTTTTTTTCAATTTTAAGTTTTTTTTGTTTCATTTTAAGTCTATGGTAGCTACTAGGTCCATGGGCGTAGCCAATTTTGACACAAGGGGCACTGGCAACACTGTATCATTTCGCTATCGTAGAAGCCCCTACAGTAGCAGAATATATTTTCTTTCAGAGTAATTTGTTTCTTTTTCTTCCAGTTTGTATTGATACATTATTTTTCTTACTTCTAATCAAAACATATATTGTGGGTCCTTATTAGAGCCGTCTCGCCGAGGCGGTTCTAACGAGTTCCTACAATCTTATGTTTGAAAGATATCAAAGTTTAGTATCTGAAAACTTCCACTTTTTGGTGGTAAAAGTTTCACTTTATGTGTGATATAAACGTGCATGTCAAAATTCAAATTCTGTAAATATGAGCCAGTCCATGTTGTAATGATAAATCTTTTCTTCCGGTGGTTTAATATGGGTCACATAGGAAAATAGGAAACTCTTTATGCATAATCAGTACATGGTATTTGAGCAGATCTTCGCAAAGACAGTTTTTCTCATGGTATGGTTCATTATACAATTGTGTTTGTATAAAGGCGTGTGGAGACCCCCGGGGGGTGTAATGTTGACCGCACATCTATTGTAATCCTATTGAAAGATATTATAATCTATTAATACAACCCTTGAGGTGCTAAGAAAAACTGCATATGAAAATGTCGTCTGCGTATCTCATCTATTTCACATTTTTGCAGTCTAAAAGAATATTTAGGCATACAAGCAAACAGTGTGGACCCCGATCAGATTGTTCCCAGCAGTTTGATCTTGATCCACACTGTTTACAACAATGACTTTTTAATGTAATCAGCACACAGCAACTCAGATGACAATTGTTGTGATTGGCATGTTAAGCGGTTAAGTCGAGAAAAATATAATGACACAACGAGTGAATATTGCCCCTACAAATTAAAACAAAGGTTTTAAATTTTCAGTGAAAATTGATATCGGTCAGTATATGCAGCCCATACATTATTTTTTAAAACACGGTTTTCTGCATTCTATTCACAAATTCATAACAAACACTGCAGATCCTGATCAGATGACTTCCTGATCTGAATCGACATTGTTTGCAAAGGAAGCGTTTGTCTTAAAAATCATTATAAGTGTTAAATACCACAACAATTACAATTATTTTAGACACGCCCATTGCAGAATATCAAAGAATGACATTACTCCATTTACTGTATTTATTCAGTTCACTTCTTCATGACAAACAGTCTAGATCCTGATCAGATGGCTTCCTAATTTGAATATATATTGTTCGCAAAGGTAGGGTTGACTTGTCCAGCATGATAATGGTTAAATACCACGCCACGCCCGTTCATTTTATAGTGAGTGTTTGCCACTACGTCGCATCGACGTTACTTAGACGTTACCGGCACATTGAGTGCCTGGTGTACACCATGCAGCGCATTCTATTTCTCCAAGCCCCGAAGGGCGGGGGTGGATCATTTGTTTGTTTGAATTGAGGTTTAACGTCCCCGTCAACACCATTTAGGGAATTTTGGAGGCGTTGCTTCCAATTTTGTGGGGCTTTTACCAGGCGACATTGAGATGAAATGACAACTCAAGACCTGCCGACCAATGAAACCAAAAGGCTTATATGCATTGGACGGTCTCATTCAGTGAGTAATTTTGTGTCCTGTCCCTAAGAAAGGGAGGAAAGAGATAGATGAGATAGCAGAGATGAAAATGAGAGACGGAGGAGTAAGAGGAAAACGAATGGAAGTGTTGAAACAGAAGAAATAACATCATCAGAAGAAATAACATCATCCCCTCTCTACCATTATCTTAACCAACTGTAAGCAAATATCAGATGGACGCCCAAGTGACGCAAGACACGCGTCACCTTTGCCTCACCCCCCCCCCCCACCCACGCCCCCACTCCCCACCAACCTCTCATGGGCTTTACAAATTAGATATTTCATTTAAATAAGCAGAGAACATTGCTAAACAGTGAAACAAAAAATGTGATTTAAAACTATAGGTGTCATATGTTCACACAAAATATAGTCTCTATATAGCCATTTTATAGTCCCCGGCCATCGCGGCTTGGAAATTGATTGGCTGCATGATGCTTCCATCCAGAGCAGAAACTGCCTGCACATGAGTACTGGTAAACCGTTTAGAAGAACCAGCCTGCTAAGGCCAAGTGGTGCGAGTCGGTGCGCCCTAGGCCCTATAGGTGTCATAGGCTTGAGATGTCTTTACGTCTCAATCTGTGGAAAAAGTCGCACAGAAATGGAAGTAACGTCTCTAAAATGTCCTAAATATTGTTGCAGAGCACGTAAAACGTCAAATCAAACGAACATAGCCATATCGGTGAGAGTCTTAATGATTAAGAGTCAGAGCTCAAATTAACTACTAGGCCGCAGAGGCCCGTTCCATTTTAAAATATTTGAACATCTCCAGGTGGCCTTTCTAACGCTAATAGAATGACTGCAAATAGCCATTTTAACGTTTTTTGGCTATCTGCAGTTGACTGCAAATAGCCATTTTAACGTTTTCTGGCTATTTGCAGTTGACTGCAAATAGCCATTTTAACGTTTTTTGGCTATTTGCAGTTGACTGCAAATAGCCATTTCAACGTTTTTTGGCTATTTGCAGTTGACTGCAAATAGCCACTCCGAAATTATTATATGTTTCTTATTTTAACTCACAGCATAGGTTGTGGTTGCTCGTTAGAACCGCCTCATTGAGGCGGTTCTAACGAGTACCCACAACCTATGTCTTGGAGCAGAAATAAGCGAAATAATGTATACCCCTGTTAACCACAGTTTTCTCTATATAAAGTGGGGTTTAGAGGGGTGTTCATTTCACGGGCTTGTTAACATGATGATATGGGGTTAAAGGCATTTATTCTTGATTATTGAGGACTATCATATCATTACATAATATTATGTAACCTTCAGAGCTGACTGAAGGGAAGTCCTCTGTCTTTAACAGGCAAGGGGCCTCCTTTGGGAAAATCAGTAATTTACAAACTGTTGACTGGAGTGTACATTATTGATTTTCCCCTTAAGTGCCCCAATCAGGGGATACCACAAAAGCTACTAATCACCCTATTAAGGGCCGCCTTTGATCTGCTATAATCAGTTTATCACAAGGGGCAACATAACAATTGTGAACACACGGTGTGTCCTACTGTTACAAGAATAAATGCCTTAAGAGGGGTGTTCATTACACGGGCTTGTTAACATGATGATATTACTGTGACAATGTGCATCCTTTCATCAATATTCTGTTACATAAAATCCGTTCATGATAATTATAACACTTTATTCAAATTTATACTCAAAACAAGATTGTAGATTCTCGTTAGAACCGCCTCATGTGAGGCGAGATGAGGCAGTTCTAACGGGTATCCACAACTTATGTCGTGGAGCAAAATAACTGGAGATGGCGCATCATCGTAAATTCATGCTTTTTTTCTAAATTTGACCGTTGATCTCTTTCCATGACTTCAGGGGTCAGATCGAAATTTCGACACCCTCATGCACATTGGCAGTCCCTAGGCAATATGTATACCAAGTTTGGTCACCACAGGCCAAAAACTAACAAAAAAGTTGCATTCACAAGGTTTGTGACAGATTGAAGGAATAACAGACGGACAAACGAACGGACGGACCTACAACCGTGACGAAACTAATATACATTTTTTTCTCAAAAAGGCAGGTATAACAATTTATACCCCTTTAAACATCTGTGGGTGTGTGTGCTCTATATAATAAGTAGGATGTAGTAGTTAATCAACTGTTTCTCTGAAGACATACAATTTCCTGCCGTTTCAACTTTTAACCCTTATCTTGCTGTTCACGACAACCCCTATCTTTGCAAACAGTGTAGATCCAGATCAGATGGCTTCTGAAGAAGCCATCTGATCAGGATCTACACTGTTTGGCATTTAGTTTATGAATTTGTATAATAAATTACATCAAGTAATTTGATTGGTTGATACACAGAAATGGGTGTGGCTTAAATGAATATTCAGCAAGATAAGGGCTAATTTAAGTCGTTACCACTTCACTAGAAACATGTCGCAAGAATGACTCATTGAAATACTGTTTTTAAGGTGAATGCTATTACAAAACACGCCTATTCAAATATAATGAAAATTTTGCCACCCAAAAAAAAAAAAAAAAAAAAAAACAAAGCCGTTCTGGAGATGGTCGGTATCGATCCATTGGCACCTCGTTTGTAAGGCGAGTAGCTTATCCACTGTGGTTCCCTGTATGTTTTATGTCTGGCAGAATGCCTCCGAAAAAAGGTTCCCTCTTATAAGAAATGGTTTGTTGTTAGTAGGATCAAATTTTCTTGCACGCCAGATATGGAAATCCATAGTTTTAGCGTGGGACAGAAATTCTGTTCTAATCCTGTCAAAATCGAATGAATAATGCACTGGATGAATACGACCTCATATGCGCCGTCGTTAAGGTTGGCATAACAGCACGTTACATGTACGCGACGTCACTAAACATCAATGTAGTGTCATCACACTATGGCGGACGTCGGTAATCGAAGTGAGTGATGTACTAAAAACCCACGCTCAGAAATGGAAGATATGCAAGAAAAAGAATCCTACATGGGTGTGAGGGGTGGATAGAAATATCCGTCCCTCGGGATCACTATCCGGCATCACTCGGCAAGCCTCGTGATGCCGGATCGTGACCCGCAGTGTGGATTTGTTTCCATCACCCCTCACATCCATGTAAGATTCTTATAATATTTCCCGATACCAGAGTTGATCTTTGTTGATACAGGAACTTATTTTTGAAAGCGGTACACCATCTTTGATATTTTTAAAAATAATCAGAAGCAATCTCATTTTTAATGACAGATTCCATCTGTCTATTCGTGCTGTGCTGCACGTTTAAAGTAATTCAGGCTTTTTATTCCGGCTTTGACCGCCATAGAAATATCAGTCCGCACAAAATGTAGTCCGTTTGGCGCAGTAATCAAAATTGTACAAGCGTATTAGTTATCCTGTAAGCGTAATACAAACTTTTGAAGCAGACGACTTGACGATTCAGCATTTCATACGAGTCATCTGCATCATGCGATCAATGCGGCGTCTGCTCAGCAGTCTGCTCAGGTTTAACACTGTTTTCTAACAGTGCTGTCAATTTTTAGTCCTTAAAGACCAGCCTGCTGTTGGAACAGGTCAGCTGTAGACAAGAATATTAATGGGTTTTCTTTCTGACTTTCGAGGTCAAGTTTAGGTCAGTTACAACTTAGGTGTATATTGACTTTGCGAGAAGAATTTGCAAAGAAAGGCTGTCCCTTTCAACCCTGGAATATGGTACAGATACTTAGTGTAGGTCCTGTGATATAATTCTAGTTGCCATATATTTAGCAGAATGGACAAGCCCAACTTCAGTGATGGAAGAGTGCACTCCAGAAACCCAAGGCAATGAATAAATCAAAGCACTGACAACACTCATGCCGATTGTCTCTAAATGCAGGCTGGACATCAACGGGGACTTGGACTGATTCGTTTAAACTTAATATGTTAGTAACTTTTTTCGTGTATAAAATAGCCACAGTGAGATCGGGGTATTCCATAAGACGGAAGAGGGTTATCCTGGAATCATAGGGTGAGCTTGGCAAACAGCGTAGACCAAGATCAGACGCTGCCGAACGCGTCCTCTTATCAAAATCTTCACTATTTGTTTGGAATTTCAGAGTTAAATGAAACAGTTTAAATCTCAGCCAAGGCCTATTACTTCAACCTACACCCCACACTCTCAGTGCTTTGATTCTGAAACCAAACGATTACAACACGCTTATGCACCATGCCCTTTAGCTAAAAAGCTTAAATCACTCAACCGTGACGTCTGGTTACCAGTCCGGCCACGTCGATCCTGTGCACCACCCTCACACCAGCACGGATAGAAACCACATGTTCATGATCAAACTTTTGATGTTTAATGTAAGGTCCTACCTAGAAAAGAAGAAACTGAAATCTGTTCTCAAAAAAGCATTTAGTGAGAGTGTATTGCAACATTTTTCATTAAAGGATCGTAAGCGTGCCCCTGGACAGTTAGAAGCTGGTCGGAAAGCGGATGACGTTGACTCTGATTTTGGGTGCCACATGTGTGTGATCTATCGTCTATTGGAGCGACATCTTACTATATACAGAAGACGCTAGTGGACGTCGACATAGCGGAAGACCGACGTCAGTACGTCAAGATCGATTCGACCGTCAGACGCATATGCGAAACTGCTGCACTGTACCTGTAGATAAACAAGGGGTCTCAACTACCGACTAATAAGCACTGACACTGATCGTCGCCCTTTATGCGATGCACGTTTGAGAGCTAGACGTCCCTGTCGTGACCAAAGTTAACGCGTCGGCACAGTACGGAACACTTACGCTAGTGCATGAAATACGTAAATTGGCGTCTAAGCAACTGACATATGCGTTTCAGTGACAAATCGCACTTCAGCGTGAATCACGCCGTTCGTTCCAGGTTGTTTCGACGTATAGGTGTAAGGCATGCCGAGGTGACGCGTGCGTAACAGAGCATGACATATCGGGTTAAATAAGCGTAATTGTGTGGCGAGCTATTGCTTGTAGTAAGCGAACGCAGCTTAGTGTAATTAAGAACATTCTAGATCATAGCTGAGACGTGGATTGAACAGCGAAACGTTACACCAGTCAAGTGCTTCGGCCTCACATGGTTTCATTTATTTGTTTACGCTCAGAATCCGGAATATCTTATCCAGCAGGTTTACGAGCGGGCTCATAGTGCTTTTCTTACTCAAAAATGTCTTCAAGCCAATGGAATTCATGTACTGGACTAGCCAGCCTTTCTCCTCCGATCTCTTTCCCATAGTGTATCTTTGGGTAGAGGTGTCCACAACCGACCAGAAAAAAACTGTTACTTATGGACAGTAGCATTGTTAAAACTTGAATTTTAATGTTTGGTTTTGAAAACGTAAATAGTTTCTTTCAAAAATTTGAAATATCGAGTGGCGTTTCATAATACCACCAGTCTATAGACAACTGCAAATATATCATATATTGGAATTTACAGAACTACCTTTCTAAATTTTAAGCTCTTTTTAGAAAGGTATTCTGTAAGTTTTCACAGTGTTATTATTTTCTCATAGAATCTGTCATTTCAGTGCTATTGGCGCTTGGATTT
The DNA here is from genome assembly GCA_963580285.1 of Lucinisca nassula. NCBI lineage: Eukaryota > Metazoa > Mollusca > Bivalvia > Lucinida > Lucinidae > Lucinisca > Lucinisca nassula. The sequence goes on along the minus strand of OY757027.1, from coordinate 26,305,872 downwards.
TCACAAGGGTCTATGGAAAAAACTTTAAATGTTCTCAATAAAAAATGTAACAGGCAAATCCGTTCTTGCTGAACAAATATACACAGCTCTATTAATAGAACGTATTAGCAACTCGTTTTAGAATCGTTCCGTGTAAATGTATTCAACTGTGATATTAGTGACCTTAATAAGTTGGGTCAATCAGATGTCCCAACCACAAAAAATACAGGTATCACAAATTGTCTTCACATTACGAAAACAGGCCTTTACAAATACATTGTAAATTTTACCACCGAACAAAAGAGGCGGTTCTGACGAGTATCCACAATCTATATTTCAGAGCAGAAATAAGAAATATAAGGTTTACCCCTGTAAACCCCAGTTTTACTATATAAAAGCGGGTTTTAAAGGGTAAAAATTATATAGGCGTGATTTCGTGATGGAAAAATGACCCTTTTGAACATATCAAAGAATGCACTATGCCATGCGGATGTGTTTCCGTAATGAATCAATGCAAACGTGCTGGCGCAACTACTTTTACTTCCGTGATCTCGCCAAGTTTTATAAACATGTCCCTAATAAAAGGAAATTCTTAATATACGTGGTTGTTCAAGACATATCCCAATAATAGACATTATTCGCTCGTGACAGAAAACACTGTCAACGCGTTTACACCCTTTAACGCGTGTTTATCATGCAACAAAGCTGTTATATTCATTTACCAAATAAGTTTCCATTTACTGAAGGAAACGTGATATACAGATTTATTCTAGATTCAATCACAATAAAATATAATGTAATTTCTAAAACTCATTTAACATTAAGCAGCTTGAATGAAACGTAAACATGAGATGGATATATAAAAATGTGGGACCACAGCTGGTTTGAACACTGGGGATTGATGTAAACTGACGGTCGGTAAAACAGATCCGCAGGCGAAACACGAAAAACGATTGTTTTATAAGCAGATTACAATTACGATTTTTATCAAATCAAATAACAATAACGACTGTGTCATGAGAAGATAAAATTACGATTTGTTTTTTCTTTTATTTTTCCTGTGCTAGCAGTAGATAATAAAACGTGTTTTATAAGCAGATAATAATAACGATTGAAGAAGCAGAAACAATAACGGTTATTTTATAAGCAGATAACTATAACGACTGTTTTATAAGCAGACACAAATAACAATTCTTTTATTAAAAGATACAGATAACGATTGTTTTAAGATAACAATACCAACTGTTTTATAAGCAGATAAAAACATAGACTGTCTTGTAAGCAGACGTTAATAACGATTGTTTTATAAACAAATAACAATAACAATGTTTTATAAGCAGCTGGCAATAACGACTGTTTTATAAGCAGGTAATGTAACAATATAATAACGATCGTTTTATAAGCACATAACAATAACCATTGTTTAATAAACAAATAGCAATAACATTTTTATAAGCAGATGGCAGTAACGACCGTTTTATAAGCAGGTAACAATATTATAACGATCGTTTTATAAGCAGATAACAATAGCCATTGTTTTATAAACAAATAACAATAACATTTTTATAAGCAGATAACAACAACGATTGTTTTATAAGCAGGTAGCAATATAAAAACGATCGTTTTACAAGCAGAATAGCCCATATAAAGTTACAAGTACCCACAAGCAAAGATACGGAAAATAGTACATACGCTTAAAAAAACATTTTCTGTGCATTAAGTTGAGACGTAGGGAATGTTCATTCCATTGACTTTTAATCGTGAAGCAACAGGCGCCATATCACATAATATGTGTATATTCGTTTGTTTGGTTTGAGGTTTAACGTCCCGTCAATACTGTTTAGGTAAGTTTGAAGACGTTGTTTCCAATTGTGTTGGACTATTACCCGGCATGCCTGCCACCCAAGGTAACCAATAGGGATTATATGCATGGATCGACCGACTGTCTTGAGGTGTAGGTGCTCATTGAAACCGCCTATGTCTTGGAACAGAAAACAAGAAAAAATAATGTATAGCTCCGTAAACCCAAGTTTTCTCTATATAAAGTGGGGTCTAGAGGGTGTTCATGTCACGGACTTGTTCACGTAATGGGTTAGTGCATTTGCATTTGCTGTTAATGCTAGAGGTCCCGGGCTCGATCACCGACAGTGGTGATAAAAGTTTGGTGTCCGAACGTGCTCCATTGAAATCGCATTTTTTAGGGATTAATGTCATAAAGCGCACCGTCTTTGGAATCGGGACGTTAACTTGAGGCCTCTATGTGCAGGTTAAATATCCCTACCGTAATTACATGTACATGATTACTGAATAGGCTTTCTCCTGTACCTTGCAAATCGGAAGTGTCCTCCTAAGGGGAGTTAAGGCGTAATGAGAGAGAGAGAGAGAGAGAGAGAGAGAGAGAGAGAGAGAGAGAGAGAGAGAGAGAGAGAGAGAGAGAGAGAGAGAGAGACAGACAGACAGACAGACAGACAGAGAGAGAGAGAGAGAGAGAGAGAGAGAGAGAGAGAGAGAGAGAGAGAGAGAGAGAGAGAGAGAGAGAGAGAGAGAGAGAGAGAGAGGGAGAGAGTTCTTTGTCACGGTTTCCATCAGCAAGCGTTATAATATTCCTAATGAGATCACATCCCTCATGGCAGACCAAATCCAAAATAATTATTAGCCATTCTAACAGAAGTTCAATATGGCTTCAGCCATCGACTTCCATCAGTCAATCCCTAGTTGTGGAAATGCTACAATTGATAGTTACTTATTATAGTCATAAGACATGGTGCGTGCGATGAATGTCAACTACAGACTGCAGCAGCAATAACAAGAATCAAAGCACTGATAGTACTGGTGGGACGATTGTTTTTGGGTCATTAAGCTAACACACCTGTCTGACATAGTGCATTCTTTCATATCTCCAAAATGACTACTTTTCCGATGAAAGTATGTACTATTTTTTTTTTCTAATTTATACTCCAAACACGGGTTGTGGGTGCGTTCTAACGAGCACCCACAACCTATGTCTAAGAGTAGAAATAAGAAAAGTAATGTATACCTCTGTAAATCCCAGTTTTCTCTATATATGGTGGGGTTAAGAGGGGTGTTCATTTCCCCGAGTTGTTAACATGATGTGTTGGCTTCAAATGGTCCTAATACGGGTGAAAGGGAGATAGAAAGAACGGAGAAAGAGTAAACTGAATGAAAGTATAGAATCAGACGAAAAAAAAAACACTCATCCTATAACCACCCTTACAATTACGCGTACCGGTTACTAGGGCGGCCCCGCCCATCGGGACTTGAAGAAATAGATGGGCTGCAGGATGCGTCCACACATAGCTGAAACCGACCGCATACGAGTACCGGTAAACCGCAAAGAGGATCTAAGTCTGCCCAGGCAAAGCGGTGCGAGTCGGATCGTCCATGCTCATACGCCCTATTGGTTTCATTGGGCGGCAGGGATTGAGATGTCATTTCATCTCAATGTCGGGTAAAAGTCCCACAAAATTGGAAGCAACGTCTCCAATATGATCTGTACAGTGTTGATAGGGACGTTAAACCTCAAATCAAACAAACAAAATACACACCTGTCTGACATAGAGCTTTCTTTCATATTACCAAAAAAGCTACTTTCCCGATGAAAATATGTGATATTATTCTTATTTATACTCCAAACATAGGTTGTGCGTGCTCTTTAGAACCGCCTCATTGAGGCAGTTCTAACGAGTACCCACAACCTTTGTCTTAAAATAGAAATACATGTAAATAACGTAACCCCCTGTAAACGCCAATTTTCTCTATACCATTACAAGACACGCCTATACAAATATATTGCCAATTTTTTGGCCAAAAATTAGAAATTTTAAGATGAAAAATTGTGATATTTTTCTTATTTCTGCTCAAAATATAGATTGTGGGCACTCGTTAGAACCGCCTCATCGGGCGGTTCTTACAAGTACCCACAATCTATATTTTAGAGCAGAAATAAGAAAAATAAGGTATACCCCCGGAAACCCCAGTTTTACTATATAAAAGTGGGGTTCAAGGGGGTCAAAATTATATAGGCGTGTTTTCGTAATGTAACATATAGTGTAGGTTGAAAAATGGTCCTAATACGGATGAGAGAAATAGAAAGAAGGGAGAAAGAGGTAAATGAATAAAAGAGTAGAATCAAACGAAATGAAAAAAAAAAAAACCCTTTCATGTAGGCCCTGTTGCAAGGATAGCAAACCTTGCCCGACTGGTATAGCCGATATCAGTTGGACGCCCAGGTGACTTAAAATGCGTTTATCTCCTGAATTACTGAACTGTGAGCAAACAGTGTAGACAATGACCGGATGCCCGTCATATTAGGATCTACACAGTTTGCCAAAGCCAACACACTATTACAGTCCAATCCTCTTAAGCAACGCCCTGACCTTACAGCGATAAACATCACGTGAACAAGTCCGTGAAATAAAGACCCCCTAAGCCCCACTTTATATAGAGAAAACTAGGGTTTACGGGGGTATACATACTCTTTCTTATTTCTGCTCCAAGACATAGGTTGTGGGTACTCGTTAGAACCGCCTCACTGAGGCGGCTCTAACGAGCACCCTCAACCTATGTTTTGAACATTTATAACAAAAATATCAAAGATGTTCATCAGAAATGTAGCCATTTTGGAGATGTAAAAAATGCACTATGTCGCACGGGTGTGTTATCTTAATGATATATAGTGTGATATTTACTATAAATACCCGATATCTGGAATTCTTACAAACAAGTGTTACCCAGGTTGTAATCAACTACGAAAAGCTAATATGCTTAGTAATTTTGAGTCGATTGACAAACAATTTATGTAGAAAATAACTATGCTATACTTATCGTTGCGAGGTTAGCCTGTTGCGTAAGAGGGTTATCTATAGAATCTGGACTGGAATCACGTGTTTGGTTTGGCAACAGTGTAGACCCATATCAGACGCCGATTTTTAAAGTTGTCACCCATTTCCATTTTAAGGGGAATGGTTACATCTAGCAGATTCTACCGTCATTTTTCACAGGGAGACAAATTTCGGGACTTCCTGTTCGCTTTTCTGTAAGCCCTGTCCCACGAAAAAAGGGGTCCGCTCTTAGAGGAAAGTATTTGCTCCTCAGGAGCAAATTCTTTTCTTTATGGGTTGACCCCAGTTGACATGGTAGACAAAAATACTTGTGCAGGATTAGCCTCCCCTGAAGGTGTACCCATTCTCCTTAATAGCTGACCCTTATTGACATAGGGGACAAAAATACTTTTGCGGGAGTTGCCTCCCCTGAAGGTGTATCCATTCCCCTTTAGGGTTCACCCTTATTGACATGGGAGACAAAATGGTTGTGCAGGATTTACCGAACCGATTCCCCTTAAATAGATGCAACTCTCCATTTTCGTGAGTTTTCATGCATCCGCATAATGTTGCAAGAGTATTTTAGAACTCGTAAAATGGCACTGAAATTGCATGCTATAAACGTATTCGTAAAACTGGTCGCCGGAGATATTTCCAGCTCATTAGCAACAAAATATCCTTTTTTATGCAACTGAACTGCGATGCTGGCACCGCAGATTTGTTCAAGCAGAAAACAAACGCCCATGCGACATGCAATATGCCTGCATACTAAACAACAAGACACCAAAGCAGAGGCGGTTATTCGAAAAAAAATAAGGCTCAGTTTGTATAATTGAATTTGGATATTGAAGAGCCGACACATTGGTAATTGGTTCTTAACGTTCTTCCAGCCAGGCGAAGTCGTAGCGATTGCGGCCTTACGTTGACCCTAACGCATCATGAAAACACGCTTATATATTTTTGAACCCCACTTTCATATAGTAAAACTGGGGTTTACAGGGGCAAACCTTATTTTTTTGTTTCATTTCTGCTCTTAAATATAGATTGAGGGTACTCGTTGGAACCGCCTCGATGAGGCGGTTCAAACGAGTACACACAATATATATTCGAGCATAAATAAGAAAAATATGCGGCGATAAAGATTTCAATGTATTTGTATATAGGCGTGTTTTTTGAAATCGGGCAACCGTCAGGCACCTACCGGGCAATTATCGGACCAAGATCGATACATATGGGTTGGCAGCGTCTATCAATGTTCATCTTATGTTGGCCCACAGTTTTGTGCTGGCGGGCGACGTTTTTTGTTCTTTAACCCATTTTATACCAGAAACCCAAAAGCGGATAATTGGTAAATAGTGCGGGCCCAAATCAGACGCCACAGAACGCGGCGTCTGATCAGGGCATACACTGTTTGTGAAACGTTAGCCAATTTCCAAATAATGTTTGAAGAAAACACAACCTGACACCCCTTAATTTTGGAATGATCTCTTGGTATATATAAGGAGGAAGATTCCATTTGGTACAAACTGGGTTAAATGCAGCCAGCAAATAGGCTTTATTGCATGAAGCAACCTCATCACGTGAACAAGTCCGAGAAATGACCACCCTCCTAAACCCCGCTTTATATAGGGAAATCTGGGGTTTACGGGGGTATACAATACTTTTCTTATTTCTGCTGCAATACATAGGTTGTGGGTACTCGTTAGAACCGCCTCAATGAGGCGGTTCAAACGAGGACTCACACTCTATGTTTGAAGTAAATATAAGAAAAATATGACGGATTTTCAGCGGAAAAACAGCTATTTTATGCACAATATTTTTCTTATTTCTGCTGCAATACATAGGTTGTGGGTACTCGTTTGAACCGCCGCAATGAGGCGGTTCAAACGAGCATCCTCAACCTAAGTTTGAAGTAAATATAAGAAAAATGTCAAGGATTTTCAGCGGAAAAACAGCCATTTTGAAGATATAAAAGAAAACACTATGTCGCACGGGCGCGTTATCGTAATGTCATAGGTTTCTCTATAAGCCTGCGAACAGCAAACGGCATGATTGAGGCTGCGTGTATGCGCATGCTCGTTGGATCCCTTGCTGGTCTCGCATGCGGTGTGTACCTTTTCTACTGAAACAGCTGATTGCTTCTGTTTGCTTTCCGAGATTTTCAAGACTCACTACATTACGTAAACACGCCTATACAAAATTTCAACTCAAAATATAGATTGTTGGTAGCACGTCGAATCGATATCTGCCCAACAAAGGTCCGTATTGGGATATGAGTGAGTTACGTCTCACCAACAGCTAAGGTCATACTGAGACGGGACCTCGGTTTAAAGACTCATTCGAAAGTCTGGAGAAGTCCGAGATCTATCCTGCGACCCCTGATTTACAAGGCCAGTCGCATAACCACTACACCATTTGATTTGATTTGTTTGATCTGAGCTTTAACGTCCCCGTCAACACTGTAAAGGTCATTTTGGAGACGTTGCTTCCAGTTTTGTGGGACTTTTACCCGACATTGAGATGAAATGACATCTCAAGCCCTGTCACCCAATGAAACCAATAGGGTTTATTAACATGGACGGTCCGCCTCGCACCGCAGTTCCTGGACAGGCTTAGATCCCTCTAAGCGGTTTACCAGTACTAGAGTGCGGGCCGGATTCAGCTCTGCGTGGAAGCATCATGCAGCCCATATATTTCTCCAAGCCCCTATGGGCGGGGGCAAAACCACTACACCATGGAGGCTTCTACAGGATGGGATATGACCTCAATGGTGTTGACTGGGCTGTTAAACAAACAGTGGTGAGAATATATTCCAGTTGCAGCTATCCTCTTAAGAAACTAAAATAAATGCATCTTTTCCTAGTCATTAACCTAATTAGGGACTTAACTCGTTAATTGCGTGAGGGAAGTCAAACCATTTTCAGCACTTCCTCTCCTTATCAGAAATAATGTAACGTAATTAAGAAATGGTTGCTAGGAGTGATAAGGTTCCTTAGCCCATTACAAAAACACGCCCATACAAATACATTGTAAACTGTCAATGCTGTCAATGCTCTGATTAGGGGAATATTACGAAAAATTACCTTTTCAAATATACTGAAAAAAATTACAACCAAAAGCTGCTAACTTTCAGGTAAAAATTCTAATATATTTGTTATTTCTGCTCAAAATATAGATTTTGGGTACTAGTTAGAACCGCCTCGATGAGGCGGTTCTAACGAGTACCTACACTCTATATTTTAGAGCAGAAATAAGAATAATAAGGTTTACCACTGTAAACCCCAGTTTTATACATGAAAATGGGGTGTGTGTGTGGGGGGGGGGGAGGTCAAAGTAAAATAGGCATGTTACCGTGATGTTCTGCATCTTGCATAATCATTTTACAGTGAAAACTCGAAAACTATATACTGATAGCCCGTTTACCATTAAATGCTAATTCGAACTCATTCTTGGGTATCTAGATCCATGAAAGAATGCTGCCGATTCGGCGGGGATCGAACCCGCAACCGCCTGTACACCTGTTAGACGCGCCTCCGACTGCGCCATCGAGGTCGTCCAAACAGTCATAGGAAGTGAGCGTAAGGTTGCTTTTATGTCCCCGGCACTTTTTGTCAAGGGTGAGAATCAGGTTATCAAATATGTCTTAAAAGGGAAGTAAGGAATACACCACAGAATTGAGAAATATGGAGCGTACATGTTTGTTTTTTGGCCAGACTAACTAGTTTCGGCCAATTATGCCTCATCAGTGACCCTCAAATATTTTCAAAATTCCACAATGGAATCAATGACCCCAAAGGACAAGGAAATATAAACTACACCATGATGTAGGACAGGGAGGCGTTTTACGGCACCACACATCCCCAGCCAGACACCAGCTGTAGTGACGTCAAATCAAGCCTGTTACATGTAACAAGTCCGTATATTCCATACCATTATAAAAACCCAACTTTCTAGAGAAAAGTTTGGTTTACAAGGTATTACACTATTTGAAGCAGAAACAAGGCATTAAAATATCGAAAATCATCACGAAAACACCTTATACAATTTTTACCCCATTGAACCTCACTTTTATGTAGTTAAACAGGGGTTTACAGGGGTAAACTTTACTTTTCTTAATTCTGATCTAAAATATAGATTGTTAGTACTCGTTAGAACCGCCTCGATGAGGCGGTTCTAACAAGTACCCACAGTCTATATTTTGAGCAGAAATAAGAAATATATCAGAATATTTACCTGAAAATTTTCAGTTTTGGTGGTAAAATTTTCAGTATATTTGAATAGGCGTTTTTTATAATATTCCTCTAATCAAAGCACTGGCAGCGCGGGTGGGTCGATTGTCTCTGAGTGTAGGCTTAAAATAATGGTTCTGAACGGGGACTTAGACTGTTTCGCTTAACTCTTAAATGCCTGTTCGGTGAGGAAACAGTGTAGAACCAGATCAGACGCCGCGTTCTGCGGCGTCAGATCTGGGTTTACACTATTTGCCGATTCCAACATATACTTCCAGCCCACATTAGGAAAACACGCCTATACAAATACATTGTAAACTTAACTGCCGAAAAAAACAAAAATTTTAAGATGAAAAAATTGTGATAATTTTCTTATTTCTGCTCAGAATATAGATTGTGTGTACTCATTAGAACCGCCTCTTCGAGGCGTTTCTAACGAATATTTTGGAGCAGAAATAAGAAGTATAAGGTTTACCCCTGTAAACCCAAGTTTTACTATATAAAATTGGGGTTCAAAGAAGTCAAAATTATATAGGCGTGTTTTCATGATGAGACCCTATAGATATGCTCTTTCGCAAAACTCAGATCTCACAGCAATAAAAATAACACAGCTGTATTCTATAAATGACCGATACCTTGATTTTCTACTTATCTGCGATAGTCACGAGGACAACAACAACGAAAAGCTACTGCGCTTAGTGAGTTTTGGTCGACTGATACATGTAAAAAATCGACCTAGAAGTTCTGAATACAGTAAGATTCCGCTATTAAGACCACCTAAAATTAAGACTAATTCTGCTTTAAACAGCTTATTTTGGAATGGTGCAGCTATTTTTTTTCCTTTGTGCTTTCCGCATATATTGTTCCCCTGGTCAGGGACCACCTTTGGAACTGTTCAAAAGTGGTCTCAAAGACCACTTTTGAACAGTCTCAACAGTGGTCTTAATAGAGGAACTTTACTGTATATGAAAAGCACCAATATGACACTCGGAATAACAACAAATGTACTCCCACTTTTGAACAGTCCCAACAGTGGTCTTAACAGAGGAATATTACTGTATATGGAAAACACCAATATGGCACTCGTAATAACAACAAATGAGCCCCGCCAAGCGAATTTGTGTCTTCGAGCATTCCGTCATGACACATTTTAACTGCGCATGCCCAGCCATTCAGAGGGGCCAGGGATATGGCTTTCTGTCTGAAGGTTCCTCTTGAGTCATTGCTTGTATGAGCGAGCAGCGAAGGTTCTGGCGAGACTGCGCGGATGCGCAGGCTCGCCTGAACCTTCGATGCTCGCATAGGCGATATGTACCAAAATCGCTTGACGGGGCCCAAATATACTTATGTTCAAGAAACAATCAGGGTTGTTTAAGATTGTCATGCAATATTATTATTTAGCTCAATTAATACAAATACAAATCTTGTTACAGTCTAATAAACACGAAAAATAGTAATTGTCAAGCGCACCTTAACTAGAAACACGCAATGTAGACACGTAGTGGATTATATACACTTGGACAAAAGTAAACCATCGTATGCGATATACATATGTCCGGTAGTCAGAACGCTCGGACTGGCGCTTCAGTTTGATGCTTTAACACTGAGCACAAACACAGTCTAAGCCATCACAAAAACACGCCTATATAATTTTGACCCCCTCGATCCCCACTTTTATATAGTAAAACTGGGGTTTACAAGGGTAAACTTTTTTTTCTTATTTCTGCTCTAAAATATAGATTGTGGGTATTCGTTAGAACCGCCTCCATGAGGCGGTTCTAACGAGTACCGACAATCTATATTTTGAGCAGAAATAAGAAAAATATCACATTTTTCATCTTAAAAGTTTCTTTTTGTCGGCGATAACGGTGGCAATGTATTTGTATAGGCGGGTTTGCGTAATGTTAGCTAGAAACACGCAATGTAGACACGTAGTGGGTAAAAAACAATCTTCTGCGATATACGTGTACGTATATGTCCGGTGGTCAGTACATTGAGGCGGCTGATTTTCAGGTGATAATTTGTGATATGTTTCTTATTTCAACTCACAACATAGGTTGTGGGTACCCGTTAGAACCGCCTCAATGAGGCGGTTCTAACGGGTACCCACAACCTATGTCTATTGGCAGAAATAAGGAAAATAATGTGTACCCCCTAAACCCCATTTTCTCTATATAAAGTGGGGTGTAAGGGGGTGTTCATTTCACGGACTTGTTAGCGTGTTATAACCTGCAACAATAGCAGGCCAAATGTAAATAATTAAATAAGGACACTTTGGTATAAGTTTCATTAAAACATCTGCGAATGAATACAAACTGTTGCTGGGAAATTAAGATACTGCATTCATTCACAAATGTGCTGATATTTTATTCATATTTCTAGTACTAAAACTTGCTATGTTTAAAGTAGAAGTAAAACAAAGATCAGGAATTGATACAATTAACTTACTCCACCCATAAAAGACACCAAAGGGAAAGAAATACAAACATTAAGCGACCAGACCGTAATAGAAACCTAAACAAAGGAAGGCCATAAGGACAGTTAATTTCCCACAAAATGGCCATATGGCCATCCAAAACCAACAGACACAAGTGATACACACAGTAAGTAACAAACAACAACATAAATAAATCGCTACAGACAAGCCTATCTAAATGATAAAAATATCGTTACCATAACACACCCGTGCGACATAGTGCATTTTTAATATATTCAAAATGGCTTCTTTTCTGGTGAAATTCCGTGATATTTTTCGTATTTATACTTCAAACATAGGTGTAGGCCCCGCCCATCGGGGCTTGAAGAAATAGATGGGCTGCATGATGCTTCCAAGCAGAGCTGAAACCTACCACACACGAGTACTGGTAAACCGCATAGAGGGTCTAAGCGTTCCCAGGCAAAGCAATGCGAGATGGACCGTCCATGCATATGAACACTATTGGTTTCATTGGGCGACAGGGCTTGAGACGTCATTTCATTTCAATGTCGGGTAAAAGTCTCACAGAATTGGAAGCAACGTCTCCAAAATGACCTATACAGTGTTGACGGGGGCGTTAAACCTCAAATCAAACAAACATAGGTTGCGGGTGCTCGTGAGAACCGCCTCATTGAGGCGGTTCTAACGAGTACCCACAACCTATGTCTTTGAACAGAAATAAGAAATATAATGTATACCCCCGTAAACCCCAGCTTTCTCTATATAAAGTGGGGTTTAGTTGGATGTTCATTTCACGGACTTGTTCATGTGATGTATAGTAACACGTCTGTTTCTTTCCAGGGGTATATGAATAAAACGTAGAAATAAGTCATTTAAATAGCATATTAGGATTTTTTTTTGCTGGAATCAAAGCCTTTATAGTGTTGTGGGGAAAATGAGGAATAATTTGATTTTTATTTCAAGAAAATAAAACGAAAACTTCTGTGTCCTCTAGAAATATCTTAACAGTGGTATTGCCTTTTTCTGATCTTAACAGTGGTATTGCCTTTGTCTGACGGCCCCCGCCCATAGGGGCTTGAAGAAATATATGGGCTGCATGATGCTTCCACGCAGAGCTGAAACCTACCGCACACGAGTACTGGTAAACCGCTTAGAGGGTCTAAGCGTTCCAAGGCAAAGCGGTGCGGGTCGGACCGTCCATGCATATAAACACTATTGGTTTCATTGGGCGACAGGGCTTGAGATGTCATTTTATCTCAATGTCGGGTAAAAGTCCCACATAATCGGAAGCAACGTCTCCAAAATGACATATACAGTGTTGACGGGGGCGTTTAACCTCAAATCAAACGAACAAACATAGGTTGTGGGTGCTCGTTAGAACCGCCTCATTGAGGCGGTTCTAACGAGTACCCACAACCTATGTCTTTGAACAGAAATAAGAAATATAATGTATACCCCCGTAAACCCCAGCTTTCTCTTTATAAAGTGGGGTTTAGTTGGGTGTTCATTTCACGGACTTGTTCACGTGATGTATAGTAACACGTCTGTTTTTTTTCAGGGGTCTATGAATAAAAGAGAAATAAATCATTTAAATAGCATATTATAACTTTTTTCTGGAATCAAAGCCTTTATAGTGTTGTGGTGAAAATGAGGAATGATTTGATTTTTATTTCAAGAAAATGAAACGAAAACTTCTGTGTCCTCTAGAAATATCTTAACAGTGGTTTTGGCTTTTTCTGGAAATCAAATTTGAAATTATTGCATTATCTCCATACCGGCGGAACAACAAAGCTCTTGATTACAAACGAAGCTGATAATACCGTGGGAACAACAAAGCTGTAGATTACAAATGTAGCTCATAATACCGGGGGAACAACAAAGCTGTAGATTACAAATGTAGCTCATAATACCGGGGGAACAACAAAGCTGTAGATTACAAATGTAGCTCATAATACCGGGGGAACAACAAAGCTGTAGATTACAGATGTAGCTCATAATGCTGGCAAGCCAGTGTCATGAGCGCCCCTGTTAACCCCACTTTTAATAGAGAAAACTGGGTTATACATTATTCATTTTACTCTTATTCATGACGTGCCCAATTCCGTGAAAATAACACCCCTCTAAATCCCCCATTAAACAGAGAAAACTTGGGTTTATTGGGTTATATATACATAGTGTTTCTAATTTCTGCTCCAAGACATAGGGTGTGTGTACTCGTTAGAATCGCCTCATTGATAGGTTGTGGGTACTCATTAGAACCGCCTGACTAAGGCGGTTCTAACGAGCATCCACAAACTATGTTTGCTGTATCAATAAGAAAAATATCACGGATTTTCATCAGAAAAGTAGCCATTTTGGAGATGTGAATAATTGCACTATGTCGAACGGGCGCTATGGTAATGTATGTTCCAAGATACAGGTCAGGTTACTGAGCATCGGTGGCCCCCGCCAATCGGGGCTTAAAGATATAGATCGGCTGCATGATGCTTCCACGCAGAGCTGAAACCAACCGCACACGAGTACTGGTAAACTGCTTAGAGGATCTAAGCCTGCCCAGGCACAGGGGTGCAAGTCGGGCCGTCCATCATTGGCTTATAAACCCTGTTGGTTTCATTGGACGACAGGGCTTGAGATGTCATTTCATCTCAATGTCGGTTAAAAGTCCCACAAAATTGGAAGCAACGTCTCCAAAATGACCTATACAGTGTTGACGGGGACGTTAAATCTCAAATCAAACAAACAAAACCCCAGTTTGCATAGAGAAAACTGGGTTATACATTATTTCCCTTATTTCTGCTCCAAGATCTAGGTTAGTGATACGCGTTGGAACCGCCTCATTAAAGCGGTTCTGGTTCTGCTGAGCACCCAAAACCTATGTTTTGAGCATAAAATAGAAATATATAACACGCGTTTATGTGAAAAAATGACCGTTTTGGAGATAGGAAGCAATGCACTATGTCACACATTGTGCTATCGTAAAATTAGAAGTTTTGGTTTTACGGCCCTTTCAAAATTATTTCACTCATATCGAGCCGATCATTAATCAGAGGTGAACGAAAACCGGAGTACCCAGAGAAAAACCATCTGACCTTCCGTTGCAGAACTTGGCGTCTCACAGGCGACCCGAGCGAGGCCCGTGTGAAATTAGTAGTACATGTTGGTAAAATCTGCTGAGAAATCCATAAACGCAAAGCCACCTAGATCTGAATTTGACATCAACTGACATTCCCACATATTATTTATTAACAGCCATTGCGATCAAAACTATGATTCGAGGAAACATGTCAAATTCACTCCGAATATATGATTTGTTTTTGTTTGATTTGAGGTTTAACGTCCCCGTCAACACTGTAAAGGTCATTTTGGAGATGTTGCTTCCAATTTTGTGGGACTTTTAACCGACACTGAGATGAAATTACATCTCAAGCCCTGTCACCCAATGAAACCAATAGGGTTTATTAGCATGGACGGTCCGCCTCGCACCGCGATTCCTGGACAGGCTTAGATCCTCTAAGCGGTTTACCAGTACTAGTGTGCGGGCGGGATTCAGCTCTGCATGGAAGCATAATGCAGCCCATAAATTTCTTCAAGCCCCTATGGGCGGGGGCCGGTATATGAGTATATACTTTACATACATGTGTACTTTATGCCGCCACCTACACTGGCCAGAAGAATATGCCACCACAGGTGTATCTCTAACACTGAAAATGCCATTGAGCTTTTTTAACCAACCCCCAAACGGGTAGTTGACAAACAGTGCCGGCCCAGATCAGACGCCGCACAACGCGGCGTCTGATCAGGGCCGCCACTGTTTGCAAAAAAAGTTCAGCTATTTTCAGGACAGTTTTTGATGAAAACACAACCTGATACTTCCAAATTTTGAAAGGACTTCTGCTATATATAAGTTGGAAGATTCCATTTGGTACAAAAAGGGTAATTGACCTATATTCTAGGGAGTCTGCTGAGGTTGTGGAATATAAGAATCTGATGTGGGGTTCTGTTGTAGATGAGCGTTTCCAACCCTCGGGATGACCGTGCTGAGCGGAACCTCGGCGTAGCCTCGGTTCCGCTCAGCACGGTCATCCCTAGGGTTGGAAACGCCCATCTACAACAGAACCCCATATTGGATTATTTTTCTTGCACAACACCTCCGGTTAGTTTTGACAGCTCGCACATGTATATTGCTTACAAAATAAAAGTAGTGCGGAAGTAGTTCCGGCAGTTGAATAGAATTGAAGCGCATTTATGTTAGTTGCCTGGGTCGGAACACCAGGGTCAGAACATGAATTTCTATCCCAGGGTAAAATCACGGATTTCCTTGTCTGGTGTGCAAGAAAATAGTATACATTGAAAAAGCCAAACGTAAAGATATATATTAATTTAATTATTCAGAAAGTTCCCAAAAAATTATCCATTTCATGACCGAGTAACGAATCGGCCCCCGCCCATCGCGGCTTGAAGAAATATTTGGGCTGCATGATGCTTCCACGCAGAGCTAAAACCAACCCGCACACGAGTACTGGTAAACCGCTTTGAGGATCTAAGCCTGCCCAAGCAAAGCGGAGCGAGAAGGTTTACCAGTACTCGTGTGCGGTCGGTTTCAGCTCGGCGTGGAAGCATCGTGCAGCCCATCTTTTTCTTCAAGCCCCGATGGGCGGGGGTCTCATGTCAACGCATTGTAGTCATACGTGAGGAAACCGGAGTACTCGAGAATATAGTAGAAAATCTACTGATCATGGACAACCAACTTCTAAATAGCATATTTGCCTTTTATACCGCAATCAGGCATTCTAGTAACCTAATAAAGGGGGTCGAATAACTGCACGCTATAATTGGAAGTGGCCTATACTACCTTCTACTGACCTATAATACGTCTAGTGACCGTTTATAGACCGGACCTACTTTTCAGGTCACTAATTTGCAAATGTAAACAATAATGTGCAACTTTTTATACATGTGAAAACAACGAAACGGCAAGTTCAAATCATTGCAATATTTATTTGAACAGATTTTCATAAATTTCAGCTTTATTCTTACCTTCTCGGCCTTTCCTTGTTTGAATGGCCCGTTGGAAAAATTGCGCACAGCTACTGCAGTTGCGTCTCAACGTCGAAAATAATTTCTAAAGATAAAATAAATTATTTATTTGCAGATTTTCATACAGAATGTAAAACGCTAAGAAACATTTATTCGAGCGTCGATGTTGTTTCCTACGTCTTTGTGGCGCGGTGACGTCAGAAACTTTGCACTCGTTGGCGTCACGTTATACTACGTGTGCGCGCCAAAGCACTGGGTGTCGTTTAACATGCCACAATGTCTGCTGTTTTTTTTTTTTTTTTTTTTTTGCTTAAATTTGCTTACTTAATGCAAACCCCCTTGATTGTTTTGAATTGCGGTATATTCTAAATGCATGATTAGTGTCTTTAATAATAAAATATAATAGGTTCGCCGCGACAATTTTATAGGGGCTCGCTAAAGCTCGCCCCTATAAAATTGTCTAAGGCTCACCGATTATATTTTATAACCATGTATTTACTATATTGGGGTGGTTCTATCTATGCTTGTACATGTAGACTTGCATCAGAAATATTCATCTTAAAATTGTCATTTCAGCCAAAAAAAAAAAAAAAAAAAAAAAAAACATTTGCAAGAAAACCTCTCTTCTGGGAAGCTGGTTTTGTGTTAGTGAGTTGATCAGTTAAGCACCAACCGGCATCCTCAGCCACACATACTAGCAATAGTCTTGAAATTTACGATAACACACACGTAGCGTAGTATAGGGCTATGCTATTCGCCTAATAATGGGGATGGGGTGTGTATATGGGGGGGGGTCGTTGATTCGATCCTCGGCTTCTCCAGATTTTCCGTTGAATCTTTCAACCGAGGCCCCGTCTCTGTATGACCTTAGCTGTTGTTTGGACGTCAAACTCCAACACACACACAAACAACACATCCGCAAGGAGTGCTTTTTTCCTATCTCAAGACGGATTTTATTTTTTTGTTATGAACAGTTGTGATAAGAAACTTATGTTCACTCCAAACATTGCCGGATTGGGGGCGCTTGTTAGAACCGCCTCACTCTTCGGTAATGTTATAGTTAAGGCGTAACTATACCTAATTTAGTGACACAGAGGCCTTTCTGATTTTTAATCTTCATCAGTGTGTCTCAACCCCAAAGTTCTGAAACCGAAACCGATGATGGACAAGACCCGTCAAACACAGCACATCCCACTCCGAGCACACACCGACCGACGTAGCTCGCGAGACAGGTCAACTGGAGGCATCAGGCAAGAGACGCCCACCCGCAGACTTATAGGCGTCCCTCACCGAGCCAACATCAGCAAACATGGTCCACGCTCCACGGAAGTCCCGGGCATCGGGAAGGAGATGTCTAAAGTAGCGAGACTTGCAAAATTTAAAATATAACAAAAAGTGGCAACCAAATCCGCTAAGATACATGTTTTACTGGGTATAATATTTGGTATAAACTTAAAGTTTGCAACTGAGAAATAGCTGTGGATCTATGAATGCATGGTTACTGAAATACATGTAATTGAGAGATTAGTTTCCCAAAGAAGGTGCAGACAGATCTAACGTCGCGCGACAAAATACGTGACGTCAGCGTCGAAAATGACGTCATTAACGTCCTCGTGGCGAGTGAACGGTATCAGCGTCAATTCTCGTACAGTTCATTAATTTTCAATCATCTGGCACTGGAAAAACTGACCACAGAAGTAGATTTCGAGAAAAAAAAGTAGTCCCAAACAGTGAAAAATAAAATTGATATCAGTCACTGTTTCAAACAGTAACAATATCGTTTTCGATTTCACTGAGAAATCTCTATATTTCATTGAAAAGCATGTAAGAAAGTTTTACATTGTGAAAAGATACATGTATGGCATGTTATTTTAACAGTAGCAGCAGCCAAAGTCAGGTATATAATAAAAGAAAACACTACTTCTGTTCGATAGATACAAAAGTATTTCATATTGTGTGTTGAAAACATTCAGAAATTGCACTCGTGCTTCGCCCGCGAGAAAAAGCTGATGTTTTCAACACAATCAGCGAAATATTTTTATAGAGAACTTGTACTTATCTTCCGTGTGACCCATTCTTTCATGGATAGAACCATACAGTACTAAGCAATTTGGCTAAAGTCTCTTGCTCAAGGAAACATACGTGGCGCTAGCGGGGATCGAGCCGGATACCTCTCGATCTCAAATCCGATGCATTACCATTGCACCACAGCGCTCCACAAGCAAAACCAGCCTTTGGCGAGTTTCATAAATATCATAAATGACATGACATGAAATGACACCTTGTGTAAGATTCTGTTTATCTTAAAACGATTTTAAAACCAGACTTGTGTTGTTGTTTTTGGGTCGATTGTTTATCAATCGACCCAAAGTTATAAAGGACAAAACCTCTATTAGTGCTGGAGTCCACGTGACTATCACTGATTTGTAGGAAATCCAGGCCGATTATTTATAGAATTTTATCGCATAGAGGTCAGCGAGTCTGCGTAAAAAGGTTAACTGTAAAAACTAGGCTGGAATGATGGGTTGGGCTAGGCAAACAGTGTAGACCCAGATCAGACGCCGTAGAACGCGGAGTCTGATCAGGGTCTTCACTGTTGCTTAGAGTATATGAATTTAAGGGTCAGGCGCCGAAAAACGCAGCGTCTGATCAGGGTCTACACGGTTTGCTTTAAGTAAAGGAGTTTAAGGGATAAACGAAACAGTCCACGCTCAGGCCTATTTTCCCTACCTACACCCAGAGACCAACCAGTACTCTCAGTGCTTTGATTTTTTTGGGCAGAGAAGAATGGTCGTCACGAACAGCGCCATGGCTACGCGCCAGCTACATGTACCATGTGTTATTACACTAGTTGTCATATCAGATTTATCATATGACATCATTGATACATGTAGGCAGTGGATAACGTCGTGTAACCACACGTGTGATAACACTTTGGAGGGATTACGTAACGTCATGACGACGTCCAAGTAAATAATGCATGTTTGTGAAAAAAATGTCAGATTCAAAGGCGATAAAATCCAATTCAAAGTGGTCTTATCATTACGAAAACACGCCTATATAATTTTGACCCCCTTGAACCCCACTTTTATATAGTAAAACTGGGGTTTCCGGGGGAATACATTATTTTTATTATTTCTGCTCAAAAACATAGATTGTGGGTACTCGTTAGAACTGCCTCGTCGAGGCGGTTCTAACGAGTACCCCCAATCTATATTTTGAGCAGAAATAAGAAAAATATCACAATTTTTCATAATAAAATGTACATTTTTTTGGCGGTAAAGTTTACAATGTAGTAATATAGGCGTGTTTTCGTAATGGCCAAACAGAATCTTACGCTCGTGGCCATTTCATATGAAATACATGAAACGAGCATTCGTGAAATGACCCCTCACAAGTTCCTCTATTTATTCCATGACGTTAACCACCGAGTAACAGCGACTTATATGAGCCCCGCCAAGCGAATTTGTGTCTTTGAGCATTCCGTAATGACAAGTTTTGACTGCGCATGCCCAGCCATTCAGAGAGGCCAGGGCTATGGCTTTCTGTTTAAAGGTTCCTCTTGATTCACTGCTTATATGAGCGAGCAGCGAATGTTCTGGCGAGACTGCGAGGATGCGCAGGCTCGCCTGAACCTTCGCTACTCGCATGGGCGATAAGTACCAAAAACGCTTGACAGGGCCCATAGGATAAATAGAGGATCTTACATGAGTGGTCATTTCATATGGTATTTATGAAACGAGCCTTTGGCGAGTTTTCTAAATTTCATATGAAGTGACCACTCGTGTAAGATTCTGTTTATCATATGAAGATTTTAAAACCAGGGACCAGTTGTTGAAAGCAACGTTAGCTTAACGAGCTCGTTAGTGGTCAAATTGTTAACTGTTCTAGCAAGTTTAATGTTTAAAATTTTGGTATCGTTGCTGCAAAAATGAGAGCAGCTTTTGCGAATGCTCACATTTTTTCAGCAAAAAAATTAGCATATTTGCCATAATAAACGATCAAAGTTTTAACGATACGCTAACTAACGACGTCGTTAGTTTTAAACAACTGGCCCCAGATATTTTTCCAGAGGAGCGGAACAGAAAACAAAGGGATATCACGGACAGCGTCATGACGTTAGGCGCCAGCAACCATGTGTTATTATACATGTAGTAATATGCCCCCGCCCATCGGAGCTTGGAGAAATAGATTGGGCTGCATGATGCTTCCACGCAGAGCTGAAACGGAACGCATACGAGTACTGGTAAATTGCCAGGCAAAGTGGTGCGGGTCGGCCCGTCCATGCATTTTAACCCTTTAGGTTTCATTGGGCAGCAAGGATTGACATGTCATTCCATCTCAATGTCGGGTAAAAGTCCCACAAAATTGGCAGCAACGTCTCCAAAATGACCTAAATAGTGCTGACTAGGAGATTCAACATCAAATTAAACAAACAAAGCGTGTGGGCATTATTTTTATTACAATAGTGACGTTATCCGCTAAAGTCGGTGACGTTATGATAACGTTTCTCTTGCCGTGCATTAGGATAAAACATCCGTGTGGCATTTTTCTTTCTCTCATACTTCCTAATCTGTTACTTTTCTGATGAAAATTAGTGCTAGATTTCTTATTTCTGCTCCAAGCATACAATATATAGGTGCTTGTTACTTGTTAGAACCGCCTCATTATGGCGGCACTAACTAACAACTACATTTATTATATACCCAGAAAATGTCCAGTTTACTTTGAACAGAAGTCACCGGTCAATATTTTTCCTTATTATATACCCAGAAAATGTCCCGTTTACTTTCTACAGAAGTTACCGGTCAATATTTGTCCATACTGCCCGTAGTCAAGTTCATATTGCCCGTAGATAAGCAGTCACGTTCACAATAGAACTACTTTCAAATTTGGTCATTTCGATACTAAAAATCGGCAGCCATCTTGTCGTGCGTATCGACTGATAGAACGTAAAACAAAACGAATATAGGTTCTGACAAAGTGCATAAACCGCATTTTATGCTGTCAAATATGACCTACCTGCAATCTGTTTAGAATTTCAATACTTTCTTCTAAGAAATCAGGAGTATTTTGAAAGAAATATAACCGACGCTTCGGAAAAAATCGCGTCCTCTGTTGGGAAACGTCAATGTTTTTAATGACGTCACATACACCAACGTTAACGATGTCTTCACTTTGGCGCCATTGGGCGTGGTTTTACGACGTGTAGGGAGACACTTAACGACCATCATTATTTTCCATTTCAAACCTCTTAAAGATGTATAATCTGATTTTACGTTCAGAAATTCCTACCAGGCAATCCTGAATTCTAGCCGACATTTGAAATTTTTGGTATATAATAAAAAGGTTATTGACTTTATATTGTGAAATATTCGGCACTCGTTCATATGGCGAAGACGCACTCGCAAGCTCGTGCGTCCTTCGCCATATGAACTCGTGCCGAATATTTCACAATATAAAGTCAATATCCTATAATTATTATATACCCAGAAAATGTCCCGTTTACTTTCTACAGAAGTTATCGGTCAATATTTTTCCATATTGCCCGTAGTCAAGTTCATATTGCCCGTAGATAAGCAATCACGTTCACAACAGAACTACTTTCCAATTTGTTCATTTTGATACTAAAAATCGGCAGCCATCTTGTCGTGCGTATCGACTGAAAGAACGTAAAACAAAACGAATATAGGTTCTGACAAACTGCATAAAGCGCATTTTATGCTGTCACATATGACGTATACCTGCAATCTGTTTAGATGTTCGACACTGTCTTCTAAGAAATCAGGAGTATTTTGAAAGAAATATAACCGACGCTTCGGAAAAAAAAATCGCGTCCTGTGTTGGAAAACGTCAATGTTTTCAATGACGTCACATCCACCAACGTTAACGTCGTCTTCACTTTGGCGCCACTGGGTGTGGTTTTTCAACGTGTAGGGAGACACTTAACGACCTTCATTATTTTCCATTTCAAACCACTTAAAGATGTATAATCTGATTTTACGTTCAGAAATTCATACCAGGCAATCCTGAATTCTAGCCGACATTTGAAATTTTGGACATATAATAAAAAGGTTATTGACTTTATATTGTGAAATATTCGGCACTCGTTCATATGGCGAAGACGCACTCGCAAGCTCGTACGTCCTTCGCCATATGAACTCGTGCCGAATATTTCACAATAGAAAGTCAATAACCTATAATATTGCCCGTAGTCAAGTTCATATTGCCCGTAGATAAGCAGTCACGTTCACAATAGAACTACTTTCAAATTGTTCTACCTGCAATCTTTTTAGATTTTCAATACTCTCTTCTAAGAAATCTGGAGTATTTTGAAAGAAATTTTATATAATCGACGCTTCGGAAAAAATGGCGTCCTGTGTTGGGAAACGTCAATGTTTTAATGACGTCACATCCACCAACGTTAACGTTGTCTTCACATTGGCGCCGTTGGGTATGTTTTTTCAATGTGTAGGGAGACACTAAACGACCTTATTATTTTCCATTTCAAACCACTTAAAGATATATAATCTGATTTTACGTTCACATTTCTATACCAGGCAAACCTGAATTAGTAGACAGTTGAATTTTTGGGTATATAATAAAAAGGTTATTGACTTTTATTGTGAAATATTCGGCAGGAGTTCATATGGCGAAGGACGCACGAGTCAAAAACCTAAGTACAATCTATGATGCGGAACAGACTTATAAAGAATAACGTATAACGTGCAGTAAAATTCTTTTATTAGGACCACCTTAGGGACTGTTCAAAACTGGTCTTAGGACCACGTTTGGGACTGTTCAAAACTGGTCTTTAAGACCACTTTTGAACAGTACAAAAGGTAGCCTCCTTAACAGAGCACATCCGAATGCAACCTTCTAAGCATAATTTCTCATAATTTTAGGTGGTCTTAATGGCGGAACTTCACTGTATTACCCCTGAGAGCCCCTATTTCTCTATATAAAATGGGGTTTATAGTGGTAATTATTATATGGACTTGTGACCGGCCCCGATAGCTCTGTTGGTAGAGTGTCCGCTCCGGGGAACGGGAGGTCACGGGTTCGATCCAGGGGCCGCGACATACCAAAGCCGTTAAAAATGGTACTAGCTGCTCCTCGCTTGGCACTCAGATTTACGGGGTAGAGCTAGGACTGGTCGCCCATTGTCAGGATAATGTGACTGGATGTGGCACGAGCGTATCGTGTAATGTGTCTGGGACATGATACTTCAGTGAGGCAGCACTATAAACTGGAGCACTGAGCTCCCTGTCGCAACCGGACACAGTCGTGATATGACTGAAAAATTGTTGAAAGCGACGTTAAACCCGAATTCACGCACACACATATATGGACTTTTGTCTTAATGCAAGATATTGCCCTTTTTGCTGGGGTGGGGGGAGGGGCTGTCCATTTTCTTTTTTTTTTTTTTCAATCGACCAAAAATGACTAAGCACAGCGTTTCAGTGCTTATGTCCACGTGACTATCACTGATTTGTGGGGAATCCAGAAAACGGTTATTTATAGAAACTGGCCGAGCTACTTTTATCGATGTGAGGTCAGAGTGTTGCGTAGGAGAGATATCTATAGAAATATGTGTTGGGTTTGGCGAACAGTGTTGATCCGGATCAGACGCCACCGAAAGCGGCGTCTGATCAGGGTCTACACTGTTTGCTAACAGTACAGGAGTTTAAGGGTTGAACGAAACAGTCCCCGTTCAAGAGCATTACCCAGCCTACACTCAGGGACAAAAACCCACCAGTGCTGTCCATTAGGAAAACATGTCCGTGTGAAATAAAAGCATACAATATGGTGTCAGAAGTGACAAATTTTAGTTAAAAATGATAACATTGTTCTTATTTCTGCTTTCAACATAGATTGCGGGTCCTTGTTAGAACCGCCTCAGTGAGGCGGTTCTAACGAGTACCACCATCTATGTTTTCGAGTAAAAATAAGGCGGATAATGTATAATACCCCGTAAACACCACTTTTCTTTATATAAAGTGGGGTTTAGAGGGTCTTCGTGTCATGGACTTAGCGTGATGCTCGATTTTCTTCTATTTTGCGGCATTTGTCAGGATATATTACAAGCATCCCTGGGGATGAATATTAATTTTAATTATTAATTGTTATTACCATAGTTACGAAGATTCTTTAGTTTCTCATTTGTCTTTTAATTATTACAGGAAAATCTCAATTTCACATGCAATTGTTAAGCCGGCCTCAGTAGCTCAGTCGGATGCGCTTCTGACTGGTGATCAGGAGGACGCGGGTTCGCTACCTGCCGCGGTCGGCATCATTCTTTCGTGGAGATTGATAGTGAAATCTTTTCTACAGCCATTCTCTCCCTTCCTCTGATTCAAGAAGGGCAATTGTCAGTTTCTTGCGAAAGAATGTGCACTGTACTGGTTAACCACTTAAGTATAAGCCTGCCCAGGAAAGTATGGATAGGTAAACTGACTGGCTAAAATGACCCAAGTAGTGTAGACTGGGCCGTTAAACGGCAATACAAACAAACAAACAAAACATGTACATGTAATTGTTTGTTTGTTAGTTCATTTATTGTTTGTTTAGATTGTACATCCAACCAACAACTAAGCGCATATGGATAGGGTCCTCGGTTAAAAGTTTCATCCATCAGATTGTCTGAAAGAAGCCCGGAATCGAACCGCGGATCCCTGGTTAATTAGGAGAAATTTACATTTTGTTTGATTTGAAGTTTGAAATCCCAGTCAACAAAACACTATCTATTAAGGTCATATCAAGCCGATCAAGGAGAAAAATTTAACCACTAAACCGCGGAGAATCACGTGAACACATTTCGATAACACATCCGTGTGATATAGTGCATTTTGCAAACCTCAAAAAAGGTAATTTTTCTGATGAAAATTTGGGATATTTTTCTTATTTATACTCCAAACATAGGTTTGGGGTGCTCGCTAGAACCGCCTCATTGAGGCGGTTCTCACGAATACCCACAACCTATGTCTTGGAGCACAAACAAGGAAAATAATGTTTACCCCCGTAAACCCCAGTTTTCTCTATATAAAGTGGGGTTTAGGGGGTCTTTATTTCACGGACTTGTTCACGTGATGAGTCCGTGAAATGAACATCCCTAAACACCAGATTTTGTAGAGAAAACTTGGGTTAAGAGGGTATACATTATTTTTCTTATTTATACTCCAAGACATAGGTTGTTGGTACTCGTTAGAACCGCCTTAGTGAGTCGGTTCTAACGAGCACCCATAACATACAATGGAGCACCCATAACAAACATAGATGGTGCGTTACAACGCATAATGAAGTAATGTAGTAATTTCTTCATTTTGATTTTTTTATTTCATTATGCGTTGGCGTAGTCGACGCGAAATGAAGCAAAAATAATATTTCATTTCGCGTTGATATGCACCATATCGACGCAAAATGAAGTAATGATGGAAGAACATAGCTTTCTACGAAAGGAGACCAAAGACTTAGGAAGCAATACATGTAAATTCCAATATAAAGACTACATTTGAGACAGTTCAAAAGTGGACAAGAGCACACTGAATGTCGCAATCACAAAGAAAATGTAACTTTAACCTTCAAAATATGCTTTAAAAACAAAATTTGTCTTAATTTTAGGTGGTCTTAATAGCGGAATTGCATTGCATTTGATTATGTTAGCAGAGATAAAAATACGTCATAACGATTGGCTTATTGAACTGCATACTTTTATATAAACTTCTCACCACATGTTTTCAACCTTCCTCGCTCCTTTTCTGTTGATAATGCACCGTCATTCTACTGATAAAAGTCTCCACATGCATGTTTTAGCCTTAAATATTTGGGTGACTTTTGTTTCTGTGATGTTTGAAAAAGTGTGCCATCTCCCAAAGCAAAATACATGTGCATTTTTTTTCCATTTAGAACCGACCCCATACTGTCGACGCATATTCGCCCCGCCCATCGGGGCTTGAATAAATAGATGAGCTGCACGATGCTTCCACGCAGAGCTGATACCGACCGCACATAAATAATGGTTATCTACTTAGAATGTCTAAGCAAGCCCAGGAAAACTGCTGCGAGTCGGCCCATCCGTGCATATAAACCCTTTTGGGTTTAATTGGACGGCAGCGATTGGGATGTCATTTAATCTCAATGTCGGGTAAAAGTCCAACAAAATTGGAAGCAACGTTTCCAAAATGACCTAAATAGTGTTGACGGTGACGTTAAACCTCAAATCAAACAAACAAACTGTCGACGCAAAATGAAGTAAAATTAAGTATGCCACCTATCACCGCAAAATGAAATAATTCTTTCATTTTGCGCAAACCTCTTAGTATCGACGCATAATGAAGTAAAAACTACATTTTATTTCATTTCGCATCGACTATGCCAACGCATAATGAAGTAAAAATTTCAAAATGAAGAAATTACTACATTACTTCATTATGCGTTGTAACAATGGTGGTTACTCGTTAAAAGGTTGTGGGCACTCGTTAGAACCGCCTTAGTGAGGCGGTTCTAATGAGCACCAATAACGTATATCTAACGAGCACCCATAACTGCAGTACAGCTAGGGAAAATGTCACATATTTTTATCCGAAAAGAACCCATTTTGAAGATGTAAAATGTAAAAAAAATGCACTATATCGCACGGGTGTGATTTGTTTGTTTGTTTGTTTGTTTATTTGAGGTTTAACGTCCCCGTCAACACTGTATAGGTCATTTTGGAGACGTTGCTTCCAATTCTGTGGGACTTTTACCCAAAATTGAGATGAATTGACATCTCAAGCCCTCTCGCCCATTTACACCAATAGGGTTTATAAGCATGGACGGTCCAACTCCCGGCGCTTTACCTGGGCGGGCTTAGATCCTCTAAACGGTTTATCAGTACGCGTGTGTGGTCGGATTCAGCTCTGCGTGAAAGCATCATCTATTTCTTCAAGCCCCGATGGGCGGGGGCGATGCAGGGATGTGTAAGAAAAGAGGGGTTTGCAAGCGTGCATTATGAAACTTTGATCGCTCGAAGACCGTTGGTTCGTTAACATCACGAAAACACACCTACATAATTTTGACCCCTTTGAATCCAACTTTTATCTGGCAAAACTGGGGTTTACACGTATGTTATTTTCTTATTTCTACTCTGCAGTATAGATTGTGGGTACTGGTTAGAACCGTCTCGATGTCTTGGAGGAGAAATAAGAAAAATAATGTATATAAACGGAAACCCCACTTTCACCTATATATAAAGTAGGGTTTAGAGGGGTGTTAATTACACGATGCGAGCCGCATCAGAAGACACGGTTTGCGAACCGCATCAGAAGAGACGGTTCTAGCGAGCACCCGCAATCTATATTTAATGCAGAAAAGAAATGTTACAAATGTTCACAAAAAAACAAAACAAAAAAAAACTGCCATCTCTGAAGTCATGCAAGACAGCAGTACATGTTCATGTAAAGTCGACCCTCGTTATTGGCCCCCGCTCACCGGGGCTTGGAGAAAACTATTAGGCTGCATGTTGCTTTCTACCGCACATAAACCGCTTAAAGGATCTAGGCCTGCCAAAGGAAAAGACGCCAGTGCATACGTGTGCATGTATAAACCCTGTTGGTTTCATTGGGTGGCAGGTCTTGAGGGGACATTTCAGCCCAACGTCGGGTAAATGTCCCACAAAATTGGAAGCAATGTCTCCAAAATGACGTATATAGTGTTGAAAGGGACGCTAAACTTCAAAACAAGCAAAAATGTTGTATTCTTTCCTTAACATTTTAACGTTACAATGGCGTTGCCGTTGACAATGTCAAATCATGTATCTTGCCGTTTTTCGGCTATGCATTTGTTTGCAAATAGCCTTTTTATCACGAAAACACGCCTATATAATTTTACCCCCCCCCCCCCCTTAGAACACCACTTTACAGAGGAAAACCTTATTTTTCTTACTTCTACTCTAAAATATAGATTGTGGGTACTTGTTAGAACCACCTCGATAAGGCGGTTCTTACGAGTATCCACAGTCTATATTTTGAGCAGAAATAAGAAAAAAAATCACACTTTTTCAGCTTAAAATTTTCCTTTTTTCGGCGGTAAAGATGACAATGTATTTGTATAGGCGTGTTTTCGTAAATGCCTTGAAATAATCCCCAATAGGAGTAATATAATGTGTAGTTATGGACTTTTTTTCCTTTATCATTTAAAAAAGATGTAGATGACAATTGTAAGAATCTCCTCGTCGAGGCAATCCTAAAAAAATATTTCTATACATTTGTGTCTTGAGGATACTTATTTGTTATAGCATCGCCTAGCAAAAGCGATTCTAACAAATGCCCATCATATGTGATATGTTTTTGGGCATTTTTGAATATCGCATCTTCAACTATGTTACTAGAATCGACTTAATGAGGCGTTTAAAACAAACACTCACAATCTATATCTGACGTGTAGTGCCAACAGGTTTTGAAGTGAAAATAATGAAAAAAAAAAAAAAAAAAAGAAAAGAAAAGAAAAATGACCTTGTTATCCATGCTTGTCTCTCAACATGGGTATTCAACATCACGATAAAAAGTTCGTAAATGATTATGATGATGATGATGATGATGATGATGATGATGACGATGATGATGATTTCGTGTTTAACGACGCGTCATCCCTCTGTGTGGGCCATAAGCGCCAACGATGTATGACCTCCTTGAACCCCACTTTTATATAGAGTAAAACTGGGGTTTACTGGGTATAACCCTTTTTCTTATTTCTGCTCTAAAATAAAGATCCTGGGTACTCTTTAGAACGAGTACCCAGCAATCTATATTTTGAGCAGAAATAATAGAAATATCATTCATCTTAAAATTTTCATTTTTTTTTTCGGCGGTAAAGATTACAATGTACATGTATTTGCATAGGCGTGTTTTCGTAATGCATTACGAAAACACGCCTATACTTTTACATTGTAAACTTTACAGCCGTAAAAACGAACATTTTCAGATGAAAAATTGTGATAGTTTTCTTATTTCTGTTCAAAACTTAGCTTGTGGGTACTCGATAGAACCGCCTCAACGAGGCGGTTCTAACGAGTAGCCACAATCTATATTTTAGAGCAGAAATAAAAAACTATCACAATTTTTCATCTGAAAATGTTCGTTTTACCCCTGTATACCCCAGTTTTACTATATAAAAGTGGGGTTCAAGTGGGTAAAAATTATATAGGCGTGTTTTCATAATGCCTATGATAATCTTACCTTAAATGGCAAAGCAAGCATCAATCCGACCTGTACACTCCATATAACCAAAAGAGCAGCTTTCACGTTCATCTTTGAAGGCGTTCTTGGCTTTTGTTTATTTTCTAAAAAATAGCTACAGATTCAAACGAGTCCCACTTTGTGTTTTGTTTGAGCAATTTTTCAAGATTTTCTGGAAATTTAAACAAAGTTCGAGAAACACTTTTTCGATTTTATCTATTTTATTTTAATTTTTTTCTGATGTTGGAAGTATTGCTGTTTTTTCTTTTTTTACTTGTCTTTTCTTTCTTCAAAATGTTGGTTCCACGTGCTCAACTATATCCTAAACAGGCGATAATTTCTCGACTGCTTATATGGAACTTTGTTAGAGCGATCTGTGAGCTGATTGGCTGATTGAAAGATTATTGAAAATTCCGCAAACGTGGCTGTGATTACAGGCCAAGTCAGGACAAAACGTACATACTACAATAACATCTGTGTGACAAAGTGTGTTTTTTCATTTCTCCACAGAAGTCAACTTTGTCGCGTCTGTTTTGTTTCCTTATTTCTGCTTAAAATATAGATTGCGGGTACTTGCTAGAACCGCCTCATCGAGGCGGTTCTAACGAGTACCCACAATTTATATTTTAGAGCAGAACTCATCGAGGCGGTTCTAACGAGTACCCACAATTTATATTTTAGAGCAGATAAAAAAAGAAGAAAAAGGTTAACCCCTGTACGCCCCAGTTTTACTGCATGTATATATAAGTGGGGTTCAAGGGGGTCAATATTATATGTTTTCGTGATGGCAATAATAACGCAAACATGTTATGAGCCGGAGCACAGCATTTCTTACAATTTGTATGTGCGCCCATCTAAGAATCAGATCAGCCTGCAAAACCATATAGTCTGACCAGAGACTTCTCTTGCTTCATGAGGGGGCATTGGACCCTTAGCTATCCTTAGAGTGCACAACGAAGACTCGTGGCTGTGATTCCAGGCCAAGTCAGGACAAAACGTCCATACACATACATGTACTACGGTAACATCAGTGTGACAAAGTGTGCTTTTTCATTCTCCACAAATGTCAACTTTGTCGCGCCTTCTCTCAGCATGGCGCGATATAGGAGCCCAATTTTCCGTCAGTTTGTTCGTCCGCCCGTCAGTTTGCTCACCCTACTGATCAAGCTCGTTTCTTAAGAACTATGAGAGCTATATTAATGATACTTAATACAAACTTGTATCTAGGGATGCCAAATTTAAAGCAATCAACCATATTTTGACTTTTCATTTTTACATTTCATGGTCTCATGACTTTTTGAATCATCCCCAGCAGGTACATGACGTAATTGTGACTTCACATCAACGTCGGTGCAACGTCATGACGTTAATGCAATATCTTATCTACGTCGGTGCAACTTCTTAACGTTGCACCGACGTTGATTTGACGTTGCCCTAGCGACGTGTACCTGCTGGGTTGCGTCAAACCTAGTGTACAACCTAATATTCAGGTTCATTTAGCAAAAACTATAAGAACGCCATTGATGATTCATGGTTCAATGACTTTATGAACCACTGCGTCAAATTTAGCGTTCATCCTACTATTCAGGTTCATTTCGCAAAAAAAAAAAAACAAAAACACCGGCCCCGATAGCTCAGTTGGTAGAGTGTCCGCTCCGGTGAACGGGAGGTCACGGGTTCGCGTTAAAAATGGTACTAGCTGCTCCTCGCTTGGCACTTAGATTTACGGGGTAGAGCTAGGACTGGTCGACCCAGTGTCAGGATAATGTGACTGGGTGTGGTATCATGTAATGTGTCTGGGACATGATACTTCAGCCGCCCCCGCCCATAGGGGCTTGAAGAAATATATGGGCTGCACGATGCTTCCATGCAGAGCTGAATCCGGCCCGCACACTAGTACTGGTTATCCGCTTAGAGGATCTAAGCCTGTCCAGGAACCGCGGTGCGAGGCGGACCGTCCCTGCTAGTAAACCCTATTGGTTTCATTGGGCGACAAGGCTTGAGATGTCATTTCATCTCAATGTCGGGTAAAAGTCCCACAAAATTGGAAGCAACGTCTCCAAAATGACCTTTACAGTGTTGACGGGGACGTTAAACCTCAAATCAAACAAAACAAACATGATACTTCAGTGAGGCAGCGCTATAAAATTGAGCATTGAGCTCCCTGTCGCAACCAGACACCGTCGTGATATGACTGAAAAATTGTTGAAAGCGACGTTAAACCCGAATTAACACACACTCATTTCCCAAAAAAAAAAAAACAAAAAAAAAAAAAAAAAAAAAAAACTACAAGAGTTTCATTGATGACAACTATAATGCAAGCATCCATATCAGACCTTGGCCTACATTTCATGGTTCGCTACTGCGTCAACTGTAGTGCTCACCCAGTGTTTAATTTCATTCTTGATAAGTGCCCCCCCCCCCCCGCCCATCGGGGCTTGGAGATAAAGATTTAGCTGCAAGATGCTTCCGCGCGGAGCTGAAACCGACTGCACATGAGTACTGAAAAACACCTTAGAGGGTATAATATGTTCTAGAAAGGGTTAGCCTTTGGAAGCAAGGAATACACCACAGAACTAGAAAATATGGAGTGTTCATGTTTTCTGGGCCACACTAGCTAGTTTCGGCCATATAGGCCTCATCACTGACACTCAAATATTTTCAAAATTCCACTATGGAATCAATGATCCCAAAGGACAAGAAAATATAAACTACACTATGATGTAGGGCTAAGCCTGCCCAGATGAGGTGCGAGTCGGACCGTCCCAACATACGTATAAACCCTTTTGTTTTAGGGCGGCAGGGTTTGAGATGTCATTTCATCTCAACGTAACAATATTGGGAACAACATTTCCAAATGACCTAAATAGTGTTGACGGGGTCGTAAAATCTCAATTGTAACAAACAAGAACTATCAGAGCTTCATTACAATGTAATGATACCCGGGATACGTTTGCATCTAATAATAGCAACTTTTATGAAAGCACTCGTACATGTACATTTGTAAGTGAGTGTTTATGACACGAGTTGTATCCATTGCGAAATGTCAAACATTGCGAGAACACACCGATTACATTATGTTACAATGTCGTCTTTTATATGTTAAGAATTACCTTTTTGTTGCTTATTTCTGCTCCAAGCATATATTGCATGTACTCGTTGAATCGCCTTAATCTATGTTTCAGAGCAAACGTAAATGCATATGTTCTATAAAATGGTTATCCTTTGGCACTAGGAATACACCAAAGAAGTGAGAAGTATAGAGTTACAAGATTTTCTGGGCCAGACTAGCTAGTTTCGGCCAATTAGGCCTCATCAGTGACCCGTAAATATTTTCGAAATAAGGCAAATAATACGAGGGTAGGCTGAAAAGTTCTGAGCTTGACCAAGAAGCAGGCATCGAACAGCCATGAAATTTTGTATTCATTAAATCCAAACCTTTATTACTTGATCTGACTCAAATGAGTTCAAGTTTACCTGCAATAACGTAGAAATTCAAAACTTTGATAACTGATACTAGCACGTTTTTGAGAAAATGGACAAAATCTGGCATCGTGGTGTCATCAAGTACCTCTATAAAAAGGGCTTAAGTCCTAAGGACATTCATGCCGATATGCTTGCTACATTAGGGGATGGTGCTCCTTCGTATGCAACCGTGAAAAGGTGGGCAGAAAATTTTAAGATGGGCAATGACAGCCCTGAAGATGATGACCGGTGTGAACGACCCAACAACGGCAACAACTGAGGAAACCATCAGCCAAGTGCACAGGGCCGTGATGGATGACAGGCGTGTAACTGTGAATCAGTTACCTAACACTGTTGGCATCTCCCGTGAACGAGTTGAGAACATTCTACACAGTGAATTAGGAATGTCGAAGGTTTGCGCCAGATGGGTTCCACGGCTTTTGACGCCTGACCAAAAGTTGACCAAACTTAACCTGTCACAGGCCAATTTGGCTATTTTTGAAGCAGACCAAGATTGTTTTCTTGACCGTTTTGTCACTCAGGATGAGTGTTGGGTTCATCACTTTGAGCCAGAGAGCAAAAGACAATCCATGCAATGGAAGCACCCTGGCTCACCTCCTCCAAAGAAGGCAAAGGTCGTCTTCTCTGCAGGGAATGTGATTGCATCAGTGTTCTTGGATGCCAAGGGTATAATATTATAGATTACCATCAAAAGGGCAGAACAATTAATGGGGAATATTATGCAGATCTGCTAAAACAATTGCGAAAAGCAATTAAGGCTAAACGACCCGGAAAATTGACAACGGGGATCTTGTTCCACCAGGACAATGCGCCTTCTCATAAATCGGTTGTTGCAATGGCTGCTGTGCATGACTTTGGCTTCACACTTGTCGATCACCCTTCGTATTCACCTGTTCTAGCTCCATCATTTTATTTCCTGTTTACAAACATGAAAAAGCACTTGGCTGGGCAGCATTATCGGTCAGACGAGGAGGTGATAGCTGCTGTGGAGGAGTTTTTCAGGGACCAAGATGAGACCGTCTATACCACTGGGATCCAAGGATTCCAGCATCGATGGAGGAAGTGTGTGGACAGGAAGGGAGAGTATGTTGAAAAATAAGGCACTTTCAACAATGACAAACCATTGGATCTTGGTCAGGCTCAGAACTTTTCAGCCTACCCTCGTATATACCATTATAAACCAAATATAATACAATTCCGCTTTTAAGACAACATAAAATTAAGACTAAATCTGCTTTAAGAAGCTTATTTAGTAGGTTGCAGTTATTCTTTCTTTGTCCTTTCTGCATACACGGTCCTCTGGTCAGAGACCACCTTTGGGACTGTTCAAAGGTGGTTTTTGAACAGTCCCAAATGTGGTCTTAATAAAGGAAGTTTACTGTTTTTCTCTAAATAAAGTTGAGTTCATAAGGGTATTCGTTACAAGAGTATTTCCCTTTGATGTCTCAGATGGGAGCTGTGGGTTAATTGTATCGATTCCTGATCATTGCCTTCACTTCTATTATGTACATGTACATGTATATGGTCCTTTCACGCTACATGTAACAACGCCGTACAATGAACAATCCCTACTTTCTATAGCGAAAAGTGTGGGGTTTGCAGGATAACACATTTTTTCTTCTTATTGCTCAAAAACACATACAGTCAAACTCCAATGGCTCGAACACCTTTGGAACCTCGAAAATCTGTTCGAGACAGGGGTAGTTTGAGCAAATGATGGTTACTGGCAGGAGGCATAACGAGATACTTTTAGACATCTGTTCGGCGTTCTATAATGAAAATGTATGCTGTGAGTACTCATTAGAATCGCCTCATTGAGGCGATTCTAATGAGTACACACAGCATACAATTGCAAGATAAAACACTAAAATCTCCTTAATTATCCCCCACTATTTCTTATGTAGAGAATTTCGCTTGGGGCTCAAGAATGGGTTCGACACATCCATGATAAACGAGCCATCGGTGTCCGAGCCATCGAAGTTCTACTGTATTTCTGGTACGTGTTATTGAGGCGGTTCTAACGAGTACCAACAATCTACTAGTGTAGCTGAAATAGAAAATAACAAAGCTCATTTGCATTAAAAAGCGGAGTGTCGCACGGATCTGTTAAAGCCTTTCACCATAGTGTTGACGGGGACGTAGAACCTCAATTGTACATGATCTATACATCTTTGTCTGGATATAACACGGTTGTTTAACAAACAAGGTTTCTGCTTTGGACCCAACAATCGTGTTATAAAGAGGTTTAGATAAAGAGGTTGAGGTGTATTGAATTTTATGCAGTACCAAGGGCGATGGGCCATTTGCAAACAATGTAGATCCAGATGTCAAAAAAAGCGGCGGCTTCAGACCTTTATCTGCATTTAACAGTACGAAATCAAAGCGCCAAATGCACTGAAATGACAGATTCTATGAGAAAATCATAACACTTTGAAAACTTACAGAATACCTTTCTAAAAAGATCTTAAAATTTAGAAAGATAGTTCTGCAAATTTCAATATATGATATGTTTGCAGATGTCTATAGACAGGTGGTATTATGAAACGCCATTCGATGTTTCAAATTTCTGAAAGAAACTATTTACGTTTTCAAAACCAAACATTAAAATTCA
The DNA here is from genome assembly GCA_963580285.1 of Lucinisca nassula. Classification (NCBI taxonomy): domain Eukaryota; kingdom Metazoa; phylum Mollusca; class Bivalvia; order Lucinida; family Lucinidae; genus Lucinisca; species Lucinisca nassula. The sequence goes on along the minus strand of OY757027.1, from coordinate 26,270,038 downwards.
AGTTTTAACAATGCTACTGTCCATAAGTAACAGTTTTTGTCTGGTCGGTTGTGGATACCTCTCCCAAAAGATACTCTATGGGAAAGAGATCAGAGGAGAAAGGCTGGCTAGTCCAGTACATGAATTCCATTGGCTTGAAGACATTTTTGAGTAAGAACAGCACTATGAGCCCGCTCGTAAGTCTGCTGGATAAGATATTCCGGATTCTGAGCGTAAACAAATAAATGGACCCATGTGAGGCCGAAGCACGTCTCGCTGTTCAGTTCCCGTTTCGGCCATGATCTTGAATGTTCTAAATGATACTAAGCTGCGTTCGCTAACTACATGCAATAGCTCGCCGAACAATTATGCTTATTTCACCCGATATGTCATGCTTTATTACGCACGCGTCTCCTCGGCATACCTTACACATATACGTCGAAACACCCGGAAACGACAATCGGCGTGATTCACGCTGAAGTGCGATTTGTCACTGAAACGCAAGTGTTCCGTACTGTGTCGAGGCGTTAACTTTGGTCACGACAGGGACGTCTAGCTCTCAGACGTGCATCGCATAAGGGCGACGATCAGTGTCAGTGCTTAATATGAAATAGGCGCGACCTAACTGCAACCAACCGTTTTGATGCTTATAAACCTCCCGTTTTGTGCATTCAGTATTAGGTGGGTCTTTTTGCAATAAAAAGGTTTTCTAAATGGACATTTGCTGTAGAACCGCAAAATTCCTATATTAAGACCTCCTTTTGGATTGTTCTAAAGTTTAACAGTCTCAAAGGTGGTCGACAGCAACAAAGTTAAACTTGAACTGTGCAGTAGATAGTTGACCGAAAAAAAAAACTAGATCAGCAGTCGATGGTATACCATCGCAAATACCTGCTTTTTATGTCCCCGGTAGCGATAGCGGGGACATATTGTTTTTGCCCTGTCTGTTTGTTGGTTTGTTGGTTTGTAGGTTTGTTGGTTTGTTGGTTTGTTGGTTTGTACGTGGACAACTTTAACGTTGGCCATAACTTTTGAACCATTGGAGATAGAGCTTTCATATTTGGCCTGAAGGTTCCTTGTGACAAGACCTTCACATTCATGCAAAAAAATTTGACCTGTGACCTTGACCTTGACCTTTGACCTACTTAAAAGAAAAAAATAACATTGGTCATAACTTTTGAACCACTTGAGATACAGCTTTCATATTTAGCATGTATGTTCCTTGTGACAAAAGCTTTACACTCATGCAAAACAATTTGACCTGTGACCTTGACCTTGACCTTTGACATACTTAAAATAAAAAAATAACATTTTGATCATAACTTTTGAACGGTTTGAGATAGAGCCTTCATATTTTGCATGTAGGTTCCTTGTGACAAGAGCTTTACATTACACAAAAAATTTTGACCTGTGACCTTGACCTTTGACCTACATAAAAGAAAAAGTTAACATTGGTCATAACTTTTGAACCGTTTGAGATACAGCCTTCATATTTAGCATGTATGTTCCTTGTGACAAAAGCATTGCATTCATGCAAAGAATTGTGACCTTGACCTTTGACCTACTTAAAATAGAAAATACCATTTTTGTCATAACTTTTGAACGGTTTGAGATAGAGCCTTCATATTTTGCATGTAGGTTCCTTGTGACAAGAGCTTTACATTCACACAAAAAATTTTGACCTGTGACCTTGACCTTTGACCTTCATAAAGAAAAAGTTAACATTGGTCATAACTTTTGAACCGTTTGAGATACAGCCTTCATATTTAGCATGTAGGTTCCTTGTGACAGACTCTTTACAGTCATGCAAAAATTTTGACCTTTGACCTTGACCTACTTAAAAAACTAAACATTTTTTGTCATAACTTTCGAACCGTTTGGGATAGAGCTTTCATATTTGGCATGTAGGTTCCCTGTGATTAGAGCTTTTCATTCAAGCAAAATGTTTGGACCATGACCTTGACCTTTGACCTGCTTAAAAGAAAAAATAAAATTGTTCATAACTTTTGAACCGTTTAAGATAGAGCTTTCATATTTGACATGTAAGTTTCTTGTGTCAAGGGCTTCCCACACAAACAAAAATCTTGAACTGTGAGCAATTTTGAATAAAAAATGACCATGCCCGGGGACATGTTCGTGTTTCACAAACACATCTTGTTCTATGAGTAACACAAATGACTATGTATTAGCAAGCCAAAACTATATGTAAGTTAAAAAAAGTTGTAAAGAACATTCTAACTGATAAGCAAAATTTCAGAAGTGTAACTCTTATAGTTTAGAAGATATGACAAAGTCATACTTTTTGACCTTTAACCTTTGGGTTATGTTGAGGTCCACCCAAAGTATCCCAATTTATTCTATATTCCAACAGCCATCAAATAACCAAGTTTCAGAAGTGTAACTCTAATAGTTTAGAAGATGTAGCAAAGTCATACTTTTTGACCTTTGACCTTGGGTCGAGGTCACACCAAAAGTAGCCGAACATATTCTATATTCCAAGGACCATCCGATAAGCAAAGTTTCAGAAGTGTGACTCCAATAGTTTAGGAGATATGGCAAATATAATTTTTGACATTTGACCTTGGGGTCATGTTGAGGTCAAGGTCACGCCAAAAGTGTCCAAATTTATTCTATATTCCAAGGGCCATCCAATAACTAAAGTTTCAGAAGTGTAACTCTAATAGTTTAGAAGATATGGCAAAATCATATTTTTTTACCTTTGACCTTGGGGTCAAGGTCACACCAAAAGTAGCCCGACATATTCTGTATTCCAAGGACCATCCAATAAGCAAATATTCAGAAGTGGAACTCCAATAGTTTAGGAGATATGGCAAATCATAATTTTTTGACGTCTGACCTTGGGGTCATGTTGAGGTCAAGGTCACACCAAAAGTATCCAGATTTATCCAAGTGCCATCCAATAACCAAAGTTTCAGAAGTGTAACTCTAATAGTTTAGAAGATACGGCTAAATCATACATTTTGACCTTTGACCTTGGGGTCAAGGTCACACCAAAAGTAGACCGACATATTCTATATTCCAAAGACCATCCAATAAGCAAAGTTTTAGAAGTGTATCTCCAATAGTTAAGGAGATATGGCAAATCATATTTTTTGATCTTTGACCTTGGGATCATGTTGAGGTCAAGGTCACCAAAAGGTTGCCCACTGCAATCTACATTCCACGTACTATCCACGTGCAAAGTTTCAAAAGTGTAACTTCAGTAGTTGCAGAGGAGATCCATTTACAAGAAACGTGATGGACAGACAGACGGACGGACAGACGGACTGACGCCGGACTCAACTGTAGTACGAAAACAATATACCCGATTTTTCTTCGAAAAAGCGGGTATAAAAAAATCACTCCTTCCAGAGAATGGTATCGGTATTTAGTAGAACCAGTATTATTTTGAAAACTGCAGTTGCATCCATGCTTTAGGGTAGGGAAGAGTTATTATTTCTGTTCAAGAGATAGAAATGTCAGAATTCTATCTATTCACCATATTTGCATTATTTGCTGCCACATTGTCAATATTGGAAAAACAGGTAACCAGACCCACTGACCTTGAGGGTCAGGGTATTCTGGTTACCTGTTTTTCCAACTTTGATAACCTTCAGACTAGGAACCAGCAGATAATGAAAATAAGGTGAATCTACCCCCCCCCCCCCCCCCCCCAAATTGGAACTTGAAGGAATAGATGGCTGCATGATGCATCAACGCAAAGCTGAAACCGACCTGCACACAAGTACTAGTAAACTGCTTAGAGGATCTAAGCCTGCCCAGGCAAAGCAGTGCGAGTCACACCGTCCATGCTTATAAACCCTATTGATTTTATTGGGCAGCAGGGCTTGATACGTCTTTTCATTTCGATGTTGTGTAAAAGTCCAACAAAATTGGAAGCAGAGTCTCCAAAATGCCCTTAACAGTGTTGACAGGGACTTTAAACTTCAAATCAAACAAACAAAATCTATCTCTCTCCGCAAGCCCCCCCCCCCCCCCCCCACACACACACACACCTGGTTAACCGCTTAGAGGATCTATGCCTGCCCAGAGAAAGCGGTGCAAGTCAGGCCGTCCATGCTTATAAACCATATTGGTTAATGGGATATAAGGCTTGAGATGTCATTTCATCTCAATGTCGGGTAAAAGTAGCACAAAATGGGAAGCAACATCAAAATGACATATATAGTGTAACTGTTGATGGGGATGTTAAACATCAAATCAAACAAACAAAACTCCCAATGGGGATGGAAAACAGGTCTAGAAGACGATCCTTCAGGAATCGTGATTCTTCTATACACAAGTTACAAGTACGTCACATTAGGTGTAGATTATTACATACACTCCGGAAGCCTACACAGTAATTCTGTAATTACGGCATCTCTAACCTGCGCAGACACAGGAAATTCAATATCAGAATATAGATAAGACCAATTCATTATCACAGAGTTTGTAGTTGGCCTGTTGATTTGCCCAGCAAACTTACCGAATGTGTAAAAAGTCAAAATACCGGTCAAAAATATATCTACGATGCAGTCCAGTAACATTGCGTACATTAAGTTTTGGTCCTAGCTCTTATATGTGACTTTGTCAAAGCCACCACCACAAACATTGCAACACTTTCCCTACCAACTGTCTGCAATGATAATTGGTCTCTGAATTTTTAACAAACAGGACAAAGAATTCTTTGAAAAGGGATACCCCCTTGAAAAGGAACTACCAATTTTTTCCCCCCAACTCGGCACACTAAAAAGTTTTAAGCTACTTGAACATGGGACTTGACTTGAACAAGTTGTTGATTAGTTATTCTGCAATGTTGTTAGATGCAGTGAGTTTAGTTATAAAATATTTGTGCCTTTGGCTAGTTCACACTCAGTGTTGGCTATGGAAATCTTCGGATGTTTCTTATTTTGAGAAAAATTGAAAAGTTCTGCGAAACTGGCACAGCTGCAAGTACAAGCTGTGTTTTCAAGGCTTTACACAACTTAATGCTGACGCATGATAATAGTGAAACTGAAAATGAGGGATACAGTTTAATACTGAAAATATGCACGTGTCAGACCGTCCATGCTTATAAACCCTATTGGTTTCATTGGCCAGCAGGGCTTGAGATGTCATTTCAACTCAATGTCGGATAAAAGTCCTACAAAATTGGAAGCAACGTCTCCAAAATGACCTTTACGGTGTTGATGGGGATGTTAAACCTCAAATCAAACAAATATTTCTATTATTATTTACATAGTAAAGCTACTGCAACATACTGAAAACAGAAATCCATTTTATAATCAATGAGCTAAAAACATGGTCTTTTATGACTTTGGTGGCAGATTTTCAACTAGACCGTTCGGACCAGCCAGCCTCACTAGACCTGACCTGGTCCAGCTTTTCACCAGACAAAATCCGTCGGTCTTGGGTTGGTGTTGATGGGGACTTTAAACCTCAAATCAAACAAACAAAACATTCCTGGTGTACATTACATATACATGTATATACACTCCAGGTTTCGCAGGATGGAGCTGCCTACATAGTAAACAGGCTGTTGTTGTTCATGTAATTATGGTAGGGATCTTTAACCTGCAGGACGGATGGTTCTCCCTGCACAGGGGGCCTCCAGTTAACGTCTGGATCCAAAGGACTTGTGGCATTCATGCCTGCAAATGATGCCAATGGAGCATGTTTGGACACCGCAATTTTATTACTGCTGCCGGGTTGGATGCTTGGGGGCCCCTAGCATCAGAGGCAAGTGCACTAACCACTGAGCTACCACACTCCACTATATTTTTGCATTTTACACATTCAAAAAGCTTTTAGGGCAAATCAAGGGACCAAGATAGAAATATAGATAGGAAGATAGTTGTTCTTAGGGGAGATTCTGGGGAATTGATAGAATTTTTTTTTTTTTGCTGTCCAAGCAATAAAGCGGCAGTCATTTTGGGTCAGCCCTTGGCAAAAGATAAGAATACAGTCAGGCAGTTGGACCAGATTAACTATTATTTGATCCAAAGCTATTTTTACCCCAGGAGAAATATACTGGGCTGCACGGTGTTTCTGTGTAAAGCGATATCAACAGCATCTTTACATTACGAAAACATGCCTATGCAAATACAATGTAAACTTAAACGCAAAAAAAAAAAAACCCTAAAAATTTCAAGATGGAACATTGTGATGTTTTTCTTATTTCGACTAAAAATATAGATTGTGGGTACAAGTTATAACTGCCTCACTGAGGTGGTTCTAACGAGTTCCCACAATCTATATTTTAGAGAGGAAAATCGAAACATAAGGTTTAGCCACTGTAAACCCCAGTTTTACTATTAGTGTTCAAGGGGCTCAGAATTATACTTGCTTGTTTTTGTGGAATTACTGGTAAACTGCTAAGCCTGCCCAGGCAGAGTGGTGCGAGTGTGCCCGTCCATACATATAAAACCTACTGGTTTCATTGGATGGCAGGGTTTGACACAATGATTTGTATAGATTTCCTGATAGATGCATGCATTGCTGTTTTCTATCAAAGATCTTTTATTAGCCAGAAAAAATGAAACGCTTAAAGTGCTAGACAAATTCTAAAGTCAAGCTCAGGCAAATACTTTAATGCAGTACTTAATGAGAACTCTACTAAGCAGGGCCTGACAAGTCCATTGACCAACTGCCATGAGGGCAAGTCCAAATGTTGGCTATGCAAGTGATTTTAAGCTTGCCTGTACGAAGTAAATGGAGAGCTATTGTTGTCACCTAGGATGTGCGTGGTTGCGTGTGATTTCCCGTCACACTGCGGTAAAGTTTTTCAAATGCTTATATCTCAACAGTCACTCATCACAGAGCACTCATTTTTGGAACTTAAGTACCTGGGAAGTAAGGCTGGCACGATCAAAATTTTGGATAATCGATTATTATCGATCGATTAACTCCACACAAATGAATATCATTACTGATTTGCTTGCAATCGATTATTTGACATGTACAATTTACTTCCCAAAGTTATGCCTAAAATAGCTGTATGAGTGACAAACAGTGCAAACCCAGATGAGACACAGTGTTCTCTGGCATCTCATCTGGGTCTACACTGTTTTCTCAGGTCTGTCTGTCCAAATACATATGGCAAAGTACAGCATATGGTAGGAGTCACGCTCAGACAGAAAGCCAGACAGGTAAAATTAGGTAGGCTATAAAAGCCAAGGCCGCGCCAGGCAGGGCTGGGCTGAGTCGCCGAGCCAAAAATGCTGATCCAAAAATTTTATATTTCGTCTCGTCACAATGAAGCTGTATATTTTGGTCAGTTTGGTATAAAATCATGATGAATAAAATATTTGAAAACTGCAAGAAGGTTCATCTCTCTACATTATTTTATTTTCTTGTAATAACCTTTTTTTTCCGAAATCGATGGGTATAAAAGCCAAGGCCTAGAAAAATTTCTTAATTTCTTGCAATTTTATCGGTTAAAGAAATTCTTTTTTGCCCTGATGATATTTAAATTTGATAATTTTTATCATGTGTACATAGAAAATATAATAAACATATCAAAATCACCTTAAATGATCTTATTTCTTATTTTCTAATGGTTTCTATTTTTAGATTAACTTTATTAAAGGAAACGAATGAAATGTACCAAAAAGGTAAAAAAATGTTTTATTACTGCTAGCTGGAATTAAATAAATATAAAAATTGATTGTTATATTTGCTAACATGTATGTGTATATTAAAATGATAAAGAAAAAATGTTATTTTTTACTTTTCTTTAATTCCAGCTAGCAGTAAACAAAACTTTCTTCCATTTTTGGTCCTTTTCCGTCGTTTTCTTTAATTAAGCCAATCTAAAAATAGAAACAATTAAAAAGTAAGAAAGTTGATCATTTAATGTAGTCTCATATGTTTGTTATATTTTTCTATGGACAAGTGATGACAATAATCAAATTCAAATATTTTCAGTACAAAAAGAAGAACTTTAACCTGTAGATTTGCAAGAAATTAAGAAATATTATCATTTTTTCCGGCCCTGGATTTTATACCCTCGATTTCGGAAAACGGTTATTTCAATTAAACAATGTAGAGAGATAAACCTTCGTGCAGTTATCAAATATGTTATTCATAATAATTTGATACTCAATTGACCTAGATATATGTCTTAATTAAAACAATAGACGAAATATAAAATCTTCGGATCGGCATTTTTTGGCTCGGCCCGGCCTTGGCTTTTACACCCGACTGTAACATTATGACTAAATCTTCAGTGATTACTAATTGATTATCAATCGCAATGACAGGAATGATAATTGATTATCTTTTCAGCTCTGATTACTGATTAGCCAGCCCTACTGGGAGGGTCTTCTGATGTTCAAAGAGAACAGAATCCTGGGTTTACGCCCTGGGGTGGGGCTAGGGGTCAAATTCGAGAACACCTTTGTAAAGTTTTTTGAAACAGTCACTCACCACAAAGCATTCATATTTACAACTTGGATACCTGGGAGTGTCTTCTGAGATTCCAAGACAATTCACTCCTGTGACCTCCAATGCTGCTTTGTTTAAACAAGAGGTACTTTGAAACGAAACACCAAAGTTTGAACAAGATGTTTGCATCCCAATTCACCTATTGCTGTGATTCTGGCCATCAGTGTGTAGAGTTTTCTTCTTTCATGTACTATCATATCTCGAGCTATTGCCTTGTAACTGCATATGCATACTTATTTTCGACAACAGCTAGAGTCCGGCCCTGATTTTCTTCGACTGCAGTGGAAAAATCCTCACTCAGCATTGTTGGCTGTATTTTAACAACAGGCACATTGAACTGAAACACCAATTTTTATGCAAGATGTTTCAAGCAAAATGTACCTACTGTATTATTTTATTCACTCATTTCACAGCAGGAAAACTTTTGTTTACTTCCTCTCGCCAACACTAACGGCTATTAGTTTTGACACGGTCTGTGACACTGTATGTGTAGTACTACCTCATGCAGTGGAATATACCAGCGAAAGGGTAAAGACGACACGTTTTTATCATTGAATTAGATGTAGCTGTTAAACGGGGAAAAAGCTGTATTGTGAGTTGATGTTGTTGATGTAGCACAGCCAAGTTTGTTTATTTCGAAAAGATGAACGTGCGTCCATGGTAACAAGGAAGTTCAAGTTTTATCCAATCAGGTCTACTTCCGGCAACAGGAAGCTGTAAAACCGGAAGTACGAAGAAATTTTTTGCCTTAGTCCTGTTGGCTTTTGAGATTTTGAATGGGTGGGGTATGTTCAAAAATAAATACACGTGTTACCGTTAAGCAATCAACTCTCGTTGTTTGCCGCCTTCGGCGGCAAACAACTCGTTGGTTGGTTGCTATTAGTCGGTAGTTGAGACCCCTTGCTTATCTACAGGTACAGTGTAGCAGCTGCCGGCGGAAATCTGTTTCGCATATACGTCTGACGGTTGAATCGATCTTGGCGTACTGACGTCGGTCTTCCGCTACGTCGACGTCCACTAGCGTCTTCTGTATATAGTAAGATGTCGCTCCAATAGACGATAGATCACACACACGTGGCACCCAAAATCAGAGTCAACGTCATCCGCTTTCAGACCAGCTTCTAACTATATGTAATAATGTGACAGTTAATATGTTAGTGTATAAAAGTCACATATTACAAATTAGGACTTCCAAATGTTCTCTCCAATGTGACATTAAAACAAAATTACCGGCCTTTTGCTATCAATTAAAACTTCTTATAATCGTACATGCCTAAATTAACGGTTTCTTACATTTCGCTTTCTAGGTTAACCTGTTCATTTCGCATTCTAGGTTAACCTTCTCATTTCGCGTTCTAGGTTAACCTGATGAAAATAATCCTTCCAGCTTGCCGTCTAACAACAACATGAAAAACACCTAGATGTGTATCATGAGGGCAAAGTCAACAGCATGTTAAACCGCGAATATATGTTTATTTTGCAAGCGTGAGAGCACACGTTTGCACATGTGATAAACTTAAGGCAGCGTTCCGGTAATTGCCGGGTTTTGTTAATTGTGACAAATAACTATGATAATCAGTCAACAAGAAATCATTCAACTAGTCATGACATTTTCTTAAATGCTTCCAGAGCAAAGTCATCATAAGATAGTCTACGCCCGTGGACGTAGACAATGAGTGGCTTTATTTGCTTTAATCATTTTCCCCGTTGTCAGAACTTAAAAAAAAAACAGAAGTGAAGGTCGATACAAATAAACCACATCTCCCATCAGAGACACCAAGGGAAAGAAACAAAACATGAAACAACTAGACCCGAATGGAAACATCACTAGCGGAAAGCCTTTAGGGCAGTTGCCACAGAATAACTGCTGATGGCCACATATTCGGATGGGGATTATCGCAAAGCAAACCAAGTTTAACCCAATTTGTACCTTATACCCCTAAACGGGTAATTAGGTGATTTTGTTTGACTTTTACGTCCCACTAACAGTTAAGGTCATACGGAGGCGGGACTTCGGTTTTAAAGACCCATCCGCAAGTCTGGAGAATCCCGGGATGGAAACCACGACCCCTGGTTTATGAGGCGAGTAGCTTATCCACTACACCACGGAGACTTCTTACAGGTAATTGACATTCAGTGCAAGTCCAACATGTAAAACAAGTCCGTCTAATGATTACACTTGTAAACCAGGCTTTATGTAAGGAAAAGTGGAGTTTACAAGGGTATACATTATTGGTCTAATTTTTGCTCAGGAAGGCGGTTCTAACGAGTATCAACACGCTATGTTTTAGGCGGAAATAAGGAAAACAGTCAAACAATTTCATGCAAAACATGTAAGTTCTACTGGCACGAATGGTCCTGTTATAGCACACGGCTGTGTCATCGTAATGTTAAAATAAGACTGTTTCTGTCAACACTTTAGGGGAATTGGTACCCCTTCAGGGGAGGCAACTCCTGCAAAAGTATTTTTGTCTCCCATGTCAATAGGGGTCAACTCTTAAAGGAATGAATTTGCTCCTGAGGAGCGAATTCGTTCCTTTAAGAGTAGACCCCTTTTCTAGTGGGACAGGGCTTATAGAAAAGCGAACAGGAAGTCCCGAAAGTTATCCACCTTTCAAAAATGACGGACAAACCTGCCAGGTGTTTCTATTCCCCTTAAATGATGACAGGAATCTTCGCTTTGGTTTGACCAGTCTCTGTTGCACTCAAGGGATGTTAGGTTTATTTTTAATGAGGGATTCAATCTGTCATTCCTATCTATCCTGCAGATTTTAAAATAATGCAATCTTTCTTCCGGCTTTGACCGCCATTGAAATATGAGTCCGCACAAAATGTAGTCCGGTTTTGCGCAGTCATCTAAATTGTACAAGCGTATTAGTTATCCTATAAGCGTAATACAAACTTTTGAAGCAGACGACTTGACGATTTTATCTTACGATTCAGCATTTCATCATGCGACTGGTTTGGCGAAGACTGTATACCCAGATCAATGCGGCGTCTGCTTAGCAGTCTGCTCAGGTTTGGTTTTACACTGTTTTCTATCAGTGCTGTCAATATTTAGTCCTTAAAGACCAGCCTGCTGTTGGATCAGGTCAGCTGCAGACAAGAATATTAATGGGTTTTCTTTCTGACTTTCGAGGTCAAGTTTAGGTCAGTTACAACTTAGGTGTATATTGACTTTGCGTGGAGAAATTGGAAAGAAAGGCTGTCTCTTTCAACCCTGGAATATGGTACAGGTATTTAGTGTAGGTCCTGTGATATAATTCTAGGTGCCACACTTAGCAGAATGGACGAGCCCAAGTTCAGTGATGGAAGAGTGCACTCCAGAAACTCAAGGCAGTGAATAAATCAAAGCATTGACAACACTCATACCGATTGTCTCTAAATGCAGGGTGGTCATGAACGGGGACTTGGACTGATTCACTTAAGATGTTAGTAGCTAATGCAAAAACGTGTAGAACAAGATCAGCACCGTGTTCTGTGACTTTTGTTCTGAGTTTACATTGTTTGCCAGATCCAACATTTGATCCATGTGCAGATTTTACAGGTAACACTTACATGTACCCAACGCGGCTATGTTTGGGTTGACTGTTTGGCATTCGACCCGAAGTTGCTAATAAGAAAAGCGCTTCAGTGCTAACGTCTACGTGACTATCAGTGACTTGTCAGAAAAACCTTTTGTCTTGTAGAAAACAGCCGCAGTGAGATCAGGGTATATCATAAGACTGAAGAGGGTATGCTGGAATCATAGGGTGAACTTTGCAAACAGTGTAGACCAAGATCAAACGCTGCAGAACGCGTCTTCAAAATCTTCACTATTTGTTTGGAATTTCAGAGTTAAATGAAACAGTTTAAATCTCAGCCCAGGACTATTACTCCAACCTTCACCCCACACTCTCAGTGCTTTGATTCTGAAACCAAACGATTGCATGATTACAGCACGCTTAGGCACCATGCCCTTAAGCTAAAAAGGTTAAATCAGTCAACGCTGACGTCTGGTTACCAGTCCGGCCACGTCGATCATGTGCACGACCTTCACACCAGTACGGATAGAAACCACATATTCAGGATCAAACTTTTGATGTGTAATGTAAGGTCGTGCCTTGAAAAGAAGAAACTCAAATTTGTTCTCAAAAAACCAATAAGTGAGAGCGTATTGCAACATTTTTCATTAAAAGATCGTAAGCGTGGCCCATGATACATGTACAACATACATTTGATTAGTTTTGTCGTTTTACTCTTCAGTCCATGTCCTACAAAAATTAGTAAGTGCTGAGCGTAGACTAAAGCTTTTTGTAAAAGCTAATACTTGATAGAAGGCACTTAATACAGACATGAAATATGTTTGCACCCCCCCCCCCCCTCCTTCTCAATTGGAAACATTTACTTTTAGATCTTAAAAATGTCCATTCCTCTGAAATAAAAAATAAGCAACTTATATTTTCTTTGGAAATAGAGGCAAACAACTAAGTCTGCATATGTATTTATTATCTATTTTTTATAATTAGACATATTTATTATTGTTTGGTGATTATTGTTATTTTATGAAACAAACGCAAAATTCTTCTGTAAAAGGGATAAGCCCGACTTTTCTTCTGTATATTAAGTCATGCATACATGCAAAATGATAACAATAGTAAACCCCCTTGGAACGGTCAGCAAAAAGATTTTTACTCGGGATGGAGGTGGTGGGCTTAAATCCGTCACGTGAACAAGTCCGTGAAATGAAGACCCCCCTAAACCCACTTTGTACAGAGAAAACTGGGGTTTAGGGGGATTTTCATTATTTTTTCTTATTTCTGCTCCAAGACATAGGTTGAGGGTACTCGTTAGAACCGCCTCAATGAGGCGGTTCTAACGAGAACACACAACCTATGTATGGACATTTATAAGAAAAATATCAAGGATTTTCATCAGAAAAGTAGTCATTTTGGAAATGTGAAAAATTTTGCATTATGTCACACGGGTGATTTATCGTAATGCGATTTTAAGGGACCACAATCTTAACACTTGGTTCTGTCGTGGTTAAGACAAACAATTTGTACATTACACATTAAGGATGTCTAACTCATCAGTGCAACATCTCCGCAAACATAAAAAAACAAACGAATACAGAGATGAAACAATGATGAGGAATGCATGTACAGCGTATAGTGGAACTTCAATGGCTCGAACACCTTTGGGACCTCGAAAATCTGTTCGAGACAGGGGTAGTTCGAGCCACTGAGGTTACTGTCAGGCGGCATAACGAGATACTTTTAGACATCTTATCGGTGTTCTATAATGAAAATGTATGCTGTGTGTACTCATTAGAATCGCCTCATAGAGGCGATTCCAATGAGTACACGCAGCATACATTTGCAAGATAAAAGACTAAAATCTCCATAATTATCCCCCACTTTTTCTTCTGTGGAGGATTTCACTAAGGGCTCCAGAACAGGTTCGACTCCGCCATGGTAAATGAGCCATCGGTGTTCGAGCCATCGAAGTTCTACTGTATATGGCAAGCCAATTGCATAATTTATCTTTAAACCCCAGTTTGAAGTTTTCAAACTAGTGTTCGAACACTTCACACAATGGTTTCAAAGAAAAACTGCACACAAAATGTTTAAACCACGCTTTCAACTTCAAACTCGGGTTTAAATTTATGTTTCTAATGTCTTTACTACTATCCATAGTTTAAACAGTTCAAATCCCAGTTTCAAAGCAAAATGCACAACAAATTTTCAAACCACGGTTTGAACATTGAAACCATGGTTTAACGATTGAAACCGGCCCCGATAGCTCAGTTGGTAGAGTGTCCGCTCCGGGGAACGGGAGGTCACGGGTTCGATCCGGGCCGCGACATACCAAAAGCGTTAAAAAATGGTACTAGCTGCTCCTCGCTTGGCACTCAGATTTACGGGGTAGAGCTAGAACTGGTCGACCCAGTGTCAGGATAATGTGACTGGGTGTGGTATCATGTAATGTGTCTGGGACATGATACTTCAGTGAGGCAGCACTATAAAAGTGAGCATTGAGCTCCCTGTTGCAACCAGACACCGTCGTGATATGACTGAAAAATTGTTGAAAGCGACGTTAAACCCGAATTCACACACACACACACACACACACACACACACACACACACACACACACACACACACACACACACACACACACACACACGCACGCACGCACACACACACACACACACACACACACACACGCACGCACGCACGCACGCACGCACGCACATTAACGATTGATACCTAGCTTTTGAGGAAAGTTTGTATTGTAAACGATGTCTCATATGCAATACACATCTTTGTATCTCCTCGTGATACACCACGTTCATGAATTGCTTGCCTTCATCTGTAATGTTTATTACACGCACACTTCAGCATGTGCGTGCTTACAGGAGTTTATTATTCAGCATATCTCTCTCTCTCTCTCTCTCTCTCTCTCTCTCTCTCTCTCCTCTCTCTCTCTCTCTCTCTCTCTCTCTCTCTCTCTCATTTTTCTCGGTTTATCATTATTAACTATTTATAATGATCAGATTACTTTTGCTTTGTTTTGTTTGATTTGATGTTTAACGTCCCCGTCAACATTATTTATATTGATCATTTTGGAGACGTTGTTTCCAATTTTGTGGGACTTTTACCCGACATTGAAATGAAATGACATCACAAGCCCTGTCGCCCAATGAAACCAAAAGGGTTTATAAGCATGGACGGTCCGACTCGCATCACTTTCCTTGGGAAGGCTTAGATACATGTAATCTAAGTGGGTACATGTAACCAGTACTCGTGTGCGGTCGGATTCAGCTCTGCGTGGAAGCATCTTGTAGCACATTTTTTTCTTCTAGCCCCGATGGGCGGGGACCGAGATTACTTTTGTATATACCATATATCAAAGTAGTATAATCCAAATTGTTTTTTCAGGAGCTGACCCATATAAGCCACCGTGTTTCTGTCAAATCCTGTTCGCATTTTGCTTGTAATATTCTTGTTAATATAGGATCTTACATGAGTGCTCATGTATTATTGAATTTATTAAACGAGTTGAGGAAACGGGATAAAATGCGAGGCTTGCCGAGCATTTTATCCCTTTTCTTCAACGAGTTTAATAAATTGTTGATATAGAGGATCTTACATGAGTGCTCATGTATTATTGAATTTATAAAACGAGTTGAGGAAAAGGGATAAAATGCGAGGCTTTGCCTCGCATTTTATCCCTTTTCCTCAACGAGTTTAATAAATTCAACAATACATGAGCACGAATGCAAGATTCTTTTTATCATATGACATTTAAAACGCATTTTATTCACGATTTGTTGACAAAAATATCCATATTCCGCCATTAGTAAACGCGACGTCGTTAAGGACGTCGTACATGTAACGTTACGGGACGTATCTAGCTAATTTGCACTAGTGGATTATCGAAAATATTACATGGCGTTATTACACTCTCAGACGCGACGTCATATGATAAATTGAACTTAAATAATCAAAATATTGTTTAAACCAAGCGACTTCAAACTTTGAAATTATGGATTAAAGTTTTCAAACCCTAGTTAGAAAACTGCAAACTGGGGTTTCAAATTCAAACCGTGGTTTACAGATTTACTATGCACGTGGTTGCCTTAGTGAAAGGATTATGAAAAGGTAATTATGCAAATGGCTCTGTCTCTGATCGAGCCCATCGGGGACTAACTGTTGGTTTTCTTTTGCTCCAGCATTTCAGTGGTTTCTTGCTGTCGAGTCCTCACCGTTGTTTCATCTCTGTGGTTGTTTGATTTTTTGTTTTCACGGAGACGTTGCACTGATGAGTTAGGAGGCCTTCATGCGGACTGTCTAAATCGCGATGGAAGTAAGAGCGAGGATTGTGTTCACGTAAAATCGATTTAAGCCCCCCACCCCACCCACTCCCCAGTGGAATTCGTTTCACTGACCGTTCCAAGGCGGTTCTTCTGGCGCGGTTTATTTTTTTTTTATGTTTGTATCGCTTATATTATTTTGTTTTGGATAGCCAATTGGCCATTTAGTGGGAAAGTAACTGTCCTTTTGGCTTTCCGCTATTGATGTTTCCATTAGGGGTTTCATGTTTGTGTTTCTTTCCCTTTGGTGTCTCTGATGGGAGGTTTGGGTTAATTGTATCGATTCTTGATCATCGCCTTCACTTCTATTAAGTTGGATTTCAAATTTCAAACCTTGGGTTGAAGGTTATTGGTACATTAAACGTTGTAACCAGGGTTTGACGATTTAAAACTGTGGCTTGATGTTATAGGTTTCCCGAATATATCGAAACCCTCGTTTCAAAATTGAAACCATAGTTTGAAGATTTATTGTGCAGTTGGCTTGTCATGCATGTAACTGAATTGCTGGAGTAAAAGAAAACCAACAGTTGAAATCCGGTATTAGTTTTGCTGTTGTTTTTTTTTATTTTTAATGATTGTTTTTTTTTTTTTTTCAAAAGTGCTAGAAAAAAATAAGGGCGGTGGGTAAGAAAATCTTTTTTTTTTTTTTCTTGATGGCCATGAAAAATGCAGGGTAGCTACAAAATATCATGGTCGGTCGGGTAAGCGGAAACACAGTAATTTTTAGGTTTCAATTGCCAGTGTTTATCATTTGCACGCGTGCGTTTTTGAGCGTTTTTTATGAGAGACCCGCAAAGACAAAGGTAATGAAAAGACGACCTAGATTTAAAGTGTCTTCCAAAGGACTGAATTAGTTCTAAAACTTTCATATACGAATCGTAGTGATGTGTGGGCTTAAATGTGTTTCAAGAGGAAGAAATCCAAAAATCTATTGCTCAGAATTTATGAACGGAGTTTAATAATAATGTGTAATGAGCCCCGGGTGTATATATAAGTTGAAGCAAGTCATGGATGTCCAATAATTAAACCTAATGATAACTGATGACACGTGGGCGAAACAGAATTGGGCCGCATCAAGCAAGAAAATATATTTTCGCTCATGTGCGCCTAGCAAACACTCTGATCAGCTTGCAGTTAAGCGCAGTCTGATCTGAGTATTCGCTGTGCGCTTCACGTACATGGATAGTCATTGACAAAACATATCGCCAGGCTGTTTAAGAAGGATGTCTTCAATTCACGTCACGTGAACAAAGCCGCCTTAAACCCCATTATATTGTATATATAGAGAGAAAACCTGGGTTTACGGGAGTAAACATTATTTCTCTTATTTCTCATCCAAGACATAGGTTTTGGGTACTCAATGATGCTGTTCTAACGCACACCCCCAAACTATTTTTGCGGTATAAAAAAGAAAAATATCAGGGATTTTGTATAAAAAGTAGCCATTTTGGAGAGACTTGATTTCGAAGTCTGGCTTTTCTCTTCACTGCGCGCACGTGCTAGAGGGCGCCTTTTTCCTAACCCCAATTTAGACACATGTGACGTAAAACAGCGATTGTAAACCGCCTTCTTGTAAAACAATATTGTCCAGAGTGGCTCACGGAACTCTAACATTATGTCGTAAAGTGTTTTTAAAAATGTTTTATTGTCTTTTGATAGCAGTAAATGTTTATTGGGTATATGTCAATATTTCCATATAGGCTAATGGTTTTAATTGTACGGTTAATATCATCATTGAATGTTAAACAGACATTCATTAAGAAATCTCGCTCATATTAGGTAATTTATACATCGGCATATAAACAGAAAGATATCATCAACTTCTTCAATGTTCAGATTCGGTTGTTGGGGGCATAAGCTCCATATTTGGTGACACAGTGACCGTGTTTGTTTTTTGGAGTACAGGTTTTGCGTCCCCATCAACACCATTTAGGTAATTTTAGGTAATAACAGATATTTTGTATCGTGAAGGCAAAACAAAAAGCAGCATGTAAACCCAAATTTATGTAAAGCGACGTCTGATTGGATAACGTTGAACATTTGTGACAGTATATTTTGCGATATATTGTCGGAAACCCGACCGCATCACGTAACGTCACTATTCATTGGCTTGCATTTGTTTTTACGCAGCTCGCATCTATTGCCGCCTTCTGCAGAACAGTACAATTTTTAAGGGGGTGGTAAACCATTGGTTTTACGGTCGCAAATTCCGGTTTAAGGCTCCGCTGACGCGTCTACAGAAAACGGAATTTCCAACCATAAAACCACCGATTTACCTGGCTGTAGACAGCCACGCACATTTAGTGATAAAGTTATGTTACATGTTTTTATAGAGGATCTTACATGAATGTTCATGTATTATTGAATTTATAAAACGAGTTGAGGAAAAGGTATAAAAATGCGAGGCGTTGCCGAGCATTTTATCCCTTTTCGTCAATGAGTTTAATATATTCAATAATACATGAAAACGAATGCAAGATTCTATTTATCATTTGAAACGCATTTTATTCACGATTGTTTAACAAAGATGTCAGTATTCCGCCATTAGTAAACGCGACGTCGTTAAGCACGTCGAACATGTAACGTGACGGGGCTATCTAACTATTTTTCATATTTAATTCACTAGTGGATTATTGAATTTATTACATTTTCAGACGCGACGTCATATGATAAAATAAAATATAGAGATTTCTTAGTGAAATCGAAATCGATATCGTCACTGTTTAAAACAGTGAATATACGATTTTTGGCTTTCGCTATTTCTGTATTCGCCGTATCATCGAATACTAACATATTGTCCTCTGTTTATTCGATGTCATTTAGTAATACGTAATTAATGTGCGTCCGTTATTATGTCACACACGTTCGCACGTCAGTAACACGTTGATGAAATAACTTTTAGTGTCGACGTTACGTTATTGATGCACATGTTATCAGACGAGCTTTGCAACTGCGGACATTATTCGAACGGAAATTTCTAGTGAACCATTTAATAAAGTAACATTAACAAGCTATTTTGCAGTTTAAACCTAATATGATACCGTGTATAAACCCGCTGAACACCTCTAAATCGACAAGACATCTCTATGGAAAAATATCTATGGTGACGGCTATCGCTTTAAAATTGCGTGAATTCAATAATTACACGTTTGTAACCCTTTCCCACCCAGGTTTCAAAGTGGTCTTTGGTCCGTCACGCCAATAAGGATTTTAGTTAAAATCGGTTAGAAAAAGCCAAATTGTGTAGATCCTCATTTTGCACGTTACGTGCTTGTAAACTGCGTATTAAGGACAAATCACGATCTCTAAATATAACTGTATGGTTCTTCACTAGCAGTTCAGCAAGAAAATGATTTGCATGCCACACTTTGATCATTACGAAACACGCCTATACAAATACATTGTAAACTTTACCGCCGAAAAAATTAAATTTTAAGAGGAAAAAATTTGATAATTTTCTTTTTTCTGTTCAAAATATAGATTGTGGGTACTCTTTAGAACCGCCTCATCGAGGCAGTTCTAACGAGTACCCGCAATCTAGATGAGGCGGTTCTAAAGAGTACCCACAATCTATATTTTAGAGCAGAAATAATAAAAATAAGGTTTACCCCTGTAAACCCTAGTTTTACTGTATAAAAGTGGGGTTCAAGTGGGTCAAATGTATATAGGCGTGTTTTCGTGATGTTGGGGCATTAAAAGGTTTTGCATAGACACTTGTGAAAAAATTAAGATTGGTTCTGATTATTTTGCATAATTATAATTAAGAAATAGATCAGCTCTTACTGTGATTTGTTGTGTAATAAATCACAGTTTGGAGGTCAGTTGTAAAGTAGACAAATCACGAGCGCGTAGCGCGCGTGATTTGTCTACTTACAACTGACCGACAAACTGTGGTTTATTACCCAACAAATCACTGGCTAGAGCTGATCTATTTCGATTCTAACACACTGAAAATCGGCAATAATGTTGTTGTTTCCTTCAAAATCTCACCACTTTTCGCCATTGTTAGAAGAAATCCCGCTAAAATTATCGACTGAAACACATGCATTTATATCCTTTCGTAACGTTTTGGATGCGAGAAAATGACGTTACACCGTCTAACGTCAAGTAAATTGACTAGTGACGTCATAAATTTGCAGTTTTTAATGACGTCACACGTCACGCTCTTCCGAGCTGTGATTTGTTGCAGAATAAAACACAGTTTATTTTGCATTGCCTATATAGGCGCGCTGTGTTAGAATATTAATTAAAGTACTGAAAGTACTGAGGAGAGATGATTTGTCAGGCATATTTATAGACAAGTTTCTTTAGCCCCATCACGAAAACATCCCTATATAATTTTGACCCCTTGAACCCCACTTTTATATAGTAAAACTGGGGGTTAAGGGGGTATACCTTTTTTTTCTTCTTATTTTTGCTCTTAAATATAGATTGTGGGTACTCGTTAGAATCGCCTCGATGAGGCGGTTCTAACGTGTACCAACAACTTATATTTTGAGCAGAAATAAGAAAAAAAATATCGCAGATTTTTATCTTAACATTTTCTTTTTTTTTTCGGCGGTAAAGTTTACAATGTATTTGTATAGGCGTGTTTTCGTAATGCTAACTGCTCTCCGGATCAGCTCCAAGCATTCTTCATTTTCTAAAATGTGTGACGAAAAGACGATATTCAACAGGCATTAAACATCACCTCATACCCCACCCCTTCCTATCTAATACATATGACAACGCTTATATTTCAATGTATTCCATATAATCGGAACAAAAAGGATTCCACAGATTTCTAGGGGACTAATAATAGTTGACGAACGATTAGATGACCAGTCGGATTTACGACGGTCTTTAAAGTTGTAATTGTTTAAAAAAGAGTCTTCTTAACTGGAATCCGTGGATGCCATAACCTTTTTGTCCAGAAATCTTACACTTCAATATTTTTGACACGCTAATTAAACGTACATATGACTACGATAAGTGTTGACACAAGCTTCTTGTAAAAGACAAAACTTGTAAAAAAGAATCCCATAGCCATCTTTTTGAAAAAGGAGGTACTTGTTATAGACTTAAATAACGTGGCTGTTTAACCATTTCGACCGTTTTAGCCTAGACCGGTGCAGATACATATAAGTGGCTCTTCAAGACATTGCGAAAACGCCAATACAAATACATTGTAAACTTTACCGCAGAAAAAATGAAAATTTTTAGATGAAAAATTGTGATATTTTTCTTATTTCTGCTCAAAATATAGATAGTGGGTACCCGTTAGAACCGCCTCATCGAGGCGGTTCTAATGAGTACCCACGATCCATATTTTAGAGCAGAAATAAGTTAAATAATGTTTACCCCTGTAAATCCCAGTTTTACTGTATAAAAGTGGGGATCAAGGGGGTCAAAATTATATAGGCGTGTTTTTATGATGATCCAGATGCAACGGTGTATTGCGAGTAGTTTTATCAGGATCTACACTGTTTGTGAACATATTAAGAACCTAGGATAAAACTCACTTTTGCAAAAACATCACGATAAACGACGACTCATCTAAACCCCATTTTATGTAGAGTGAACTGGGGTTTACGGGGTATACATTATTTTTCTTATTTTTGGCTCCAAAACATACGTTGTGGGTACTCGTTAGGACCACCTCTAGATCTGTGAGGCGGTTCTAACGAGCACCCCCTACCTATGTTTGCAGTATAAATAAGACAAATATCGCGGTTTTTCTTCAGAAAAGTAGCCATTTTTGAGATGTAAAAAAATGCACAATTTCGCACGTCTTGTGCGCACAAGATCTATGTTGTGCAGACAAGATATCTTGTTCGCACAACTTAACATCTTGTGCGGACAAGATAATATCTTGTCTGCACAAGATAATATTTTGTCCGCACAAGATAATATCTTGTGCGGACAAGATATTATGTTGTGCGGACAAGATATTATCTTGTCCGCACAAGATAATATGTTGTCCTCACAAGATAATATCTTGTCCGCACAATATATTATTTTGTGCGCACAACTTATAAAATAAAAACAAAATCATGTCCCTTCCCGGGTTCCGTAGATGTGTTATCGTAATGTATGTCCAAATACCAAAGTAAGGAGTTCAATAAAAGAAAACTCATGAGAGAAAAGAATTTCGTTTCGAAAAAAGATAATGTTGTCAAAATAATGTAAAACCTTATATTTCTGGACATAAAATTGGATTACAAGGGCAGTACACGGGCATGTTAACCTGATGAAAATAAACTTTGATGAACACTCGCCAATTTTGTTTGCATTACGAAAACACCTATTCAAATACATAAAATTTTAAAATTTTACCAGCAAAAAGTGAAAAAAATCAGATGAAAAATTCTGATATTTTTCTTATTTCTGCTCAAAACATAGATTGTGGGTACTCGTTAGAACCGCCCCGACGAGGCGGTTCTAACGAATACCCACAATCTATGTTTTCGAGCAGAAATAAGAAAATTATTAAATACCCCTGTAAACCCTAGTTTTACTATATAAAAGTGGGGTTTGATGGGGTCAAAAATAAATAGTTGCGTTTTAGTGATGGTAGGAATGTAGATAATAATAATAATAATAATAATAATAATAATAATAATAATAATAATAATAATAATTCTACTACTGACAATAATTTTAATGATAATCATAACGATGATGATAATACTTATAATCTTACTAATACTCCCAATACTACAATTGCTACTACTACAAAAATTGATAATAACTATAATAAGGATTATAGTAATTTTAATAATTAAAGTGATGATAATGATAATATTACTCTTTCGACTATTACTACTACTACTACTACTATGTAATTATGTAACAAATTTTAATAATAAAAAACGATGAACATGATGACTATACTGTTACTACTACTTCCACTTCTACTACTACAATGATTGTTATTATTATTATTAGTCTAATTATTATTAACGTTTTGGAAATATATTGGATAAACACATGCTAATATTGTTTGTAGGAACATACATTACATGTAATAATGATAATTTTACTCTTTCTACTACTACTACTACTGTAGTAATAATAATGAAGGCAACAATTTTAATAATCAAAACGATGATAATAATAATGAAATCTTACTCTACGTTCACTACTACTACTAGTTTAACGGCCCCCATCCTTCGGGGCTTGAAGAAATATATGGGCTGCACGATGCTTCCACGCAGACCTAAATCCGATCCGCACAGGAGTACTGGTAAACCGATTAGAGAATATAAGCCTGCCCAGGCAAAGCGGTGCTAGTCGAACCGTTCATGCTTATAAACCCTATTGGTTTCATTGGGAGACAGGGCTTGAGATGTCATTTCATCTCAACCTCAGGTAAAAGTCGCACAAAATTGGAAGCAACGTCTCCAAAATGAATTTTACCGTTTTGACGGGGACGTTAAACCTCTAATCAAACAAACAAATTATTATTATTATTATTATTATTATTATTATTATTATTATTATTATTATTATTATTATTGCTAACGTTATGAAATTGGACAAACACTAGCTAACATTGTTTGTTGGAACGTACATTAGTTCAACTACTACTACTTCTTCTATTACTACTTCTACTACTACTACTATTGCTGTTAATAATAATGAAAATAATGCGCTCATCGGTTTGTTATTTCGCTAAGGCTCAGCCATCTGATCAATCATTGTCGAATTCAACTCTGTCAGATTTTACGCTGTTAAATTCAACACAGGTTTCCAGAAACAAAACTGTCAATTTAGATATTCAGTCTATCGAATTCAACAGCAAAAAAAAAAAAAAAAAAAAAAAAAAAAAAAACACAAACAGTCTTAGCCTAATAATTCTAGTTTATAAGTTTATAACTGAACTGAAACGTTCTTAGTTTAACAATATTTCATTTACTTTTTTTCAATTGCAGACATATAACAAGAGTGTAACGTACAGTCGAACTTCGATGGCTCAAACACCTTTGGGACCACGAAATTCTGTTCGAGACAGGGGAAGTTCGAGCCAATGAGGTTTCTGTCAGGAGGCATAACGATATACTTTTAGACTTCTTCTCGGTGTTCTATAATGAAAATGTATGCTGTGTGTACTCATTAGAATCGCCTCATCGAGGCGATTCTAATGAGTACACACAGCATACATTTGCAATATAAAAGACTAAAATCTCCTTAATTATCCCCCACTACTTCTTATGTAGAGGATTTCGCTAGGGGCTCAAGAATGGGTTCGACACATCCATGGTAAACGAGCCATCGGTGTTCGAGCCATCGAAGTTCTACTGTATTAGAAAGCTCAACAGGAATTGAAAACAAGCAAGGTTGCTTATACTAATCATCTCCTGAAACGTTCTTATTTTTATGAGATATCATTTCGTGTTCCAATGTGAAATAGCTCGTGGCAATCACAATCGACTCACTTGATACGACACTCTGTGTCTTATTTTTTCTTGTTTCAGTGCAAGATCATTTTTTATTTCACTCATACATGCATAAACACCAAAGATGTATTTTCACCCATGGCTTCGTCACTTGTGAAAATACTTCTTTTGGTGTTCCGTGATAAGGTGGAATAAAAATCGATCCCACACTGAAAAAAACAACAACAACAAATATCCTCTGTGATGCAGCCTTTCGAACAATACCGGGTTTTAAAACAAATAACAATCATGACCATTCAAAAGGATACAGCATACAACCCAGTCATGACCTTTTCTTAATTGCTTCCGCGGCAAAAAGTCAACCTAACATAGTCTACGCCCAGGGGCGTAGGCAATAAACGGCGAACAGTGTTATACGTCTATTGTGCTTGAGAAAATAAATATCATTCCACCATCTTCGTCCTGGGTGCTTTCAATCTGACGTTATATTGTTATTAATGAGAAATATGAATGTGCTATTATCGAAATCGTTTTTAAATTAATTTGAGATGTGAATTTAAATTCCTATAATCATTAGATTCATATTGTGTTATTCATGATATGATGCACGCACACCCTGTAATTATTTCAATTCAAAATTAAAAACCAGCAGTAATCTGAACAAGCCGCTACACAGTTTTGAATTTGCGCAATTTGGCCTTACCTCTGCATATTTTTCTTACGTTTCAATATTACGTTTGCGCACAATATAAGAATCTTATATGGGTGTGATGGGGTGGATAGAAAAATCCGTCCCTCGGGATCACTGTCCGGATCACGAGGCTTGCCGAGTGCTTCCGTACAGTGATCCCGAGGGACGGATTTTTCTATCCACCCCTCACACCCATATAGGATTCTTGTTCTTGTATACCTTTCATTGTTTAGCGCGGATTTTTAATGCTGCAGTCACTTCGGTTACCGACGTCCGCCATATTGTGATGACACTACAGGAATGTTTTGTGACGTCATGTAACGTGCTGTGACGTCAACCTTAACGACGGCGTATACGAGGTCGTAATCAACCAGTGCATTTATCAAACACGCGATTATATTATATTTTGGGTCGGAACACCAGGGTCAGAACATAAATTTCTATCCCAGGATAAAATCACGGATTTCCTTGTCTGGCGTGCAAGAAAAAAAAAAAAAAACAATCGAAGCACTGAAAGTACTGATGGGTCGACTGTCTCTGAGTGTAGGCTGAGAAAACAGTCCTTAACTTAGACTTTTCGTTCAATCCTTAGATTACAGTATTTTAAGTGTAGGCATGATCAGACGCCGCGTTATGTGGCGATGTCTGCCGTCTGTTTACATCACGTGAATAACACCCCCCCCCCCCCTAAACCTCACTTTATATAGAGAAAATTGGGATTTACGGTAGTATTCATTATTTTTCCTATTTCTGTTCTAAGACATAGGTTGTGGGTACTCGTTAGAACCGCCTCAACGAGGCGGTTCTAACGAGCATCCACAACCTTTGTTTTGAGCATTTATAAGAAAAATATGAAGGATTTTCATCAGAAAAGTAGCCATTTTGGAGATGTGAAAAATGCATTACGTATGTCGTACGGGCGGATTATGGTAATGTTAATTTGCATAATTTGGCCTTACGTCTACATGTTTTTCTTATGCTTCAATACTACGTTTGCGCACAAAAAAAAAGAAAAAAAAAAAAAAAAGAGTTCACCGGAAAAGGTAGTTGAGGCGTGATTAAGGATAGAAAATGCCATCTCTTTCATTAACCAGTCTTAGTTTGCCTTGCTCCAAAAGGTAAACAAGTATATCCTCTGTTGGTCGCGGCTCCCGTTCATCGGGACTTGAAGAAATAGATTGGGCTGCATGATGCTTCCTCACAGAGCTGAAACCGACCCGCACACGAGTACTGGTAAACCGCTTAGAGGATCTAAGCCTGCCCAGGCAAAGCGGTGCGAGTCGGCAAGTCCGTGCATATAAACCCTATTGGTTTCATTGGGCGGCAGGGCTTGAGAAGTCATTTCATCTCAATGTCGGGTAAAAGTCCTACAAAATCGAAAGCAAAGTTTCAAAAATGACCTAGTATACAGTGTTGACGTGGCGTTAAACCTCAAATCAATCAAACAAACAAACGAACTCTTTTGCGCCCTGCTCAAACTGGAGGTGGAAGTTTACATTCTCAGGTGTGCAAAGAAACTCACAGTTGCTGCTGATCAATTTTTGTCGATCACTTATCATCTGCGTGCTCCCTCTTGAAATGTTTCATTACTATACATTCAGCATCTGTTTTTAGTAAGCTTTGCATTTTAATTACGAAAACACGCCTATACAAATACAGTGTAACCATTATCGCCGAAAAAATGAAAATTTTAAGATGAAAATTTGTGATATTTTTCTTATTTCCGACCAAAATATAGATGGTGGATACTCGTTAGAACCGCCCCACAATCTATATTTTAGAGCAGAAATACGAAAAATAAGGTTAAACCCTGCAAACACCAGTTTTACTATATAAAAGTGGGCTTCAAGGGGGTTAGAATTATATAGGCGTGTTTTTTATTTATGTGTTTTTAGTTAGCTTGGCTTGTTATATTACGATTGTAATCACATGTCTTACCCGCTTTCTTCAAATCATAGTTGAAACGATCTGTATAATTGTCAAATCTAGGACATTTTCGTCAACGACCAGCTTCTTAGCATCACGAACAAACGCCTGTATAATTTTGACCCCTTTGAACCCCACTTTTATACAGTAAAACTGGGGTTTGCAGGGGTAAACCTTATTTTTCTTATTTCTGCTCTAAAATACAGATTGTGGGTACTGGTTAGAACCGCCTCGTCGCCTCGATGAGGCGGTTCTAACGAATACCCACAATCTAAATTTTAGCAGAAATAATAAAAATATCACAATTTTTTCCTGTTAAAATTTTCTTTTTTTCGGCGATAAAGGTTACAATGTATTTGTATAGGCGTGTTTTCGTAATGGTTAAGGAGGTAACACCTATATTAACATATTGTCAGTGCTATGGCAGAGTGAAATCCTACAGTGCATTATTGCGACGTATTAAATGTTGTTTAAGAAATAGATCAGCTCCAACTGTGATTTGTTGAGTAATAAATCACAGTTTGGAGGTCATTGTAAAGTAGATCAAATCACGAGCGCGAAGATTTATTACTCAACTAATCACAAACTAGAGCTCTAACAGGCTGAAAATCGGCAATAATGCTGTTGTTTCCTTCAAAATCTCACAACTTTTCGCTTTTGTTAGAAGAAATCCCGCTAAAATTATCGACTGAAACACATGCATTTATATCCTTTTCTAGCGTTTTTGATGCGAGAATATAGGGATCAACCATGGTTTTTCATGGATTAACATTTGCCGGGTCCCGAGGAAGCTGTTTGAACATGAGGCCGCCAGGCCGAATGTTCAAATATCTTTCGAGGGATCCGGCAAATGTTAATGCAATGAAATAACCATGGATGATCGCTGTTCTTGCATAACTTACGATTCCGACAGCAAATTTTGACGAAAACGCCCAAAATTACCACATAAACTCCATATAAACTCTTCAAATGCGACCGGCGTACCAACATGGCGGACAGTTCTGAATGTTGTTTACAATGACGTTGTTACGCAGCAACCATCTGACGTCATCATCAAACCCTAAAACGCTAGATTCAGGGCGATAACGTTACGTCGCTCAACGTAAGGTAAACAAAGCAAGGCCCATCTTGTGATATCAAAAGCCCAAAATCCATGTTCAAACAGCACGCGAATTTCATGATTTGAACATGGTTTTTGCTTTTTGAGCACGGCTTTCGGTCCATTTGACAATGGCTTCAAACAGCCATGGGCATAGCTATTTATGCAAGAATATGACGTTACACCGTCTAACGTAAATTTTGTTTGCTTGATTTGAGGTTTGACGTCCCCGTCAACACTGTAAAGGTAATTTTGGGGACGTTGCTTCCAATTTTGTGGGACTTTTACCCGACATTGAGATGAAATGACATCTCAAGCCCTGTCGCCCAATGAAACCAATGGGGTTTATTTGCATGGACGGTCCGCCTCGCACTGCGGTTCCTGGACAGACTTAGATCCTCTAAGCGGATTACCAGTGCTAGTCTGCGGGCCGGATTCAGCTCTGCGTGGAAGTATCATGCAGCCCATATATTTCTTTAAGCCCCTATGGGTGGGAGCCGTCGGCTAACGTCAAGGAAATCGACTAGTGAGGTCATAAATTGGCAGTATTCAATGACGTCACCCGTCACGTTCTTCCTTGCCGTGATTTGTTGCAGAATAAAACACATTTATTTTCCATTGCCTATATAGGCGCGCTGTTTTAGAATCATACTTCAATGAATACATTTCCTCACTCTACATCATTTCCTCACGCGCTCGTGATTTTGAGCTACCATACAACTGATCTACCATACAACTGATCTACCATACAACTGATCAACTGATCTACCGTACAACTGATCTACCATACAACTGATCTACCATAATACAACTGATCTTCCATAATACAACTGATCTACCATACAAATGACCTACCATACAACTGATCTACCATACAACTGATCAACCATAATACAACTGATCTACCATACAACTGATCTACCATAATACAACTGATCTATCATACAACTGACCTACCATACAGCTTATCTACCATACAACTGATCAACCATAATACAACTGATCTACCATACAACTGACCTCCAAACAGTGTTGGTTCAGAAATTGACATGATCTCCACAGCAAGACATCGAAGTTTGGCTGTCCGACCAAGTTCACAGCAATTGTGAGGCAGTTCCACGATGGTATGCATGAATGGATGTATAGTGTACATACTCGTCTGGAACTGACACAGTTAAGATGAGCATGCCGCGTTACCTGGATTCCTGAGAAGTTAGTAAAGACAATACTCTGTGGAGAACTATCAATGTGCAAACATTCCCATGGTGGTCAGGATAAGAGATGTACTCAGACTCAATGAAAACGCACCACTCGTATAGTAGTCGCAGATAAGATTGACTAGGCGGAGCTATCGATAGTACCTGCCTTTGGAATGCTCTATTAACAAAAAGGTAAACCAAGTCGCCCAGTTGTATGAATTCAACTGTAACACGAACAAAGATGTATGGTCATTTGGTCCCCTTGCAGAAGCATGCGAAAGGCACCCTACCGAATCTTCTGGTGGACGCAGCGAATTTGGCATATAATGACAACACCTGAATAGCCCCGCCTAGTCAATTTTATCTGCGACTACTATACTATACCTAAAAGTTTAATTGATTCACAATATTTCCAGCATTTGATCACGTTTAATGAATTATCACTAACTACTCCACAGACTCACAACAGAGTTACAGTATTTCATTTGATGCAGAGACACGGAGACTTGAATAAGTCGACACACCCGAAAAATCAAACTCACTTATCCTAATACTAGTTATGTTCACCGTTAGCATCAAGTGTTGCTTGGCATCGACGCCTCATGCTTCGAATTAAACGCTGTACATGGTTTTGTGTGATGTTGTCCCATTCTTCCTGTAGCGCCATGATAAGCTGCTGACGGTTGATTGGCGGATGAACGTTCACACGGTACACACGGTCCCGTAGGTGCGCAACTGGGTTTAAATCCGGCGACAACGCAGGCCAAGGAAGAACTTGCACACCATTTTGATTGAAAAAGTCCATGGTAAGCCTCGCAGAATGAGCGCGTGCATTGTTCTGTTGGAAAAGCGTAACGTCACCAAATGCAAAAACCAAATATTACAGGTGCAAGAAAGTAACTTTAAAATTTGTGGTTCAAAATCGTTTTTTCTTCTCAATAATTTATACGCGTTCTCCGATCGTCATCCTGTTCTCCTGAGGAAGAGTAACGCGATCAAAGATTCCATTTCGTCATATACTTATAGGTTATTGACTTTATATTGTGAAATATTCGGCACGAGTTCATATGGCGAAGGACGCACGAGCTTGCGAGTGCGTCTTCGCCATATGAACGAGTGCCGAATATTTCACAATATTAAGACAATAACCTTTTTATTATATACCCAAAAATTCAACAGTCTACTAATTCAGGTTTGCCTGGTATAGAAATCTGAATGTAAAATCAGATTATATATATTTTTAGTGGTTTGAAATCGAAAATAATGAAGGTCGTTAAGTGTCTCCCTACACGTTGAAAAACCACGCCCAACGGCGCCAAAGTGAAGATGACGTTAACGTTAGTGGATGTGACGTCATCAAAAACATTGACGTTGCCCAACACAGGACGCCATTTTTCCGACGCGTCGGTTAAATTTCTTTCAAAAATACTCCTGATTTCTTAGAAGAAAGTATTGAAAATCTAAACAGATTGCAGGTAGGTCATATTTGACAGCATAAAAAGTGCTGTATGCACTTTGTCAGAACCTCTATTCGTTTTGTTTTACATTCTTTCAGTCGATACGTACGGCAAGATGGCTGCCGAATTTTAGTATCGAAATGAACAACTTTTAAAGTAGTTCTATTGTGAACGTGACTGCTTATCTACGGGCAATATGAACTTGACTACGGGCAATATGGAAAAATATTGACCGGTAACTTATGTAGAACGTAAACGGGACATATTCTGGGTATATAATAATGTAAATTGTTCTTAGTAATAGTCCTTGGACCAACTTGCCCCGCAGACCAACTAACGCCTGTCTCCCCTACGTTTAAGAAATAGATCAGCTCTAACTGTGATTTGTTGAGTAATAAATCACAGTTTGGAGGTCAGTTGTAAAGTAGATCAAATCACGAGCGCGTAGCGCGAGTGATTTGTCTACTTACAACTGACCGACAAACTGTGATTTATTACTCAACAAATCACAGACTAGAGCTGATCTATTTCGATTCTAACACGCTGAAATCGGCAATAATGTTGTTGTTTCCTTCAAAATCTCACAACCTTTCGCCATTGTTAGAAGAAATTCCGCTAAAATTATCGACTGAAACACATACATTTATATCCTTTTCTTACGTTTTCGATGCGAGAAAATGACGTTACACCGTCTAACGTCAAGGAAATCGACTAGTGACGTCATATATTTGGAGTTTTTAATGACGTCAGTCGTCACGATCTTCCGAGCTGTGATTTGTTGCAGAAAAAAACACAGTTATTTTCCATTGCCTATATAGGCGCGCTGTGTTAGAATTAGCCTTGAACTCCTTACTTTTCTCTTTATGAAGTTGGGTTTACAAAGGTTTCAATAACACGGATAACACATTCATGTGAGAATTTACAACACGTCGCTACATGCAAATATACGGCATTCTACT
The DNA here is from genome assembly GCA_963580285.1 of Lucinisca nassula. NCBI lineage: Eukaryota > Metazoa > Mollusca > Bivalvia > Lucinida > Lucinidae > Lucinisca > Lucinisca nassula. The sequence continues at coordinate 26,238,047 of OY757027.1, read as the reverse complement.
GATGTTAATTTTTAAAATGGTATTCGGAAAATCTTCAATTAGAGATTGCGGTTGTTCTAACAAATAAATTTACTCTATACATGTACTCTACGTTTTTGATAAAAACTTTTTTTGTTTTTTTTAAAAAACAAAAACAAAAAATAAATAATTAATAACAACTGTACAGCTTGTAAACCTTGAATCTATACCAGTAATGATGGTCGCTCTCTCTTTGGTTACACAGCCGTTTTTAGCTCCACTGGCCGAAGGCCAGCGGGGCTTTTGTCATGGCCCTGTGTCCGTCGTGCGTCCGTGCGTTCGTGCGTCCGTGCGTCCGTGTGTTAACTTTTTCTTTAAACATCTTCTCGTCCTAAACTACTGGGCCAATTGTAACCAAACTTCACAGGAATGTTCCTTACATAGTCCTCTTCTAAATTCCTTCAAAGAATTTTGTTACACCCAGAAATCTGGTTGCCATGGCAACAAAACCACAAAAAATTAAAAATCTTTAAAAATCTTCTCCTCCAAAACCACCTGTTGGATTTCATTTTTATGTTGCATGACTGTTCCTTGGGTTGACCTCTTTCAGATTCCTTGAAGAAATTTTGATCCGACAAAAAACATGGCCGCCATGGGCGGGGCTTATTTTCCCTATTTAACATATAGTGTAATGCTAAAACATCTTCTCCTCCTAAACTATTGGGCCCATTGTAACCAAACTTCACAGGAATGTTTCTTACATAGTCCTCTTCTAAATTCCTTCAAAGAATTTTGTTACACCCAGAACTCTGGTTGCCATGGCAACAAAACAACACAAAAAATTAAAAATCTTTAAAAATCTTCTCCTCCAAAACCACCTGTTGGATTTCATGCATGAATGTTCCTTGGGTGGACCTCTTTCAGATTCCTTGAAGAAATTTTGATCCGACAAAAAACATGGCCGCCATGGGTGGGGCTTATTTTCCCTATTTAACATATAGTGTAATGCTAAAACATCTTCTCCTCCTAAACTACTGGGCCAATTGTAACCAAACTTCACAGGAATGTTTCTTACTTAGTCCTCTTCTAAATTCCATCAAAGAATTTTGTTACACCCAGAACTCTGGTTGCCATGGCAACAAAACCACACAAAAAATTAAAAATCTTTAAAAATCTTCTCCTCCAAACCCACCTGTTGGATTTCATTATCCCCTCGCACAACATAGTTGTGAGGGGGGATATAGCATTTGTCCCGTACGTACGTAAGTACTTTTGTCATCGCTCTAGCGCCACGTACGTACATACTTTTGTCATCGCTCTAGCGACACGTACGTACGTACATACTTTTGTCATCGCTCTAGCGCCTACATTTCTTGACCGATTTTAATATAACTTCACACGAACGTTCCTTACGACAGTATCTGGAGCAAGATCGACTTTCAAGGTCATAACCTCAAGGTCAAGGTCACGTTGGCTATTTTTTGAAAAACTTTGTCATGGCTCTAGCGCCTACATTTCTCCCCCAATTTCAATATAACTTCAAACAAATGATCCTTATAAAAATATATCGAGCGAGTTTGACTTTCAAGGTCATGACCTCAAGGTCAAGGTCACTGTGGCTATTTTTAGAAAAACATTGTCATCGCTCTAGCGCTTACATTTCTTCACCAATTTCGATATTACTTCACACAAATGATCCTTATAAAAATATCTCGAGCCAGTTCCACTTTCAAGGTCATGGCTTCAAGGTCAAGGTCACAATGGCTATTTTTAGAAAAACTTTGTCATCGCTCTAGCTCCTACATTTCTTCACTGATTTCAATATAACTTCACACAAATGTTCCTTATGACAATATCTTGAGCGAGTTGGACTTTCAAGGTCATGACCTCAAGGTCAAGGTCACTGTTGCTATTTTTAGAAAAACATTTTCATCGCTCCATCGCCTACATTTCTTCACCAATTTCAATATAACTTCACACAAATGTTCCTTATAAAAATATCTCCAGGGAGTTCAACTTTCCAACTCATGGCCTCAAGGTCAAGGTCACTGTGGCTATTTTTAGAAAAACTTTTGTCATCGCTCCATCGCCTATATTTCTTCACTGATTTCAATATAACTTCAAACAAATGTTTCTTATGACAATATCTGAAGGGGGTTCGACTATCAAGGTCAAGGCCTCAATGTCAAGGTCACTGTGGCTATTTTTTAGAAAAACTTTGTCATCGCTCTAGCGCTTACATTTCTTCACCAATTTCAATATAACTTCATACAAATGTTCCTTATGACAATATCTCTAGCGAGTTCCACTTTCAAGGTCAAGGTCACTGTGCCTATTTTTAGAAAAACTTCGTCATCCCTCTAGGGCTTACATTTCTTCATCGATTTCAATATAACTTCACACAAATGTTCCTTATGACAATATCTCACCATTTCGACTTTCAAGGTCAAGGTCACTATGGCTATTTTTAGAAAACCTTGTCATCGCTCTAGCGCCTACATTTCTTCACTGATTTCAATATAACTTCACACAAATGTTGCTTATGACAATACCTCGAACGAGTTCGACTTTCAAGGTCAAGGTCACTGTGGCTATTTTTAGAAAAACTTTGTCATTGCTCTAGCGCTTACATTTTTTCACCAATTTCAATATTACTTCACACAAATGTTCCTTATAACAATATCTCTAGTGAGTTCCACTTTCAAGGTCAAGGTCACTGTGGCTATTTTTAGAAAAACTTTGTCATGGCTCTAGCGCTTACATTTCTTCACCCATTTCAATATAACTTCACACAAATATTCCTTATGACAATACCTCGAGCGAGTTTGACATTCAAGGTCAAGGTCACTGTGGCTATTTTTAGAAAAACTTTGTCATTGCTCTAGTGCTTAAATTTTTTCACCAATTTCAATATAACTTCACACAAATGTTCCTTATGACAATATCTCGAGCTATTTAAACTTTCAAGGTCAAGGTCACTGTGGCTATTTTTAGAAAAACTTTGTCATCGCTCTAGCGCCTACATTTAATGATGGATTGTAATAGAACTTCACACAAATGTTTCTTATGATAATATCTCGACTTACTTCGACTTTCAAGGTCATGACCTCAAAGTCAAGGTCACTGTGGCTATCTTTAGAAAAACTTTGTCATCGCTCTACCGCCTACATTTATTAACAGATTTTAATATAACTTCACACAAAATATGCTTATGATAATATCTTGAGCAAGATCTACTTTCGTGGTCATGGCCTCAATTCAAGGCCACTATGGCTATTTTTAGAGAAATGTCATCTCTCTAGAATGTACATTTATTGGAGGATTTTTAAACAAACTTTACACAAATGTTGCATATGATAATATCTCAAGCAAGTTGGACTTTTGCCATTTCAGTGTTTTCCACACACGAAGTTGTCTAGTGCGAGGGGATTTGTATCGCATGCGATGTCTTGTTTTTATTTTGCATGAATGTTCCTTGGGTGGACCTCTTTTAGATTCTTTGAAGAAATTTTGATCCAACAAAAAACATGGCCGCCATGGGCGGGGCTAATTTTCACTATTTACCATATAATGTAATGCTAAAAAATCTTCTTTGCAAAAGTACTTGTGGGATTTCATTGTAGTTTGCATGAATTGTCCTTGGGTGGACTGTTGTCAGATTCCTTGAAAAAAATTTGATCTTACAAAAAAACATGGCCGCCATGGGCGAGGCTTATTTTCACTATATAACATACAGTGTAATGCTGAAAATATTTTCTGCAAAAGTTCTTGTTTTATTTCATAGTTATTTGGCATGCATGTTCCTTGGGTGGACCTCTGTCAGATTCTTTGAAGAAATTTTGATCCGACAAAAACATGGCTGCAGTGGGCGGGGTTTATTTTCACTATATAGCATGTAGTGTAATGTTAAAAAAGACTTCTCTTCTTCAAAAGTTCTTGTTTATTTATTTATTTATTTATTTATTTATTTAAAAGTACCTTCCTGTATCTGAATTAATCTCCTCAAATTTTGCTGACTAACACATATCTATAGAGGTCCACCTACAAATTGTCATTCTAAAATTCAAAACATCAGAAATTTCACTTGCCCATCACACTGGTGATAGAACTGATGTTTTCAACACAAACTCTATTTATACGACTTGATATTTCAAAATAAATTCAAAATACTGAGGGAGATTGATTTATTAGACCTAACTATACTACAGTGTCAACAGTTCTCCAGATCCCTGAGGGTTAAAATGGCTTAGTTGAAAAGGGAGGCATACCGAATCCGACGGAGGAAAGGAAAAAATAAATAAAGAAAGAAATAAAAACATAAATCTGTTCATTTTTTAGCTCCACTGGCCAAAGACCGGCGGGTCCTATGTTATATGTTATATGTTACATTTCCTCCTTAACTACTTGGTCGATTGTAACCAAACTTCACAGGAATGTTTCTCACATAGTCCTCTTCTGAATTCCTTCAAAGAATTTTGTTACATGCAGAACAAAATGGCATCGAAACCAAAAAAAAACTATTTAAAAATCTTCTCCTCCAAAACCGCTCAATGGATTTTATTCTTATTTTGCATGAATGTTCCTTGGGTGGACCTGTCAGATTCCTGGAAGAAATTTGGATCAGACAAAAAACATGGCCACCATGGCCATGCCCCACATGACTGCAATGGCCATGCCCCTTGGCTCATTAGCTTTCAAAGACTTATATGGGGAAAAGTTTTAAAAACCTTCTCCTCCAAAACCGCTCAACTTAATGGATTTAATTCTTACTTTGCATGAATGTTCCTTGGGTGGACCTCTGTCAGATTCCTTGAAGCAATTTTGATCAGACAAAAAACATGGCCACCATGGACACGCCCATTGGCTAATTAGCTTCCATAGACTCATAAGGGATCTTTTTTTTTTTTTAATCTTCTCCTCCAAAACCGCTAAATGGATTTCGTTCCTAATTTTCATGAATGTTCCTTGTGTCTACCATTGTCAGATTCATTGAAGAAATTTTGATCAGACAAAAAACATGGCCGCCATGGCCAGCACCTTTGGCTCATTAGCTTCCATAGACCAATAAACGGAAAAACTTCTTCTCTGAAACCATAAAGCCTAAAGCTAAGACATTTACAGTAAAACCTGTCTTAGTGGCCACCTCTATTAAGCAAGCAACCTGTCTTAAGCAAGCAGGAATTCAGTTCCCAAGAAAGGCAGATGTGTTAAATTTCACCTGTATTAAGCAAGAACCTGTCTTAAGCAAGCATATTTTGACTATCCCTTAGGCACTTGCTTAATACAGGTTGAACTGTAGTATGTAGCAAAGTTATGTGGTCACCTACTAAGTTCTGCGAACTATGACTCTTGAGTCCAAATTGGCAACGCCCCGGTGCTTAGTAGCTCCCATAGACTAATAATGACAAAACCTTGAAACTTTTCTCCTCTGAAACCATAAGGCCAAGAGCTTAGTATGTAGCAACTTGAAGTATTCAACTGCATAAATCCTGCCAACTATGCCCCTGGGGTCCAAATTGGCCACACCCTGAGGTCCATAAGCTCCCATAGACTTATACTGGGAAAAACTGACAAAAATCTTCCCTGAAACCATCAGTGCCCAGAGCTTAGATTTTAAGTATGCAGCAACGTCAAGTGGTCACTCAAATAAATCCTGCCAACAATGCCCCTGGGGTAAAAAATTGGTCACGCCCAGAGGCATATTAGTTCCAATAGACTTATAATAGGAAAAACTTAAAACAGTCTTCTTCTCTGAAACCATAAGGCCCAGATCTTTAGATATTTAGAACGGAGCAATGCCAAATGGTCACTCACATAAATCCTGGCAACCATGGCTCTGGGGTCCAAAAAATATAGAATGGACATTCCTTGGGTGGATCACTTGTTTCTTTTTTACCCATTGCATGCGGGAAAACCCTAAATGGGTACCTTGGCAAACAGTGCTGGCCCAGATCAGACCCCACAGAACACCATGTCTGATCAGGGCCTGCACTATTTGCTAACAGAATTTTCCATCAAAAATAGAAAAAAAATAGGCCTGACACCCCTTATATGACAAATGGACTGGTCCAACATATAGCAAAAGAAGAGTCCACTAGTATACAATTGGTTAATGTAATAAATATGACAATTGTCTGAAGTTAGCCGGTGGAGCGACAGGCCCTCTTGGGCCTCTTGTTTTAATTGCTAAAAGGGCCTAGTCACATCTCTAGCTCTATATTATATGACGTCGCATCTGAGAATGAAATAGCGCCATGTAATAAATTCGATAATCCACTAATGGATTAAACATGCAAATTAGTCAAGTACGCCCCATAACGTTACATGAACGGTGACCTTAACGACGTCGCGTTTACGAATGGCGGTATTATATCATTTTTTGTTGAAAGATCGTAAATAAAATGCATTTAAAATGTCATATGATAAATAGAAGTTTGCATTCGTGAGCATGTATCATTTGTTTGTTTGTTTGATTTGATGTTTAACGTCCCCGTCAACACTGTAAAGGTCATTTTGGAGACGTTGCTTCCAATTTTGTGGGACTTTTACCGACATTGAGATGAAATGACATCTCAAGCCCTGCCGCCCAATGAAATCAATAGGGTTTACAAGCATGGACGGGCCGACTCGCACCTCTTTGCGTGGGCAGGCAGGTTGTTTGATTTTTGTGTTCACGGAGATGTTAGTAGGCCTTCATGCGGACTGAACAAATTATTAGTCTTAATCGCGACGGAAGTAAGGGCGAGGATTGTGGCCGCGTAAAATCGATTTAAGCCCCTCCCCCCTCCCCCCCCCGGTGGAATTCGCTTCCGCTGACCGTTCCAAGGCGGTTCTTCTGTCGCGGTTTATTTTTGTTATGGTTTGTCTTTGGGTGTTTGTGTCGCTTATATTATTTTGTTTTGGATAGCCTTTTGGCCATTTTGTGGGAAAGTAACTGTCCTTTTGGCTTTCCGCTATTGGTGTTTCCGTTGGGGTCTGTTGCTTCGTGATTGTGTTTCTTTCCCCTTGGTGTCTCTGATAGGAGCTATGTGTTAAATGTATCCATTCCTGATCATTGCCTCTAATTCTATTTTAAATCCTTAAACCTTTAACCTGCTGAATATTCAATTAAGCCACACCCATTTCTGACTTTGAACCAATCAGATTACTTCATACAATTTATTTATACGTTTTCATAAACTGAATGTCAAACAGAGTAGATCCTGATCAGATGGCTTCTTCTGTTTGCAAAGATAGGGCTTGTCGCCTACAGCAGGATAAAGGTTTTAAGCGGTTTACCAGTACTCGTGTGCGGGTCGTTTCAGCTCTGCGTGGAAGCATCATCAGCCCATATATTTCTTCATGCCCCGATGGGCGGGGGCCGCTCATGTATCATGTAATTTATTAAACACCTTGAGGAAAAGGGATAAAATGCTCGGCAACGCCTCGTATTTTATCCCTTTTCCTCAAATCGTTTAAGGAATTCAATTAAGAAACGAATTTTATTTTTCATGTAAACTTTGCTAGCGACCCGCTGTCGTTCATTAAAGAAATGAAATTTATTTTTCTGCAGTTCATGGTAGTATGAACGCAATGGGTCGCGAGCAAAGTTAATGAACCCCGAAGGGGCTCATGTAAACTTTGCTAGCGACCCACTGTCGTTCATACTTTCATAAAAAGCAGAAAAAATAAGTTTATTTTTTATATTTACATTATTTGCCCCTCATCACTGGGCAAAAAAAATGCTTGTATGGAAAACTTTTAAAGCTGAAAAACATTAACACGCTGTTTTTCTACAAAGGGCGGATCAGCGTTGACGTCATCAACGCCCGTAGAGAACAATGGTTTAGAATGACGTCACTTGACGTCACTGAAAATCATGTGACACGGTGCGTTCATGGAAGTATGAACGCAATTGTTTTCTATAGGTTTACATTAGACTTTACAATGGAAATGTAAATATACTCTTATGAAAAGTAGAAAAAATAAGTTTATTTTTATACATGTATTTACATTCTTTGCCCCTCATTACTGGGCGAAAAATGCTTATAGGGCCAACTTTATTTAAAGCTGGAAAACATTTACACTCTGTTTTACTACCAAGAGCGGAACATCTCTGACGTGACCAAAGTCCGTAGAGGACCATGGTTTAGACTGACGTCATTTGACGTCACTGAAAATCATGTGACTCCATGCGTTCATAGAAGTATGAACTGCATTGTTTTCTAAAGGTTTACATTAGACTTACACTGGAAATGTAAATATTAACACACGAACACTCATGTAAGATCCATTATCTATTCCGACATTTCATAGAACGATGAAACTCATTACAACATTAATTTCATTGCATTACGATAACACACCCGTGGCATATAGTGCATTTTCTCACATCTCCAAAATGACCATTTTTTCTGATGAAAATCAGTGATGTTTTTCTTACAAAAACTGCAAACATAGGTTGTGGGTGCTCGTTAGAACCGCCTTATTGAGGCGGTTCTAACGAGTACCAACAACCTATCGTTAGAACCGCCTCATTGAGGCGGTTCTAACGAGTACCCACAACCTATGTGTTAGAGCAAAAATAAGAAAAATAATGTATACCCCCGTAAACCCCAGTTTTCTCTATATAAAGTGGGGTATAGGTGGGTCTTCATTTCACGGACTTGTTCACGTGATGTAACGAATCCTTAGTGTTGGCCACCGCCCATCGTGGCTTGAAGAAATAGATGGCCTGCATGATGCGTCCACGCAGAGCTGAAACCGACGCACATGAGTACTGGTAAACCGCTTAGAGGATCTAAGCCTGCACAGGCAAAGTGTTGCGAGTTGGACTGTCAATGCATATAAACCCTATTGATTTCATTGGGCGGCAGGCCTTGAGATGTCATTTCATCTCAGTGTCGGGTAAAAGTCCCACAAAATTGGAAGCAACGTCTCCAAAATGACCTATATTTTGCTGACGGGGACGTTAAACCTCAAATCAAACAAACAAAAGCTCAAGATGAAAGGAGATAATGAGGATATTCAAGAATAGATTTATTACTCCAAAAGAAACAAAGGTTGTGGATATTCCTTTATTACATTTTTTTAAACTTGACCCATTCTAGGCGGGAAACCCCTAAAAGTGAAGTCTGGCAAACAGCACAGGCCCAGATCCGACGCCACATTCTGCGTCTGCACTGTTTGCTAACAGGATTTTCTGCCAGAAATGGAATACAAAAATAGGCCTGACACACCTTAAATGACAAATGTACTTGTCCAACATATAGCAATGGAAGAGTCCATCAGTGTTTAATGGGTTAAGGAGATTCTTGACTTTTAACTCTAAGGAGAGGGCCCGCCAGATGCATAATGCATGTAAATGTATATCCAGACTTTTTGGTGTCTTTTATGGGTGGAGTAAGTTAATTGTATCAATTCCTGATCTTTGTTTTACTTCTACTTTTTATGTAATTCCGCAATCTAATTTGGCATCTACAGTCGAACTTCAATGGCTCGAACACCTTTGGGACCTCCAAAATCTGTTCGAGACTGGGGTAGTTCGATCCACTGAGGTTACTGTCAGGAGGCATAACGAGATACTTTTAGACATCTTTTCGGTATTCTATAATGAAAATGTATGCTGTGTGTACTCATTAGAATCGCCTCATCGAGGCGATTCTAATGAATACACACAGCATACATTTGTAAGATGAAAGACGAAAATATCCTAATTTTTACCATATTTCTTACGTACAGAAATTCCCTAGGGACTCAAGAACGGGTTCGACTCAGCCATGGTATTCGAGCCATCGGTGTTCGAGCCATCGAAGTTCTACTGTATATTAATACTCACAGTTAAATAATTAACGTAAACAAGAGGACCATAATGACCCTGGGTCGCTCACCTGATCCTTAGTGTACAGATAAAGTGGTAGGTAATATAAGGTGGAGTGGATGGTTTGAGTCATTTTAGTTCAGAGTGACCCAAGGAACATTTCTGTGAAATTATTTCAAAATCAGTCAATCTATTTAGTAGTAGAAGGCATTTTAAAGCTCGTTTATTGTTTAGTTTTGGTGGCTTTTATGTTCAGTGGCGCGAAACTATTTTGAGCAATTTTGTCAGAGGGTCACCCATGAACATTCCTTTCAAATTGTCTTCTTTCTGAGGATGAAGTCTTTCAAAAGTTCTCTTCTACAGATCTGACTTGTAAGTTACTATCTGGGCATCTTCTCGACATTGAGGGGGTGGGGGGTGCAAGAATTGGCATACGATGCTAGACATATGAGTGAGTGGTTCCCTTTTGACAACACAGAGCTGGATTGTATGTCACTATCTGGACATTAAGATTCAAGTCCTTAGTGCAACAGTAGGAGATGAAGCAGCTCAATCTTATTAATAATGTCACATGGTGACATAAGGAGGGGTCCGCCCCCGCCAGTAGGGGCTTGAAGAAATATATGGGCTGCATGATGCTTCCACGCAGAGCTGAAACCGACCCGCACATGAGTACTGGTAAACCGCTTAGAGGATCTGAGCCTGGCCAGGCAAAGCGGTGCGAGTGTCGGACTGTACATGCTTATAAACCCTATTGGTTTTATTGGGCGACAGGGCTTGAGATGTCATTTCATCTCAATGTCGGGTAAAAGTCCCACAAAATTGGAAGCAACGTCTCCAAAATGACCTTTACAGTGTTGACGGGGACGTTAAACCTCAAAACAAACAAACAAACAAAGCAATCTAATTTGGCATCTATAGTAATACTCACAGTTAAATAATTAACGTAAACAAGAGGACCATAATGACCCTGGGTCGCTCACCTGATCCTTAGTGTACAGATAAAGTGGTAGGTAATATAAGGTGGAGTGGATGGTTTGAGCCATTTTAGTTCAGAGTGACCCAAGGAACATTTCTGTGAAATTATTTCAAAATCAGTCAATCTATTTAGTAGTAGAAGGCATTTTAAAGCTCGTTTATTGTTTAGTTTTAGTGGCTTTTATGTTCAGTGGCGCGAAACTATTTTGAGCAATTTTGTCAGAGGGTCACCCATGAACATTCCTTTCAAATTGTCTTCTTTCTGATGATGAAGTCTTTCAAAAGTTCTCTTCTACAGATCTGACTTGTAAGTTACTATCTGGGTATCTTCTGGACATTGAGGGGGTGGGGGGGGGGGGGGTGCAAGAACTGGCATAAAATGCTAGACATATAAGTGAGTGGTTCCCTTTAGACAACACAGAGCTGGATTGTATGTCACTATCTGGACATTAAGATTCAAGTCCTTCGTGCAACAGTAGGAGATGAAGCAGCTCAGTCTTATTAATAATGTCACATGGTGACATGAGGAGGGGTCCGCCCCCGCCCGTAGGGGCTTGAAGAAATATATGGGCTGCACGATGCTTCACCGCAGAGCTGAATCCGGCCCGCACACTAGTACTGGTAAACCGCTTAGAGGATCTAAGCCTGTCCAGGAACCGCGGTGCGAGGTGGACGGTCCATGCTAATAAACCCTATTGGTTTCATTGGGCGGCAGGGCTTGAGCTGTCATTTCATCTCAATGTCGGGTAAAAGTCCCACAAAATTGGAAGCAAATCTCCAAAATGACCTTTACAGTGTTGACGGGGACGTTAAACCTCATATCAAACAAACAAACAAACGACAATATATTTAAAGATGTCCCCGGTGGGTCCTGGGGTGGGGCCATTTTTGACCTCAGGGCTGTGATTTGTATAATCTTGGTACATGTATAGGTCACCCACCTGGAGCTTAAAGCAAAATATCCAAGACCTCGGCCTTGTGGTATCTGAAAAGAAGATTTTTAAATGTTTTCCATATATGTCTAAGTAAAACCGGTAGGGCCTGGCCATCTTTGGCCTCAGGGCTATAATTTGAACACCACAGTAGCGGTCCACCAGATGAAGCATCAAACAAATATCAAATATCAAAACCAGGGCCTTTTGGTTTTCCATATATGTCGAAGTAAAACCAGTAAGCCCCCGGGGGTGGGGGGGGGGCGGAGCAATTTTTGGCCCAAGGCTATAATTTGAACAATCTTGAAAGAGGTTTGAAGATGAATCTTCACACCAAATATCAAAGACCTGGAATTTCAGAGAGGATTTTTTAAGATTATCCCTATAAAAGTCAATGTAAAACCAATAGGGCCCTGGGGCGGGGGCATTTTTTACCTCAGAGCTATAATTTGAACAAACTTGATAAAGGTCCACAACACGAAGAATCATATCAAATATCAAACACCTGAGACTTCTGGTTGCAGACAAGAAGATTTTTGAAGATTTTCCCTATATAAGTCTATGTAAAACCAGTGGGCCCCGGGGCGGAGGGCATTTTTTGGTCCAAGGACTATAATTTGAACAATCTTGATAGAGGTCCACTAGACAAGCTTCATACCAAAATATCAAACAGCTGAGTATTCTGGTTTCAGATTTTTAAAGGTTGTCCCTATGTAAGTCTGTGTAAAAAGTCAATAAGTCAATGTCAATATAGAAGTCAGTGTAAAACCAAAGGGCCCTGGGGTGGGGGCATTGTGTTCACAGGGCTATAATTTTAACAATCTTGATAGAAGTTCACAAGACGAAGCTTCATATCAAGCACCTGAGCCTTCCGGTTTCAGACAGGTTTTCCCTATGTCAGTATATGTAAAACCTAAAGGCCCCGGGGCGGGGGAAGTTTTGGCTCCAGGGCTATAATTTGAACAATCTTGGTAGAGGTCCACTAGGTGAAGCCTCATACCAATTATTAAAGACCTGGGCCTTGTGGTTTCAGAGAAGAGGATTTTTAAAGATTGTTTCCGGTATAAGTCAATGTAAAAGGGCCCCGGGGCGGGTCATTTTGGCCCCAGGGTTATAATTTGAACAATCTTGGTAGAGGTCCACTAGATGAAGCTTCATACCAAATATTAAAGGCCTGGGCCTTGTGGATTCAGAGAAGATTTTTTAACATTATCCCTATAAAAGTCAATGGAAAGCCAATAGGGCCCTGGGGCGGGGGCATTTTTGACCTCAGGGCTATAATTTGAACAAACTTGATAGAAGTCCACAACACGAAGATTCATGTCAAATATCGAACACCTGAGTTATCTGGTTTCAGACAAGAAGATTTTTCCCTATATAAGTCTATGTAAAACCAGTGGGCCCCTGGGCGGAGGAGATGTTTTGGTCCCAGGACTATAATTTGAACAATCTTGATAGAGGTCCACTAGACGCAGCTTCGTACCAAAATATCAAACAGCTGAGCATTCTGGTTTCAGACAAGATTTTTATAGGTTTTCCCTATGTAAGTCTATGTAAAACGTCAATAAGCCAATGTCAATATATACATGTAAGTCAATGTAAAACCAAAGGGCCCTGGGGTAGGGGAATTTGTTCACAGGGCTATAATTTGAACAATCTTGATAGAAGTTCACAAAACGAAGCTTCATATCAAACACCTGAACCTTCCGGTTTCAGACAGGTTTTCCATATGTCAGTATATGTAAAACCAAAAGGCCCCGGGCGGGGGAAGTTTTGGCTCCAGGGCAATCATTTGAACAATCTTGGTAGAGGTCCACTAGTTGAAGCTTCATACCAAATATTAAAGACCTGGGCCTTGTGGTTTCAGAGGAGAAGATTTTTAAAGATTGTTTCCTTTATAAGTCAATGTAAAAGGATCCCAAGGCGGGGACATTTTTTGCGCCAGGGTTATAATTTAAACAACCTTGGTAGAGGTCCACTAGATGAAGCTTCATACCAAATATTAAAGGCCTGGGCCTTGTGGATTCAGAGAAGAAGATTTTTAAAGATTGTTTCCTGTAGAAGTCAATGTCAAAGGGTCCAGAGGCGGGGGTATTTTTGTCCACAGGGTTATAATTTGAACAATCTAAGACAAAGCTTCATACCAAATATCAAACACCTGACCCTTCTGGTTTCAGACAAGAAGATTTTTAAAGGTTTTCCCTATGTAAGTATATGTAAAACCAAAGGGCCCCGGGGCGGGGGCATTTTTGGCCCCAGGGCTATTTGAACAATCTTTAGATTAGATGAAGCTACATACCAAATATCGAAGACCTGGGCCTTGCGGTTCAGAGAAGAAGATTTTTTTAAGTATGCATTAACAAAATCTATTTTTGGCTCCTGTGACCTTGATATGCAATGGACGGAACCATTTGAACAACTTTGAAAGGGGACCACCTAAGGATCATTCCTGTGAATTTTGGTCCAAATCCGATCTTTGGTTTGGAGGAGATGTCGTTTGAAAAAAAAAAGTTTACGCACGGACGCACGGGCGCACGCACGGTCGCCTGGACGACGGACAAAAATAATCACAAAAGCTCACCTTGTCACTACGTGACAGGTGAGCTAAAAACTCTACAGTTAAATTCCTGTATTAAGCCCACCTTTGGGACTGTTCAAACCGAGTGTTTTAAGACCACTTTTAATCCGTTCTCATAGGAGACACTGGGAGTAAAAATAAATGAAACCTTCTCTATAAACTGTTAAAAACAGATTTTGTCTTTGAATTTTAAATTAAGTGGTCTTAATAGCGGATATTTACTTTATTTTTCTGTTTTTTTTCAGTCAGCATTTATATTTTGTTTCGAGATATTATAACATGTGGATACTGAGCGAATACAAACTGTAACAGTTTACGTATACGTCCACATTAAATTCTGTTCTGTTCTGTTTTGTATTTAAATATATGGCGACCTCACTGTTTTAACGGGGGTTCTGTTACGTCATTCCGGGAGATGATATTGTATGTGTTGAGGTTTTATGTCCCCTTCAACATTATTTAGGTCATTTTGGAGGCGTTGCTGCCGATTTTGTGGGGATATTACTCGACATGGAGATGAAATGACTTCTCAAGTCCTACCACCCTAAGAAACCGACAGGGTTTAAGAAACATTCCGACTCGCATCACTTGTCCTGGGCAGGCTTATGCCTTCTAAGTGGTTTAATAGTACTCAGCTTCGGTCGGTTTCAATTTTGCTCGAAAGAAACATGCAGCCCAATCTAATTCTCAAAGCCCCGAATGGCGGGGGGCGCTCGCAAAATTGAGGTTGTGTTGAGGTTTTATGTCCACTTCAACACTATTTAGGTCATTTTGGAGGCGTTGCTGTCGATTTTGTAGAGCTTTTACTCGACATGGAGATAACATCTCAACTGAGCCCTACTACCCAAATAAACCGCTCGGGTTTAAGAAACATTCCGACTCGCATCACTTTTTCTGCGAAGGCTTAGGCCTCCTAGGTGGTTTACTAGTACACAGCCTCATTGTGGCGGTTCTAATGAGCACCCACAATCTATGTTGAAAGCAGAAATAAGAAAGATGTTATCATTTTAACTGATATTTGTTTAGCCCCCGCCCATCGGGGCTTGAAGAAATAAATCGGGCTGCATGATGCTTCCACGCAGAGCTGAAACCGACCGCACATGAACACTTGTAAACTGCTTAGAGGTTCTAATAAAAATCAAAAATAAGCCTGCCCAAGAAAAGTGGTGTGAGTCTGACCGTCCATGCATATAAACCCTGTTGGTTACATTGGGCGGCAGGGCTTGAGGTGTCATTTCATCTCAATGTCGGGCAGAAGTCCCAGAAAATTGGAAGCAACGTCTCCAAAATGACCTATACAGTGCTGACGGGGAAGTTAAACCTTAAATCAAACAACCAAATCAAACTGATATTTGTCATTTCTGACACCATGCTGGACGCCATTATTTCACACACTTACATGTTTTTTCAGTTAGTAGATACCTCCAAAGAGCTTATGATGAGATGAGCTCTTGACACCTAATATTAATCGTTTTAGAAAAGACTTGTTTTACCAAAACGAGTACAATATCACACATGTCTCAGGGTATACAAAGGTACAGGGTTATCATAACGAAAACACGCCTACACAATTACGCCGAAAAAACGAAAATTTTCAGATGCAAAATTGATATATTTTTCTTATTTCTGCTCAAACTATAGATTGTGGGTACTCGTTAGAACCACCTCATCGAGGCGGTTCTAACGAGTACCCACACTCGATATTTTAGAGCAGGAATAAGAAAAATATGGTAAACCCCCGTTAACCCCAGTTTTACTATATAAAATTGGGGTTCAAGGGGATCAAATTTATATAGGTGTGTTTTCGTGATGGTTTCATCTATGCAGAACACCATTACCGATGAGCGAGATCGGCGGCCTGGAGAAATAGATTGGGCTGCATGGTGCTTCCGCGCAGAGCTGAAACCGACAGAACTTGAGTACTGGTAAACAGCTTGGGTCTAAGCCTGCCGAGGAAAAGTGATGCGAGTCGGACCGCTCCTTAAACCCTAGCGGTTTCTATGGGCGGTAGGGCGTGAGATGTCATTTCATCTCAATGTCGGGTTAAAGTCCCACAAAATCGGAAGCAACGTCTCCAAAATGACTTAGTAGTGTTGACGGAGTCGTAAAACCTCAACTCAAACAAACAAACAAAATGAGCGAGATCGACAGCTAAAGATGCGTGATCGAATACAACGTTTTACGACAAAGCCTTTTCACCGCAGGTCCCAGGCTATGGGACAGTTTACCAACTGAAATTAGGGACAGTGAAGCCCTTTCAAGGAATCTAAAGCACTCAAGCTCTATGGGGATTCAACTGTGCAAAATTAGGAATAGTACCCAATATGGAATGTTTATTGAGTTCGTGTCACTGATTCTCGGATGGTTTGCGGGTTGATTGGCTGGGGCTGTGTTTGGACGCGAGCCTAGATCAACCACGGCTGGCTGGGCCGCGGCCTCTGAGGGTCCAAAGCTGTCCGATGTTTTATCTTCAGTTCGTTCGGGGACGTGAGAGGACGTGCTGATTTTTACGGCCTCCCTCTCAATCCCCTTGACTGGCGCAAGGTATCGGACACCGCATCATTCTTTTACGCCACTCTTTCGACATTTTTCGATGCCTCGGTACGTGTGACCCTAGGCTCCCACGCCTGGGGCTTCTTGCTTACGGTAACTCGAATGGACAAGCATGCGACCTGCGGAGTAAATTTAAAAGTTAAATACCCATAACTTACTTTTTGCTAAACAAAGAGCATATATTCTAGACGTCGGCGATTTTAGGGATTATCAAACTTGTATATATGGGAGTATATATAGGGGCGTGTTGTCTTGACATTGGTTTCCGTCGCGTGCCCCTCGCCCAAGCCTTGATAGGCAAGGTCCTTTTAATGTTTTTATGTATATATTTGTGAATATGTATTAACCCTTATCTTGCTGTTCACGACAACCCCTATCTTTGCAAACAGTGTAGATCCAGATCAGATGGCTTCTGAAGAAGCCATCTGATCAGGATCTACACTGTTTGGCATTCAGTTTATGAATTTGCAGCAATAAATTACATAAAGTAATTTGATTGGTTGATAGACAGAAATGGGTGTGGCTTAAATGAATATTCAGCAAGAGAAGGGATAACTTTAGTATCATAAGGTGCGGAATTTATTTAAGAAATAGATCAGCTCTAACTGTGATTTGTTGTGTAATAAATCACAGTTTGGAGGTCAGTTGTAAAGTAGATCAAATCACAAGCGCGTAGCGCGCGTGATTTGTCTACTTACAACTGACCGACAAACTGTGATTTATTACTCAACAAATCACAGATTAGAGCTGATCTATTTCGATTCTAACACGCTGAAAATCGTCAATAATGTTGTTGATTCCTTCAAAATCTCACAACTGTTCGCCATTGTTAGAAGAAATCCCGCTAAAATTATCGACTGAAACACATGCATTTATATCAATTTCTTACGTTTTCGGTGCGATAAAATGACGTTACACCGTCTAACGTCAAGGAATCGACTAGTGACGTCATAAATTTGCAGCTTTGAATGACGTCACTGGTCACGCTCTTCCGAGCTGTGATTTGTTGCAGAATAAAACGCAGTTATTTTCCATTGCCTGTATAGGCGCGCTGTGTTAGAATTATCAACAATGCATACATGCTCATATAATTGTTACAATGCGGGTAATATTTTAGACTGGCAGTCCTGTCAGTTATTATTATTACAGTAGAACTTCGATGGCTCGAACACCGATGGCTCGTTTACCATGGATGTGTCGAACCCATTCTTGAGCCCCTAGCGAAATCCTCTACATAAGAAATAGTGGGTGATAATTAAGGAGATTTTAGTCCTTTATCTTGCAATTGTATGCTGTGTGTACTCATTAGAATCGCCTCGATGAGGCGATTCAAATGAGTACACACAGCATACAATTTCATTATAGAACACCGAAAAGATGTCTAAAAGTATCTCGTTATGCCTCCTTACAGTAACCCTCAGTGGCTCGAACTACCCCTGTCTCGAACAGATTTTCGAGGTCCCAAAGGTGTTCGAGCCATTGAAGTTCGACTGTATTATTATTATTATTTTTGCACGCGTTGTGTCCGGGAACGCAAATTCTGTCGTAAGATGATGACTATGAATAGATTGCGGGATAATGCTGAGGTCTCGCTGGATGTAAAGTAAAATTCTTATATCAAAACCACCTTTGGGACTGTTCAAAAGTGGTCTTATAACAGTTCCAAAGGTGGTCCCTGACCAGAGAAAACTGTGGCCAGAAAACACATACATGTAGAAAGATTAGGTGCACCCTTAAAAATAAAATTTTAAAAGCAAAATTAGTCTTAACTTTAGGTGGTCTTAATAGCGGGATTTAACTGTACATAATATATAACATTATATGCAGTTCATTTCTTTTATTTATTTATTTGCAAGGTTCCAGTAACCGGCTTGCAATTGTGATGCTTGCAGTTGCTAACTGTCAATTGTCCAACATATGTCACAAATAAATAAATAGATAAATAAATAATAAACAAATAAATAAATAAATTACGTTTTTGCAATAAAAAACGGGAGAATTTCAGCCATTAAACCAGCATTGCATTGAAAAATAATGACGTTTTCAATGAAGACGTTTGTTTGGTATCCAGTGACGTTGCGCGTTTAGGATCATTTACGTATTCTTGACCTTTAAGATCGTCCCCGTCAACACTATTTAGGTCATTTTGGAGACGTTGCTTCCAATTTTGTGGGACTTTTCCCGACATTGAGATGAAATGACATCTCAGTCGTTGCCGCCCAATGAAACCAATAAGGTTTATAAGCATTGACGGGCCGGGCCGACTCGCAGCAATTTTCCTGGGCAGGCTTAGACGTTTTAAGCGGATTACCAGTACTCATGTGCTTGACCTTTAAGAGCGATCATCAAACTATTTGAAATATGTTTGCGACCAACCAAACAACGAGCGTTGGTTGCTGAACGGTACATGTAACACATGGATTTATTTATTGGAAATTATATAACACTCTCAAATCGGGCAATTATACGACTAAAATTTTGAAGAAGCCGGAAGGTTTCCGGTTTCCCGGAGTAAATGGAGCTTCCGGTTATACGGGGTAAAATAGTTTCCAAGCTATGAGTGGATAAAATAGGAACTTCCTGTACAGTGACTGGGTTGGAGACACGTGTTTTTGCAGCACCAATCATGACTGATTAGTCTTTGACGGAGTAAAGCTTGATTATCCCGGTATCTACAATACAGTGTGTGTGTGTGTGTGTGTGTGTGTGAATTCGGGTTTAACGTCGCTTTCAACAATGTTTCAGTCATATCACGACGGTGTCTGGTTGCGACAGGGAGCTCAATGCTCACGTTTATAGTGCTGCCTCACTGAAGTATCATGTCCCAGACACATTACATTATACCACACCCAGTCACATTATCCTGACACTGGATCGACCAGTCCTAGCTCTACCCGTAAAGCTGAGTGCCAAGCGAGGAGCAACTAGTACCATTTTTAACGACTTTGGTATGTCGCGGCCCGGGATCGATCCCGTGACCTCCCGTTCCCCGCAGCGGACACTCTACCAACTGAGCTATCGGGGCCGGTGCCCCGTTATACGGGGTAAAATAGTTTCCAAGCTCTGAGTGGATAAAATAGGAACTTCCTGTACAGTGACTGGATTGGAGACACGTGTTTTTGCAGCATCAATCATGACTGATTAGTCTTTGACGGAGTAAAGCTTGATTATCCCGGTATTGAAAATACAGCAGAGGAAGTGTGTGTGTTGGGGGGGGGGGGGGGGGAAGGGGGAGTCTGGTTCCAAACTATCGATTATTGTAAGAACCAGTATTTTAAAAAACAAAGATGCAGTTACAGGCATCACGAAAACACGCCTATATTATTTTGACCCCCTTGAACCCCACTTTTATGTAGTAAAACTGGGATTTCCGGGGGTATACCTTATTTTTCTTATTTCTGCTCGAAAATATAGATTGTGGGTACTCGTTAGAACCGCCTCGATGAGGCGGTTCTAACGAGTGCCAACACTCTATATTTTGAGCAGAAATAAGAAAAATATCGCAATTTTTCATCTGAAAATTTTCATTTTTTCGGCGATAAAGGTGGCAATGTATTTGTATAGGCGTGTTTGCGTAATGTATACACTGGTTTGGGAGTGTTATTCGAATAGAGTTTCACCATATTCACGGTTTTGTTGCTGTATTTACATGTTCCTTCGTGACAATAGCGATGAAAAAGAACGTTTCCGACCAGTGACTTGCAAACTAGCACGCAACAGTGGGCTAGCTTCGAGCTGTCAGCGATACACGTCGTATCAGCCCGATGTTGGCCCGATAACTTTCGCTAGTTGGAAGTACGCCAACACAACAGTTGAGCGACGGTCAGCCAGCCAACCTCCCATTTTGCGCTGGAAACCCATATCTCTTCATGTCGGGCAATTTTAAATGCGAATGGGGAGTACACGGTATCTGAACAGAATCGAAAGGGATAATTTAAACCTTAGATTGCGCAAGTCTGTGTTGGAACACTGCCATCTATTTCGAACACATATAGACATACCGTCATCCACATTGTGTATCTCAAGCACTGAATTGTAATTTTGGGACATTCAACAATGAAATATTAGGGGTATATTCAGTACTGTACTGACTGAAAATAATAAAAAAAATAATCAAATTCGACGATTAAAACGAAAAACATAGTTCGTTATTAAAAATCCAGAATGTATCAAAAATAGAATTTGAATGACAAAAATTCAGATAATACATGTATAATTGAATGCAGTCTGTTACGAGCCAGGCGTAGCAGAAAGAAAAAGCAAACAAGCCTTTTGAAAAAATTTAACAAAATTTATTTACAAGTTAACTTTAACCTGTAGAAGTAAGAAAATTAAATGTACTTAGCTCTGAATGAAATATCCTGAATGAATCTATTTTCCTTGATCCCACAGAATTCACAGTCCAAAATGAAAAGTAATATTCTTTAACAATCCAACACAGAATTTAGAAATAACTTTTCTTCTAAGCCCAAACTTGAAACTCCAAAGTCTACCCCAATGAGAAAAACCAAGCTCTTTTATAGACCCTAAGATTTCTCTAGAATGTTCCAGAGGGCTGTGGAATAAGATGAGGTAATTCTCTAAAAATAATGCAACCCAGAACTTTCTGGAAGGTTCTGAAGTACTTTTCCTTGTAAACATGTTGTTTACAAAAATGAAATTAATCTGTGACTCAGTTTTCTAGAATCTTCTATAAGAAGATTAACAAGATATTTATAGCACTATTAGGTCACAGTGGGGTGAAAGTGGGAATCAGAAAAATAAATTCTTATGCATAACACTCCCCCCTCTTCGAGGAAAAGAAAGATTTATGTAATAAAGCTTTCTTTTGCTTTAAGAATAATAAAATATTGAGCATAGCATATAAAATTACATGTATCTACAATCCACTTTAGTAGGAAAGAAAAACACAACTCCTGACACTGCTCAAGCTCATGAAAGGGCATCAGGGATAATGTTATCTTTCCCTCTGATATGTCTTATGTCTAAATTATACTCTTGTAGCATAAGACTCCACCTGGGCAACCGCTGATTTTTGTTTTTCATTTTATGTATGAAAGTCAGTGGATTGTGATCACTGAAAATAACAATCGGTGCAGTAGTAGGGGTAAGATAAACTTCTAAATGTTGCAGAGCAAGAATCAGAGACAAGCACTCTTTCTCTATGGTAGAGTAATTTCTCTGATGCTTATTAAACTTTTTGGAAAAGTAGCAAACTGGATGATCCACACCATTTTCATCTTCCTGCAACAAAACACTACCTGCACCTACGTCACTAGCATCTACAGCTAGCTTAAACTCCTTTTCAAAGTTTGGTGCTAAGAGAACTGGTTCACTCTTGAGTATGGCTTTAAGTTTATCAAAAGCATTTTGGCATATTGCATTCCAATGGAATTTTGTTCTTTGGCTGAGCAAATTTGTCAAAGGCTCAGCAATGACAGAGAAATTATTACAGAACTTTCTGTAATAACCAGCCATACCAAGAAATCGCATCAGCTGTCTTTTGCACGTGGGTACGGGAAAATTTGAGATAGCCTCAACTTTAGCATCAATGGGTTTCACATGACCTTGACCTACAACATGACCTAGAAATGTCAAAATTGCATGGCAGGATTCACTTTTAGCAAGATTGATTGTCAATTTGGCATTACTCAGTCTATCAAAGAATGCTCGAATAGTCCCAAGATGTTGATTCCACTGGTCGTTGTATATGATAGCATCATCGATATAAGCACTGCAGCCTTCCAGCCCCGCAATTACCATGTTTATTAAGCGCTGAAATGTTGCCGGAGAGTTTTTCGTTCCAAATGGCATGACTTTATAGTTACATAATCCGTCTGGTGTTGTGAATGCCAAAACCTCCTTTGCTCTATCTGTGAGTGGAATTTGCCAAAATCCTTTCAGAAGGTCGAATTTCGTTATGTATTTGGCATTCCCGATGTCATCAATGCAGTCATCCATTCTTGGAATAGGAAAGCTATCTGTTTTACTTAAGGAATTAACTTTCCTAAAATCTGTACACATACGATATGTCCCATCAGGTTTTGGTACTAGAATACAAGGAGAACTCCATTCACTTTGGCTTGGTTCAATAAAGTCATTGTCTAATAGATACTCATCACGTGAACAAGTCCGTGAAATGAAGACCCCCCTATACCCCACTTTATATAGAGAAAACTGGGGTTTACGGGGGTATACATTAGTTTTCTTAATTTTGCTCCAAGACAAAGGTTGTGGGTACTCGTTAGAACCGCCTCAATGAGGCGGTTCTAACGAGCACCCACAACCTATGTTTGCAGTATTTATAAGCAAAATATCACGGAATTTCATAAAAAAGTAGTCATTTTGGAGATGTGAAAAAATGCACTATGTCGCACGGATGTGTTATCGTAATGGAACTTCTTCTTTAAGATATTTTTGTTTCACAGGATTCATCCTGTATGGGTGTTGTTTTACAGGTTTAGACCCATTTATGTCCACATCGTGAAATATTTTGTCTGTCCGTGTTGGAATGTCAGGAAATAATTGTTCATATTCAAAAATCAGCTGTTTCAGTTCATTCCGCTGATTTGGCTCTAGATGTGACAGTTTCTGGTCAAGATTCCGTAGAATGTCAGAATTCTGAAGTTTTGATGATGTGGGATCCGACTTCACTGAATTAATATCCTCACAGTCATTGTCACATGAATTAAGTGGAACAGAGCTAACTAGATTGACTGATGTTAAAGATGTATTGTCCCTATCTATGTATTCCTTAAGCATGTTAATATGACATAGCTGCTTTAGCTTGCGCCTCCCAGGAGTGTTTATTATGTAATTTACGTCACTGATCTTTTTGTCCACAGTGTATGGACCATAATACCTGGCCTGCAACGATTTTCCTGGAATAGGCAAAAGAGCTAGTACCTTATCACCTGGTTTAAAATTCCTTTCTTTTGTACCTATGTCATATAGCTGTTTTATTTTTCTTTGGGCTGACTGAAGATTGGTCCGAGCAGCCTCACAAGCTTTTGAAAGTCTAGTTTTGAAATCAGACACATACTGAAGTAAATTCAGGGAGGTGTCATCATTGGAGAGAAATTTCTCTTTGAGAAGTTTCAAAGGACCACGAACAGTATGGCCAAATACTAATTCAAATGGACTGAAGCCAAGAGATTCTTGCACAGATTCTCTAACAGCAAATAAAAGGAGATGGATGCCTTCATCCCAATCCTTCTCTGTGTCAAAGCAATATGATCTTATCATGTTTTTCAATGTTTGATGGAATCTTTCAAGGGCGCCGTGACTTTCAGGATGATAGGCTGATGACTTATACTGTACAATGCCAAGTTCATGCATTGCTTGTTGAAATATTCCAGACATAAAATTTGAGCCTTGGTCTGACTGAATAGATTTAGGAAGCCCAACAAATGTGAAAAACTTCACTAAGGCCTTGACGATTGTCTTAGTTTTGATATTTCTTAAAGGAATGGCTTCAGGAAAACGTGTGGAAGCACACATAATGGTGAAAAGATATTCACAGCCGGACTTAGTTCTGGGCAAGGGACCCACACAGTCTATAATTATTCGACTGAAAGGTTCATCAAAAGCAGGTATAGGCTGCAAATGAGCCTTAGGTATAGTCTGATTGGGTTTTCCTAATATTTGGCATGTATGGCAGGACCTACAATGCTGAGAAACATCTGATTTTAACCCAGGCCAGTAAAAATGATTAAGAATCTTGTGATAGGTTTTATTTACACCTAAATGTCCTGACATGGGAGTTTCATGTGCCAAGTTTAATATTTGGGAACGGTAAACCCGTGGAACCACTATCTGGTGGTTGACAGTCCACTCGTCTTCTGCTGAGACGTCTGGTGGACGCCATTTTCTCATAAGAATGTCATATTTGACATAATAACAGACTGGGACCTGAGATACTTCCTGCTCATCTAAGGCCCTTTCAAATAAAGGCGAAATTTCAGGATCCTTATGCAGTTCTATAGCTAGTTGAGACCCGGACATTTTGTCATGGCCTAGATCTAAAGATGAGTTATTCTCATGAAAATCTGTCTACTTATCAGACAGGCTTGAAGACAGAGACCTTGTTATCTCGTCATTAAAAGACTGACCCAAAAAGGTATCAGTAAAATCAAAATCATGCTTCCCATCAGTTTGCTTGGCCTTACGTGCCATAGCCCTTGTGACTGCACAGGACGGATAAAGATCAGGAATTTCCTGCTCAATGGGATCAGGCGGTTGGTCTATGCAAGGATTAGTAGTCAAAAGTGGGTTTACCACAACCTTATCTCCAGCTAAGTCATTGCCTAGCAACAAATGAACACCTTTAAAAGGTAAAGAAGGTCTAATACCAACAGCCACTGAACCGGATACCAAGTCTGATGACAAATAAACGTTATGAAGCGGAACATTAACAAATCCACATTCCACACCCTGAATAAGGACACTTTGGCCCAAAGAAGTCTTCTCAGAAAAAGGCAGAGTATCTGCTAGAATAAGAGATTGAGAAGCTCCGGTATCTCGTAAGATTTTAATAGGGGTAGGATGGGCATAACTGTCACCATTTAGTGACA
The DNA here is from genome assembly GCA_963580285.1 of Lucinisca nassula. Classification (NCBI taxonomy): domain Eukaryota; kingdom Metazoa; phylum Mollusca; class Bivalvia; order Lucinida; family Lucinidae; genus Lucinisca; species Lucinisca nassula. The sequence continues at coordinate 26,212,676 of OY757027.1, read as the reverse complement.
CAAAACCATCTGATAAGAATGGTTCATATATCTCCATAACTGAATCAGTCTCAGATAATTTGATATCAGAAAGAGTTTCCTCCCTTACACAAGACTGTGGTTTTGGCCTTATAGAAGTCAAACCTGTAGGCTTAAGTTCCTCATGTCTTTCTCTTTCTTTTCTTCGCTTTAATTTTAAACATTCAGAGATCAAATGACCTGTATTTTTACAATAATTACAAACTACTTGAGATTGAGATAAGGGATTCTGGTCTTTGTTTTCACCAGAAGGTTTGGAAGGATTCTGGCTTCTGTTTTCACCAGAAGGTTTGGAAGGATTCTGGCTTTTATTTTCACCAGAAAGTTTGGGCATAGTACTAGATGTATGGCTATAACTACCAGATGGATTACTAGGATAGAATCTTGGACCTGTCTGTGGATTATAAGGTTTTCTAGGATAAGGCCTGTTCACAAATGAGACTTTATGAGTCAAAGCATAATCATCTGCCAAACGAGAAGCTTCCTCCAAAGTTTCAACCTGTCTCTCATCGAGAAAAGATTTAATGTCTGAATTTATGCACCGTTTGAACTCTTCAACAAGGACAAGCTGTCTAAGTTTGTCATGATCAGAGCCCACTTTTTTAGAAGAACACCACCTATCAAATAGCTGTTCTTTGGTTCGAGCAAATTCTACATGAGTCTGGGAAATTTCTTTTTTACAGTTCCTAAATTTCTGCCTGTAAGCCTCAGGGACCAACTCATATGCCTTAAGAATAAGCTCCTTAACCAGATCATAGTCTGAGCTTTGCTCGACAGTCAGCTGAGTGTAAATGTCTCGAGCCTTTCCGACAAGAACGCTTTGCAAAAGTAAGGTCCAATGCTCTTTTGGCCATTTTAAATTTTCTGCAACTTTTTCAAAATGCAAAAAATACTTATCTACCTCTTTTTCCTGAAATGGCGGAACTAATCTGATGTGCTTTGTGGCATCAAAGTATCTACCAGAGTCAAAAACAGGGGTAGGTTTCACCCTATCTTGACCCTGGAGTTCCATTTCCTTCAGCCTTAATTGAAATTGCCAGTCCCTTTCTTTTTCCTCAATACTATATCTCATTTTTTCCTTTTCCAACTCCAGCCGTTCTTCTTTTTCTAATTTTTCTTTCTGAATGCGTTCCTCCATTTCTCTTTGTTTTTCTTCCTGTTCTAATTTTTCTTTTCGAATTCGTTCTTCTATTTCTAATCTTTCCATCTGCATTTGTCTCTGCATTTCTCTTTCTTTTTCCTTCTCTCTTTCTTCCATTTCTCTTTGCTTTCCTTCTCTCTTTCTTCCATTTCTAATCTGAACTTCTCTAATTCAATTTGCCTTCCTATTTCAATTTGTCTCATTTGTAATTCAGTATGTGAAACCATAATGAGAGACAAAGCAGATGGATCGAAAAGTTCTTCATCAACAAAAAACTGCACCAAAATATTCTTAATTTCATGCTTCTTCATGCTTGTTTTGACAGCAGTGACCCCATAATGGGAAGCAATTTCTAGCAAATCTGTCCTTTTGGCCAGATTAAACAACTCCTGAGTAGGCTGAGCCAAAAAGCTTCTCAAATCAAACGACATGTTTGCTTTTTGTTTGTTTTATAAAGTATTTATGGAAATACAGATTGAGGTTAATTTGACAAAGTTTTTTTTTGAAATGACAAGCCCAACGAGAATTTCACATGAAATGACAAGTACTATTTCACCTGAAATGACAGTTCACATGAAATGACAATCCCCTATATGCCTAATGGGAAATACCAATCCTGTGAAGCAACTGCAAAGTCTATTTGATAAGAAATGACAATTACCTGCGTCACATGAAATGTCGGTTTTAAAATGCTTAAAATGGTTTAATCCCGGACGAGCCCCTAATTTCTGTTACGAGCCAGGCGTAGCAGAAAGAAAAAGCAAACAAGCCTTTTGAAAAAAATTAACAAAATTTATTTACAAGTTAACTTTAACCTGTAGAAGTAAGAAAATTAAATGTACTTAGCTCTGAATGAAATATCCTGAATGAATCTTTTTTCCTTGATCCCACAGAATTCACAGTCCAAAATGAAAAGTAATATCCTTTAACAATCCAACACAGAATTTAGAAATAACTTTTCTTCTAAGCCCAAACTTGAAACTCCAAAGTCTACCCCAATGAGAAAAACCAAGCTCTTTTATAGACCCTAAGATTTCTCTAGAATGTTCCAGAGGGCTGTGGAATAAGATGAGGTAATTCTCTAAAAATAATGCAACCCAGAACTTTCTGGAAGGTTCTGTAGTACTTTTCCTTGTAAACATGTTGTTTACAAAAATGAAATTAATCTGTGACTCAGTTTTCTAGAATCTTCTATAAAAAGATTAACAAGATATTTATAGCACTATTAGGTCACAGTGGGGTGAAAGTGGGAATCAGAAAAATAAATTCTTATGCATAACAAGTCGCAAATTAAAATTGTCGAAGAAGTGTTTTAATTTTATCTGTAACGCGAACTTCTGTAACTGACAATTCGCTTACATCAATGAAAAGTCATGTTTCATCAAACTCATCACAAGTGGCGCTGCGTTGATACGCAGCGCAATTACATTTTATTACATTATGGAACACTTAAAAACCAATTATTATTATGTTGGTTTACGACCCTTGAAAACCCATGTTATATTTAGAAAACTTCGGTCTAAAGGCCTGAATATACATTATCTTTGCCGCCCCCCCCCCCAAAACACACACACACACACACACACACACACACACACACACACACACACACACACACACACACACACATACAAACGAAACAAACAAACATAAAAGTGGGGTTAAAATGGGTCAAAATTATATAGGCGTGTTTTCGTGATGTATGTTCAATTTCCATGACAAATAAAACAAAAAAACAACAAAAAAACGCCAGTTTAGAATGCTCGTTTGAACCAACTCATTGAGGCGGTTTTAACGAGTACCTATAACCTATGTCTAGGAACAGATATAATAGAAATAATGAATACCCCTGAACACCCCAGTTGCCTCTGTATAAAGTTGGGTGTAGAGGGGTGTTCAATATACGGATTTGATAACGGGATGATTAGTTCTAAAACTGGAACAGTTTGCTAAATGTCTGTGTAACGAACGCCCTTCTAAGTCTCATGTCATATTTTAATACAGAGAAACGTGGTATTTACAGAGGTAGCACTATTTTCCACATTTTGTCCTTAACCCTTGACCTGCTGAATATTTATATAAACCACACCCACTACTGATTATCAACCAATCAGATTACTTGTTGCAAATTATTGCGACAAATTCATGAGTTGAATGACAAACAATGAAGATATTGATCTGGATCTTCTTTGTTTCAAAGACAAGACATATCCGGGCTCAGCAGGACAAGGGTTAAAACATAGATTTCGGATACTCGTTAGCACGAGCGCGTTACATGTATTACTAGGTAATAAGTTTTATCACTGCATTCATCAGATTAACAAGCCCCCGCCTATTGGGGCTTGAACAAATAGATGGACTGCATGATGCTTCCACGCAGAGCTGAAACATGAGCACTGGTAAACCGCTTAGAGGATCTAAGCCTACCCAGGCAATGCGGTGCGAGTCGGACCGTCCATGCTTATAAACACTATTGGTTTCAATGGGCGACAGGGCTTGAGATGTCATTTCATCTCAATGTCGGGTAAAAGTCCCATAACATTGGAAGCAGCGTCTCCAAACTGACCTGTACAGTGTTGACGGGGACGTTAAACCTCAAATCAAACAAACATACAAATCACCAGGTTAACATGTCCATGCAACGAACACCCTTCTAAACCCCGTTTTATATCGAAAATGTTGGGTTTACAGGGCTATCGACTATTTTCCATACTTTTGCTAAAAACACAGAGTATCAGTTCTCGTTAGAACCACTATGGCCAACAATTAACATTTGCTCTAGAAATAAGCAAAAAGTAAAATATTCGAGTTCTAGAAGGCGAAACACGCCATTTTTGAACACGAATATATTATCGTTCTGCATTACGAAAACACGCCTATTCAAATATATTTGGAAAATGTTAGCACCCAAAATGATTTTTTTTTCAGAGAAACATCCTGATATTTTTCATATTTTTCGTCCAAACATAGATTGTGGGCACTCGTCAGAACTGCCTCGCCGAGTACCCACAATCTACGTTTTTGAGCTGAAATAAGGAAATAATGTATGCATGTACAAGTTAAACATATTTTATTGCCTTTCAGAACAGCAAATGAGGGTCCACAAGTTCTACCAACATTAGTAACGGCCCTTCCCCTACAATTTTGTACAATATGTGAACAATGGCAAAATGTACACAAACATTCAAGAAAATAACGAAAATTCGGAATATGATAAATATGAAAAAATGTATACCCCTGTAAACCCCAATTTTACATAGAGGATTTTACATGAGTGTTCGTGTATTATTGAATTGTGCCGAGCATTTTATCCCTTTTCCTCAACTCGTTTAATAAATTCAATAATACATGGACACGAATGCAAGATTCTATTTATCATATGACATTTAAACGCATTTTATTCACAATTGTTTTCAAAAATGTCAATATTCCGCCGTTGGTAAACGCGACGTCGTTAAGGACGTCGTACATGTAACGTTACGGGACGTATCTAGCTAATTTGCATATTTAATCCACTAGTGGATTATCGAAAATAATACATGACGTTATTACACTCTCAGACGCGACGTCATATGATAAAATATAAACTTGGTGTTTAAGGGGTTGAAAATTATATAGGCGTGTTTTCGTGATTGTATGAAGATGATTGCTTTTCCATTGGTGACTTTTTAGCTCACCAGAGCCGAAGGCTCCGGGGGAGCTTATAGGATAGGCAGTTGTCCGTCGTCTGCGTCTACTTCGTCTGCGTCCGTCAACACTTTCAAACAACATCTTCTCTGAAGCCACATGGCCGATTGGGCCCAAATTTTATCTGTAGCATCCTTAGGCTAGGGGATTGAAAATGTATGTTTTTTTTATGAAAATCGGCTCATTAGTTTGGTTGCTATGGCAACTTAGAGTTTCCATAGACTTATAATGGGGAAAAATGAAAAATGGCATTTTCTGCCAAGCCTCTGCAGATATTTTGACAAAACTTTGATAGAAATGTTCTTTAGGCAATCTACTTTCTGCCATATGATTTTAAGCCTACTGCTCATTTTCATTGGTTGCCATGGAAACCACAATGCAAAAAATAGAAGAAAAAAAACTTAAAATATCATCTCCTCTGAAACCGTAAGCTCTAGGAGAAGAAGACTTTACGAAAATTTTCATCATATTTGCCTTTACAGATTTTTTTTTTATGAAATTCTGCTCTTTACTGTGGTTGCTATGGCAACTTAGATTTTCCATAGACTTATAATAGTGGAAATTAAAAAAAATGGCATTAACTGCCAAACCTTTGCAGATATTATGACACAACTTTCATAGAAATGTTCCTTAAGCAATCTACCATCTGCCATATGATTTTAGGACTATTGCTCATTTTTACTGGTTGCTATGGAAACCAACATGAAAAAAATAGAAGAAAAAAAAATACAGGTTTTATGTATTTTTTATGAAATTGGGCTCGTAAGTTTGGTTGCTATGGCAACTTAGATTTTTCATTGACTTATAATGGGGGAAATTGACAAATGGCATTCACAAAAAAAAAAAAAACTTCCATACAAATGTTCATTAAGCAACCTACTAACTGTCATGTGATTTTAGGCCAACTTCTCACTTATAGTGTTGCCATGGAAACCAAAATGCCCGCAAAAATAGAAAAAAAAAATCTTAAAAATCAGCTCAGAAACCATATGCTGTGTAAGGCTGAGACTTTATGGAAATATACACCATATTTGGCTTTACAAGTTTTGTTTTTTTATGAAATTCGGTTCTTTATTATAGTTGCTATGGCAGCTTAGAGTTTCCATAGTCTTGTAATGTGGAAAACCCTTAATCAATCTTCTATCTGCCATACAATTTAAAGCCTGCTGCTCATTTATATTGGTTGCCATGGAAACCATAATGCCAAAATAAAAAAAAAAATACTTAAAAAAACCATTTCCTCAGATATTAAATGATACTATGAGGTTATGACTTTATGCAAATATTCACCATATTTGCCTTTTTTACCTCACCAGAGCCGAAAACTCCGGGGGAGCTTATAGGATAGGCAGTTGTCCGTCGTCGTCTGCGTCGTCTGCGTCTGCGTCGTCTGGCGTCAAAATTTTCAAACGACATCTCCTCTGAAGCCACTGGGCCGATTCAGCCAAAATTTCATCTATAGCATCCTTGGGCAGGGGGGGGGGGGGGGGGGGGGGGGGTGGTTGAAAATTTGTGTTTTGAATGAAAATCGGCTCATTAGTTTGGTTGCTATGGCAACTTAGATTTTCCATAGACTTATAATGGGGAAAACAGAAAAATGGCATTTACTGCCAAACCTTTGCAGATATTTTGACAAAACTTTTATAGAAATATTCCTTGAGTGAATTTTTTTAGCCCCATGCTTTTATGCTAACCTGGTGGTCCCCAGGGTGTGCCGGGGCCATGCCCCACCCCCTCCAGTGCATAAAAGGCCATATATCTCAGAAACTATTCAGATCCCCACCCCTAAACCATATGTATTTTTTTTTCTTATGATAAGACGCATTCAGTGACACCAACCTGGGGGTCCCCTTGGATGTGCCGGGCCCATGCCTCACCCCCTCATCTTCGTAAAAGGCCCAATATCTCAGAAACCGTTTAAATCCTCACTCCAAAACCATATATATTCTTGTTTCTTATGATAAGACGCATTCAAAGACACCAACCTGGGAGCCCCTGAGATGTGCCCGGGCCTTGCCCCCAACCCCCCATACTTTGTAAAAGACCCAATATCTCAGAAACCGTTCAGATCCCCACCCCTAAACCATATATATTCTCGTTCCTTATGATAAGACGCATTGAGTGATACCAACCTAGGGGTCTTACAGGGTGCGCCGGGACCATGCCCCACCCCTCGATTTCATGCATAAAAGGCGATATATCTCAGAAACCACCAAGATCCCCACCCCAAAACCATATATATTCTTGTTTCTTATGATAAGACGCATTCAGTGAAACCAACCTGGGGGTCCCCTGGGATGTGTCTGGGCCATGCCCACCCCCTCCATCCCACCAAGGGCCCAATATCTCAGAAACTGTTCAGATCCCAACCCCTAAACCATATATATTCTTGTACCTTATGATAAGACGCATTCAGTGATTTCAACCTAGGGGTCACCTGGGGTGCGCCGGGGCCACGCCCCTACCCTCCACTTCATTAAAAGGCGGTATATCTCAAAAACCTTTCAGATCCCCACCCCAAAGCCATATGCATGTATATTCTTGTTTCTTATGATAAGATGCATTCAGACACCAACCTGGGGTCCCCTTGGATGTGCTCAGGCCAAGCTCCACCCCTCCACTTCATAAAAGGCCCAATATCTCAGAAACCGTTTAGATCTCCACCCCATAACCATATATATTCGTGTTCCTTATGATAAAAGGCATTCAGTGATCCCAAACCTAGGGGTCTCCCAGGGTGCGCCGGGGCCATGCCCCACCATTCCAATTCATAAAAGGCGATATATCTCAGAAACCATTCCGATCCCCAACCCAAAACCATATATATTTTTGTTTGTTATGATAAGACGCATTCAGTGACACCTACCTGGTTGTCCCCTGGGATGTGCCTCGGCCACCCCTCCACTTCAAAAGAGGCGATATATGACAGAAATTATTCAGATCCCTACCACAAACCATATTTATTCTTGTTTCTTATGATAAGACGCATTCAGTGACACCAACTTTGGTGTCCCCTGGGATGTGCCCGGGCCATGACCCCACCCCCTCCACTTTGTAAAAGACCAAATATCTCAGAAACCGTTGAGATCCCCACCCCTAAACCATATATATTCTCATTCCTCATGATAAGACGCATTCAGTGATACCAACCTAGGGGTCTTACAGGGTGCGCCGGGGCCATGCCCCACCCCTCCATTTCATGCATAAAAGGCGATATATCTCACAAACCATCCAGATCCCCACCCCAAAACCATATATATTCTTGTTTCGTATGATAAGACGCATTCAGTGACACCAACCCGGGGGTCCCCCTGGATGTGCCTGGGCCATGTTCCATCCCCTCCACCCCACCAAAGGCCCAATATCTCAGAAACTGTTCAGATAACCACCCCTAAATCATATATATTCTTGTACCTTATGATAAGACGCATTCAGTGATTTCAACCTAGGGGCCACCCGTGGTGCGCCGGGGCCACGCACCAACCCTCCACTTCATAAAAGGCGGTATATCTCAAAAACCTTTCAGATCCCAACCCAAAGCCATATACATGTATATTCTTATTTCTTATGATAAGATGCATTCAGTGACACCAACCTGGGGGTCCCCTTGGGTGTGCCCAGGCCATGCCCCACCCCCTCCACTTCATAAAAGGCCCAATATCTCAGAAACCGTTTAGATCTCCACCCCATAACCATATATATTATTGTTCCTTGTGATAAAAGATACTCAGTGACACCAAACCTAGGGGTCTCCCAGGGTGCGCCGGTGCCATGCTCCACCCCTCCACTTCATAAAAGGCGATATATCTCAGAAACCATTCAGATCCCCACCCCCAAACCATATATATTTTTGTTTCTTATGATAAGACGCATTCAGTGACACCAACCTGGGTGTCCCCTGGGATGTGCCCAGGCCACCCCTCGACTTCATAAGAGGAGATATGTGTCAGAAATCATTCAGATCCCCACCCCAAAACCATACATGTATATATTCTTGTTCCTTAAGATAAGACGCATTCAGTGACACCAACTTGGGTGTCCTCTTGGATGTGCCCGGGCCATGCCCCACCCCTTCCACTTTGTAAAAGGCTCAACATCTCAGAAACCATTTAGATCCCCATCCCTAAACCATATATGCTATTGTTCCTTTTGATAAGACACAATTAGTGATACCAACCTAGGGGTCTCCCAGGGTGTGCTGGGGCCATGCGCCAACTTAATAAAATGCCATATATCTCAGAAACTGTTCAGATCCCCACCCCTAAGGCATGTATATTTGTGTTCCTTTTGATAAGACTCATTCAGTCACATCAACCTTGGGTGTATTTGTGCTAGGGCAATGTGTCGATGCCATGGCCACCCCTCCACTTCATAAAAGGCCATACATCTGAGACACTATTAAGATCCCCACCTCATAATCATACATGTATATATTCTTGTTCCTTGTGATTAGACACTTTCAGTCACACCAACTTGGCGGTCCAAAGGGGCCATCCCTCTCCTCTTCAGTTCATTAGAAGGCCTCATATCTCAGAAATAGTTCAGATCCCCACTCCTAAACAAGATATTTTCTTGATCTTAATGATAAGACACATTCAAGAACAACAATCTTGGCTTTTCTCGGGTCTGCCTGGGCAATGCTCCAACCCCTCCACAGCTTAAAAGGCCTTATATCTCTGGAACTGTACACATCCCCACCCCTAAACCATATATATTATTGTTCCTTATGATAAGACGCATTCAGTGATACCAACCATGGCTCTGTTGGATCCATGTCCCACCCCTCCACTTCATAAAAGGCCTATTATTTCAGATACAGAGTCCACATGGAATGGGGGTTCGTTTGGGAGACTTTATAATCGATAAATTGAAACCATGCATGACTGCCAGTGGGCAATGCCCGCCTGAACTCTGGTGAGCATAGTGGCCCATGGGCCTCTTGTTTTTAATGTGAGCCCCGTGTATATATCATTTGCGAAAACCAAAGCCGTAGATTAGCACACACCCTTCCAAACAGTCTGATCAACAAACATATCATAATTTATGGCGGGATTAAGTAACGTCATGACGACGACCATGTCAACCATGCATTGTTTGTGGAAAATTTGTCAAATTTAAAAGGCGATAAAATCCATTTTAAAGTGGGCATCAACAGAATCTTACACTCGTGGTCATTTGATGTGTAAGATCCTCTATATATATGGTTTATTAATTAGATGTATTAACATGTACCTACTTATAAACTTAGACACTGGAATTTAATTTTTATTATTAGAAGTAGTATTATTTCAATTTTAAATTCAAGGCGTTTAATGGCATTTAATCAGATAGGCGATTGCATAATATCTGAGGATAATAGAACACCAGAGATTTTTTCCATTTACATGAATGGTTTCGAAATTCATTTTTACAGTGAAGCTTCGAGATCATAGTTCCACTGTGAAAATAAATTTCGAAACCATGTACCGTGTTGATATTAATTAATTTTGAAGTTGTTGTCATGTTATGACGCATGTTAAACTTCAATTTGCAATATCTCAGAAATGAAGAGGAACGGGAACACCTTCAGGGGTGGCTACTCCTGCAAAAGTATTTTGTCTCCCATGTCAATAGGGGTCAACTCTTAAAGGAAAGAATTCGCTCCTAAGGAGCAAATTCTTTCCTTTAAGAGTATGCCCCTTTTTCAGCGGGACAGGGCTTAAAGAAAATCGAACAGGAAGTCCAGAAAGTTATCTCCCTTTGAAAAATGGCGGATAAATATCTACCAGGTGTTCCCATTCCCCTTAATGAAGCTAATATGATCCATTTTGTGGTTTTTGTTTGATTTAAGGTTTAACGTCCCCGTCAACACTGTAAAGGTCATTTTGAAGACGTTACAATGTACTGGTTGTAACCGCTTATGAATGCTATTAAAAATCCTAAATGTTCGGACATCTTGAGCACTTGCTAACATTCTCCTAAATTTTAACGGGTTTGTTTCGCGATCTAGCAAATAGTCCAAAAGTGGAGATGGAATTGCAATCGGAGTAGAGCCTGGTCAGGCTGCTCCTTCAGGAGCAGCCTGACCTGGATCTAAACTGTTTGCTTAGGCCTGTCTGTCCCAATACTTAGGATCATTGCGGTAAATGCAAGCTTGCTCAGGACGTGTGGTTAAGCATGTTTACTTACCGGCTTGATATGGCCTATATAGTGTTGATTTGACCGTGAAACTCCCAAACAAAACAAACACAAACTAACTTTGCTGCTATACGCGGTCCGCGACCCGTGAACAACGGAGATTTATCTATCTGCATATGCCACACGCCCGGGAGGACATTCTAGGTAGATTAGATTTTCGAAGAAACATGGAATTGACCAATAACTAAATGTTTCTTCAAAGCCCATACAAAGTCTGGTTGGTTATAGCGTACTTATCAAAATTGGCTTTATCGCCCAATAATGACGGGCTGTGAGATTCTTTAACCTAAATATGACAAAGTAATCTTCCAGCTAGTAAGTTCTGAGTGTCCCATTTCCAGTTCAATGGATGTCTGGTTTATTTTTATTTGTGGCAAATTTTGTGAAAAAATAATGTTCTTTAAGGAAACAGTGTAGATCCAAATCAGACGCCGCAGAACGAAGCGCATAACGATAACACACCCGTGAGATATAGTGCATTTTTTACATCTCCAAAAAGGCTTCTTTTCCGATGAAAATCTGTGATATTCTTTCTTATTTGTACTGCAAACATAGGTTGTGGGTGCTCGTTAGAACCGCCTCACTGAGGCGGTTCTAACGAGTACCCACAACCTGTCTTGGAGGAGAAACACGGAAATTAATTTTTACCCCCGTAAACCCCAGTTTTCTCTATCTAAAGTGGGATTTAAAGGGGCTGTTCTTTTCACGGACTTGTTCACGTGATGGTCTGAGCTGGGTCCACAGTGTTTTCCAATGTCCCCCTAAAATGGCCGCTAGGTATGGGTTAAACGTATAACGTGGGGGTCAGACGCTTGTGCTCAGCTTGCTTAAAAATACCTTTTTTATAGATTGACATCAAGTTGGTTACTTATTTCCGGTTCCCTATTCCCAATTCGAATTCGCAAAATACACCTGCACAGAACAGACGAGAATAACTTTTAATATGTTAAGAAACTTATACTCAGAATCCTGATGGCCCGAATTGCATTCAAGACACTTAAATCTTACCTGAGCTGCATACCTCCGCCTTATGGGATTGACTCGCATAAGTGGAAAATTCCATTACATAGTGCATTTTTTTCACATCTCCAAAATGGTTATTTTTCTGATGAAAATCCATGATAGTTTTTCTTATTTATACTGCAAACATAGGTTGTAGCCGCTTGTTAGTCCCGCCTCATTGAGGCGGTTCTTACGAGTATCCACAACCTATGCCTTATGAGTCAGTTCTAACGAGTATACAAAACCTACGTCTTGGAGCTTAAACAAGAAAATAATCTATACCCCGTGAACCCCAGTTTTCTCTATATAAAATGGGGTTTAGAGGGGTATTTATTATTACGGACGTGTTGGCCAATTGACTTGTTGTACTGTACCTATTTCTGACTCAGCACTGATGAGGCCTAATCGGCCGGCACTATAGCTAGTCTGGCTTTGGTGTATTCCTTGCTTCCAAAGGATAGCTCTTCATAGAACACAGAGACAATTTTCTTTCACTTTCGCTTCAAGCAAATGTTCGCTGAGCCACGAGTCAGGGCGGGAAAATCAAACAAGAAGACCTGAACGCCCTTCTTTGACATAATAAATCTCGCCGTTCAGCCAGTGTGGCTCGAAATTCCTATCACGAAAACACACCTACAAATTTTCCACCCCTCTTAAACCCCACTTTACGTATATAGTAAAACTGGGGCTTTCAGGGGTATATATTATTTTCTTCTTTCTGCTCTAAAACAGAGATTATGGGTCTAATGCGTACCCACAATCTATATTTTGAGAAGAAATACGAAACATATCTTACAGGGGAATATATTATTTTCTTCTTTCTGGTCTAAAACATAGATTATGGGTACTCATTAGAACCGCCTCGTCGAGGCGGTTCTAACGAGTACGCACAATTTATATTTTGAGAAGAAATACAAAAAAATATCAGAATTGTTTTGTCTGAATTTTTCATTTTCAGGTGGTAAAGTTGTCAGTGTACTTTAATAGGTGCACCTCGCAATGCCAGCCCCGCCCATCGGGGCTTGAAGAAATAGATGGGCTGCATGATGCTTCCACGCAGAGCTAAATCCGACCGCACACACACACTGCATGGTAAACCGCTTAGAGAATCTAAGCCTGCCCAGGCAAACGCTGTGAGTCGGACAGTCTATGCATATAAACTATATTGGTTTCATTGGGTGACAGGGCTTGACATGTCATTTCATCTCAGTGTCAGGTTAAAAGCCCATAGAATTGGAAACAAAGACTCCAAAATGACCTTTACAGTGTTGACTGGGACGTTTAAACTCAAATTAAACAAGCAAAACCTCGCAATGGTTAGAAACCACAACACACCATCGTGCAAACATTAAAACGCTGATCAGGCTGCGCATTAGTGCAGGTTAATCAGAGTTTTCACTGGTCGCATCCAAGCAGATGCATGACGTAATTTTGACGTCACATCAACGTCGGTACAACGTCATGACGTTTTTGCGATGTCACATCAACGTCGGTGCATCGTCGTGACGTTGCACGGACGTTGATGTGACGTTGCCCTAGCGACGTTTGCCTGCTGCGATAGGTTCTATTTATGAATTTTTGTCCGGACTGAGGCAGTTCTATTTAATTAAGATTTGAGAGCTATTTTTTATGATTTATGTGACAAAGGCAATTAATACAAGACGTCCTTTTCATGTCACAACAGAACTAATTTTCTAGCATCAAAATGTTTAATTTGATTAATTTTGTGGAATTGAGCAACTTGTCAACATAAACACGAATACAAACTGACTACAACTACAATTATTATAACAGCTACGTGGTTTGTTTGTTTGTTTGATTTGAGGTTTAACGTCCCCGTCAACACTGTATAGGTCATTTCGGAGACGTTGCTTCCAATTTTGTGGGATTTTAACCCGACATTGAGATAAAATGACATCTCAAGCCCTGTCGCCCAATGAAACCAATAGGGTTTGTAATCATGGACGATCCGACTCGCACCGCTTTGCCTAGCAGGCTTAGCTCCTCTAAGCAGTTTGCAAGTACTCGCGTGCGGTCGGTTTCTGCTCTGCGTGGAAGCATCATGCAGCCCATCTTTTTCTTCAAGCCCCGATGGGCCGGGGCCGAACAGCTACATGTAGGCTACATATACAATAGCAATAAAGAATAACATATTTTATTTAAAGATAAATCAATGCGTGGTATTGTGAAGGATGTTGGATTGAAAAGAAATAAGAACACTGTGCACTGTTTGTTTGAACAGTAAAATTACCTAAAAATAAGACTAAATCTGTTTTTTTAAAGCTTATTGAGGCAGTTTCAGTTATTGTTTTTTTGTGTTTTGACCCCCAGAGTCTCCTAATAAAGTGAAGAGACCACCTTTGGAACTGTTCAAAAGTGGTCTTCAAGATCCCTTTTTGAACAGACCCACAGGTTGTCTTAATATAGGAATTTTACTGTACATTAGTATATAAGTGGCCCCTGCCCATCGGGCTTGAAGAAATATATGGGCTGCATGATGCTTCCATGCAGAGCTGAAACCGACCCTCACACGAGTACTGGTATCTAAGGCCTGCCCAGGCAAAGCGGTGCGAGTCTGCCCGTCCAAATTGACCTTCACAGTGTTGACGGGGACGTTAAACCTCAAATCAAACAAAAACAATTTACTATATATAAGACATCAGAGGTATTTTTCGAAAAGCTATGACCTGTACAAACCTTTAAAAGTAAAGGGGAAGTAAATCCTCTTTTATCCGGCCACTATAAGTCCAAGACTTTAGATTGGGCTGCATCATCACGAAAATAAGCCTTTATAATTTTGACCCCCTTGAACCCCACTTTTTATATAGTTAAACTTGGGTTTACAGGGTAAACCTTATTTTTCTTATTTCTGCTCAAAATTATTGATTGTGGGTACTCGTTAGAACCGCCTCATCGAGGCGGTTCTAACGAGTACCCAAAATCTATATTTTGAGCTTAATAAGAAAGAAAAAATTCACACGTTTTCGTCTTAAAATTCTCGTTTTTTTTCCAGCGATAAAGTTTACAATGTATTTGTATGGGCGTGTTTTCGTAACATGGTGCTTGGAAAATAACATGATAGTGAACGAATACTGGTAAACCCCTTAGACAATCTAAGCCTGCCCAGGCAATGCGGTCCGAGTCGGTCCGTCCATGCGTATAAACCCTATTGGTTTCATTGGGCGACAGGGCTTGAGAAGTTATTTCATCTCAATGTCGATTAAAAGTCCCACAAAATTGGAAGCAACGTCTCCAAAATGACATGTACAGTGTTGACGGGGACGTTAAATTTCAAATCAATCAATCAAACAAACAAACAAACAAACCGAGAAGCCTCTGTGGTGTAGTGGTTATGCCATTCGCTTTGTAAACCATGTGTCGCAGGATCGATCCCGGGCTTCTCCAGACTTTCGAATGAGTCTTTAAACCGAGGTCCCGTCTCCGCATGACGTTAGCTGTTGTTGAGACGTACAACTCGAACACTCACTCACTCCTTGTGGTCGTGGAGGTGGTTGGGTGAGGCAAAGGTGACGTGTATCTTACGTCACTGGGGCGTGTAACTGATATTGGCTAACCATCACGAAAACATGCCTATATAAATTTGACCCCCTTGAACCCTCCTTTTATATAGTAAAACTGGGGTTTCCGGGGGTATACCTTATTTTTCTTATTTCTGTTCAAAGATATAGATTGTGGGTATTCGTTAGAACCGCCTCGATGAGGCGGTTCTAACGAGTGCCCTTAATCTATATTGTGAGCAGCAATAATAAAAATATAACAATTTTCCATCATAAAATTTTCATTTTTTCGGCGATAAAGGTGGCAATGTATTTGCATAGGCGTGTTTTCGTAATGCAGATGGGCAAGACATGCTAGCCGTTCAGCGGGTAAGGATAGAGGAGGAATGTTGTTATTGCTTCTGTTTCTCCACTTTCGTTCGTGTTCCTCTTTCTCCTCTGTCCATCACTTTCATCTCTTCTGCTTTCTATTCACGGCCTCCGCCCGTCGGGGCTTGAAGAAATAGATAGGCTGCATGATGCTTTCACAGAGAGCTTAAACCGACCGCACAGAAGTACTGGTTAACCGCTTAGACGATCTAAGTCTACCCAGGCAAAGCGGTGCGAGTCGGACCGTCCATGCTTATAAACCCTATTGTTTTCATTGGACGATAGGGCTTGAGATGTCATTGTATCTCGATGTCGGGTAAAAAACCAACAAAATTGGAAGCAACGTCTCCAAAATGCCCTAAACAGTGTTGACGGGGACGTTAAAACCTCAAATCAAACAAACAAAACACTTCTTTTTCTATTTCTTTTCTTCCATTCTCTGGGCAGAATCCTCCGTGGTGTAGTGGTTAAGCTACTCGCCTTGTAAACCAGGGATCGCAGGATCGATCCCGGCTTTTCCAGACTTTCAGATGCCGGAGTCTTTAAACCGAGGTCCCGTCTCCGCATGACCTAAGCTGTTGATTGGACGTAAAACTCAAACACTCACACTCCATTCTATGGGAGACGACACAAAATGACCCACAAGGGTTGACGTGTCGTTAAACCGAAAGCAATCAGTCAGTCAATCAATCAATCATTGGGCCTGTACATGCGAAGAAGTGTAGATAAACATCCATCCATACTGCGCACAGCGAAGTCTCGGACCATCCTGCGCGTCCGCGTAGGATGATCCGAGACTTCGTTGTGAGCACGTATGCATAGAAACGTTTGCGCGTAACTCGGCTCATATTATTAGTCCCCAGTCAATGGACTTGATCTGACTTAATTTCAAAAGACAATTTTCCAATGTTATATTTCGATTAAATCCTAAGGCTTCCGTCTTAACCGAATTGGCAGAGGCACTCCTATAAATCCTTGTGACATATCGAAAAAAGCGTATCACCCTTTAACAAGCATTGTGACCGAAGGCGTTTTCTTTGTCATGTCAGGGGTAGAGGCAGAGAATAATGGAAGCCAGAACTGATAATGTATGTTAGCTTTTTCCTCGGCCAGACATTCGAAAACAGGGCTGTGCTCTGACACATTTGGCAGCCGAAATTGGCAACATGTCATCACATACTAGAGCCCGTCTTTGGTCTGTTTCCTGCACTCAAAATTCTAAAATCGCTACAGAACTGCGTTTCTTAGGACAAACGTTGTTCCTTGGGTGTGATTTGTGCATTCCTCCGAGCAAGAGTTCAGTATATTCCCATTGGTCAGCTGACACCTGTCGAATTGACAGTGCCAGCACATTGGAGGCCTTGGGAAGAGCTGTTCATAAACTAATCCCATTTAGCGAGATGGGGGTAGCCCTTATGTGCTTATAGCGCCCGGTCACCTTACAAAATCTATCAAGTCAAGTCAAAAAAGCGTATTTTCCATCGCGCCTCCATTACGCTAACACACCCGTACGACATAGTGCATTTTTCACATCTCCAAAATAGCTTCTTTTCTGATAAAAATCCTTGATATTTTTCATATAAATGCTCAAAACATAGGTTGCACACGGGGTATTCGACTACCTGGAACGCAGACGGATACCAAAAACGCCGACGGAAAAAAACAACAAACATTCGTGGTGAGTTGAACAAATCGCATTTTACGGGCATATATTAAATAGATGCCCACAGATGTTGATAGTAATCTGTTTCGCAGTGTCTCGGAATACTTTCCACGAACTGTGGATGCAAATCCTTCTGTCATTGACGAATTATGACCTATTTTATTCGGCAAAATATAGATGCTTGATGCAAGTCGACAGTTTTTTTAGTTTTACAGCGATAATTCGTGTATAATTTCCAATGTTTCCTGAATAGCATAAAATACTAATGTATTGAGTACCTGCCGTGCGTTATTAGAATTAGCAAAAAGCAGGATTTTAGAATTATAGATGTGAATTTCTTGATGAGGGTGTTCGAATAAGGATACCAATGACGACCCGCACAGATACCACGCAATGCAGACGGCACAAAGTTATGGTTTCCATTGACGTGAAAACCACAAGCGTGGAAAAAAGAAAAAAAAAAGGAGTAAAATACATTGTTTTCGTTTAATTGGAAAGTTAATCCAGACACTGAGTCTTACCACAGTGTACCTCGACCAAAGAGGGTATTCTCGATGTAGAAGGGAAGGCAATGACCAGGAATCGATACGATTGCCTTTCGCTTTTCGCCAAAAGACGCCAAACGTGACGGTTTGTCTTAATACCACATGTGGGACATAATCGCGCATATGACTTTATATAGCGCACTTGACCCGTCAATTCTTATTAGGTGTCATAAATCTGTGATTTCATAATGTTAGATACTTTTACGATCAAATAGGCACGATTTGTACATTTCCTTAGGTATATTAATAGCGTAGTCCCACAAAACAACCACGGACATGAATTCAGTCCTTCTCGCTATTTTTGTCCACGCAGAGTAATTTTAAATTCATTATTTTGACAGATAAATATGAATATACAGTCGAACTTCAATGGCTCGAACACTTTTGGGAACAAGAAAAATTGCTCGAGGCCACGGTGGTTCGAGCCACAGGGGGTTGATCTTGGAGCTAGGGGAGGAGGCCGAATATGGACATATTTTCAGTTTTCTTCAAAATAAATGCATGTTGTGTGTACTCATTAGAATCGCCTCATCGAGGCGATTCTGGCGAGTACACAAAACATACATTTTCAAGATCAAATTAGACAATTATACAAACTGTATTTATATCTGCAGTTATGGAATTTTCTTTCTAGGGACTCAAGAAAGAGTTCGACTCGGCCGTAGTAAATGGGCCATCAGTGTTTGAGTCATCGAAGTTTCACTGTACATTAAATTTCAAAACAGGTCGTTTTTTTTTTGTTTTTTTTTTGGTGTTGGTTTTACGGCCCTTTCAAGATTATTTCACTCATGTCGAGCCGATCGTTAATCACAGATGAGCAAAAACCGGAGAAAAACGACCTGACCTTCCGTTGCAGAACTTGGCGTCTCACACGTGACCCGAGCCAGGCTCGAACTCAAAACAGATCGTATTAGAACTGTACGAGTTTGTTTCATTATTTTGACAAATAAATATGATTATACATTATTGCAATGCCCATAGGGGCTTGAAGAAATATATGGGCTGCATGATGCTTCCACGCAGAGCTGAATCCGGTCTGCACACGAGTACTGGTAAACTGCTTAGTGGATCTAAGCCTGCCCAGGCAAAGCGGTGCGAGTCGGACCGTCCATGCTTATAAACCCTATTGGTTTCATTGGGCGACAGGGCTTGAGATGTCATTTCATCTCAATGTCGGGTAGAAGTCCCACAAAATTGGAAGCAACGTCTCCAAAATGACCTTTACAGTGTTGACGTGGACGTGAAACCTCAAACCAAACAAACATTATTGCAACGAAGTTGATATGGCGTTGTTCCAGGGTGTGGTACGTGTTGGTAGGGTCGGGTCCTACGAAATTACGAATCGGTCTTATTAGATAACCAATGTGAAATTCATAGAAAAATTTCGGGAAAGAATGACGCACCTGAACGAATGGCAATATAATTAACCCACATATGCCCTCTTCTGGGAAATTAGAAAACAGTGCCGATCCATATCAGACACGGCGTCTGATCTGGGTCTACATTGTTTGCTAAAAGAAAATTCATTTTTGTAAAATTTGCCACAAACAAAAACAAACCTGACACCCTAATAATAGGAAGTGACAACTCCAAACTTACTAGGTGGAAGACTCCATGTCACATATGGGTTAAAACATACGAAGAATAGTTTGTTTCCCTCACCCCACCCCCTTTAGCAGAAAAGAATGAATGGCCAAACAGTTGTCCAAAATTAAATATTGCCAGGATATTTGTTTGTTTGAATTGAGGTTTAACGTTCCCGTCAACACTATTTAGTAGAGTTGGGTACCACAGAAAATTAAGTACCGCGGTATACCATGGTTTTTAGCTAAATGGTGTACCACATACTGAAACTTTCAAAGAAGCAGCCATATACCTAGCTTTCTCAGTATCTTAGTAGGCTGAGGAAAATACATCCACTTGCCCATACCGTGGTGTACAGCACCCTGAAACTTTCAAAGAAGCAGCCATATACCTAGCTTTCTCAGTATCTTAGTAGGCTGAGGAAAATACATCCACTTGCCCATTTGAAAAATGACCTTCCTCTTTGGATCTTGTAGTGATATTTTTAGTTTGGAAAAGGTGATACATGTATTTTTTTAATCAGGTCCAAACATGTTTTTTCATGGGCTCAGTATCTGTGAAAGTTTGTCTCTGCCAATATATGACTAAATGTGTATATATGCTACTCAACTACTTTTTAACTTATCCAACCTTTCTGTCTTTGATTTATAGCCTTTTCTTTTACATTTTTAAACATTGCACTATACGGATACTTTTTAATTCTGTTACTAGCATGCCACGCGCAAGTAACATTCTAATAACACCCGAATGATGGTTTAGAATTATGTAGAGATAGGTAGATAGTGATTGTTTACCACTGAGTTGTGTCATTTCAAATATAAATTGTTTCATGTTTTCAATAGTATGATAGTTTTGTTGCTAATGGATGGCTTGGTAAAATATTAAACAAAAAACAACAACAGAAAATAGCACCATGGTTTCTTTCTTTTACGCTGTATTTCCCTGTGCATTTTAGATTTACTTGGTGCTCAGTGGTTTAATACTTGGTACCCGACAGCGAAGTCTTTTAATTCTAATAATTGTTTTACGAAGAATAAAAATCGGCCCCCGCTCATAGGGGCTTGAAGAAATATATGGGCTGCAGGATGCTTCCACGCAGAGCTGAATCCGGCCCGCACACTAGTACTGGTAAACCGCTTAGAGGATCTAAGCCTGTCCAGGAACCTCGGTGCGCGGCGGACCGCCCATGCTACTAAACCTTATTGGTTTCATTGGCGACAGGGCTTGACATGTCATTTCATCCCAATGTCGGGTAAAAGTCCCCCAAAATAGGAAGCAACGTCTCCAAAATGACCTTTACAGTGTTGACGGGGACGTTAAACCTCAAATCAAACAAACAAAAAACGAAGAATAAAAGCATTTTATAACCGGTAAATCTCTCAACATTCATCCGATCTTATCAAAAAAAAAAAAAAAAAAAAAAAAAAAAAAGATTTTATAGTCTCGGAAATCTGTGACATTTGCATCTATCGAGTCAGATTATGGTGTGATATATACTGACTCTAGTCCATCGCTAATCCAATTTCTTGCTTACATTAATCAGCAAATTAACTATAATCCATTTTTTTAAACAATTAACACAGTGTGTTTTCAAATGCATGTGACAAAAAGCGTAAAGTTAACCGTGTCATTGATTCTGTGCACGTGCCATTGAACCACCAGTGTCTACTGATATTTCACCAGACTATTTTTAACTTGGATAGCGTGTCGTTTGATAAATTATATCGGATTGCAGTCATGACAAGAAACAGCTTGACCATGCATTTATTTGCGTGCTTTCATGCCTGCAACAGTCAACTACCATATCCAGAATTTCTTGGGGCCAATTTTTGGTCGCATTTTTCAGTGACTGGTTATGGTATGAGGAGGTCCAATCCAGTATAATTTTTTATGTTTGGATTTTTAGCACTACTGACAAGCACACTTCATTGCTAAAGTGTTTGTTTTGAAATAAAAGTTATATAACCATTTCAATATGCTTAAAAATGCACAATTCCGGAGTACCGTACCGGTACTAGGAAATATACCGCGGTTCGTACCACAAGAGACAAAACCGCGGTATTTACCGGTATACCGGTTTTACCGCACACCTCTACTATTTAGGTCATTTTGGAAATGCTGCTTCCAATGTATTGGTACTTTTACCCGACATTGAGATGAAATGGCAACTCAAGCCCTGTCGACCAATGACACCAAAATGCTTGTATGCTTTGGACGTTCTGAATAACACCACTTTGCCTGGGCAGGCTTAGTCCTTCTAAACGGTTTACCAGTTCTCATGTGTGTTGAGTTTTAGGTCTGCGTGGAAGCACCATGCAGCCCAATCCATTTATCCAAGCACTGACATGCGGGGGCGATATTGCCATGATAGACATGCAAAGACATACAACGAAAATCATAAACCAAAAAGAGAAGCACCGCCTTGGAGCGGTCAGTAAGTGTTTTTCGTGGTTAGCAATCGTAGTGACTGCATATTCAAAATCTACGTTTTAAGATTAAAGTAATGCAAGACATACAATGCTGCAGTTGAACTGTAGGCGTGTACCGTGGATACTATAGTTGAACATAACAGTGAAACTTAGGATTGGGCTCCAGTTTTGTCTGGTGTCCCACAAGGTGCCGTTTTTTGGCCCATTTTGTTCTTCGTGGATATTAATGACATTTTAACTGACACTGGCTCAGGCATTGGAAAAGATGACTGTGTTTACTAGCGTGAAATGAGAAATGGAGATAACTCATTGAAACATCAGACTGATAAAGATAGATTAAGATGTTGGGCAATAAAACGGGCCATCAGATTTCAATGCGTTAAGTGCAGTATTGACAAATATCTAGGAGAAAAACCAATAAAACTGAGCCTTCTTGCATTTAAAGGGGAAAGATCCTCGAAAATATGGATTCAATAAATAAAATATCTCTTATGCAAAGGAGGAGAGACAGTAGGTTTATACTCTTGTATAAAGGTCTAAAGTGGGCTGCTAGGATTGCAACGAATGGTCTTATTCCCCAATTAGGCAACGTAAAAAGCTAATTGGCCTTCCAGTCTCTTGAAACTGACAGTTGTAAAGGATCCGTCTTCCCTCGAACCATAAAAGAAAGGAATACCCTCCCAGATCTATATTTCCTCAGCAGAGGGTGCAGAGGAAGGTGTAACGTCTTTGTTAAGTGGCAGGGACTATTTTCCCACATCACATGTCATTGTGCATGAATGTCATTTGAAGTGTTACCAGTAACAGTTCTGATTCTGATAACAAGTTAGCACTTTGTAATTCGAGGTGTTCCCTTTTATTTTAGAAACAATGTCGTGCATCAGAACAAGAATTTGTTACTGGTGAAGCGTCGAATGACATTCATACATCAGGACCTGTAATATGGAAAGTTTGTCCCCAGCTCTCACGAAAGAGGTTAACAAAGCTACATTATCCCTAGCACCTTCAGCTGTGGGAATGATGGAATCGGGAAGGGAATTCCAATCTGAAATGGTCCGAGCGTAGAAATAATATTTGTAAATGTCAGTTCTTGCAGTAGGGGAGTGAAACACCAATGAAGTGAGTGGGGTTATACAGCGCCTAGCTGGGTGAACAAGGTCATCTGTTGTAATGCTGGCATCAACCATGACTTTTGTATAATGATATGAGCCTACTTCTCCCCTCCTGTTCTTCAGAAACACCAATCTTAATTTCATTAGTATTCCAGTCCTACTCCCAGTTTCAAATTAAGCAGTAATTGCTTGTTACAAACTAGCAGCTCTATTGTGAAGGTTTTCAAATTCTTGATTGAGGACCAATCCATAGGGGTTCCAGACATAACTTCCATATTCCAAAATTGGGCTCCTATACCCTTTGGAATTCATTGATGGTTCTTGGCACAATTGTTCACAAGGCTGAGACGGCGTGTCATGCGCAAGAACCAGAACTCTGGATGCCATACTTTTTTAGTTATCTCCCTTTTTAAAAAAATAGAATGATTACTTTGTGGTGGCCATAACTCCAATATCCTTTGAGATATATTGATGACACCTGGCACAGTTGTTCACAAGGCTGAGACAGCGTGTCATGCACAAGAATCACAACTCTGGTTGCCATGGTTTTTGAGTTATCTCCCCTTCCAATAAAATAGAGTGACTACCTTGTGATGGCCATAACTCCAATACCCTTTAAGATATATTAATGATACCTGGCACAGTTGTTCACAAGGCCGAGACGGCGTGTCATGCATAAGAACGACAACACTGGGTGCCATGGTTTTTGAGTTATCTCCCCTTCCCATAATATAGAATCACTACCTTGTGATGGCCACATCTCCAATACGCTTTGAGATATATTGATGGTACTTGGTACAGTTATACATGAGGTTAAGCAGGTGTGTCACGTGCCAGAACCACAACTCTGGGTGCCCTGGTTTTTTAATTATCTCCCCTGACAATAACCTTGTGATGGCCATAACTCCAATACCCTTTGAGATATACTGATGGTACTTGGCACACTTGTATGCAATGTTGAGACGGCGCTTCATGCCTAAGAACCACAACTCTGGGTGCTATGATATTTGAGTTATCTCCCCTTCCAATATACCAGTATGATTACCTTGTGATTACCGTACCTCCAATACCATTTGACATATATTGGTGGTACTTGATGCAGATGAACATGAGGTTAAGCAAGTGTGTCATGCTCAAGAATTACAACTCTGGGTGCTCTGGCTTTTGAGTATTCTCCCCTGCCAATATAACCTTGTGATGACCATAGCTCCAACACACTTTGAGATATATTCAAGGAACTTGGCGCAATTGAAACAAGGTACAGAAGGGGTGTCATGTGCAAGAAAGTAAACTGTTGGTGCTGTGGTATTTGAGTTATCTACCTTTCCAGTATAACAGTATGACCAGCTTCTGATCATCATATCTCAAATACCCTTTGAGATATATTGATGGTACTTTGTACAGAAATACATGAGCTTAAGCAGACATGTCATGCGCAAGAACCAAATTTTTAAGTGCCCTGGTTTTTTCGTTATCTCCCCTGACAGTATAATCTTGTGATTGCCATAACTGCCGTAACTTTTGTGATATATTGCTGGTTTAATTCTGGTGCACTTTCTATTGATGAACAATCTTCTGAAGGCCTTATTGGCTTTTGGTCGGGGGGATTTGCCATCTCTTCGATGGCTATTTTTTATTATTTTATTCAATAAAATGTGGAACTATTATGGTAAAAAAATATTAGAACCAAGGAAAGGCTCACTGACTGTTCCTATTCATCAGTTATCTTCTGAAGACATTTATGTAAGTATAGGAAACATGAACTATCCAAACATTTCCTTGACTGTAAGTCGTTGAAATTTATAATCCCTATACCAGACACATGCAGAGAGAGAGAGAGAGAGAGAGAGAGAGAGAGAGAGAGAGAGAGAGAGAGAGAGAGAGAGAGAGAGAGAGAGAGAGAGAGAGAGAGAGAGAGTAACCATTTACTCGCCTTACGCTATTTTCACCATCGTTGTTTATATACGGCATGGGAAATATTCAACACTGTTCATAACCGTGCTTTTTGAACCTCAAAATTAAGGAGATATGGAAGTAGGCATTGATTTAGCCATTAATTGTAAATCCGTCATTGGTATCCATCGTCTGCGTTTCATGGTAACATCAAAGAAATCCGTCTGTCGTAAATATTATCTTCTTTCAGCATGGTGCACTCAAGTCCATGCTTATTGCTGCCCGAGCAACGTATGGCACAATTATATAGGAGTTTAGTTTTGAACAATGACTATTTCTCTTTCAAGCTACAATGACATCTTTGGATAAATCGGTTTCATTTCTGGTAATTACACTAATTCTTTTAGACATTGTGCATGTTTTGCGTTTTAGTTGTCTGTAAAGACGCTTTCATGTTATCTATCGAAGCTAAAAGCACCATTACGAAACAGCTGTGACAGTTCCAGAAGAATACAGCAAAAAATCAAAACTGATTTTTTTAATAGGGTCGCAAAGAACATGATTTTATCGACTCACCCTATTTCAAATCCAAGGTAAACAGTCGGCGTTTTTGGTATCCGTCTGCGTTCCAAGTAGTCGAATACCCCGTGTGGGTTGATGGTGCTCGTTAGAACCGCCTCCGTGAGACGGTTCTAACGAGTACTCACAACCTATGTATTGGGACAGAAATAAGAAAAATAATGTATAACCCTGTAAACCCCAGTTTTACTATTTTTAAAAGTGGGGTTCAAGGGGTCAAAATTATATAGGTGTGTTTTCGTGATGAATATCATTGGAACAATTGGTGGTTACAGGGGCATGTTTGGAAGGTTGGCCGACAATCTAGACTCTAAAGTAATTAAGATAGAGATAAAATTGCCCCTGAATGGGCAGGCTGTTCAGGGTCTACATTAATTTCGTGTAATCATGGTCGAATGTGGTGTTTGAATGAATTTGTTTTGAATGAATTGAGGTTTAACGTCCCCGTCATCACGATTTAGGTCATTTTGGAGACGTTTCATCCAATTTTGTGGGACTTCTACCCGATACTGAAATGAAATGACATCTCAAGCCCTGTCGCCCAGTGAAACCAATAGGGTTTATATGCATTGGACTCGCAACACTTTGCCTTGGCAGGCTTAGTCTTTCTAAGCGGTTTACCGGGGTATGCACTCATATGTGGTCAGTTTTAGCGCTGCTTGGAAGCAACGTGCAGCCCAATCTATGTTCTCCAACCCCGATGGGGGCGGATTGGGGAGGGGGGCACCCCTGATCAAAGTAATGGAGATAGAGATAAAATTGTCCCTGAATGGACAGTGTGGTCAGGGTCTACATTAGTTTCGTATAATCATGGTTGGATGAAGGGAACGTGTCTAGTATCTTACGTCACTCGGAGGTCAGACTGATGGGTGGTTTTCAAGGCAAGTTGTTCAAAGCATCGTTATATGTAGCTTAAAGAGCTCGTTAGGACTAAAAAAAGCTGTGTTTCCGCTTACCCGACCGATCCTGTTTTTTTTTCTGCCGACCCTGCAATTTTTGTTGCCATCTAGAAAAAAATAAAAAGAGATTTTTACCAACCGACCTTAATAATTTCTAGCATTTTTGATAAAAAATCATAAAACTGTCAGAATAGCAAAATTAATAATTGAAACCCTGTTCTTTTGCTTCATTAATGCTTTTAACCTCATTATTTGAATATTTTAAGGTAAGATAGGTAGAATTTAGCATTTTTAACTTATTGTTTGCTTTTTTCTTCCATCAAATAAAAAGTTAACAACAAAAAAAAAAGTTTTAGCGATCTACCGACCCATACCCTTAGTCGGCATGTTAGCGAAAATACAGCTATTTTTTAGGGCCTTTGTGGTCAATTTCTGAACTGTTCTAGGAAGTACAAAATCTAATATAGTGTTATTTTTGCTGAGAAAATGAGAGCAGCTTTTGCATTTTCAAAAGCTGCTCTCATTTTTTTCTCAGCAAAATATTAGCATATTTGCCAAATTAAATGATCAACATCACAAACACACGCCTATAGAATTTTGACCCCCTTGAACCGCACTTAATTACAGTAAAACTGGGGTTTACATTTTTCTTATTTCTTCTCTAAATATAGATTGTGGGTACCCGTTAGAACCGCCTCGATGATGAGGCGGTTCTAACGAGTACCAACAATCTATATTTTGAGCAGAAATAAGAAAAATATCACAATTTTTCATCTTAAAATATTCGATTTTAGGCGGTCAAGTTTACAATGTTAAGGCGTGTTTTCGTAATGGTTTAAACAATACGTTAACTAACGACATCGTTAATTTTGAACAGCTTGCGCCAATTGAAAAAAAAAAAAAATAAGATAAAATAAATAAATATATAAAAATAATAAAAAAAATGCTGCTCGTTTACCACGGTGACCGTGACTAATTCGAATTGGCCCTTCAATACCGGTAACATTATTCTATGATTCATTTGATATTTTTAGAACGGTTTTCCCGATTTTGTCTTTCAAAGCTGCCGCCTCCGCCCATCGGGGCTTGAAGAAATGGATTGGGCTGCATGGTGCTTCCACCTAGCGCTGAAACCGACTGCACATGAGCACTGATAAACCATTTAGAGGGACTAAGCCTGCCCTGGAAAAGTGGTGGATGTCGGACCGTCAACGTTTATGAACCATATTGGTTTCATTGGCCGGCAGGGCTTGAGAAGTCATTTCATCCCAATGTCGAGTAAAAGTTCCACAAAATTAGAAGCAACGTCTCAAAAATGACCTTTATGGTGTTGACGTGGACGTCAAACCTCAAATAAATCAAACAAAAAATCGTTCGAAGGTAAATTATGTGTACTCATTAGAATCGCCTCAACGAGCGATTCTAATGAGTACCCACAACATACCTTTATTTAAAAAAAAGATCGTAAAGATATCTTTTGTTTGTTTGTTTGAACTGAGGTTTTACGTCCCCGTCAACACTATTTAGGTCATATTGGAGACGTTGCTTCCAATTTTGTGAGACGTTTACCCGACATTGAGATGAAATGACATCTCAGTCACTGCCGCCCTACCAAACAAAAAATGGTTAATATGTAGGGACGGTCCGACTCGCATCACTTAGCCTGGGGAGGCTTAGATCCCTAAGCGGATTACCAGTAATCCTGTGCGGCCGGTTTCAGCTCTGCGTGTAAGCATCAATCTATTTCTCCAAGCCCCGAGCGATGGGCGGGGGCGAAAAGATACCTTTTAGTGATCCCTATTATGCGTTTTGACTTGGCGTTATGATTTACTATCTGTAGTTCGAACTATCCTTTTTCTCGAACAAAGTTTCTTGGACCCAAATGTATTCGAGTTATTGAATGTTGACTGTTGGTGTGATATCACGTGAACAAGTCAGTGAAGTGACCCAACCCCCATCCCCAACCACCACCCCAAACACTAAACCCACTTTATAAAGAGAAAACTGGAGTTTACAGGGGTATACATTATTTTTCTTATTTCTGCTTAAAGACATAAGATGTGGGTACTCGTTAGAACCGCCCACAACCTATTATTGCGGTATAAATGAGAAAAATCAATGATTCTCACCAGAAAAGTAGCTTTGATTTGTTTGTTTGAGTTGACGTTTTACGTCCCCGTTAACACTAGTAAGGTCATTTTTTGAGACATTGCTTCCGATTTTGTGGGACGTTTACCCGACATTGAGATGAAATGACATCTCAAGCCCTACCGCCCATAAAAACCACTAGGGTTTCAGGAGCGGTCCGACTCACATCACTTTTCCTTGGCAGGCTTAGACCTAAGCTGTTTACCAGAACTCAAGTTCATCTCTGTGCGGAAGCACCGTGCAGCCTCATATATTTCTCCAGGCCCCGATGGGCGGGGGCGCTTCCAGAAAAGTAGCAATTTTGGAGATGTGATAATTAGCACTATGCCACTATGCGTTGTCGTGATGTCAGTACAATTAATTCTACTATAAGAAACAACAATAACTCGAACATTGATAGGTTCATGTACGGTCACGTGACTCATTATAATAACACACCCATGTACTACAATTCTGTTCCGACAAAATCATGATTTTGAACATAAAATGTTTGATAAGAATTTTCAGTGTACATGCAACAGTAGTCGCAGATAAAATTGACTAGGCGGAGCTATTCGGGTGTTGTCAATATATGTGAAATTCGCTGAGTCCACCAGAAGATTCGGTAGAGTGCCTTTCGCACGTTTTCTGCAAGCGGACCAAATGGCCATATACGCCACAGCTTTGTTTGTGGTACAGTTGAATTCACACAATCGGGAGACTTGGTTTACCTTTTTGTAATAGAGTATTCAATCTTATCTGCGACTACTATACGTTATCGTAATGCCATAGAAGCCACCGTATTGTAGGGACTAGGCTACTCACCTCATAAATTAAGGGTCATGGGTTCGATTTCGGAATTCTCCAGACTTTCGACTTTATCTTTAAATCAAGGTCCCTTCTTCATATCACATTAGCCGTTAGTGATACATAAAACTCAAACACACACTGACAGCCACCACGAAGCCACGTAATCACGTGAAGAAGTCCGTGAAATGAAAATCCCGTAAACTTCACTTTACATAGAGAAAATTGGGGTTTACGGGAATAAACCATATTTTTGTTGTTTCTGCTCCAAGACATAGGTTGTCGGTACTCGTTAGAACCGCCTCAAGGAAGCGGTTCTAACGTGTACCCACAACCTTTGTTTGTAGTATAGATAAGAAAAATATCACAGATTTAAATAAGAAAAGTAGTCGTTTTGGAGATGTGAAAAAATGCATTATGTCGCACTGGTGTGTTATCGTAATGATTATAAAAAGGTAACTTTTTCGGTATTGGTTCATTTTGAGTCGGTTGTTTATCAATCGACCCAAAGTTACTTACTTAGAAGAGAGAGAAGACCTCATGATCAGTCTCCACGAAAGAATGTTACAAAATCTAGGTACGGTTATTTATAGCAGCGCTAATCTCCTCCTTGCCGCGTCAGGGCCTGGTGTAGACTGGGCTCGTGTAGGCAACTGGGGTATTGACAAATCGTGTAGATCTAGGTAAGTGAAACTTCGATAACTCGAATACGGATAAATTGTTTACCATGGCTAATTCGAACTCATTCTTGGGTCATTTCTCATTCTTGAGAATTGTTTCTATAGCTCCACGTGTTAAGATTAATTTATGGAGGTTTGTTTCATTTTAGCTTGAAAAGGTAAGTTGTGTTTATTCAATAGAATCGCCTCAACGAGGCGATTCTAATGAGTACACACAACTTACATTTACATGTATTTGAAAAAAAGTCGGAAAATATATGCTAAGGGCAGCCCTATTATACCTCATGACGTGGAAGTATGAGTAACCCTCAATAGTTCGAACAAAGTTTCATGGTCCCGAAGGTGTTCGAGTTATCGAAGATCGACTGTACTTACTCTGGCCCAGGAAAATCCACAAAAAAAAAAAAAAAATCAAGTCAGTTTTAACAACAATTTTTCGGACAAACACAGATTACGAGGCCTAACCAGTGCCAGACCAAACACTAAAGTCTTGTAGCCACCCCAGGAAAAGACACACAATCAAACATTAAAGTCAGTTTGAACAACAAATTGTCGGTTAACACAGATTACGAGGCCTGATTAGTCTCAAACTCAACACTTAAGTCTTGTAGCCACCCCATGAAAAGCCACACAATCAAAATTTCAAGTCAGTTTTAACAACACATTTTCGGACAAACACAGATTACGAGGCCTAACTAGTGCCAAACTCAACACTTAAGTCTTGTAGCCACCCCATGAAAAGCCACACAATCAAAATTTCAAGTCAGTTTTAACAACACATTTTCGGACAAACACAGATTACGAGGCCTAACTAGTGCCAAGCTCAACACTAAAGTCTTGTAGCCACCCCATGAAAAGCCACACAATCAAAAATTCAAGTCAGTTTTAACAACACATTTTCGGACAAACACAGATTACGAGGCCTAACTAGTGCCAAACTCAACACTAAAGTCTTGTAGCCACCCCATGAAAAGCCACACAATCAAAAATTCAAGTCAGTTTTAACAACAAATTTTCGGACAAACACAGATTACGAGGCCTAACTAGTGCCAAACTCAACACTAAAGTCTTGTAGCCACCCCATGAAAAGCCACACAATCAAAAATTCAAGTCAGTTTTAACAACAAATTTTCGGACAAACACAGATTACGAGGCCTAACTAGTGCCAAACTCAACACTAAAGTCTTGTAGCCACCCCATGAAAAGCCACACAATCAAAAATTCAAGTCAGTTTTAACAACAAATTTTCGGACAAACACAGATTACGAGGCCTAACTAGTGCCAAACTCAACACTAAAGTCTTGTAGCCACCCCATGAAAAGCCACACAATCAAAAATTCAAGTCAGTTTTAACAACACATTTTCGGACAAACACAGATTACGAGGCCTAACTAGTGCCAAACTCAACACGAAAGTCTTGTAGCCACCCCATGAAAAGCCACACAATCAAAAATTCAAGTCAGTTTTAAAAAAACATTTTCGGACAAACACAGATTACGAGGCCTAACTAGTGCCAAACTCAACACTAAAGTCTTGTAGCCACCCCATGAAAAGCCACACAATCAAAAATTCAAGTCAGTTTTAACAACACATTTTCGGACAAACACAGATTACGAGGCCTAACTAGTGCCAAACTCAACACTTAAGTCTTGTAGCCATCCCATGAAAAGCCACACAATCAAAAATTCAAGTCAGTTTTAACAACACATTTTCGGACAAACACAGATTACGAGGCCTAACTAGTGCCAAACTCAACACTAAAGTCTTGTAGCCACCCCATGAAAAGCCACACAATCAAAATTTCAAGTCAGTTTTAACAACAAATTTTCGGACAAACACAGATTACGAGGTCTAACTAGTGCCAAACTCAACACTAAAGTCTTGTAGCCACCCCATGAAAAGCCACACAATCAAAAATTCAAGTCAGTTTTAACAACACATTTTCGGACAAACACAGATTACGAGGCCTAACTAGTGCCAAACTCAACACTTAAGTCTTGTAGCCATCCCATGAAAAGCCACACAATCAAAAATTCAAGTCAGTTTTAACAACACATTTTCGGACAAACACAGATTACGAGGCCTAACTAGTGCCAAACTCAACACTAAAGTCTTGTAGCCACCCCATGAAAAGCCACACAATCAAAATTTCAAGTCAGTTTTAACAACACATTTTCGGACAAACACAGATTACGAGGCCTAACTAGTGCCAAACTCAACACTAAAGTCTTGTAGCCACCCCATGAAAAGCCACACAATCAAAAATTCAAGTCAGTTTTAACAACACATTTTCGGACAAACACAGATTACGAGGCCTAACTAGTGCCAAACTCAACACTAAAGTCTTGTAGCCACCCCATGAAAAGCCACACAATCAAAAATTCAAGTCAGTTTTAACAACACATTTTCGGACAAACACAGATTACGAGGCCTAACTAGTGCCAAACTCAACACTAAAGTCTTGTAGCCACCCCATGAAAAGCCACACAATCAAAAATTCAAGTCAGTTTTAACAACACATTTTCGGACAAACACAGATTACGAGGCCTAACTAGTGCCAAACTCAACACTAAAGTCTTGTAGCCACCTTACATACAGTAAAAATTCCTATATTAAGACCACCTTTGGGACTGTTCAAAAGTGGATTTAAAGACCACTTTTGAACAGTCCCAAAGGCGGTCCCTGACCAGAAGACACGGTTTTTAGAAATCACGATGAAGAAATAATAACACCCTTCAAAATAAACTTTTTAACTTAGAATTAGTCTTATTTTGAGTAGGGTATATTTGCAACACACAACATGATATCGCCCGTGGGAGCAGTCGTTCGCCGAGTAGGGTATATTTGCAACACACAACATGATGTCGCTCGTGGGAACAGTCGTTCGCCGGAACAAAGTGTCCGTGGTGGGGACACTGGAAATTAGCAGTTGTAGATACAGAAAACCATAAAATTTGGGTTATCTTTGCATATTAATTTAAATGTATCGTGTTCTATTCTATTATATATACTGTAGAGCTTATTTTTAGGTGGTCTTAATAACGGAATTGCACTGTATCCGCACTTTAGAGAACACGGACAATTTACCTTTTTATACGGATCCGTGTAACAAATCCAATGTGTCCCGCCCATCGGGCTTGGAGAAACATTACGAAAACACGCCTATACAAATACATTGTAAAATTTATTGCCGAAAAAAAAAATGAACATTATGAGATGAAAAATTGTGATATTTTTCTTATTTCTGCTCAAAACATAGATTATGAAACCCCTAAAATCTATACTTTAGAGCAGAAATAAGAAACATAAGGTTTGCCCCTGAAAACCCCAGTTTTTCTATATAAAAGTGGAGTTCAAGGGGGTCAAAATTATATAGGCTTATTTTCGTGATGTAGGTCTGCCCAAGAAAAGGTGTGCGAGTCGGATCGTCCCTTTAATCCTAGATGTTTCTATGGGCGGTACGGCTGGAGATTTCATATGTCGGGTGAAAGTCCTACAAAATCTGAAGCAACTTCCTCAAAAATGACCTAAATAGTGTTGACGGGGACGTAAAGGTTCAGCACATCACGAGGACATGCTTATATAATCTTGACCCCCTTAAACCCCGCTTTTATACAGTAAAACTGGGGTTCACAGGGTTATATCTTACTTTTTCTTATTTCTGCTTTAAAATACAGATATGGGTACTCGTTAGAACCGCCGCGATGAGGCGGTTCTAACGAGTACCCACAATCTATATTTTGAGCAGAAATAAGAAAAATATCGCAATTCTTTTCATCTTAAATTTTTCATTTTTACAGTTTAAAGTTAACAGTTATTTGTATAGGCATGTTTTCATAATGATAAACCAAGAAAGAAACTAACAAACATAACAGTATATACTGTGGGCTGCGGAAACAGTTTTTCTTGCAAGCTTATGTTAGCCGTGCCAAGCGAAAATATTTCTTCAACATGGGGGCCCAGCTAAGACTTTTATCAGTGCAGATGCGCAGGGTGATCAGATACTTCGCTGTTCATTACGATAACTCAACCTTGTCACGCGTGTCATACATGTTTGTTTGTTTGTTTGATTTGAGGTTTAACGTCCCCGTCAACACTGTAATGGTCATTTTGGAGACGTTTCTTCCTATTTTGTGGGATACATGTAGTACTCCTCCAAAAGAAGCCTCCGTGGTCGAGTGGTTACGCTACTCGCCTTGTAAACCAGGGATCGCAGGTTCGATCCCGGGCTTCTCCAGACTTTCGGATGAGTCTTTAAACCGAGGTCCCGTCTCCGTATGACCTTAGCTGTTGGTGGGACGTAAAACTGAAACACTCACTCGTACTCCTCCAAAACGGTTATTAATCTGTTAATATACTGAAATCTTTTCTCATATTTTCTCCATACATTGGTTGAATACATAATACAAGCATGTAAACCCCTCTTTTCTCTATATACTGTGGCGTTTAGAGGGGTATTCATTAGGGGTTTAGAGGAATACTCATTACATGGTTTTGTTTACGTGATATTGCTATAGATTGATATCCCATAACCAAAAGCTTCTTCATTCAAATAAAGATAGTATAACGAGTGAGTGTGCATACAGGTTGATCCGAGGCTTTGTCGATTCGAAAGCACGCCTATTAAAATATATTGAAAATTTTACCACAAAAAAAAAGCTAAAAAATGCTGATATTTGTATTCGTATTTCTGCCCAAAACATAAATCGTGGGTACTTGTTAGAACCCATCACGTGAACAAAGTCCGTGAAATGAAGACCCCCTAAACCCTACTTTATATAGAGAAAACTGGGGTTTAAGGGGGTATACATTATTTTTCTTAGTTCTGCTCCAAGACATAGGTTGTAGGTACTCGTTAGAACCGCCTCAATGAGGCGATTGTAACGAACACCCACGATCTATGTTTGCAGTATTTATAAGAAAAAATATCAGGGATTTTCATCAGAAAAGTAGCCATTTTGGAGATGAGAAATATGCACTATCGCACGGGTGTGTTATCATAATGCGCCGCACCTAGGCGGTTCTAAGGAGTGCCGCAAAATCTATGTTGTTGGCAGGAATTAGAATCACTGTATACTATAAGAATCTTATATGGGTGTGAGGGGTGGATTGAAAAATCCGTCCCGAGGGACACTGTCCGGCATCACGAGGCTTGCCGAGTGATGCCGGACAGTGATCCCGAGGGACGGATTTTTCTATCCACCCCTCACACCCATATTGGATTCTTTTTCTTGCATACCTTCCATTTCTTTTGCGAATTTTTAATGCTGCTGGCACTTCGGTTACCGACGTCCGCCATTTTGTGTTGACACTGCAGGAATGTTTAGTGACGTCACGCATGACGACGCCGCGCATGAGGTTGTAATCAACCAGTGCATTTATCAAACACGCGATTATATTCGATTTGGGGTTGGAACACCAGGATCAGAACATAAATTTCTATCCCAGGGTAAAATCACGGATTTCCTTGTCTGGTGTGCAAGAATTTCCAGTCTTACAAGATAAAAATGAAGTTTTAGAGGGTTAATATTATGTATGCCTGTTTTCAAGATGGCCGAGTGCTCAAGTCCAAAGTCACATTTCTGCGTGGTGCGACCCGTATTACAAAATGATAAAAGCATCTCTGTTTGGATTAACAATAAAATATATTTTCTGCATTAACTGAGACAGCACAATTGACATTTCCGAAGAATAATAGACATCTGACCAGGAATGTGACGTCAAATATCATCTTTGGCGTGATATAATATGCATCTTTTTCCGTTGAAGAAGAAATAACAAAGAGATACCATTGCTATATCATATGAGCACCGTCAAGCGAATTTGTGTCTTCGAGCATTCCGTCATGACAAATTTTAACTGCGCATTCCCAGCCATTCAGAGGGGCCAGGGATATGGCTTTCTGTCTGAAGGTTCCTCTTGATTCACTGCTTGTATGAGCGAGCAGCGAAGGTTCTGGCGAGACTGCGCGGATGCGCCGACTCGCCTGAACCTTCGCTGCTCGCAAAGGCGATAAGTACCAAAATCGCTTGAAGGGGCCCATATATAGTTGAACTTAGCCATACTACGTTTAAACGGTTCTTACCGGTTTTGTTTAGTTGGATTTGTGGTTTTACATCCCCGTGAATACTTTTCAGGTCACTTTTGAGTCCTCGCCCATCGGAGCTTGAAGAAAAAGATGGGCTGCATGATGCTTCCACGTAGAGCTGAAACCAACAGCACACGAGTACTAATAAACTGCTTAGAGGATCTAAGCCTGCCCAGGCAAAGCGGTTCGCGTTGGAACGTCCATGATTATAAACCCTATCGGTTTCATTGGGCGGCAGGGCTTGAGATGTCATTTCATCTCAATGTCGGGTAAAAGTCCCATAAAACTTGAAGCAACGTCTCCAAAATGATCTTTACAGTGTTGATTGGGACGTTAACCCCCAAATAATAATAATAATAAAACACTTTGGAGTCATCGCTTCTAATTCTGTGGGACTTGTACCTGGCATTGAGATGAAATGACGTCTCAAGCCATGCCGCCCAAACAAACGAAAAAGACGATCCGACTGCCTGGGCAGGCTTACACCCACAAGTCGCCACGGGGAGCGGCTGGCTAAACGCCCAGCCGTAAAGGTTGTTGGCATCTAGATGGAGGATGTTGCTGCTGGGCTTTTCGGGGTCAAAGCCTTTGACCTTGGGGGTGTTGGCCCTGGCGTAGCGCTTGGACACCATCGAGATGCCGCCGCACATCCCCTTCTCGATGAAGTGGTGCTGGTCGTAGTTGGTGAGCAGCTCCAGCTCCTGTCTTCTTGAGCAGGGCGTCCCAAGAGAGACCAAGGCTCGTGTAGTAATGGGCGGGCTTCAGCCTGTACTGGCTGAGGCAGGTCTTCCGAAAGGTCTCAAAGACGTCCGCCAGAAGTAGGACGTCGGTGCGGCAGTACAGGTCGCTGTAGTCCCCCAGGGTCTTGCACCCAAATGACGTCCAGACCCGCCACGCATGGGTCCGCTTCGGTGATCTTCTCTTCAGAGAGCTTTCTGTAGAAGGCCTCTTTTGGTGGGGTATGAGTCTCATCAAAGCAGTGGTCACGCACAGAGTCACCCTCGAGAGGTTTGTCACATACGTGACACGTCTTAGCGCTGCGGAAGGCATGTCAGTCCTCTCGAGCAATCCTCATGGCCTTAGGACTAGCCAGCAGGCCCTTAATTATAAGCTCTTCATCATGGAGTGCTTTGAAGAAACGTTTCTGCTGCATTGGGACCGCGGTACTGGGTTGGCGGCTCTGCCTGATCACCACAACGCACCACTACGTCCATAATTGTGTACATAATTGTATAAATGGTTTTAATTATCAAATGCCTCATACCATCATTTGTTTTCATTCCCATGATTCCCACTGCCCAGTCCATTTTATCCCCTTTGGTAACACTTTGGGCGGACTGAGTCTTAAGGTGTTATATCCTATGTACTATCCTATGAGGATAAGTCTATGGAAAGTCATGAATTTACCCTATTCGCACCATTATTGAATTATAATTAATGAATCATGTGTTGTTTGTTGCAGAAAGTACTGGGTGACTTACAGTGATGTCATGGTGCCAAGGGTAAGTATATTATCGACCATTTTTGTCAATATTATGACATGTCAGCAGTGGATGTCGTGTTATCATCATCATCATCATCATCATCATCATCATCATCATCATCATCATCATCATCATCATAATTATCATCATCATCATCATCATCATCATCATCTATCTATCTATTGACGTTACATATGCTAACCTTTAATTTTTATGACATGGTATGTTTTACAGATCTAAATGTCGGGATGCCATTTCAGAAAGGGGGGAAATATGTCATAGGGTGCAATAGGTCCCCGCCACATGGTGTGGTGTCCTTTGAATGTTACTCTTTGTGGGGTCGTAATCAGGTCGCTCAACTTTGGTGATGAGTGCCTCAAATTCGGCGTAGATGATGTATGGTGGGTGGTGGGGGTGGAGATGGGGGTGGGGGCGGGCTGCAGCTGCTTCTGGTTGTTCTGGAAGGCTAGTCTGTCTCAATCAGCAGAAAGTCGGCCCAAGGGATGTCCTCGGGTTGTTTGCTGAGGTGGTGGATGATGACGCCATTCCCCCAGCCGAAGACATTGATGGCCCGGTGGTTCTGCCGCTCGACCTAAGAGATCTGAGAGACTGGTGTGGGTGCATCAACGTCGACGCGCGGCCGGGATGGGTCTCTCGCGAGGTCGGGGCCGAGCCGGGGTGGGCCTCTCGCGAGGTATGACGTCCCGCGCAGCAGCCGGTGACTTAACAGGGGGAGGGGCCTGATTTTCAAGGTCGGTAAACGGTGGGTCGCCTTCAGCATTACGGGCGCGCATGTTGTTTTCGAGTCGCTCGCGTAGCTCTCGTAGGGCCGCGGTTGACATTGGGTAAGCAGGCCATTCTCCTGTTTCTCCTCACAACACGAGCGCTTGCTTCGTGTGACATGGCCGTGGGTATGTCTTGATCACACATCTCTCTAAATAGAAAGTAGGCCAGGGAGGCCCAGCACGATAGGTATGTCCAGGTCACACTTCTCTCTAAATTGAAAGTCGGCTAGGAAGGACCAGCAAGAATGGAAATTGAAATAACATCAAGGAACCCAACCCATATTCTAATGCACTTGCGTATGTAACGCGACGTCTGATTGGATAACGTCGAAAATTTGCGACAGTATATTCTGCGATATACTGTCGGAAACCCGACGTCATCGCGTAACGTCGCTTTTCATTGGCTGGCATTTGGTTTTACGCTGCTCACAGCGCTAGCCGTTTTGTGCAAAATAATACAGTTTTCAACAAAACAACCGTAGAAGTGCATTAGAATGGGGATAACTGTATTGCAAAATTGTGATTTGGGGAGGTAAATCGTCGGTTTTACGGTTGCAAATTACGTTTTACGGCTCCGCTGACGCGTCGCCGTAAAACGAAATTTCCGACCGTAAAACCTCCGATTTACCTCCCCAAATCACAATTTTGAAAACAGTTATCCCCTAAATCAAACTGGACAACACTTTCTTACGTCAAGGTCTGAGGTCAGAGCTGTGAATTGGAATAACATCAAGGAACCCAACCCATATTGATCTTAAAGAATATATTCCTTTCTTTCTTATAGAAATAGAAGTGCCAGCCTCGGTAGCTCAGTCGGATGCGCGTCTAACTGGTGATCAAGACGACACGGGTTCGATACCTGCCGAGGTCGACAACATTAGTTCATGGAAATTGATCATGAAATCTTTTCTACGGTCATTCTTTCCCTTCCGCTGATTCAAGAAGGGCAGTTGTCAGTGTCTGGTGAAAGAATGTGCACCGTGCTGGTTAAACGCTGACGTATAGGCTTGCCCAGGAAAAGTGTGAATAGGTAAACTGACCGGCTCAAAAATGATATAAATAGTATTGACTGGGTCGTTAAACTCCAGTACAAACAAACAATATAAATAGAAGTGAAGGCAATGATCAAGAAAACAACTTGCTGACAGTTCCAAGGTGGTTCTTCTGCTGAGTTTTATTATTGTGATAGTTCATCACTATGTGTATGTATCGCTTATAACTTGTCATGTAGAATGTGGAATTGATTAAATACCATATTATCATCATGTATACAAAGGAAATAGAATTTTTGGTTTCCTGAACTGAATCATCATCGGTGTCCTAAAGAAATAAGAGGCAGCATATACAGGACTTCATTGCTCACTCTAGGAATATGGTAGCATGCAACAGTGACTCCTAGAGAGTAGTCCTTCGGGAAGTGAAATAGATCAGAACAGAATTCCTAGATTTGTTACCAGCAATTGCTGCTTTAGAACTAGGAGTATGGCTGGAATACTAGAACAAATAAGATGGGAGTTAAATGTGTGAGAGAGAGAGAGAGAGAGAGAGAGAGAGAGAGAGAGAGAGAGAGAGAGAGAGAGAGAGAGAGAGATAGAGAGAGAGAGAGAGAGAGAGAGAGAGAGAGAGAGAGAGAGAGAGAGAGAGCGTGGGCTTTTTATTTTTCTATTATACAAGCTTAAAGAGTGCTAAGCATTCCAACAGATAAACTTGCTACCCCAGCTATGCGCTGTAGAAGTCATCATTGGCATTTCCGACCCCTGCTGGAAAAAACTGATATTTACGTGTTCTTCTACCCAGGGAACATAAGTTCCCGTTTCGATTAGATGGTGCAGAGGATGAGTCTACCAAAGTTTACCTCTTTGGTGAGAACAAGGGATTACCTTCCCATATCACAGGTCTTGGCGAATGTCATTTGACGTATCACCAGTAACAATTCTCCTAGACTGTATTTACTACCAGTCTATGGCTACGCTGCACAGTGTCTGTGTAGCCGAGGACTACTTCGTGTCTGTGAAGCAGCTGCCTCGTGTAGCTCCTGCGATCGTGTTCCAGCCTTTGAAAATTCTTCTGTCGCGGTTCATTTTGTTATGGCTTGTCTTTGAGTGTGTGTATCGCTTATATTATTTTTTTTTTTGGATAGTCAATTGGCAATTTTGTGGGAAAGTAACTGTCATTAGGGTCTACCTGTTTCATGTTAAACTTTGGGTTTCTTTCCCTTTGGTACCTCTGATGCGAGCTGTGGGTTATATCGACTCCTGACCATTGCCTTCTCTTTTATGTAAAAGGGGGAGTTCCAGCCTATAGTAAATTTCCATAGGGTTCTGCCCACGCACAGATTTCCATGATATTGTGCCTAATTAATACCTGGTAAATGACTGTTCATTATTTAGCTATTTTGCTCTCATATCTGTGTTCATTATAAATCTACAATGTTTTGTTTATTTTTGCATCTCAAAATAGGGGTGCCCCCAAACAAGTATACATATAAACAACAGCTTCTTATGTTTTGGAGTTATTTTGTTCTCAGCCATCACTGTAGTCATTTGAGATTATTTTTGTATCACATTTACTATTGTTCAGGTAAAGTTCTATAGACCATGTTCAATTTCATATGCAGGAGACAATAGACTTCACAACCATAAAATCTTTTGGCGTATGTTTGACTTTTGATTTCATACTGTTGCAGTTCTTGTCACCTCATAATTTTAATATGAAAATTGCCTGTATATGTGTAGAATATTTTATCAAATTTTCACGAAAATCTGAGACCGGTAACATACTGCATTTGAACATTGAATAGTAATGGTCAGATTTTTATTTTTTTCAAACCATTTGTAGATATGGTATAACACTTTCAATCGAGAAATTGCTCGCAAATAATATAGTTAAACATGAATATATGTATGTTAACACCATGATGTGTATAGTAAGAGCTCATATATTCAGCAGCTGTAATAGTTATGGTACCCTGGGGGACACCAATAGCACAATTTATTTTGAGCGTTCATTAACAATTCAATAACATATTTTTCATTATATAACACGAGTTTTTGTATTTAATGTAATCTTAAAGCTTGCTGAAGCTTATTATGACAAAGACTGTTGAATTGGCAAGTAAAATGGATGGTTCTGTAAACCAGACAATTTTCTTGATTCTGTAATAGTATGTATTATGCAGTATTATAAGTATGATGCAGTCAACTTAAAATGTTTGAAAAGTCTGTCATACCGGAATGGCACAGCTTGTTTGAATAGCCAAGATTTATGATGTTTTTGTTATGGTGTGCCAGGTAGTTCATAGAGCCAGTTGTGTGAAGTTGGCTCTGCAATCGCCCATCTGCATTCAGCTCTGCATAAGACTTAACAGGATTCCCTTAATGTAACAGGAGTCCTGTTAAGTCTAACCCAGAGCTCGACCTAGCTCGACATAGCTCTGCATAAACTTTCAATTCGGCAGTCTTATGCAGAGCTCGACATAGCTCGACGTAGCTCTGCATACAACTTTCAATGTGCCATTCTTATGCAGAGCTCGACATAGATCGACGTAGCTCTGCATACAACTTTCAATGTGCCAGTGTTATGCAGAGCTCGACATAGCAGAGCTCGACCTAGCGTATTGCAGAGCTCGACCTAGCTCGACATAGCTCTGCAAACAACTTTCAAATCGCAAATCTTATGCAGAGCCCGACATAGCTCGACGTAGCTCTGCATACTACTTTCAATGTGCCAGTCTTATGCAGAGCTCGACATAGCTCGACGTAGCTCTGCATAAATATTTCAATGTGCCATACTTATGCAGAGCTCGACATAGCTCGACGTAGCTCTGCATGCAAAATTCAATGTGCCAATTTAGTGCAGAGCTCTGCAATCGCCTTAGGTCTGCATAATCTTAGAAATCATCACATCAATGCACAGCTCTGCGCTCGACATAGCTCGACGAAGCTCTGCATACAATTTTCAATTCGCCAGTCTTATGCAGAGCTCGACATAGCTCGACGTAGCTCTGCATACATTTTTCAATGTGCCAGTCTTATGCAGACCTCGACATAGCAGAGCTCGACCTAGCGAATTGCAGAACTAGACCTACCTCGACACAGCTCTGCATTAAACTTTCAATGTGCCAGTCTTATGCAGAGCTCGACATAGCTCGACGTAACTCTGCATAGCTCTGCATACAACTTTCAATGTGCCAGACTTATGCAGAGCTCGACCTAGCTCGACATAGCTCTGCAAACAACTTTCAATTCGTCAGTCTTATGCAGAGCTGGACATAGCTCGACGAAGCTCTGCATACTACTTTCAATGTACCAGTCTTATGCAGAGCTCGACATAGCTCGACGTAGCTCTGCATAATTATTTCAATGTGTCATACTTATGCAGAGCTCGACATAGCTCGACGTAGCTCTGCATACAACTTTCAATGTGCCAGTCTTATGCAGAGCTCGACATAGCAGAGCTCGACCTAGCGTATTGCAGAGCTCGACCTAGCTCGACATAGCTCTGCATACAACTTTCAATTCGCCAGTCTTATGCAGAGCTCGACATAGCTCGACGTAGCTCTGCATACTACTTT
This sequence comes from Lucinisca nassula, assembly GCA_963580285.1. Classification (NCBI taxonomy): domain Eukaryota; kingdom Metazoa; phylum Mollusca; class Bivalvia; order Lucinida; family Lucinidae; genus Lucinisca; species Lucinisca nassula. The sequence continues at coordinate 26,169,516 of OY757027.1, read as the reverse complement.
CAATGTGTCAGTCTTATGCAGAGCTCGACATAGCTCGACGTAGCTCTGCATAAATATTTCAATCTGCCATACTTATGCAGAGCTCGACATAGCTCGACGTAGCTCTGCATATAACTTTCAATGTGCCAGTTTAGTGCAGAGCTCTGCAATCGCCTTAGGTCTGCATAATCTTAGAAATCACCACATCAATGCACAGCTCTGCGCTCGACATAGCTCGACGTAGCTCAACATACAATTTTCAATTCGCAAGTCTTATGGAGAGCTCGACATAGCTCGACGTAGCTCTGCATACATTTTTCAATGTGCCAGTCTTATGCAGACCTCGACATAGCAGACCTCGACCTAGCGATTTGCAGAGCTCGACCTAGCTCGACACAGCTCTGCATAAAACTTTCAATGTGCCAGTCTTATGCAGAGCTCGACACAGCTCGACGTAACTCTGCATAGCTCTGCATACAACTTTCAATGTGCCAGACTTATGCAGAGCTCGACCTAGCTCGACATAGCTCTGCAAACAACTTTCAATTCGCCAGTCTTATGCAGAGCTCGACATAGCTCGACGTAGCTCTGCATACTACTTTCAATGTACCAGTCTTATGCAGAGCTCGGCATAGCTCGACGTAGCTCGACGTAGCTCGACGTAGCTCTGCATAAATATTTCAATGTGTCAAACTTATGCAGAGCTCGATATAGCTCGACGTAGCTCTGCATACAACTTTCAATGTGCCATTCTTTTGCAGAGCTCGACATAGATCGACGTAGCTCTGCATACAACTTTCAATGTGCCAGTCTTATGCAGAGCTCGACATGGCAGAGCTCGACCTAGCGTTTTGCAGAGCTCGACCTAGCTCGACATAGCTCTGCAAACAACATTCAATTCGCCAGTCTTATGCAGAGCTCGACATAGCTCGACGTAGCTCTGCATACTACTTTTAATGTGCTAGTCTTATGCAGAGCTCGACATAGCTCGACGTAGCTCTGCATAAATATTTCAATGTGCCATACTTATGCAGAGCTCGACATAGCTCGACGTAGCTCTGCATGCAACTTTCAATGTGCCAGTTTAGTGCAGAGCTCTGCAATCGTCTTAGGTCTGCATAATCTTAGAGATCATCACATCAATGCACAGCTCTGCGCTTGACATAGCTCGACGTAGCTCTGCATACATTTTTCAATGTGCCAGTCTTATGCAGAGCTCGACATAGCTCGACGTAGCTCTGCATACATTTTTCAATGTGCCAGTCTTATGCAGACCTCGACATAGCAGAGCTCGACCTAGCGAATTGCAGACCTCGACCTAGCTCGACACAGCTCTGCATAAAACTTTCAATGTGCCAGTCTTATGCAGAGCTCGACACAGCTCGACGTAACTCTACACAGCTCTGCATACAACTTTCAATTTGCCAGTCTTAAGCAGAGCTCGACATAGCTCGACGTAGCTCTGCATACTACTTTCAATGTACCAGTCTTATGCAGAGCTCGACATAGCTCGACGTAGCTCTGCATAAATATTTCAATGTGTCATACTTATGCAGAGCTCGACATAGCTCGACGTAGCTCTGCATACAACTTTCAATGTGCCATTCTTATGCAGAGCTCTACATAGATCGACGTAGCTCTGCATACAACTTTCAATGTGCCAGTCTTATGCAGAGCTCGACATAGCAGAGCTCGACCTTGCGTATTGCAGAGCTGGACCTAGCTCGACATAGCTCTGCAAACAACTTTCAATTCGCAAGTCTTATGCAGAGCTCGACATAGCTCGACGTAGCTCTGCATACTACTTTCAATGTGCCAGTCTTATGCAGAGCTCGATATAGCTCGACTTAGCTCTGCATAAATATTTCAATGTGCCATACTTGTGCAGAGCTCGACATAGCTCGACGTAGCTCTGCATGCAACTTTCAATGTGCCAGTTTAGTGCAAAGCTCTATAAAAGGCCTTAGGTCTGCATAATCTTAGAAATCATCACATCAATGCACAGCTCTGCGCTCAACATAGCTCGACGTAGCTCTGCATACAATTTTCAATTCGCCAGTCTTATGCAGAGCTCGACATAGCTCGACGTAGCTCTGCATACATTTTTCAATGTGCCAGTCTTATGCAGACCTCGACATAGCAGAGCTCGACCTAGCGAATTGCAGAGCTCGACCTAACTCGACACAGCTCTGCATTAAACTGTCAATGTGCCAGTCTTATGCAGAGCTCGACATAGCTCGACGTAACTCTGCATAGCTCTGCATACAACTTTCAATGTGCCAGACTTATGCAGAGCTCGACCTAGCTCGACATTTCTCTGCAAACAACTTTCAATTCGCCAGTCTTATGCAGAGCTCGACATAGCTCGACGTAGCTCTGCATACTACTTTCAATGTTCCAGTCTTATGCAGAGCTCGACATAGCTCGACGTAGCTTTGCATAAATATTTCAATGTGTCATACTTATGCAGAGCTCGACATAGCTCGACGTAGCTCTGCATACAACTTTCAATGTGCCATTCTTATGCAGAGCTCGACATAGATCGACGTAGCTCTGCATACAACTTTCAATGTGCCAGTCTTATGCAGAGCTCGACATAGCAGAGCTCGACCTAGCGTATTGCAGAGCTCGACCTAGCTCGACATAGCTCTGCAAACAACTTTCAATTCGCCAGTCTTATGCAGAGCTCGACATAGCTCGACGTAGCTCTGCATACTACTTTCAAATACGCAAGTCTTATGCAGAGCTCGAAATAGCTCGACGTAGCTCTGCATAAATATTGCAATGGGCCATACTTATGCAGAGCTCGACATAGCTCGACGTAGCTCTGCATACAACTTTCAATATGCCAGTTCAGTGCAGAGCTCTGCAATCGCCTTAGGTTTGCATAATCTTAGAAATCATCACATCAATGCACAGCTCTGCGCTCGACATAGCTCGACGTAGCTCTGCATACAATTTTCAATTCGCCAGTCTTATGCAGAGCTCGACATAGCTCGACGTAGCTCTGCATACATTTTTCCATGTGCCAGTCTTATGCAGACCTCGACATAGAAGAGCTCGACCTAGCGAATTGCAGAGCTCGACCTAGCTCGACACAGCTCTGCATAAAACTTTCAATGTGCCACTCTTATGCAGAGCTCGACATAGCTCGACGTAACTCTGCATAGCTCTGCATACAACTTTCAATGTGCCAGACTTATGCAGAGCTCGACCTAGCTCGACATAGCTCTGCAAATAACTTTCAATTCGCCAGTCTTATGCAGAGCTCGACATAGCTCGACGAAGCTCTGCATACTACTTTCAATGTACCAGTCTTATGCAGAGCTCGACATAGCTCGACGTAGCTCTGCATACATTTTTCAATGTGTCATACTTATGCAGAGTTCGACATAGCTCGACGTAGCTCTGCATACAACTTTCAATGTGCCATTCTTATGCAGAGCTCGACATAGCTCGACGTAGCTATGCATACAACTTTCAATGTGCCATTCTTATGCAGAGCTCGACATAGATCGACGTAGCTCTGCATACAACTTTCAATGTGCCAGTCTTATGCAGAGCTCGACATGGCAGAGCTCGACCTAGCGTATTGCAGAGCTCGACCTAGCTCGACATAGCTCTGCAAACAACTTTCAATTCGCCAGTCTTATGCAGAGCTCGACATAGCTCGACGTAGCTCTGCATACTACTTTTAATGTGCCAGTCTTATGCAGAGCTCGACAAAGCTCGACGTAGCTCTGCATAAATATTTCAATCTGCCATACTAATGCAGAGCTCGACATAGCTCGACGTAGCTCTGCATACAACTTTCAATGTGCCAGACTTATGCAGAGCTCGACCTAGCTCGACATTTCTCTGCAAACAACTTTCAATTCGCCAGTCTTATGCAGAGCTCGACATAGCTCGACGTAGCTATGCATACTACTTTCAATGTTCCAGTCTTATGCAGAGCTCGACATAGCTCGACGTAGCTCTGCATAAATATTTCAATGTGTCATACTTATGCAGAGCTCGACATAGCTCGACGTAGCTCTGCATACTACTTTCAATGTGCCATTCTTATGCAGAGCTCGACATAGATCGACGTAGCTCTGCATACAACTTTCAATGTGCCAGTCTTATGCAGAGCTCGACATAGCAGAGCTCGACCTAGCGTATTGCAGAGCTCGACCTAGCTCGACATAGCTCTGCAAACAACTTTCAATTCGCCAGTCTTATGCAGAGCTCGACATAGCTCGACGTAGCTCTGCATACTACTTTCAATGTGCAAGTCTTATGCAGAGCTCGAAATAGCTCGACGTAGCTCTGCATAAATATTTCAATGGGCCATACTTATGCAGAGCTCGACATAGCTCGACGTAGCTCTGCATACAACTTTCAATATGCCAGTTTAGTGCAGAGCTCTGCAATCGCCTGAGGTTTGCATAATCTTAGAAATCATCACATCAATGCACAGCTCTGCGCTCGACATAGCTCGACGTAGCTCTGCATACAATTTTCAATTCGCCAGTCTTATGCAGAGCTCGACATAGCTCGACGTAGCTCTGCATACATTTTTCCATGTGCCAGTCTTATGCAGACCTCGACATAGAAGAGCTCGACCTAGCGAATTGCAGAGCTCGACCTAGCTCGACACAGCTCTGCATAAAACTTTCAATGTGCCACTCTTATGCAGAGCTCGACATAGCTCGACGTAACTCTGCATAGCTCTGCATACAACTTTCAATGTGCCAGACTTATGCAGAGCTCGACCTAGCTCGACATAGCTCTGCAAATAACTTTCAATTCGCCAGTCTTATGCAGAGCTCGACATAGCTCGACGAAGCTCTGCATACTACTTTCAATGTACCAGTCTTATGCAGAGCTCGACATAGCTCGACGTAGCTCTGCATACATTTTTCAATGTGTCATACTTATGCAGAGTTCGACATAGCTCGACGTAGCTCTGCATACAACTTTCAATGTGCCATTCTTATGCAGAGCTCGACATAGCTCGACGTAGCTATGCATACAACTTTCAATGTGCCATTCTTATGCAGAGCTCGACATAGATCGACGTAGCTCTGCATACAACTTTCAATGTGCCAGTCTTATGCAGAGCTCGACATGGCAGAGCTCGACCTAGCGTATTGCAGAGCTCGACCTAGCTCGACATAGCTCTGCAAACAACTTTCAATTCGCCAGTCTTATGCAGAGCTCGACATAGCTCGACGTAGCTCTGCATACTACTTTTAATGTGCCAGTCTTATGCAGAGCTCGACAAAGCTCGACGTAGCTCTGCATAAATATTTCAATCTGCCATACTAATGCAGAGCTCGACATAGCTCGACGTAGCTCTGCATACAACTTTCAATGTGCCAGTTTAGTGCAGAGCTCTGCAATCGCCATAGGTCTGCATAATCTTAGAAATCATCACATCAATGCACAGCTCTGCGCTCGACATAGCTCGACGTAGCTCTGCATACATTTTTCAATGTGCCAGTCTTATGCAGACCTCGACATAGCAGAGCTCGACCTAGCGAATTGCAGAGCTCGACCTAGCTCGACACAGCTCTGCATAAAACTTTCAATGTGCCAGTCTTATGCAGAGCTCGACACAGCTCGACGTAACTCTGCATAGCTCTGCATACAACTTTCAATGTGCCAGACTTATGCAGAGCTCGACCTAGTTCGACATAGCTCTGCAAACAACTTTCAATTCGCCAGTCTTATGCAGAGCTCGATATAGCTCTGCATACTACTTTCAATGTACCAGTCTTATGCAGAGCTCGACATAGCTCGACGTAGCTCTTCATAAATATTTCAATGTGTCATACTTATGCAGAGCTCGACATTGCTCGACGTAGCTCTGCATACAACTTTCAATGTGCCATTTTTATGCAGAGCTCGACATAGATCGACGTAGCTCTGCATACAACTTTAATGTGCCAGTCTTATGGAGAGCTCGACATAGCAGAGCTCGACCTAGCGTATTGCAGAGCTGGACCTAGCTCGACATAGCTCTGCAAACAACTTTCAATTCGGAAGTCTTATGCAGAGCTCGACATAGCTCGACGTAGCTCTGCATACTACTTTCAATGTGCCAGTCTTATGCAGAGCTCGACATAGCTCGACGTAGCTCTGCATAAATATTTCAATGTGCCATACTTATGCAGAGCTCGACATAGCTCGACGTAGCTCTGCATGCAACTTTCAATGTGCCAGTTTAGTGCAGAGCTTTGCAATCGCCTTAGGTCTGCATAATCTTAGAAATCATCACATCAATGCACAGCTCTGCGCGCAACATAGCTCGACGTAGCTTTGCATACAATTTTCAATTCGCCAGTCTTATGCAGAGCTCGACATAGCTCGACGTAGCTCTGCATACATTTTTCAATGTGCCAGTCTTATGCAGACCTCGACATAGCAGAGCTCGACCTAGCGAATTGCAGAGCTCGACCTAAATCGACACAGCTCTGCATAAAACTGTCAATGTGCCAGTCTTATGCAGAGCTCGACATAGCTCGACGTAACTCTGCATAGCTCTGCATACAACTTTCAATGTGCCAGACTTATGCAGAGCTCGACCTAGCTCGACATAGCTCTGCAAACAACTTTCAATTCGCCAGTCTTATGCAGAGCTCGACATAGCTCGACGTAGCTCTGCATACTACTTTCAATGTTTCAGTCTTATGCAGAGCTCGACGTAGCTCTGCATAAATATTTCAATGTGTCATACTTATGCAGAGCTCGACATAGCTCGACGTAGCTTTGCATACAACTTTCAATGTGCCATTCTTATGCAGAGTTCGACATAGATCGACGTAGCTCTGCATACAACTTTCAATGTGCCAGTCTTATGCAGAGCTCGACATAGCAGAGCTCGACCTAGCGTATTGCAGAGCTCGACCTAGCTCGACATAGCTCTGCAAACAACTTTCAATTCGCCAGTCTTATGCAGAGCTCGACATAGCTCGACGTAGCTCTGCATACTACTTTCAATGTGCCATTCTTATGCAGAGCTCGACATAGCTCGACGTAGCTCTGCATAAATATTTCAATGTGCCATACTTATGCAGAGCTCGACATAGCTCGACGTAGCTCTGCATACAACTTTCAATTTGCCAGTTTAGTGCAGAGCTCTGCAATCGCCTTAAGTTTGCATAATCTTAGAAATCATCACATCAATGCACAGCTCTGCGCTCGACATAGCTCGACGTAGCTCTGCATACAATTTTCAATTTGCCAGTCTTATGCAGAGCTCGACATAGCTCGACGTAGCTCTGCATACATTTTTCCATGTGCCAGTCTTATGCAGACCTCGACATAGAAGAGCTCGACCTAGCGAATTGCAGAGCTCGACCTAGCTCGACACAGCTCTGCATAAAACTTTCAATGTGCCACTCTTATGCAGAGCTCGACAAAGCTCGACGTAACTCTGCATAGCTCTGCATACAACTTTCAATGTGCCAGACTTATGCAGAGCTCGACCTAGCTCGACATAGCTCTGCAAACAACTTTCAATTCGCCAGTCTTATGCAGAGCTCGACATAGCTCGACGTAGCTCTGCATACTACTTTCAATGTACCAGTCTTATGCAGAGCTCGACATAGCTCGACGTAGCTCTGCATACATTTTTCAATGTGTCATACTTATGCAGAGCTCGACATAGCTCGACGTAGCTCTGCATACAACTTTCAATGTGCCATTCTTATGCAGAGCTCGACATAGCTCTGCATACAACTTTCAATGTGCCATTCTTATGCAGAGCTCGACATAGATCGACGTAGCTCTGCATACATCTTTTAATGCAGAGCTCGACATAGCTCGACGTAACTCTGCATAGCTCTGCATACAACTTTCAATGTGCCAGACTTATGCAGAGCTCGACCTAGCTCGACATAGCTCTGCAAACAACTTTCAAATCGCCAGTCTTATGCAGAGCTCGACATAGCTCGACGTAGCTCTGCATACTACTTTCAATATACCAGCCTTATGCAGAGCACGACATAACTCGACGTAGCTCTGCATAAATATTTCAATGTGCCATACTTATGCAGAGCTCGACATTGCTCGACGTAGCTCTGCATACAACTTTCAATGTGCCATTCTTATGCAGAGCTCGACATAGATCGACGTAGCTCTGCATACAACTTTCAATGTGCCAGTCTTATGCAGAGCTCGACATAGCAGAGCTCGACCTAGCGTATTGCAGAGCTCGCCCTAGCTCGACATAGCTCTGTAAACAACTTTCGATTCGCCAGTCTTATGCAGAGCTCGTCATAGCTCGACGTATCTCTGCATACTACTTTCAATGTGCCAGTCTTATGCAGAACTCGACATAGCTCGACGTAGCTCTGCATAGATATTTCAATGTGTCATACTTGTGCAGAGCTAGACATAGCTCGACGTAGCTCTGCATACATCATTCAATGTGCCAGTTTAGTGCAGAGCTCTGCAATCGCCTTAGGTCTGCATAATCTTAGAAATCATCACATCAATGTACAGCTCTGCGCTCGACATAGCTCGACGTAGCTCTGCATACAATTTTCAATTCGCCAGTTTTATGCAGAGCTCGACATAGCTCGACGTAGCTCTGCATACATTTTTCAATGAGCCAGTCTTATGCAGACCTCGACATAGCAGAGCTCGACCTAGCGAATTGCAGAGCTCGACCTAGCTCGACACAGCTCTGCATAAAACTTTCAATGTGCCAGTCTTATGCAGAGCTCGACATAGCTCGACGTAACTCTGCATAGCTCTGCATACAACTTTCAATGTGCCAGACTTATGCAGAGCTCGACCTAGCTCGACATAGCTCTGCAAACAACTTTCAATTCGCCAGTTTTATGCAGAGCTCGACATAGCTCGACGTTGCTCTGCATACTACTTTCAATGTACCAGTCTTATGCAGAGCTCGACATAGCTCGACGTAGCTCTGCATGAATATTTTAATATGTCATACTTATGCAGAGCTCGACATAGCTCGACGTAGCTCTGCATACAGCTTTCAATGTGCCATTCTTATGCAGAGCTCGACAAAGATCGACGTAGCTCTGCATACAACTTTCAATGTGCCAGTCTTAGGCAGAGCTCGACATAGCAGAGCTCGACCTAGCGTATTGCAGAGCTCGACCTAGCTCGACACAGCTCTGCTTAAAACTTTCAATGTGCCAGTCTTATGCAGAGCTCGACATAGCTCGACGTAGCTCTGCATACATTTTTCAATGTGCCAGTCTTATGCAGACCTCGACATAGCAGAGCTCGACCTAGCGAATTGCAGAGCTCGACCTAGCTCGACACAGCTCTGCATAAAACTTTCAATGTGCCAGTCTTATGCCGAGCTCGACATAGCTCGACGTAACTCTGCATAGCTCTGCATACAACTTTCAATGTGCCAGACTTATGCAGAGCTCGACCTAGCTCGACATAGCTCTGCAAACAACTTTCAATTCGCCAGTCTTATGCAGAGCTCGACATAGCTCGACGTAGCTCTGCATACTACTTTCAATGTACCAGTCTTATGAAGAGCTCGACATAGCTCGACGTAGCTCTGCATAAATAGTTCAATGTGCCATACTTATGCAGAGCTCGACATAGCTCGACGTAGCTCTGCATACAACTTTCAATGTGCCATTCTTATGCAGAGCTCGACATAGATCGACGTAGCTCTGCATACAACTTTCAATGTGCCAGTCTTATGCAGAGCTCGACCTAGCGTATTGAAGAGCTCGACCTAGCTCGACCTAGCTCTGCATACAATTTTCAATTCGCCAGTCTTATGCAGAGCTCGACATAGCTCGACGTAGCTCTGCATACATTTTTCAATGTGCCAGTCTTATGCAGACCTCGACATAGCAGAGCTCGACCTAGCGAATTGCAGAGCTCGTCCTAGCTCGACACAGCTCTGCATAAAACTTTCAAGGTGCCAGTCTTATGAACAGCTCGACATAGCTCGACGTAACTCTGCATAGCTCTGCATACTGCTTTCAAAGTGCCAGACTTATGCAGAGCTCGACCTAGCTCGACATAGCTCTGCAAACCACTTTCAATTCGCCAGTCTTATGCAGAGCTCGACATAGGTCGACGTAGCTCTGCATACTACTTTCAATGTACCAGTCTTATGCAGAGCTCGCCATAGCTCAACGTAGCTCTGCATGAATATTTCAATGTGTCATAATTATGCTGAGCTCGACATAGCTCGACGTAGCTCTGCATCCAACTTTTAATGTGCCATTCTTATGCAGAGCTCGACATAGATCGACGTAGCTCTGCATACAACTTTCAATGTGCCAGTCTTATGCAGAGCTCGACATAGCAGAGATCGACCTAGCGAATTGCAGAGCTCGACCTAGCTCGACACAGCTCTGCATAAAACTTTCAATGTGCCAGTCTTATGCAGAGCTCGACATAGCTCGACGTAACTCTGCATAGCTCTGCATACAACTTTCAATGTGCCAGACTTATGCGGATCTCGACCTAGCTCGACATAGCTCTGCAAACAACTTTCAATTCGCCAGTTTTATGCAGAGCTCGACATAGCTCGACGTGGCTCTGCATACTACTTTCAATGTACCAGTCTTATGCAGAGCTCGACATAGCTCGACGTAGCTCTGCATGAATATTTTAATATGTCATACTTATGCAGAGCTCGACATAGCTCGACGTAGCTCTGCATACAACTTTCAATGTGTCATTCTTATGCAGAGCTCGACATAGATCGACGTAGCTCTGCATACAACTTTCAATGTGCCAGTCTTATGCAGAGCTCGACATAGCAGAGCTCGACCTAGCGTATTGCAGAGCTCGACCTAGCTCGACACAGCTCTGCATAAAACTTTCAATGTGCCAGTCTTATGCAGAGCTCGACATAGCTCGACGTAGCTCTGCATACATTTTTCAATGTACCAGTCTTATGCAGACCTCGACATAGCAGAGCTCGACCTAGCGAATTGCAGAGCTCGACCTAACTCGACACAGCTCTGCATAAAACTTTCAATGTGCCAGTCTTATGCCGAGCTCGACATAGCTCGACGTAACTCTGCATAGCTCTGCATACAACTTTCAATGTTCCAGACTTATGCAGAACTCGACCTAGCTCGACATAGCTCTGCAAACAACTTTCAATTCGCCAGTCTTATGCAGAGCTCGATATAGCTCGACGTAGCTCTGCATACTACTTTCAATGTACCAGTCTTATGAAGAGCTCGACATAGCTCGACGTAGCTCTGCATAAATAGTTCAATGTGCCATACTTATGCAGAGCTCGACATAGCTCGACGTAGCTCTGCATACAACTTTCAATGTGCCATTCTTATGCAGAGCTCGACATAGATCGACGTAGCTCTGCATACAACTTTCAATGTGCCAGTCTTATGCAGAGCTCGACATAGCAGAGCTCGACCTAGCGTATTGAAGAGCTCGACATAGCTCGACCTAGCTCTGCATACAATTTTCAATTCGCCAGTCTTATGCAGAGCTCGACATAGCTCGACGTAACTCTGCATACATTTTTCAATGTGCCAGTCTTATGCAGACCTCGACATAGCAGAGCTCGACCTAGCGAATTGCAGAGCTCGTCCTAGCTCGACACAGCTCTGCATAAAACTTTCAAGGTGCCAGTCTTATGCAGAGCTCGACATAGCTCGACGTAACTCTGCATAGCTCTGCATACTGCTTTCAAAGTGTCAGACTTATGCAGAGCTCGACCTAGCTCGACATAGCTCTGCAAACAACTTTCAATTCGCCAGTCTTATGCAGAGCTCGACATAGGTCGACGTAGCTCTGCATACTACTTTCAATGTACCAGTCTTATGCAGAGCTCGACATAGCTCAACGTAGCTCTGCATGAATATTTCAATGTGTCATAATTATGCTGAGCTCGACATAGCTCGACGTAGCTCTGCATCCAACTTTTAATGTGCCATTCTTATGCAGAGCTCGACATAGATCGACGTAGCTCTGCATACAACTTTCAATGTGCCAGTCTTATGCAGAGCTCGACATAGCAGAGATCGACCTAGCGTATTGCAGAGTTCGACCTAGCACGACATAGCTCTGCAAACAACTTTCAATGCGCCAGTCTTATGCAGAGCTCGAAATAGCTCGACGTAGCTCTGCATTCTACTTTCAATGTGCCAGTCTTATGCAGAGCTCGACATAGCTCGACGTAGCTCTGCATAAATATTTCAATGTGCCATACTTATGCAGAGCTCGACATAGCTCGACGTACCTCTGCATACAACTTTCAATGTGCCAGTTTAGTGCAGAGCTCTGCAATCGCCTTAGGTCTGCATAATCTTAGAAATCATCACATCAATACACAGCTCTGCGCTCGACATAGCTCGACGTAGCTCTGCATTCAATTTTCAATTCGCCAGTCTTATGTAGAGCTCGACATAGCTCGACGTAGCTCTGCATACATTTTTCAATGTGCCAGTCTTATGCAGACCTCGACATAGCAGAGCTCGACCTAGCGAATTGCAGAGCTCGACCTAGCTCGACACAGCTCTGCATACATCTTTCAATGTGCCAGACTTATGCAGAGCTCGACCTAGCTCGACATAGCTCTGCAAACAACTTTCAATTCGCCAGTCTTATGCAGAACTCGACATAGCTCCACGTAGCTCTGCATACTACTTTCAATGTATCAGTCTTATGCAGAGCTCGACATAGCTCGACGTAGCTCTGCATACAACTTTCAATGTGTCATTCTTATGCAGAGCTCGACATAGATCGACGTAGCTCTGCATACAACTTTCAATGTGCCAGTCTTATGCAGAGCTCGACATAGCAGAGCTCGACCTAGCGTATTGCAGAGCTCGACCTAGCTCGACATAGCTCTGCAAACAACTTTCAATTCGCCAGTCTTATGCAGAGCTCGACATAGCTCGACGTAGCTGTGCATACATCTTTCAATGTGCCAGTCTTATGCAGAGCTCGACATAGCTCGACGTAGCTCTGTATAGATATTTCAATGTGCCATACTTATGCAGAGCTAGACATAGCTCGACGTAGCTCTGCATACAACTTTCAATGTGCCAGTTTAGTGCAGAGCTCTGCAATCGCCTTAGGTCTGCATAATCTTAGAAATCATCACATCAATGCACAGCTCTGCGCTCGACATAGATCGACGTAGCTCTGCATTCAATTTTCAATTCGCCAGTTTTATGCAGAGCTCGACATAGCCCGACGTAGCTCTGCATACATTTTTCAATGTGCCAGTCTCATGCAGACCTCGACATAGCAGAGCTCGACCTAGCGAATTGCAGAGCTCGACCTAGCTCGACACAGCTCTGCATAAAACTTTCAATTTGCCAGTCTTATGCAGAGCTCGACATAGCTCGACGTAACTCTGCATAGCTCTGCATTCAACATTCAGTGTGCCAGTTTAGTGCAGAGCTCTGCAATCGCATTAGGTCTGCATAATCTTATAAATCAGCACTTCAATGCACAGCACTGCGCTCGACATAGGTCGACGTAGCTCTGCATACAATTTTCAATTCGCTAGTCTTATGCAGAGCTCGACGTAGCTCGACGTAGCTCTGCATACAACTTTCAATGTGCCAGGTTAGCGCAGAGCTCGACATAGCAGAGCTCGACCTAGCGAATTGCACAGCTCGACCTAGCTCGACACCGCTCTGCATAAAACTTTCAATGTGCCAGTCTTATGCAGAGCTCGACATAGCTCGACATAGCTCTGCATACTACTTTCAATAAGCAAGTCTTATGCAGAGCTCGACAGAGCCCGACCTAGCTCTGCAAAATTATTTCAATGTGCCAGACTTATGCAGAGCTCGACATAGCTCGACCTAGCTCTGCATACAACTTTCAATGTGCCAGCTTTGTGCAGAGCTCTGCAATCGCCTTAGGTCTGCATAATCTTAGAAATCAGCACATCAATGCACAGCTCTGCGCTCGACTTAGCTCGACGTAGCTCTGCATACAATTTTCAATTCGCCAGTCTTATGCAGAGCTCGACATTGCTCGAAGTAGCTCTGCATACAACTTTCCATGTGCCAGTCTTATGCGGAGCTCGACATAGATCGACGTAGCTCTGAATACAACTTTCAATGTGCCAGTTTTATGCAGGGCTCGACATAGCAAAGCTCGACCTAGCGAATTGAAGAGTTCGAGCTACCTCGACATAGCTCTGCATACAACTTTAAATTCGCTAGTCTTATGCAGAGCTCGACAGAGGTCGACGTAGCTCTGCATGCAACTTTCAATTCGCGAGTCTTATGCAGAGGTCGACATACCTCGACGTAGCTATGCATACAACCTTCAATGTGCCAGGTTAGCGCAGAGCTCGACATAGCAGAGCTCGACCTAGCGAATTGCACAGCTCGACCTAGCTCGACACCGCTCTGCTTAAAACGTTCAATATGCCAGTCTTATGCAGAGCTCGACATAGCTCGACATAGCTCTGCATACTACTTTCAATAAGCCAGTCTAATGCAGAGCTCGACAGAGCTCGACGTAGCTCTGCACAAATATTTCAATGTGCCAGACTTATGCAGAGCTCGACATAGCTCGACGTAGCTCTGCATACAACTTTCAATGTGCCAGCTTAGTGCAGAGCTCTGCAATCGCCTTAGGTCTGCGTAATCTTAGAAATCAGCACATCAATGCACAGCTCTGCGCTCGACATAGCTCGACGTAGCTCTGCATACAATTTTCATTTCGCCAGTCTTATGCAGAGCTCGACATTGCTCGACGTAGCTCTGCATACAACTTTCAATGTGCCAGTCTTATGCAGAGCTCGACATAGATCGACGTAGCTCTGAATACAACTTTCAATGTGGCAGTTTTATGCAGAGCTCGATCTAGCGAATTGAAGAGCTCGACCTACCTCGACATAGCTCTGCATACAACTTTAAATTCGCCAGTCTTATGCAGAGCTCGACATAGCTCGACGTAGCTCTGCATACAACTTTCAATGTGCCAGTCTTATGCAGAGCTCGACATAGCAGAGCTCGACCTAGCGAATTGCAGAGCTCGACCTAGCTCGATATAGCTCTACAAACAACTTTTAATTCGCCAGTCTTATGCAGAGCTCGACATAGCTCGACGTAGCTCTGCATACAACTTTCAATGTGGCAATCTTGTGCAGAGATCGACGTAGATCGACGTAGCTCTGCATACAACTTTCAATGTGCCAGTCTTATGCAGAGCGCGACATAGCAGAGCTCGACCTAGACAATTGCAGAGCTCGACCTAGCTCGACATAGCTCTGCAAACAACTTTCAATTCGCCAGTCTTATGCAGAGCTCGACATAGCTCGACGTAGCTCTGCATACTACTTTCAATGTGTCAGTCTTATGCAGAGCTCGACATAGCTCGACGTAGCTCTGCATAAATATTTTAATGTGCCAGACTTATGCAGAGCTCGACATAGCTCGACGTAGCTCTGTATACAACTTTCATTGTGCCAGTTCAGTGCAGAGCTCTGCAATCGCATTAGGTCTGCATATTCAGCACATCAATGCCCAGCTCTGCGCTCGACATAGCTCGACGTAGCTCTGCATACAATTTTCAATTCGGGAGTCTTATGCAGAGCTTGACATAGCTCGACGTAGCTCTGCATACAATTTTCAATGTCCCAGTCTTATGCAGAGCTCGACATAGATCGAAGTAGCTCTGCATACTACTTTCAATGTGCCAGTCTTATGCAGAGCTCGACATAGCAGAGCTCGACCTAGCGAATTGTAGAGCTCGACCTAGCTCGACATAGGTCTGCATACAACTTTCAATTCGCCAGTCTTATGTAGAGCTCGACATAGCTCGACGTAGCTCTGCATACAACTTTCAATGTGCCAGACTTATGCAGAGCTCGACATAGCTCGACCTAGCTCTGCATACAACTTTCAATGTGCCAGCTTAGTGCAGAGCTCTGCAATCGCCTTAGGTCTGCATAATCTTAGAAATCAGCACATCAATGTACAGCTCTGCGCTCGACATAGCTCGACGTAGCTCTGCATACAATTTTCAATCTGCCAGTCTTATGCAGAGCTCGACATTGCTCGACGTAGCTCTGCATACAACTTTCAATGTGCCAGTCATATGCAGAGCTCGACATAGATCGACTTAGCTCTGAATACAACTTTCAATGTGGCAGTTTTATGCAGAGCTCGACCTAGCGAATTGAAGAGCTCGCCTACCTCGACATAGCTCTGCATACAACTTTAAATTCGCCAGTCTTATGCAGAGCTCGACATAGCTCGACGTAGCTCTGCATACAACTTTCAATGTGCCAGTCTTATGCAGAGCTCGACATAGCAGAGCTCGACCTAGCGAATTGCAGAGCTCGACCTAGCTCGATATAGCTCTGCAAACAACTTTTAATTCGCCAGTCTTATGCAGAGCTCGACATAGCTCGACGTAGCTCTGCATACAACTTTCAATGTGGCAGTCTTGTGCAGAGATCGACGTAGATCGACGTAGCTCTGCATACAACTTTCAATGTGCCAGTCTTATGCAGAGCTCGACATAGCAGAGCTCGACCTAGAGAATTGCAGAGCTCGACCTAGCTCGACATAGCTCTGCAAACAACTTTCAATTCGCCAGTCTTATGCAGAGCTCGACCTAGCTCGACGTAGCTCTGCATACTACTTTCAATGTGTCAGTCTTATGCAGAGCTCGACATAGCTCGACGTAGCTCTGCATAAATATTTTAATGTGCCAGACTTATGCAGAGCTCGACATAGCTCGACGTAGCTCTGTATACAACTTTCATTGTGCCAGTTCAGTGCAGAGCTCTGCAATCGCATTAGGTCTGCATATTCAGCACATCAATGCCCAGCTCTGCGCTCGACATAGCTCGACGTAGCTCTGCATACAATTTTCAATTCGGGAGTCTTATGCAGAGCTTGACATAGCTCGACGTAGCTCTGCATACAATTTTCAATGTCCCAGTCTTATGCAGAGCTCGACATAGATCGAAGTAGCTCTGCATACAACTTTCAATGTGCCAGTCTTATGCCGAGCTCGACATAGCAGAGCTCGACCTAGCGAATTGTAGAGCTCGACCTAACTCGACATAGGTCTGCATACAACTTTCAATTCGCCAGTCTTATGTAGAGCTCGACATAGCTCGACGTAGCTCTGCATACAACTTTCAATGTGCCATACTTATGCAGAGCTCGACATAGCACAGCTCGACCTAGCGAATTGCAGAGCTCGACCTAGCTCGACATAGCTCTGCATACAACTTTCAATTTGCCCGTCTTATGCAGAGCTCGACATGGCTCGACCTAGCTCTGCATACAACTTTCAATGTGCCAGTCATCTGCAGAGCTCGACATAGCTCGACGTAGCTCTGCATACAACTCCCAATGTGCCAATTTAGTGCAAAGCTTTGCAATCGCCTTAGGGCTGCATAAACTTAGAAATCAGCACATCAATGCACAGCTCCGCGCTCGACATAGCTCTGCATACAACTTTCAATTCGATAGTCTTATGCAGAGCTCGACATAGCTGTGCATAGTACCTTCAATGTACCAGTCTTATGCAGAGCTCGACCTGGCTCGACGTAGCTCTGCATACGACTTTCAATGTGCCAGTTTAGTGCAGAGCTCTGCAATCGCCTCAGGTCTGCACAAACTTAGAAATCAGCACATCAATGCACAGCTCTGCGCTCGACCCAGCTCGACGTAGCTCTGCAGACAACTTCCAATTTGCAAGTCTTATGCAGAGCTCGACAAAGCTCTGCATGCAACTTTCAATGTGCCAGTTTAATGCAGAGCTCTGCAATCTCCTTAGGTCTGTATAAACTTAGAAATCAGCACATCATTACAGAGCTCTGCGCTCGACATATTTCGACGCAGCTCTGCATACAACTTTCAATTCGCCAGTCTTACGAAGAGCTCGACATAGCTCGACGTGGCTCTGCATACAACCTTCAATGTGTCAGTCTAATGCAGAGCTCGACATAGCTCGACGTAGCTCTGCATACAACTTTCAAAGTGCCAGCTTAGTGCAGAGCTCTGCAATCGCCTTAGGTCTGCATAAAATTAGAAATCAGCACATCAATGCACAGCTCTGCGCTCGACATAGCTCGACGTAGCTCGACGTAGCTCGGCATACAACTTTCAATTCGCCAGTCTTATGCAGAGCTCGACATAGCTCGACGTAGCTCTGCATACAACTTTCAATGTGCAAGCCTTATGCAAAGCTCAACATAGCTCGACGTAGCTCTGCATACAACTTTCAATGTGACAGTGTGTGTAGTGCGGAGCTCGACATAGCATAGCTCGACCTAGCGAATGGCAGAGCTCGACCTAGCTCGACATAGCTCTGCATACAACTTTTAAATCGGCAGTCTTATGCAGAGCTCGACGTAGCTCTGCATACAACTTTCAATGTACCAGCCTTATGCAGAGCTCGACCTAGCGATTGGCAGAGCTCGACCTAGCTCGATATAGCTCTGCATACAACTTTCAATTCGCCAGTCTTATGCAGAGCCCGACATACCTCGACGTAACTCTGTATACAACTTTCAATGTGCCAGTCTTATGCAGAGCTCGACGTAGCTCTACATACAACTTTCAATGTTCCAGCTCGACATAGCATAGCTCGACCTAGAGAATTGCAGAGCTCGACCTAGCTCGACATAGCTCTGCATAAAACTTTCAATTCATCAGTCTTATGCAGAGCTCGACATAGGTCGACGTAGCTCTGCATACTACTTTCAATGTGCCAGTCTTATGCAGAGCTCGACATAGCTCGACGTAGCTCTGCATACAACTTTCAATGTGCCAGTTTAATGCAGAGCTCTGCAATCGTCTTAGGTCTGCATAAACTTAGAAATCAGCACATCAATGCACAGCTCTGCGCTCGACATAGCTCGACGTAGCTCTGCATTCAACTTTCAATTCGCCAGTCCTATACAGAGCTCGACATAGCTCTGCATACAATCTCAATTCGCTAGTTTAGTGCAGAGCTCTGCAATTACCTTAGGTCTCCATAAACTATGAAATCAGCACGTCAATGCACAGCTCTGCGCTCAACATAGCTCGACGTAGCTCTGCATACAACTTTCAATTCGCAAGTCTAATGCACAGCTCGACATAGCTCTGCATACAACTTTAAATTCGCCAGTTTCGGCTTTTGTCTGCATCCAACTTTGAAATCAGCACCTCTATGCACAGCTCTGCGCTCGATATAGCTCTGCATACATTTTAAAATTTGCCAGTCTAATGCAGAGCTTTGCAATCAAGTATGAGTTTGTCATTTCAATGCAGAGCTCTGCAATCGACATAGTTCTGCATACAACTTCCGATGCGCCAGTTTAGTGCAGAGCTCTGCAATCGCCTTAGGTCGACATCCAATTGTGAAGTCTCCATATCAATGCAGAGCTCTTCAATCAACATACCGGGTAGTTTGAAATAGCTCTGTATACAACTTTCAATTCGACAGTTTATTGCAGAGCTCTGCAGTCGGCTTAGATCTGCATCCAACTTTGAAATTGCCATATGAACGCAGAGCTCTTAAATCGGCTTAGCCCTGTATCCAACTTTAAAATCGAAATTTGAATGCAGAACTCTGCAATCAGCCTAGCTTTGCATTTAAATATTTTAGCCCTTTCAATGCAGAGCTCGAAAAACAGCCTAGCTCTTAATTCGATTCTTAACTCGAAAATTGCCGGCCTCGGTAGCTCAGTCGGATGCGCATCTGATAGATGATCAGGAGGACACGGGTTCGATACCTACCGGGGTCGGCAACATTCTTTCGTAAAGACTGATCATGAAATCTTTATTACTGTTATTCTCTCCCTTCCGCTGATTCAAGAACGGAAGTTGTCAGTTTCTAGCGAAACGATGTGCACTGTACTTGCTAACTGCATATGGACAAGCTTGCCCAGGCAAAGTGTGGATAGGTAAACAGACCGGCTAAAATGACCTAAATAGTGTAGACTGGGCCGTTAAACCCCAATACAAACAAAGAAACTATTAACGCGACATTTCAATTCAAAGCTCTGCATTCAGCGTAGCTCTGTATTCAAATCTGCATTCACCATTTCTAGAGCTCTGAATTCTCTCTTCAGCTCTACAATAGACATTTGCATCTATAGAGCTCATGTTCCCATAATGAGGGCAGCCTTTCTGGTAAAAAAGGAAGCAATGAATCCACACAAGAATTAAATGTGGCCGAATGTTTAATTGTGGTTTTACATCGGTGGTTTTAAAACAATAAAATATTGATAAATATTTTGTTTCTTTGTGTTGAGGTTCTACGTCCCCGTCAACACTATTTGGCTTTGTTGCCTGACGTCGTTTCCAAGTTTGCTTGATTTTTACCCCCGATTGAATTGTAATACCGCATCAAGGACAACCACCAAAAGACACTGCTAGGGTTAAGGATGCGATCAGTCTCTCCGCATTTTTCCTTGGCAGGCGTAAATCTTCGATGCGGTTTACCAGACTGCAGTTTGGTCGGTTTCAGCTCTGCACGGAAGCATCATGCTACCCAATATATTTCTCTAAAACCTGATTCGCGTGTGGCCGATTGTAACGTGATCTATCTCGTATTAACACATAGCAATGTTTATAAAGCCAAGCTTCGATAACTCGAACACATTCGGGACCATGATTTCTGATCGAGCTAGGGGTTATCGAGCTTTTGAAAGTTAGTCATAGTGCCAGTCCCTGAGGACTAATGGGGAGGAGCTTGGGAAACATGTTTGACCTTTTATAGATAATAGTATAATTTTGTGTTCGCTGTACTCGTAGGAATCGCCTCAATGAGGCAATTCCAATGAGTATACACAAAATACATTTCACACACATTTGAATCGCCTCAATGAGGCGACACAAACGAGAACCCAAAGCACCCACCGCGCCAAAGACCTGGTTATGCTATCTTGGAAGTAGCCATCACTGGCTCGAACTACTCGTTGGTCGAATAGATTTTTGTTGTCCCAAAGGTGTTCCAGACATCGAAGATTGACTATATTTCTATTCTTGCCATGAGAGCAAGATTTAACGCATGAATACATATACCTTGATATTTAACAATAGAAGGAGCCCCTTCGCCAGAAAAAAGTATTGTTAATGGGCTTTTGAGTATTAGAATAATGCAACTGATACAGTTCAAACTACCATCACAAGTCAAAAAACTGATTGGGCTGCATGATGCTTTCACGCCGAGCGGAAACCAACCGCACATGAGTAGTGGTAAACAGCTTAGAGGTTCTAAGCATCGTGCGAGGTGGAACATACATGCATATAAACCCTATCAGTTTCATTGGGCGGAAGGGCTTGATAAGCCATTTTATCTCAATGTCTGGTAAAAGTCCCACAAAACTGGGAGTGACGTCTCCAAAATGACCTTAACAGTGTTGACGGGTATATTAAGTAGTAGTGGAGGCAATGATCAGGAATCGATACAACTAGCCCGTAGCTCCCACCAGAGACACCAAAGGGAAAGAAACACAAACATGAAACAACAGACCCTAATAGAAACATCAATAGCGGAAAGCCAAAAGGACAGTTACTTTTCCACAAATGGCCAACAGGCTATCCAAATTAAAATAATATAAGCGACACAAACACCCAAAGACAAACCTTATTGAAAATAAACCGCGACAGAAGAATCGCTTTGGAACGGTTTTGTTAAGCCTTATGAAACAAACAAAGCATTACAGTACTATGTTGTTATGGAGAAATTAAAACACACACACACACACACACACACACACACACACACACACACACACACACACACACACATACGCGAGTTCATCACGTTATGAGCCATGCATGTCTTAACCCGCGCTATGGACACTTCTTTATTTAGAAAGGAAGGAAACCGAGGTAATGCTCAAAATGTGTCTGATTTAGCAATATTTAACTTATTAGATTGCCATTTAAATACACTCCTAATTATTGAAAATATTCATTCGTAATTAATTGTTATTGTGGACACGAATACTTTCGCTCCCTACGTTATGAATACCCGGCTCATAGCGGGGGTTGTTTAAGGTAATGTGTGAAATAAACCTCTCCATAAACTGATAATTGGACGTTGGATTCTTAGCTCTCCTGGTGCAATGTGATGGCGAGCGAGGGCCCGACGTCCATACGTTGTACATCAAATCGCAAGTTGTTATTTTGTCCCGTCCTCACTATTATTTCCAAATATCGGCAACTCAGAACTAAATCATACTTCAGGCACACGTTTACCCTTGCTGCAATGTTCCTGTGGCGTTGTGTGCAGTTGTGTTTGTTTGTTTGTTTGATTTGAGGTTTAACGTCCCCGTCAACACTGTAAAGGTCATTTTGGAGACGTTGCTTCCAATTTTGTGGGACTTTTACCCGACGTTGAGATGAAATGACAGCTCAAGGCCTGTCGCCCAATGAAACCAATAGGGTTTATAAGCACGGGCGGTCCGACTCGCACCGCTTTGCCTGGGCAGGCTTAGATCCTCTAAGCGGTTTACGCGTTGTGTGCAGTAACAGATGTCTCAATATATTATATATTGGCGGGATTCCTTTCAATAATGACGGTAGATAGGGAGAATTTGATGGAAACAATAGCATTTTGTCGGCTTAGCGTGTTAGAATCAAATAGATCAGCTCTAGAAACGTGATTAATTGAGTGACATATCACTTTATCACATGGAGTCGTTGATAAGCAGTGGATAACGTCGTGTAATAAAAATCGTATGACCACACGTGTAATAACACTTTTGTCGGGTTTAAGTAACGTCATGATGACGTCCATGTCAACAATACATTTTATGTTGAAAAATTGTCATATTCAAAGGTGATAAAATCCCATTTAAAGTGGTCATATGATAAACAGAATCTTAACCTCGTGGTCATTTCATACGCAATTTATGAAACTAGCCAAGGCTCGTTTCATAAATTTCATATGAAATGACCACTCGTGTAAGATCCTCTATGTATGTCGGTTAGTTGTAAGCAGGCAATAAAATATTTTGTTCACAAGCTGTTCAAATTGTTTACTGGCTTCATTTATTATTTTCAGGGATTAATCGCGAAATTCTTTTGACCTTTGTATTAACTTACGCTAGCTAGTCTGGCCCAGAAAACATGTACATTCCAAATTTTTCTATTCTGTGGTGAATTCCCTATTTCCAAATGATAGCCCGTAAAACGAACATATTTATCGTCACTACAGCTGGTGTCTTGGAATGTGTGGCGGCCCTAAAATGACCCCCTGACCTACATCGTAGTTTAATATGTTCTTTAAAAGAGTTATCCTTTGGAAACAAGGAATACGCCACTGAACGCTTACATTTACAAATGGACGATATTTTAAGTTGGGTGTACACTTATATTGAACTGATCGTTCATCAGAAATCGGCGAAAACCGCAGAACCCTGATTAAAATAGAAACACATGACCAATTGTGAACAGAACTTGTTTTGTTGCATGTGATCCGAACATATGACTCAAAATTGAAATGCACTATTCCTTCGCCCCACCCAGCGGGGATTGGGAAAATAGATTAAGCTACATAGTGCTTCCACGCAGGACTGAAACTGACCACAGACCGCTGAAAAGGGCAAGACCTGCCCAAGCTAAGACATATAAGTCAGACCGTCGAATGCATATAAGCTTTTTGGTTGCATGGCGCGGCAGGGCTTGAGATTCAATTTCATCTTAATGTAGGGTAGAGGTTCATTAAAATTCGAAGAAACGAATCCAAACTACCAAACATAGTGCTGAAGGGGACGTCAAACCCCAATTCAAACAAAGCAATGCACTATTTCACTTTCATTTATACTATGTTCATTTTTGCCTCAATTCAAACTTTTTATATTCAAGTTAGTAATAACCACTATATTTGCTGACTGCAATATGTATCACATGTACTTTTGAAAAAAAACAAACTTCAGTCATGTTTACGTTTTGATCCGGATTCAAAAGTATTTTTATTTTGTGTATGAGAACTAGCCTAGCCTTAATCTGACTTAAGCCATAGAAGACGAGGTAAAGTTCGGTATACTAATCAACAACTTACAAAGCGATCTATTCCTTTAACACGCCGGTAGAAATCGCTGTTAAGTTCGGTATATTAGTCAGCCTTGAATCGCATACTTCAGTTAGGCATCTGTTAGCTTTCAATCAGAATGCTTCGAAAGAGTTCAACAAGACTTTTGTTTTGCCTACCTCTTTGACTTTCCAATCAGTTTTTTTTGTCCCGCTGGTTCGTGTATTACTATTGGCGCTTTGCTGTTAGCGTTGAAACATATGATATTGCTCTATTCTTTTATTGGCTGAAAATGTAACAAATTTGATGAAGCGATAAGATCTGCGGCTTGAGCTTTTCAATTATGTACACATGTGTTCTATATCGCCTTTAAGTTTTCCCCGCTTATGTTCTACGACCCTTTCAACCTGTAGGAAATTTGATCTTAAGTTTAACGCCCACGTCAACACTGTATAGATCATTTTGGTGACGTTGATTCTAGGTTTGTGGGACTATTACCTGACATTGAGAGGAAATAACATCTCAAGCCCGATGAAATCAATTTATAGATTTTCTATACCAAGGGTTTATATGAATGGACGGTCCTTTTCCTGGGCAAGATTAGAACCTCTAAGCAGCTTACTAGTAACAATGTGTGGTCGGTTCTACTCTGCGTTAAAGCATCATGCAGCCCAAATCTAGATGGGCGGGGCGACTTTTAGAGAGACATTGCGTGCAGCTTTCTGTACTTCTGCAGTACAGGGCTATTTTCCTCTAAAGTATTAAAAGGGGCGTAAAAAGCAAGAAAAAAGCAAAACAATAAAAAGTTTATAATACTGTACAGCAGTATCACGACTTGGGGTTTAAGATGTAAACAAATATTGATAGCCATGTAAATGAAATAGCGCACAAAAATCGGTCGCGGCGCAACCGGGACTCGAACCACGGATCTCCTGCATTCCGGGCCAATTTTAACATTTATATTTTACAGTAGAACATTTGCTAATCCAATAAATAAATATAATAAAATGGCCGCCGTCCATAGGTTAAACAAAGAACTGAACATGACAGGGTCGCCTATGGCGCCAAATGAAAGGTTTCTAAAAAGCGCTAATGACGTGAAAGGTTTATAATTGTAAAAATTGTCGTTCAAGGTCGGAAGGCCGCGGTGGTGTAATAGTTAGCACGTCCGCCCTGGTCTGATCCGTGGTTCGCGTCCCGTTTGCGGTGCGACCGACTTTTGTGCGCTAATTCATTTGTCTATTTCATTGCATCTGTCGTGCTTTACTTTGATTTTCATATTATTACTCCGATACAGTAGAACATTTGTAAATCTTATAAATAAATAAATAAATAAATAAATAAAATGGCCACCGTCCGTAGGTTAAAAAAGGAACCGAAAATAATAGGGAAATGGAAGTTCTCTAAATAGCGCTAATGACGTTAAAGGTTTATAAATGATAAAATTGGCGTAGAATGTCGGAAGGCCGCGGTGGTGTAATGGTAAGCACGCCTGCCCGGAATGCAGGAGATCCGTGGTTCGAGTCCCGGTTGCGTTTGTGCGCCAATTCATTTGTCTAATTCATTGCCTGTGTCGTGCTTTACCTTGATTTTCATATAATTACTCCGATACAGTAGAACATATGTAAATCTAATCAATAAATAAATAAAATGAAATTGCCGCCGTCCGTAGGTTAAAAAGAACCGAAAATATGGCGGTAATGAAATGTGGTGTAATGGTGAAATGCAGGAGATACGTGGTTCGAGTCCCGGTTGCGGTGCGACCGTTTTTTGTGCGCTAATATATATATATATATATATATATATATATATATATATATATATATATATATATATATATATATATATATATATATATATATATATATATATATAGGGATATGATATAATATATAAACAGGTATGATTAAAAAATGAGATAATAATAATACATGTACAATGTGGGTACTCGTTTGAAGCGCCTTTGCGAGTCCTACATACAGGAATGAGAAGAGTGTCAATACTTTTTTATTTAAACACGTACCTTTTCTGGAGCTGTAAACATAACATTTAGTTCAAGAGCTTTTGTACTTGAGCTTATCTGTAAAAAGATCGAGGGCTCATTGATACTTTGGCCGTTATTGTTATTCCATCAGGCGTACATGGGTGAAAAAAGTGCGCACCGACGGACATATATCGACGGACAGATACTCGAAGGTATACCACAGGTAACTCTACTTTTCTTATTTCTGGTCAAAACGTAGACTGTGGGTAAAAGTGTTATTATAAAACCGCTTCCTCAAAAGATAGATTGTATATACTCATTAGAACTGCCTCGCAGAACAGGTATCCACAATCTATGATTTTTTTTTTTTTTTGCAGTTTTGGGAAAACCTATAATGTGCGGTTTACTGGGGCCTTGTTAACATGATGCTATTCCCTCCTTTGTGTAGTGTGTTTTTTTAAAAAATACAAATTTGAACTGACTAGGTCACACGTGTGGCCGATAAATGTCAGCGTCTGCAAAAACGATTATCCCTCTACTGCACTGAAAAAAAAACAGACAAAAAAAAAAAAAAAAACCCGGAAGGGACATGATTTTTTTTTTATTTTATAAGTTGTGCGCACAAGATAATATCTTGTGCGGACAAGATATTATCTTGTGCCGACAACATATTATCTTGTGCGGACAAGATATTATCTTGTCCGCACAAGATAATATCTTGTCCGCACAACATAATATCTTGTCCGAACAAGATATTATCTTGTGCAGACAACATATTATCTTGTGCAGACAAGATATTATCTTGTCCGCACAAGATATTAAGTTGTGCAAACAAGATATTATCTTGTCCGCACAAGATAATATCTTGTCTGCACAACATATATCTTGTGCGCACAAGATATTATCTTGTGCGCACAAGATATTATCTTGTGCGCACAAGATAATATCTTTTCCGCACAAGATAATATCTTGTCCGCACAACTTCCCAAGATCTATGTTGTGCGAACAAGATAATATCTTGTGCGGACAAGATAATATGTTGTGCGAACAAGATCATATCTTGTCCGCACAAGATAATATCTTGTCTGCACAAGATAATATGTTGTCCGAACAAGATAATATCTTGTCCGCTCAAGATATTATCTTGTTCGCACAACATAATAAAAATAAAAAATCATGTCCCTTCCCGGGTTCCGTAAAATTTAGTTCATGATATTTCCGAAATTACCACATGTACTCTCGAGGATATTAAATTAGCCTATTTAGTCTGGCATTCTAAATTATTAACATAAACCATGTGCGGCAATGGAAACTTCCACCTTAATATGTTTAACCCTTTTTGTACCAAATGGAATATTCCTCCATATGTAAAGCATGATTCCATTTCAAAATTTAGGGATGTCAGGTCGTGTTTTCTTCAAAATTTATTTAGAAAATGGTTGAACTTTCTGCAATCAGTGTAGGCACTGATCAGACGCCACATGCTGCGGAGTCTGATCTGGGCCTGCACTGTTTGCCAGATACCCGTTTTGGGGTTTGTTGTACTAAATGGGTTAATTCGGTTTGGTTCATTTCCAATTATATATGTACCAAATATACAAAAATGCATGAAGCAAAAGCAAACAGTGTATGTAGTCCTAGATCGGACGCCAAGTTCTGTGGCGTCTGATTTGGGTCTTTACCGTTTACCAATGTCCCACAAATGGGAGGCTAGGCATATATGGGTCAAATAAGCGCGCGCAGATCAAACAAAGAAATAACGACTAGTAGTGCAGTTTATATTTTACTTTTGGTCCTTTGAGATCAGCGTGAATATTCTGAGAAATCAGAAATAAATTATTGGTTTAGACTCATATTCAAGACAGGCTTTTAATCATTTGGACCCCATTTTGATTTATATCAGTCTTTGAATCGACTGCCTATTCGAAATTCGCAAAATTGCAGTATGTTTCCTCTGGCTGTCTTTGCCGGATCATAACAGGGTCACTGATGAGGCTTTATTAGCCGAAACTACGTAGTATGACCCATTTTCTTTCTTATGAATGTTTTCATTGCTCTTAAAGGAACTCATTTTTGATTTTTATTTTCAGATTTAAATAATCTTCAAACAAACGCTTGAATACTAATGGCGTTTACTGTTACGTATACGTATGTAATGTTGAGATCTAAACCATATCTCACAGTTTAATAAATATTTGAATTCTATTGTTAATCTACGTTGAGATTATACTTAATTGTATGCTTAATAAATGTCAAATATCAACGTTTGATAAACGGCGGTAAAATGACGTTTATTACAGGTTGATATATAGCTCATAAACCAATCAAACATTCTCAAACAACTTTTCAACATTTATAAACGTAGAGTGCCTGCTGGGGTATGGCAACTGTCAGTTACTTAAAAGTAGAAGTAAAACAAAGATCAGGAATCGATACAATTAACTTACTCCACCCATCAAAGACACCAAAGGGAAAGAAACACAAACATTAAGCGACCAGACCATAATGGAGACCTAAACAAACGAAGGCCATAAGGACAGTTACTTTCCCACAAAATGGCCAAATGGCCATCCAAAATAAAAAGACACAAGTGATACACACAGTAAGTAACAAACAACAACATAAATAAATCGCCATAAAAGAACCGCCTTGGATAGGGCAGTGGAAAAACTTCCACTGG
Organism: Lucinisca nassula; assembly: GCA_963580285.1. Lineage (NCBI taxonomy): Eukaryota > Metazoa > Mollusca > Bivalvia > Lucinida > Lucinidae > Lucinisca > Lucinisca nassula. The sequence goes on along the minus strand of OY757027.1, from coordinate 26,140,933 downwards.
GGGGGGGGGGGGGGGGGGGGGCTCGCCCTTACTTCCGTCGCTATTTAGACAAATGATTTGTTTAGTCCGCATGTAAGCCGGACGAAGGGATCCTGGAGGTTGAGGGATACCTGAGGTTGCGATGCTTCAGGTACCCAACACTTCAAATATCATTTTCATTTGGATATCTATATTTGTTTGTGAATTTACATGGAAACAAAAGACAAAAAGCTGATTTTTTTTAAAAGGCTCTAAATCTCCGAGTATTATAGCTCGAATTAAGTAACTTGCCATGAAACTGTTTAATGTTGTTGTGATCATACGTTGAAATGTTTAAAATGATGCGTTTGAAGGTTTGTAAGTTAAAAAAAAAACATGAACAATGTTGATGGACATACGGTCTGATGGACAGACAGATGGACGGACGGAAGCATGGACGGGTGGACCCATGGGGCATCACAATAAGGCAACATTTAATAACCACAGGAAGTTTCATTTGAATATCTATAGCGGTTTTGAAATAAAGATAAAAAAGACGAAACAAAAGCTGAATTTTTAAGTTTTTCAAAAGACCATAACTCTGAGAGTATTAAAGCTACAGTTACGTAACTTGCCATAAAGTTGTGTAATGATACTGAGACCATATATTTAAAGTTTGGAGTTGATAGGTTCGACGGTTGGTAAGTTATTATGAAAAAAACATGAAAAATGTGGACATTTTTAAGTTTTTCAAAGGGCCATAATTCTTAGAATATTGTAGCTAGAGTTACGTAACTTGCCATGAAAGTGTGTAATGGTGTTGTGACCTTATATTTAAAGTTTGAAGTTGATGCGTCTGAGGGTTTGTAAGTTATTAGAAAAACATAAAAAATGTTCACGGACAGACGGACGGACAGACAGGGTGATTGCTTTAGGGCACCCGCAAATAAATTTTCGGGGCCCTAAATATAGGTGTATGTTCTTGTAAATTCAAGTATTTTTTGCAAAAAAAAAAAAAAAAAAAAAAAAAATGAAATATAGGTCTACTAGGTATTGTCAATATACATATGCATGCAAATATTATCAAAGTATTTCTGTCGGTTTGAAGGTTATACGCCCGTGTCAGTGTGTCAAACATTTGCCTTTCCGAGGCTAAAATAAAGAAATTAGGTAATTAAGAAATTCGTTCATTAGAGCTTTTCACTATTTATTTGCATGCCATCAGTTTTCGAGATATTCCAAGCAGATTAAAAGTTACCAGTACACTGCATTTTTGTTTCAAATATTTTGCCTCGGCGAGACCATTTGTAAATATATGTGGCTTAAGGCAATTTTGTGGGTTAAGTATTCATGCCAATATCAACCAGTATGCAGAATATTATCAAAACATGCCAAACAGTTTAGATGTTTTACACCGTAACCATTTTTTTTATTTATTTTGCCTCGGTGAGGCCATTCATGAAGTAAACTGGTATAAAAAATCACATGTGTCAGGCTTTGTTAATTTTAATTAGTGTACCAAACATGAACGGAATATTCGAAGAAGTTTTAACATTTTACACTGTTGTCATTTTTAGTAGATGATCTGGCATATAGCACTTTCCTAGGTTTGTTATTATCAATATCAATTCGTATGCTAAAACGATCGGGTATTTGAATAGGTTTAGACATTGCCTCGGCGAGCCGATGAAGTGAGCTGGCTTAGGGCAAGTATATGTAATGTATTCCACGGTTCTAACAAAATGCAATCCAGTTATACCACCATTGTCTTGCTTTGTGCACATCGAAAACAAGCCTATATATTTTGACTCCACGGTTCTAACAAAATGCAAACCAGTTATACCATTATTTCCCTGCTTTATGCATATCGAAACCAAGCCAACATATTTGACTCCATTAAATGTTAAAACTGTGTTATTGTTTTTGTTTTTATTTTTTCAAATTCCTACGAAAATTTAGGATTGTGGGAACTAGTTCAACCAAATTTTGCATGGCAGTTCTTATCCTCTCTCACTAGGCAACCTTTTGAGCAAGAACAATTTTAAATTCTTACCTCATGCTTAATCAATTAATCTGAAAACGAGTGTGATTTTAATTCGACAAATATATTTTTCGAACATGTATAACATTAAATCTCTTTATTCATGTTCCAAACATTGTCAGGGAAACGGTTTTACCAAAACCAGTCTATGTTTCGGACAGAGATAACAATGTAAGTCCTGTAGCTAGTATAAAGATTGGTTTTAACAGTTCCTAATTTTTATTGTGGTATTTTTCATCATTTTTTTCGAATCGCCTCATTGATTCGTTTCTGATAGATGTAAACGATTTATGGGTCACATATCAAACTATTTTGAAATTCCTTATCTCTGCTCCTTCTATCATTTTAGCTCTCCGTCACGTAGTGACGAGGTGAGCTTTTGGGATCACTTTTTGTCCGTCGTCCGTGCGTGCGTGCGTCCGTCCGTGCGTAAACAAGTTCTTCAAACGACAACGTCTCCTAAACCAATTCAGGATTATATAGGGAAAATCTTTAAAAATCTTCTTCTCTGAAACTGACAGGCCCAGGTCTTTGATAATTGGTAGGAAGCTTCATCTAGTGGACCCCTACCAAGAATTAAGTGCTGGGGCAAATTATAGTGCTGGGGCCAAAAATGCCCCCGCCCCGGGGCCATTTGGTTTTACAAGGGCTTATATAGGGAAAATCTTTAAAAATCTTCTCTGAGACCACAATGCCCAGGTCTTTGTTTTTTTGGTATGAAGCTTTATCTAGTGGACTCTACCAAGATTGTTCAAATTATAATGCTTGGGTCAAAAATGCCCCCGCCCAGGGCCCTTTGGTTTTACATGGGCATATATAGGGAAAATCTTTAAAAATCGTCTTCTCTGAAAACGCAAGGCCCAGGTCTTTGATATTTAGTATGAAGCTTTATCTAGTGGATCACTACCCAAATTGTTCAAATTATAGCGCTGGGGCCAAAACTGCCCCCGCCCCGGGACCCTTTGGTTTTACATAGACCTATATTTGGAAAATCTTTAAAGATCTTCTTCTGTGAAACCGCAATGCCTAGATCTTTGATATTTGGTGTGAAATTCCATCTTGTGGACCTATATCAAGATTGTTCAAATTATAGCCCTGGGGCCAAATTGCCCCAGCCCCGAGACCCTTTGTTTTACCTAGACTTATATGGGGAAATCTTTAAAAACCATCTTCTATAAAACAGCAAGGTCCAGGTCTTTGATATTTGGTGTGAAGCTTCATCTAGTGGACCTCTTTCAAGATTGTTTAAATTATAGCCTTGAGGCAAAAATGCCCCCACCCCGGAGCCATTTGGTTTTTCATAGGCTTATGTAGGGAATATCTTTAAAAAAATCTTCTTCTCTGAAACCGCAAGGCCCCGGTCTTTGATATTTGGTGTGTGTATCCTCATCTAGTGGACCTTTGCTAATATTTTTCAAATTATAGCCTTTGTTGATATATGGTATGAAGCTTCCCTTTTTAGATCTCCCTTAACATTATGCACATTATAGCCCTGTGGTCAAAAATGGCCCTCCACGGGGTCCAATGTTACTCTATGGATCAGGTAAGCGACCCGGGGCCATCATGGCCCTCTTGTTTATATTTGTAAGAACTGATTCATTGTGCCAGATCTAATAAGTACAAAATGTTTGGGACAGACGGTGCACGACACGTAGGGACTGCACTACAATCACCTGTGAGCCCTTCCGTACTTCCGTTCGTCCATGGTCGGTTTGTGACAACCTCGTAGTACGGTTTGATATTCGATTGACAATAACTACATACAACCAACACTGCAGAAACGATTATATTTAAACATCTTGTGGAATCCGATAAAGATCGCAATAAATGCCAATCACGTCTGGTAGTTCGTTTCGCATTGAAAAAAAAAGCTATCAGAGAGGCAGTTTATAAGTGCTTGATGAACCGTTTATCTGACGTCGTCATTAGATGTATGTTTGTATTGGAGTTTAACGGCCCAGTCAACACTATTAAGGTCATTATGAGCAGGTCAATTTACCTATTCACACTTTTCCTGGACAAGCTTATCCGTGAACTGTTAAGACACGAAAGAATGCTGCAGGAATCAAGTCGCGTCCGTCTGATGATCAGTCTGAAATACATTCTACTGAGCTATAATACTAGGACCCCATATAAGCAAAAAGGTATGGAAATTCACATATATGTATTAATAACCATGGGGACAACAGCAAATGTAAAACCATAAATAACCCACTTTACTACTTGCTTACGTAGTTTAAATCCCATGAAATCTGTGAAAACATTTGTTCTAATGATGTATCTTTTTGTAAGCTATGAACACGTCGTAGAACTGAAAAGGTAAGAATGTACAAAGTTTTTCTAAGCGATACTAGCTATTTTGAACGCGCCTATATATAGTTCTGACCCCTATAACCCCGTTCTTGAAACACACAATGTAACACAAATGAGTAAGATTTAAGAAGCGGTTCTAACGAGCACACTAAACCTATGTTTGAAGTAAAAATAAGAAAAGTATCATAAATTTTCATCAGATTTGAAAGATTGCAGTATGTCACCCGGGTGTGTTATCGTAATGGGTAAGTAAATAAACAGGCAAATAAATTATTAAATAAACAATTAAGGGTTATATGGAAACATGTGAAATGCCATTTTGAACGACAAGGAACAACCGAACAACGCAAATCAGAATAAAATACCAGGAATACATACAGTTTTGATTAAACCGTCTCATATCTATCACTTCATCATGAAAACACACCAACACCCAATTAAACCCATTTTTTACATAGTAAAACTGGGGTTTAGAGGGGGTAAGCATTATTTTTCTTATTTCTGCTTAAAATATAGATTGTTTTGAGCGGAAACATGAATAAATTGTTAGAAATTTTTATCTGAAAATTTTCATTCTTTGGTGGTACTTTAATAGGCGTGTGATGAGAGGCGGTTGGGGACAAAAATATATTTCACTTTAGCAGACAGTGTAGACCCGGATCAGATGCCACGTTCTGAGGCGTCTGATCTGGGTCCACTCTGTGCTAATGCCACAAAATATAAGAAGCTATGCGTATTTAGGTTAACTTATATGTTGCCCTTCATCATAGTTTTCTTGTCGTTTGCCGGACCCCGTCTGTCGAGGCTTGAAGAAATAAATGGGCTGCATGATGCTTCAACGCAGAACTGAATTCGACTGTACACAAATACTGGTAAACTGCTTGGAGGATCTGAGCCAGGAAAAGCGGTGCGAGTCAGACCGCCCATGCTTATAAATCCTATTGGTTTCATTGGGCAGCAGGGATTGAGATGTCATTTCGTCTCAATGTCGGGTAAAAGTTCCACAAAATTGGAAGCGATGCCTCCAAAATGACCTAAATAGTGTTGACGGGGACGTTAAATATCAAATATAAAAAATAAATCAAACAATTCTTGTCGTTTGGGATCATTCATTTCATTGAGGATGTTTGAACATATCTGATGGTCACTGAGGAGGCCTACTTGGCCGAAACTAGCTTGTCTGGCCCAGGATACTCCATACTTTTTCCTGCTACAGTGTTCTTCTGGTTTCCAAAAGATAACCCTTTTGTCGGACATATCTAACTCACCAGCTATTTTAAAGGGAATGTGTGGCGGCGGTAAAAAGTCTCCCAGCCCTTCATCACAGTGTAGTTTATATTTTCTTGTCCTTTAGGATCATTCATTTCATTGTGGAATTTTGAGGTCACTGATGAGGACTTATTGGCCGAAACTAGCAAGTCTGGCCCAGAAAAACTTGTACATGCCATACATTTAACTGCTGCAGTGTATTCCTTGCTTCCAAAGGATAACCATTTTACAGAACAAGAAGAAAGAGAGTGTTTCCCTGAAAATGGCCATGACGACTAAGTATCCAAAATAAAACAATATTACCAGGACAAACTGTTTGTGTATAGACTATTTTGTTCCTTTTTTAGCTCACCTGTCACGTGGTGACAAGGTGAGCTTTTGTGATCACATTTCGTCCGTGGTCCGTGCGTCCGTGCGTAAACAATTTCTTGTCCGCACGATAGCATCTTCATTTATGATTTGATTTTAACCAGACTTGCACAAAACTTGCACACAACCATGAGATCTGGGTTCCGTTCTTGAACCAGCCATATCCCATCATGTGTTACGATGTTACGGCCCCTGAAAGCGCAAAAATTGCCTATTTTGGTCTTGTCCGCACGATAGCATCTTCATTTATGATTTGATTTTAACCAGGCTTGCACACAACTTGTACCACCATGCGATCTAGGTTCCATTTTTAAACCAGTCATACCCCATCATGTTTTACGGAGTTACGGCCCCTGAAAGGGCAAAAATTGCCTATTTTGGTCTTGTCCGCACGATAGCATCTTCAGTTATGATTTGATTTTAACCAGACTTGCACACAACTTGTACCACCATGAGATCTGGGTTCCTTTCTTGAAACAGCCATATCCCATCATGTGTTTTGGAGTAACGGCCCCTGAAAAGGCAAACATTGCCTAGTTTGGTCTTGTCTGCATGATAGCTGTTACATTTATGATTTGATTTTAACTAAACTTGCACACATTTTGTACCACGACAAACTATCTCGGTCAAGTTCGAATAGGGGTCAATAAGTAGGTCAGTAGGTCAAATCAGAAAAAAAAACCTTGTGAAGACACTAGAGGCCATAGTTTTTGGGACGATCATCATCAAACTTGCCCAGAATAATCATCTTGACAATATCTCAGTCAAGTTCGAATACGGATGTTGTCGGGACAAAAAGTATGTCAGTTTTGTTTGATTTGAGGTTTAACGTCCCCGTCAACACTGTAAAGGTCATTTTGGAGACGTTGCTTTCAATTTTGTGGGACTTTTACCCGACATTGAGATGAAATGACATCTCAAGCCCTGTCGCCAATGAAACCAATAGAGATTATAAGCATGGACGGTCCGCCTCGCACCGCGGTTCCTGGACAGGCTTAGATCCTCTAAGCGGTTTACCAGTACTAGTGTGCGGGCCGGATTCAGCTCTGAATGGAAGCATCATGCAGCCCATATATTTCTTCAAGCCCCTATGGGCAGGGGCCAAAGTATGTCAGTAGGTCAAATCATAGAAAACTTTCTGAACACACTGGAGGCCACAATTTATGTCCAATCATCATCAAACTTGCTCAGAATGATCATTTTGATCATATCTTGGTCACGTTTGAATATGGATTATGTCGGGTCAAAAAGTAGGTCAGTAGGTCAAATCACAGAAAAACCTTGTGAACACACTAGAGGCCACAGTTTTTGTTCAATCATCATCAAACTTGCCCAGAATAATTATCTTTACAATATCTCGATCAAGTACGAATATGGGTTATGTCAGGTCAAAAAGGAGGTCAGTAGGTCAAATCATAGAAAAACCTTGTGAACACACTAGAGACAAGCTTTGGTACGATCATCAGCAAACTTGCTCAGAATGATCATCTTGATGATATCTTGGTCACGTTCGAATATGGGTCATGGCAGGTCAAAAAGTAGGTCAGTAGGTCCAATCACAGAAAAACCTTGTGAACACACTAGAGGCCACAGTTTTGGTCCAATCATCATCAAACTTGCTCAGAATGACAGTCTTGACAATATCTCGGTCAAGTTCGAATACGGGTTATGTCAGGTCAAAAAAGTAGGTCATTAGGTCAAATCATAGAAAAACCTTCTGAACACACAAGAGGCCACAGTTTAGGTCTGATTGTCACCAAACTTGCCCAGAATGATCATCTTTCTAATATCTGAGTCAAGTTCGAGTATGGGACATGTTGGTCCAAAACGTAGGTCAGTAGATAAAATCATAGAAAACCCCCTGAACACAGTAGAGGCCACAGTTTTGGTCCGATCATCACCAAACTTGCTCAAAATGATCATTTGACAGTATCTCAGTTAATTTCGAATATGGGTCATATCTGGTCAGTAAGTAGGTCAGTAGGTCACAGTGTTGAAAAACCTCGTGGACACACTAGAGGCCCCCGGCCCCCGCCCATAAGGGCTTGGAGAAATATATGGGCTGCATGATGCTTCCACGCAGATCTGAATCCGGCCCGCACACTAGTGCTGGTAAACCGCTAAGCCTGTCCAGGAACCGCGGTGCGAGGCGGGCCGTCATGCTAATAAACCCTATTGGTTTATTGGACGACAGGGCTTGAGATCTCATTTCATCTCAATGTCGGGTAAAAGTCCCACAAAATTGGAAGCAACGTCTTTACAGTGTTGACGGGGTCGTTAAACCTCAAATCAAACAAAAACAAACACTAGAGGCCCCAGTTTTAGTCCGATCATCATCAAACTTGCTCAGAATGTGATTATCTTGATAATATCTGGGTCAAGTTCGAATATGGGTCATGTCGGGTCAAAAGAAGGTCAGCAGTCAGATCATAGAAAAACGTTTTGAACAGTCTAAGAGGCCACAGTTTTAGTCCAATCATCATAAAACTTGCTCAGAATGATCATCTGGACAATATCTCGGTTAAGTTTGAATATGGGTCATGTCAAATCAAAAAGTAGATAAGTAGGTTATTTTGTCATAATTTTTAATCGTTCGAGATAGAGCCTTCATATTTGGCATTTAGGTTCCTTGTGACAAGGGCTTCCCACTCATATAAAGATTTGATCTGTGACCTTGACATGTGACCTACTGTATCATAACTTTTGAACCATATGAGATGGAGCCTTCATATTTTGCATGTATGTTCCTTGTGACAAGATTTTCTCAACCATTCAAAACTTTTGAGCCATGACTTTGACCTTTGACCTACTTTGTCATAGTTTTTGAAGCATTTAAGATACAGCCTTCATATTTGGCATATATATTCCTTTATAGAAGTGAGTGTTTGAGTTTTAGTCTCATTAACAGCTAAGGTCATACAGTGATGGGACTTCTGTTTACAGACCAATCTGAAAGTCTGGAGAAGCCTGGGATTGATCCTGCTAACCCTGGTTTACAAGGCAAGTAGCATGGCCACTTCACCATGAAGGCTTCTAAACTTCATTGGAATGTTGTGTAGATGACCCTCTGGGAAAATAGCATAACGATTAACAAATGGTCACAAGAGCTAAAAATAGAAAAAAAAACATTGTAAATTTGCTTCAAATGCGAACTCCTAAACCTTTGGGCCATTTGGATTTAAAACTTAACAGGAATGTTGCCTAGGTGACTCCCTACCAAAATAGTTAAAACTCATTCCACTCCAATGAACAAGATGGCTGCCAGAGCTAAAAATAATAAAAAAAAATCTTCAAACAGCAATTCCTTCTGTACCCTTGGGCCAGTTTCATTCAAACTCCGAAGTAATGTTGCTTAGATGACCCTCTACCAAAAAGGCTAAAACAGTCCCGCTCCAATGAACAAAATGGCCACCGGAGCAAAAAATAGAAAAAAATATTGTAAATTTGACTCAAATGTGAACCCCTCCTAAACCCTAAGGCCAATTTGATTAAAACTTCACAGGAATGATGCCTAGGTTACTCCCTACCAAATAAGCTAGAATCACTCTGCTGATGAACAAGATGGCCACCATAGCTAATAATAGAATGTACTCGAGACCGTGACACACAGGTGAGCGAACCAAGGCCCTGTGTGCCCTCTTGTTCTGATCCTCATATTACACACAGTGAATTTTTTTTCGCGCCTGCTATTAGCATGGCGCGATATTGGCATCCGGTTTTTCGTCCGTCCGTTTGTCTGTTTGTCAAGGCGTCAACATTTGCGACTAACCTGGCGTTCACCCAAAAGGTCAAGTTTATTTCTCAAGAACTATAAGAGCTTCATTAATGACACTTGTCACAAACTTGTATCATGGGATGGCAACTTAAATGCAAGCATCCATATTTGACCTTGACCTACATTTTATGGGCCACTGACTTTGTAAAATAGTGCCAGCACCATAGCGTTCACTCTACCGTTCAAGTTCATATATCAAGAACTATAAGATCTTCATTTATGACACTTGGCACAATCTTGTATCTGGGGATGGGAACTTAAATGCAAGCATCCATATTTGACATTGACCTTCATTTTAATGGGTCACTGACTTTGTAAAATATTGCGAACACCCTAGCGTTCACACTAATGGTCAAGTTTATTTCTCAAGATCTATAAGAGCTTCATATATTACACTTGCTGGGGATGGCAACTTAAATACAAGCATCCATATTTGACCTTGACCTACATTTTAAGGGCCAGTGACTTTGTAAAATATTGCGACCACCCTAGCGTTCACCCTAATAGTCAAGTTCAGATCGCAAGAACTATAAGGGCTTCATTTATGCCACTTAGCACAAACTTGTATCTGGGGATGGCAACTTAAATGCAAGCATCCATATGTGATCATGATCTACATTTTATGGGTCACTGACTTTGTAAAATATTGCGAACACCATAGCTTTCACCCTAATGGTCAAGTTTATTTCTCAAGAACAATAAGAGCTTCATTAATGACACTTGGCACAAAACTTGTATCTGGGGATGGCAACTTAAATGCAAGCATCCTTATTTGACCTTGACCTATATTTTATGGACCACTGACTTTGTAAAATATTGCGACCACCCTAGCGTTCACCCTAATGGTCAAGTTCATATCTCAATAACTATAAGAGCTTCATTAATGACACTTGGCACAAACATTTATCTGGGGATGGCAACTTAAATGCAAGCATCCATATTTGACCTTGACCTACATTTATGGGCCACTGACTTTGTAAGATATTGCGACCACTCTAGCGTTCACCCTAATGGTCAAGTTCATATCTCAAGAACTATAAGAGATTCATTTATGACACTTGGCACAAACTTGTATCTGGGGATGGCAACTTAAATGCAAGCATCCATATTTGACCTTGACCTACATTTTATGGATCACACTAGCGTTCACCCTAATGGTTAAATTCATTTCTCAAAAATTATTAGAGCTTTATTAATGATACTTAATACAAGCTTGCATTTAAGAATAGCAACATTTATGCAAGCATCTATGTTTGACCTTGACCTAGATGTCATTGTTCGGTGACTTTGAGCCACCATAGGCGCGACCTACCACTTGGCGGAAATCTTGTTATTTTTTTACGAAGTTATTTTAAGAAATATTTTTCTACAATATTGAATCAGAGAATAAATATGGCCCCTGCCAATCGAGGCTTGGAGAAATAGATTGGGCTGCAATATGCTTCCACGCAGAGCTTAGACCGACCGCAAATGAGTACTAGTAAATCGCTTAGAAGGTCTAAGCCTGCCCAGGCAAAGTGGTGCGAATCAGACCATCCATGCATATAAACCCTTATGGTTTCATTGGACGGCAGGCATTGAGATGTCATTTCATCCCAATCTCGGATATAAGTCGCACAAAATTGGAAGCATGTCTCCAAAATGACCTAACTAGCACTGACGGAGACGCTAAAACCTAAAATCACCTAAATCAAACAAGCAAACCTCAAATGAAACAAAGAAAACAGAGAATAATAGTTGGTAAACATGTATTTTACAAGAAAGGAGTTTAAAGATTCTGGATCTCATTATTTTTTAGCATATGAGGTAATTTAATTTAAAAATATTACATAATCTCGGACTTTACTACATTAAAGGGATCAGAATTTCCATAGTTTTCAGTTTTGGGGGTTATTATGAAACTACACTGTAAGTTTGTAGAAAATCATGGAAGCCCATTTTTGCTTGCTACAGCCAACATCATCTCAAATTCAAAAACATGAAAAATGTGGCCGAACGGACAAACGTACGAACTGAAATTGTGTGTTGTGTTTAAATTTTGAAGATAATATGTATAACGAATTGCAACATGTAACTTAAAGTTGAGTTTGACTGGGACGTGGGCCACCTTTCTGATGAACCACCAGTGGATGGGCCGCCGAACCCTATCACTATTGACATGGTTAAGAAGGCTATCTCTCAGATGGAGGCTGGCAAAGCACGGGACCACCAGTCATAGTGGTGGAGATGATAAGAGCAGCAGGTGATGCGGATGGCTCAACGATCTGTGACCTTGCAGCTTCGATCGTCCGTGATGGCAAGATACAATCTGACAGGGTACAGAGGTCCATAGTCTGTTTCTACAAGGGCAAGGATGATGCACTGGACAGGAGCAAATACCGTGGTCTCAAGCCGACAGAACAGGTCATGAAAGTCCTGGAGAGGATTGTGGATGGCCTAATTGGACCGTTTTCGACCCAGGAAGAGGCACAACAGACGCAATATTTGTTGTAATACAGCTGCAAGAATAGTATCTGGTGTCCAACGAGACTCTACATGGCTTTCGTAGACATGAAGAAGGGATTTGATCGAGTACCTCGGAAAGTCATCTGGAGAGAGCACTAAGAAAAATTTGAGTGAATGAGAGGATTGTGCGACTGGTCCAGGGGATGTATGCTTATGCTCAGAGCAATGTCCGTGTTGGTGATGGTTATAGTGCAGAGTTTGAAGTGAAGGTTGGTGTTCATCAAGGCTCTGTTCTCAGCCCACCGCTTTTCATCATTTTGCTTGGAGCCTTGTCATGCGAGTTCCGCTCTGGAGTTCCTTTGGAGGACCTGTATGACCTGGTCATCATAGCTGAAGCACTCGAGGAATGTGTCAGGAGGCTCTTAACTGAGAAAGAAGCAATGGAGGCGAAATGGCTGAGAGTAAATGCAGGAAAGACGATGTTCATGATCTGTGGTACAGGTCTGGACCTCCTGCAGAGTACGGGTCAGTTCCTATGTGCTGCATGTCGCACTGGAGTGGGCAACAACAGTAATTTTTGCAATGGCTGCAGGTTCTGGGTGCACAGGAAATGCAGTGGGCTCAAGCGCTTGGCAGAGGACCCTGATTACAGGTGTACACAGTGCCAAGGAGCTGCACACTACTTAGATGGCAGATCACAGAGAGTCGGACCTGACAAGCTAGAAGTAGTAGCTTCCTTGTGCTACTTAGGTGACATGCTCAGCAACGGGTGGTTATGATCTTTTTACCACATCACGTGTGAAAACAGAAATTCAAGGAGCTGCTGCCAGTGCTCTCTTACCGCCATCTCTTGTTCAAGACACGCGGTCGTGTGTACAGCTCTTGTGTGCGGAGCGCAATGCCCCATGGCAGTGTGACTTGGCTGTTGACAAAGTCAAACCCCCAGCGTCTGCAATGGAAACACAGGGCAATGATCAGACAGATCTGCAATGTCAAGCCACAGGACACTGTCACCATCAGGTTCAGTTAGCTACTTGCACGGCATGGCATTGAGGACCTGGACCTCATCCTAAAAGAAAGAAGGTCCCGCTGGTATGAACACGTGGAATCCTGGTCCAACGGCCCAGTCAAGACTGCCTGTAACATGACCTGGAAGTGGCTGACAGAGAGAGATCACAGAGAGTGAAAGCTCTACGCTACCGACCCTCATGATATACAAACCTAGATATCTGGTGTGAGATCTGACATGCCTGCAGCAAACCGGATACCTAAAAGGGGGCCCTTTTATATGTGGCTGTTGCCCCTATACCTTCACGTTAATCAAAACTCCGATGATGATGATGATGATGATGATGATGATGATGATGATGATGATGATGATGATGATGATGATGATGATGATGATCAAAACTGGGTATGGACAGCCGTATGGTCAGACGGACAGACAGATGAACAGACAGACAGCCCTTTACTTCATATATGCGTATTGTCACTGACAATAACTACAATAATTGGAATATCTATAACAGTTTTCATAATGTTTTCAAATTATGAAGAAGAAAAAAATGCTGAAATTTGAATTTTTGCAAAGGGCCATAAATCTAACAAAATTTTAGCTAGAGTGATATAATTTACTATGAAATTGTGTATTGTTGTTGTCACCTTATATTTAAAGTTTGAAGTTCAAGTGTTTGCAAGTTATTAAGAAAAAAAGTATGAAAAATGTGGTCGGACGGATGGTCGGGCAGGGTGAATACCATTACGATAACACACCCATGTGACACAGTGCAGTTTTCATATCTCCAAAATGGCTACTTTTCTCATGAAAATCAGTGATACTTTTTCTTGTTCATACTGCAAACATAGGTTGTGGGTGCTCGTTAGAACCACCTCATTAAGGTGGTTCTATCGAGTACCCTCAACCCATGTTTTGGAGCAGAAAAAAAAAATAATGTATACCCCTCTTAACCACAGTGTTCTCTAGTAAAGTGGGGTGTAGGTTTTTTTTATTTCACGGACTTGTTCATTTAATGCTAAAGGGCACCCGCAAAAATTTTGCGGGACCCTAATAATTTGGTCACCATCTCAAACTGGACAAAATAAACAGTTACAATATACACTGAAACAAATTAAATTAAAATAATAAATTAATATCTCCTCTTTTTATTAAAAAGAAAAAATCACAGATGAACTGTTTTTCTGAAGTGAGAGTTGTAAAGCACCAGTCAGCATCTGGAGGTAATCACCTGCGGTTAGTAATAAATTATGATGGTTGATGGCAGTGGAAAACATGAAACTGTTATTTTAATGATAATTGCCTCTGATAAGACCAAGGAAAATTTTGGGAGAATCCGGTTAAAACTTCAGACTGGAACAACTCATTCTAGCTTTAGAGCAGAAATAAGAAAATTGTTATAACTGTTCCAATCATTGATTGTAGCGGTGTACTCGTTAGAACGTTAGAACAGCCTCTTTAAGGTTGTTTTAACATGCATACAAATTTACGTTTGGCACATCATATTATTTCCATTCCTTGTAGATTGTGGGTACTTGTCAGAACCTACAAAATGAGGCATTTCTTAACTTTAAATTGCATTATAAATCTAAGGAGCGGTAATAAGAATAACAGTGCTATTTCGGCCACAAACATAGACTGCTTGTACTTAGTAAAAGCGTCTGACTGAGTTGTTTCTAACAAGTACTCACAATCTCTATTAGGAGCAGAATAATATTGTTTCTGTTCGAAACATAGATTTGAGAGAGAGAGAGAGAGAGAGAGAGAGAGAGAGAGAGAGAGAGAGAGAGAGAGAGAGAGAGAGAGAGAGTTTATACTCTAGGTCAGACGGAGACAGGACCTTGGCTTAAGGATTCATCCGCAAGTCTAGTGAAACCGGGATCGAAGCAGCGACCTCTGGCTTATAAGGCGATAAGCATAATCACAACACCGCTGGGTCTTCTACGTGTTAGTTAGAAGCACCTCAGTAAATGGTTCTAACAAATACCCGCGATCTATGTTTTGAGCAGAGAAAAGAAAATAAGGAAAATAAAATAAATGGTGTTCAAGACATAGTTTTGTGTTATTAAACCGCCTAATTGAGTTGTTTAGATCAGTAAACAAGAGGCCCAAGAGGGCCTGTCGCTCCACCGGCTAACTTCAGACAATTGTCATATTTATTACATTAACCAATTGTATACTAGTGGACTCTTCTATTGCTATATGTTGGACCAGTCCATTTGTCATAGAAGGGGTGTCAGGCCTATTTTTTTCTATTTTGATGGAAAACTCTGTTAGCAAATAGTGCAGGCCCTGATCAGACATGGTGTTCTGTGGGGTCTGATCTGGGCCAGCACTGTTTGCCAAGGTACCCATTTAGGGTTTTCCCGCATGCAATGGGTAAAAAAGAAACAAGTGATCCACCCAAGGAATGTCCATTCTTTAATCTATATTTTTTGGACCCCAGAGCCATGGTTGGCAGGATTTATGTGAGGGACCATTTGGCATTGCTCCGTTCTAAATATCTAAAGCTCTGGGCCTTATGGTTTCAGAGAAGAAGACTTTTTTTAAGTTTTTCCTATTATAAGTCTATGGGAACTAATATGCCTCTGGGCGTGACCAATTTTTTACCCCAGGGGCATTGTTGGCAGGATTTATTTGAGTGACCACTTGACGTTGCTGCATACTTAATATCTAAGCTCTGGGCACTGATGGTTTCAGAGAAGATTTTTGTCAGTTTTTCCCAGTATAAGTCTATGGGAGCTTATGGGCCTCAGTGTGTGGCCAATTTGGACCCCAGGGGCATAGTTGGCAGGATTTATGCAGTTGAATACTTCAAGTTGCTACATACTAAGCTCTTGGCCTTATGGTTTCAGAGGAGAAAAAGTTCAAGATTTTGTCATTATTAGTCTATGGGAGCTACTTAGCACCGGGGCGTAGCCAATTTGGTCTCAAGAGTCATAGTTCGCAGGACTTAGTAGGTGACCACATAACTTTGCTACATACTACAGTTCAACCTGTATTAAGCAAGTGCCTAAGGGATAGTCAAAATATGCTTGCTTAAGACAGGTTCTTGCTTAATACAGGTGGAATTTAACACACCTGCCTTTCTTGGGAACTGAATGCCTGCTTGCTTAAGACAGGTTGGTTGCTTAATAGAGGTGGCCACTAAGACATGTTTTACTGTAAATGTCTTAGCTTTAGGCTTTATGGTTTCAGAGAAGAAGTTTTTCCGTTTATTGGTCTATGGAAGCTAATGAGCCAAAGGTGGTGGCCATGGCGGCCATGTTTTTTGTCTGATCAAAATTTCTTCAATGAATCTGACAATGGTAGACACAAGAAACATTCATGAAAATTAAGAACGAAATCCATTTAGCGGTTTTGGAGGAGATGATTAAACAAAAAAAAGATCCCTTTATGAGTCTATGGAAGCTAATTAGCCAATGGGCGTGTCCATGGCGGCCATGTTTTTTGTCTGATCAAAATTGCTTCAAGGAATCTGACAGAGGTCCACCCAAGGAACATTCATGCAAAGTAAGAATGAAATCCATTAAGTTGAGCGGTTTTGGAGGAGAAGGTTTATAAAACTTTTCCCCATATAAGTCTTTGAAAGCTAATGAGCCAAGGAGCATGGCCATGGCAGTCATGTGGGGCATGGCCATGGTGGCCATGTTTTTTGTCTGATCCGAATTTCTTCAAGGAATCTGACAGAGGTCCACCCAAGGAACATTCATGCAAAACAAGAATAAAATCCATTGAGTGGTTTTGGAGGAGAAGATTTTTAAATATTTTTTTTTGGTTTCGATGCCATTTTGTTCTGCATGTAACAAAATTCTTTGAAGGAATTCAGAAGAGGACTATGTGAGAAACATTCCTGTGAAGTTTGGTTACAATCGACCAAGTAGTTAAGGAGGAAATGTTTAAAGAAAAAAAGTTAACGCACGGATGCACAACCGCACAGACGCACAACAGACACAGGGCCATAACATATACCATAAGACCCGCCGGTCTTTGGCCAGTGGAGCTAAAAAATGAACAGATTTATGTTTTTATTTATTTCTTTATTTATTTTTTCCTTTCCTTCGTCGGATTCGGTATGCCTCCCTTTTCAACTAAGCCATTTTAACCCTCAGGGATCTGGAGAACTGTTGACACTGTAGTATAATTAGGTCTAATAAATCAATCTCCCTCAGTATTTTGAATTTATTTTGAAACATCAAGTCGTATAAATAGAGTTTGTGTTAAAACAACAGTTCTATCACCAGTGTGATGGGCAAGTGAAATTTCTGATGTTTTGAATTTTAGAATGACAATTTGTAGGTGGACCTCTATAGATATGTGATAGTCAGCAAAATTGGAGGAGATTAATTCAGATACAGGAAGGTACTTTTAAATAAATAAATAAATAAACAAGAACTTTTGAGGAAGAGAAGACTTTTTAACATTACACTACATGTTATATAGTGAAAATAAACCCCGCCCACTGCAGCCATGTTTTTTGTCGGATCAAAATTTCTTCAAGGAATCTGACAGAGGTCCACCCAAGGAACATGCATGCCAAATAACTATGAAATAAAAGAAGAACTTTTGCAGAAAATATTTTCAGCATTACACTATATGTTATATAGTGAAAATAAGCCTCGCCCATGGCGGCCATGTTTTTTTTGTAAGATCAAATTTTTTTCAAGGAATCTGACAACAGTCCACCCAAGGACAATTCATGCAAATTACAATGAAATCCCACAAGTACTTTTGCAGAAGAAGATTTTTTAGCATTACATTATATGTTAAATAGTGAAAATAAGCCCCGCCAATGGCGGTCATGTTTTTTGTCGGATCAAAATTTCTTCAAGGAATCTAAAAGAGGTCCACCCAAGGAACATTCATGCAAAATAAAAACAAGGCATCGCATGCGATACAAATCCCCTCGCACAAGACAACTTTGTGTGTGGAAAACACTGAAAGGGCAAAAGTCCAACTTGCTTGAGATTATATCATATGCAACATTTGTGTAAAGTTTGTTTAAAAATCCTCCAATAAATGTACATTCTAGAGTGATGACGTTTCTCTTAAAATAGCCATAGTGACCTTGACTTGAGGCCATGACCACGAAAGTAGATCTTGCTCAAGATATTATCATAAGCATCTTTTGTGTGAAGTTATATTAAAATCTGTTAATAAATGTAGACGGTAGAGCGATGACAAAGTTTTTCTAAAGATAGCCACAGTGACCTTGACTTTGAGGTCATGACCTTGAAAGTCGAAGTAAGTCGAGATATTATCATAAGAAACATTTGTGTGAAGTTCTATTACAATCCATCATTAAATGTAGGCGCTAGAGCGATGACAAAGTTTTTCTAAAAATAGCCACAGTGACCTTGACCTTGAAAGTCTAAATAGCTCGAGAAATTGTCATAAGGAACATTTGTGTGAAGTTATATTGAAATTGGTGGAAAAATGTAAGCACTAGAGCAATGACAAAGTTTTTTAAAAAAAATAGCCACATTGACCTTGACCTTGAAAGTCAAACTCACTCGAGGTATTGTCATAAGGAACATTTGTGTGAAGTTATGTTGAAATGGGTGAAGAAATGTAAGCGCTACAGCCATGACAAAGTTTTTCTAAAAATAGCCACAGTGACCTTGACCTTGAAAGTCGAACACATTCGAGGTATTGTCATAAGCAACATTTGTGTGAAGTTATATTGAAAACAGTGAAGAAATGTAGGCGCTAGAGCGATGACAAAGTTTTCTAAAAATAGCCATAGTGACCTTGACCTTGAAAGTCGAAATGGCGAGATATTGTCATAAGGAACATTTGTGTGAAGTTATATTGAAATCGATGAAGAAATGTAAGCGCTAGAGGGATTACGAAGTTTTTCTAAAAATAGACACAGTGACCTTGACCTTGAAAGTGGAACTCGCTAGAGATATTGTCATAAGGAACAGTTGTATGAAGTTATTATATTGAAATTGGTGAAGAAATGTAAGCGCTAGAGCGATGACAAAGTTTTTGTAAAAAATAGCCACAGTGACCTTCACCTTGATGCCTTGACCTTGATAGTCGAACCCGCCTGAGATATTGTCATAAGGAACATTTGTGTGAAGTTATATTGAAATCAGTGAAGGAATATAGGCGATAGAGCGATGACAAAGTTTTTTTCTAAAAATAGCCACAGTGACCTTGACCTTGAGGCCATGAGTCGGAAAGTCGAACTCGCTGGAGATATTTTTATAAGGAACATTTGTGTGAAGTTATATTGAAATCGGTGAAGAAATGTTAGAGCTAGAGCGATGAAAAAGTTTTTCTAAAAATAGCCACAGTGACCTTGACCTTGAGGTCATGACCTTGAAAGTCCAACTCGCTCAAGATATTGTCATAAGGAACATTTGTGTGAAGTTATATTGAAATCAGTGAAGAAATGTAGGAGCTAGAGCGATGACAAAGTTTTTTTCTAAAAATAGCCACTGTGACCTTGACCTTGAAGCCATAACCTTGAAAGTGGAACTCGCTCGAGATATTTTTTATAAGAATCATTTGTGTGAAGTTATATTGAAATTGGTGAAGAAATGTAAGCGCTAGAGCGATGACAATGTTTTTCTAAAAATAGCCACGGTGACCTTGACCTTGAGATCATGACCTTGAAAGTCAAACTTGCTCGAGATATTTTTATAAGGATCATTTGTTTGAAGTTATATTGAAATTGGGGGAGAAATGTAGGCGCTAGAGCCATGACAAAGTTTTTCAAAAAATAGCC
This sequence comes from Lucinisca nassula, assembly GCA_963580285.1. Lineage (NCBI taxonomy): Eukaryota > Metazoa > Mollusca > Bivalvia > Lucinida > Lucinidae > Lucinisca > Lucinisca nassula. The sequence continues at coordinate 26,121,012 of OY757027.1, read as the reverse complement.
AGAGTGACCTTGACCTTGAGGTCATGACCTTGAAAGTCGATCTTGCTCCAGATATTGTCGTAAGGAACGTTCGTGTGAAGTTATATTAAAATCAGTCAAGAAATGTAGGCGCTAGAGCGATGACAAAAGTACATACGTACGTTCGTGGCGCTAGAGCGATGACAAAAGTACGTACGTACGTGGCGCTAGAGCGATGACAAAAGTACGTACGTAAGTATGTACCGGACAAATGCTATATCCCCCCTCACAACTATGTTCTGCGAGGGGATAATGAAATCCAACAGGTGGGTTTGGAGGAGAAGATTTTTAAAGATTTTTATTTTTTTGTGTGGTTTTGTTGCCATGGCAACCAGAGTTCTGGGTGTAACAAAATTCTTTGAAGGAATTTAGAAGAGGATTAAGTAAGGAACATTCCTGTGAAGTTTGGTTACAATTGGCCCAGTAGTTTAGGAGGAGAAGATGTTTTAGCATTACACTATATGTTAAATAGGGAAAATAAGCCCCACCCATGGCGGCCATGTTTTTTGTCGGCTCAAAATTTCTTCGAAGTATCTGAAAGAGGTCCACCCAAGGAACATTCATGCAAAATAAAAATGAAATCCAACAGGTGGTTTTGGAGGAGAAGATTTTTAAAGATTTTTAATTTTTTGTGTTGTTTTGTTGCCATGGCAACCAGAGTTCTGGGTGTAACAAAATTCTTTGAAGGAATTTAGAAGAGGACTAAGTAAGGAACATTCCTGTGAAGTTTGGTTACAACGGGCCCAATAGTTTAGGAGGAGAAGATGTTTTAGCATTACACTATTTGTTAAATAGGGAAAATAAGCCCCGCCCATGGCGGCCATGTTTTTTGTCGGATCAAAATTTCTTCAAGGAATCTGAAAGAGGTCCACTCAAGGAACAATCATGCAAAATAAAAATGAAATCCAACAGGTGGTTTTGGAGGAGAAGATTTTTAAAGATTTTTAATTTTTTGTGGTTTTGTTGCCATGGCAACCAGAGTTCTGGGTGTAACAAAATTCTTTGAAGGAATTTAGAAGAGGACTATGTAAGGAACATTCCTGTGAAGTTTGGTTACAATTGGCCCAGTAGTTTAGGAGGAGAAGATGTTTAAAGAAAAAGTTAACGCACGGACGCACGGACGCACGACAGACACAGGGCCATGACAATAGCCCCGCTGGCCTTCGGCCAGTGGAGCTAAAAATAAGGAATATACTGCTAACTTTCGTAAAACCCATTGTTGCACAGACTTTTGTAATCTGATACAATGATATTCGGGTAGCAAACAATGACAAATACTTACCCTTGCATTTTTGTCCATGACGTCGCCAGCATCTTCACTGCTGATGTGTTCTTGAGGTTTGGTCATTTTAGGGTCTTGTCCCACATCGCTAAAAGGAAGCCGTTTCTTACTTGTTTGTCCATGTGTCTTATATAAGCCTTTAATCGTGTTTGGTAGTTGGTTTGGTGGTGTATGACCTTAGTTTGTAATGTAAAAAGGCTCCTGTGGCAATTTTGGCAAAGACTGCCTACAAGTAGTAATGGTGAAATATGTATTTCAAGATATTTTTCTATAATTTTACAAGCACTGTTTGTTTCATTACGTTTGAACAGTTTTACCCGGTAACTGCTTTCCACAAAGAATCCCCAGTCGCATTTTTATTGTTGGAATATACTGTATATACTAATATTTGTTTTAGAAGGTGTCATGCTTTCTTTTGATGTCATACTTGACAAAATAACAACACATTTAATGTTTAGGTTTTATTGGCAATTCAATGAAGCAATAAACGCAGTATTTTATCTTGAAATAAGTATGTAAAAACACACTGTAACGAATCTCTACACATTTTTACAAGCTTAAAAAAAATAACTATCGAAATGTAACATATCCTTTATAAAGAGACTGGTCGTTTAAACAAAAAAAAAAAAAAACGCCAATACAAATATTTTGGAAACAATCACCTCATAAAAATGACAACTCTGATTTTTTTCCTTATTTGTTCTCCAAAGATAGACTCAGCGAATTCGTAAGAACCGCTTCATCGAGTACTCACAATCTATGTTTTAGAGCAGAAATAAGAAAAACTAGAATGCAGCCATCGCACATCCCCACGCTTTCTCCACAGGGAATAAGTACCAAAAAGCCCTCTCCCAGAGCCCCAGTCTCACACCAGGGCCAAAATTCTACTTCTATTGTATTCTACTAATCACCCCCTTCAATTTGATGTGCCACATGACCATGTTCCGAAAAAGTTAAATTTTGACTTTTTGACCCCTCCCTCAGGGCCCCAATCGCACCCTTGGGTCTAAAGTTTACTTGAATTGTATTCCACGAATCATCCCCTTCAATTTGATATGCTACACGACTATATTCCGAGAAACTTGAATTCTGACCCACAGAGCCCGCTGAGTCAGACCCCTTGGGCATGACCCAGGGGTCAGAGCCGAAATCTCGTTCAATATGTTTTACATATTACATTAGGCACTATTCCTGCAAAGTTTGGTATTAAAATCTATAAAATTGACTTTGTAATTGAATTTATTGATATTAGACCTTTTGACCTCTCCCCAAGGTCCCTGGGGCGGGACGTCCCTGGAGCGGGACCAAACATTAATGTGCCGTCGCACACCCCACTCATGTAAGGTACCCTCACACCAAATTTGGTTGGATTCCGATCAACGGTATAGGAGGAGATAGCATAACGGACGGACGGACGGGCGGATCCCTCCGCAAAGCGTGGGGTTAATAAGGTTTACCCCTATAAACCCCATTTTTGCTATACAAATGTGGGGTTCAAGAGGGTAAGAATGATATAGGCGTGTTTTCTTCTGTTAAAGAGACTGTCTGCTCTTCTAATTAAACGTGCCTCGGAGTCTAACTGTTGGTTTTCTTTTGCTCCAGCATTTCAGTGGTATCTTGCTGTCGAGTCCTCACCGTTGTCTCACCTCTGTGGTTCTTTGATTTTTGTGTTCACGGAGATGTTGCACTGATGAGTTAGGAGGCCTTCATGCGGACTGAACAAATTATTTGTCTAAATCGCGACGGAAGTAAGGGCGAGGATTGTGGCCACGTAAAATCGATTTAAGCCCCCCAGTGGAAATCTTCCACTGACCGTTCCAAGGCGGCTCTTCTGTGGCGATTTATTTATGTTGTTGTTTGTTACTTACTGTGTGTATAACTTGTCTTTTGGTTTTGGATGGCCATATGGCCATTTTGTGGGAAAGTAACTGTCCTTATGGTCTTCCTTTGTTTAGGTTTCCATTATGGTCTGGTCGCTTAATGTTTGTATTTCTTTCCCTTTGGTGTCTTTTATGGGTGGAGTTAGTTAATTGTATCAATTCCTGATCTTTGTTTTACTTCTACTTTGTGTCAATATCCAGGGAAAATAGATGCTTTTGATAAACACCCTCTCTTTCAGAATACAGTTATATAAACAAATACTGCAGACAACCTAGAGAATCAGATAAGTAATAAATGTCAATCATTTCTGGGAGTCCTAGCCGGATATCTTTCCAAGATAGAACAGGTTGAGGGGAAAGGAAGTGACAAATTAAATATTCAGTTATATTACATATAAACTAAAAAATGATTACCGACTAGTAGCTAGTCTAATGTTACTAAAAACCAATGAGTTCTTTCCCAGAGCCAAACCAATGGTGAGTTGACTTAATATCACATAAGCTCTACAGAAGATTATATAAAGAGAGAGCTGATAGCCCCGTGAAGGGAAATTATGGCGCAGATAAGGTCTCGGGGTTGGCAAAATTCTTTAGTGGAGATTGATCATGGAAACCTTTCTACGGTCATCCTCTCCCTTCGGCTGATTCAGGAAGGGCAGTTATCGGTTTCTGGCGAAACATTGTGCAATGTACTGGTTAACCGCTTACATATAAGCCTGCCGAGGAAAAATGTGGATAGGTTGTCTGACCCACTCAAAATGACTTAAATAAGGTTGATTAGGTCGTTAAACTCCAATACAAACACACAGACAAAGTGTCCTAAATGTTGAATTTCCCTTCCCTTTTTAACAGCTGGTAAACTTTTACTGACACAGGCAGGTGGGTGATAATATTCATATTAAACATCAGCTGCAGAGGCTAATGGTCTTATCACCCAGCGGGAGATTGTGTTTGCTCTGTCGGACAATTTGCAGAGTGCACAAGTCCCTACATTCAGAGATGAAGGTTAAAGAGACTTTTACGTTTGTTTTCATTTGTTATAAAAAGGGGAAAGAGGTAAACATGTAAATGTAGGCAAGTCTACAACAAGGCCTATCGCAATCCGAATTCTATCGTGACTTCGTACATAAAGTCAGAAAATATATGCTTGCAATGACTTTAGTACCCAGTTTTAGTGTCGTGGAAACTTTGCTTCCCTCTGTGATTGCACGCCGTTGGGTAGAGCATTAGATTTTATTACGGTTCCAGTGTTGACCTGGCAGTGCTGCAGTATCTTAACAAAACAGGATTACTCTGGTCAACTTTAAGTATAAATGAACCTTTTTCTGTCACTCTTCCAGAATTTCAGTAGAAGAGTCAATTATAGAGCGATAATATTACCGTTAAGTTTGTTTGTTTTTAGGTTTAATGTCCCTGTCAATACTGTAAAGGTCATTTTGGAGACGTTGCTTCCAATTTTGTTGGTATTTTACCCGACATTGAGATGAAATGACATCACAAGCCCTGTCGCCCAATGAAACCAATAGGGTTTATAAGGATGGACGGTCCGACTATTGCGCACCGCTTTACCTGGGCAGGCTTAGGTCCTCTAAGCGGTTTACCGGTACTCGTGTGTGATTCAGCTCATCATGTAGCCCATATATTTTTTCAAGCCCCGATGGGCGGGGGCGCATATTGCCGTTAAGAAAGTAACATTTGAGATTCCCTAGTATTCTCACTTTTCATGAAATCTGGAGTTATATTCCTGACTATATTCGAAACTAGCTAGTCTGGCCCAGAAAACATATACTCCCCATATTTTCAGTTCTGTTGTGCATTCCTTGCTTCCAAAGGATAACTCTTTTATAGAACATATTTATTTATTTATTGCTTCTGAGGTAAGCAGAGTGCGTCGCCTTTGTATAATTTTGCAGATTGCTAATAATAATAATAATAATAAACACGAGCACATTAAAGGATGAGCTACTTGTAATAAACACGTCGGTCTGAGCACATTTGTTATATACACATTGAGAAAAAAAATCAAGTATCTTGCTGCCTGTCTATTGGATCTGTGTTTTCTGTTTAAATGATCTGTAACGAGGTAATCGTTTCAAAAGCTTCTGATTCGCTGCGCGAATATCATAGATCTATTGCTGTGCGGGGATACCTCTTAATCACTTTGTGCTTTATGTGAGAGTTTAGTCAAGCAGCAAACGGCGTAGATCATGATGAGCCGTATTAAGAGATCCACACTATCTGTACCGGTCTGTAGGGTTGAAAGGGTATGAAAATACAATCGGTGGTAAAAGTCCTGTTATTCATAAACAGGCAAATATCTTTTTATTTGGACCATTTGGACTGTTTGCAAGTGGTCTAGAAGAGCAAATCGAATATTGGCTAGAAGACCACTTTTTATCATTTAAAGTGGTGGTCGATTACAAATGAACGCTGAGTACTGAAATCAAGAAAGAATAAGATGAAAGAACCATTCGAAATATAATTAAAACTTCTTTATTGACGATATTCTGAGATGTGGATTTTTTTTATAACGAACACGCCTTTACATGTGTATCAACAATAGTATCCCTAAAAACAGTAAAATATTCCCATAAGCATTCTGTTATTTTTAATATTTCTGATTGTGGGTACTCGGTGAGACGGATGTGTCGAGTACCGATTATCTTTGTGTTTGAGTGGAAATGAGAGAAATAATGTGTATCCCTTAAAACCCCACTTTCGCTATCTAAAAGTGGAATTTAAGGGGGTCAAAATATACAGGCGTGTTTTAGTGATGACTTGATAATTTTGGTTATAGTGGTTTTAAATTTTGATTATCGATGTGTTTTAGCTCACCTGAGGACGAAATGCTCAAGGTGAGCTATTGTGATCGGTCTTTGTCCGTCCGACGTCGTCCGTCGTCCGTGCGTGTATCCGTCCGTCGTCATCTTTTGCTTTTAAAGTGAATGACCACCATTTTTTTCTCAGGTCCATTTTACAATAACACCATTGAGGAATGATAAAATCATATTCCTCTCCTAGACGGTTGCTCTAATTAATAGTAATGGCTCATTAAAGTTGTTTATAGGGTGTCAGACATTTTTACAGACTATATCTCCTGCAGTGACCTCAAGGAAACTGTTCAGTTCATGTTCTGAAAGCTAACTTTAGCAGCTGATGATTTTGGAGGAGAAAGTGAACTTTAAAATTATAAAAATGCTTTCTTGTTAGGCCAAATACTGGACAAAGAATTAGCTTTTTTGCCATCTCTGACCTTTAGAAAAATAGAGAGTTATGTTAAAAAAATGCATTCATAATCTAGGAACAGAGAATCCTAACATCAAGACATTTGTTTATGCAAAGCATAACATTTGTGCCAAACATTTTGAAGATAGCTGTTTTCAAGATGACTTGAAAAGTAGAAGCAAAACAAAGATCAGGAATCGATACAATTAACTTACTCCACCCATCAAAGACACCAAAGGGAAAGAAACACAAACATTAAGCGACCAGACCATAATGGAAACCTAAACAAAGGAAGGCCACAAGGACAGTTACTTTCCCACAAAATGGCCATATGGCCATCCAAAATAAAAAGACACAAGTGATACACACAGTAAGTAACAAACAACACCATAAATAAACCGCCACAGAAGAACCGCATTAGAACGGTCAGTGGAAAGATTTCCACTGGGGGGCTTAAATCGACTTTACGTGGCCACAATCCTCGCCCTTACTTCCGTCGCGATTTAGACAAATAATTAGTTCAGTCCACATGAAGGCCTCCTAACTCCTCAGTGCAACATCTCCGTGAACACAAAAAAAAATCAAAGAACCACAGAGGTGAAGTTTGTTGATTACTTGTTTCTTTTCTTTTCTTCATTAACTAATGCCTATCAGTATCATTTAACCAATCATTACGTTAAAACACCTTGACAGTTTTAGGTAATATTTCATGGCATTTCACATGGTATTTTGTGATATTTTTCTCTACCCTTTTTGTACTAAATGGAATCTTCCTTCTTATATATACCAGGAGACCATTTCAAAATTTAGGGCTGTCAGGTTGTGTTTTCCTCAAAATTTATTAGGAAAATGGCTGACCATTTTGCAAACAATGTAAGCCCTGATCAGATGCCGTGTTCTGTGGCGTCTGATCTGGGCCTGCACTATTTGTCAGGGTACCTCGTTTGGGTTTTTTGGTACTAAATGGGTTAATTTAGATTGAAGCATAGATTGTGGTACTCAATGAGGCGATTCGTTTGAGTTCCCATAATTTATGTTTTCATTTTTGGATAAAGGCCTGGATTTTATGCAAACAGTGTACAGGATACAATGTCTGGAACAACAAAGTGATATACTGTAGATCAGACAAGGATTACAGAAAACAATTGTTTTGTAGGAAATGTAAGGTAGAACAGGTTTTGTTTGTTAGAATTCGTGTTTAACATTCCCATCACCACTATTTAGGGCATTTTGGAGATGCTGCTTCCAATTTTGTGGGACTTTTACCCGACATTGAGATGAATGCCACCCAATGAAACCAATATCACCAAACCCAGGAAAACTGTCTTCAAAGTATTTATTTTCATTCAAAGACATAATGAAGCCTGTTTGATAGATCCTGAACTGAAAGTCTATTTAAGGATTTTTGAGAATGCAACCTGATTAGAGAGCCTATTTTCTTCTCCTTTAATAGCTGCATAGAGAGACATGGAGCTTCAACGGTCTCCATGAGATCAGGATTTTAGCAAGCATGTTGAACCCTGGGAAACATTTGGATTACCTTGGGGAAAATATGACCGGCTGCCAGAAGGCTTCAGTTAAACCATTAAATATTGATTTAATTACCTAAGCAGATTTCAATTGGTAATAATAGTCAGAGATAATTCATTACAGTAACTTTTTCTTGCAAATGAAGTATTTATATTTTAAAGGTAGTCATTCACTTTAAAAGACTTCTTCAAAACTGCTATACAGATTTTAAAATAATTTCACAGGAATGTTCCTTGGGTAACCCTCTACCAAAATTGCTCAAATCGTTCCGCTCGGGCGAGCAAAATGGCCGCCAGAGCTAAAAATAAAAAACCTTTAAACGACTTCTTCTCCTTAACCAGTGCATGGATTTTGAAATAACTTCACAGGAAGGTTCCTTGGGTGATTCTCTACCAAAATTGCTCAAACCGTTACGCTCGGATAACAAGATTGCCACCAGAGCTAAAAATAGTAATACCTTTAAAAGACTTCTACTCCTTAACCAATGAATGGATTTCAAAATAAATTCACATGAATGTTCTTTGGTTGACCCTCTACCAAAGTTGCTCAAATTGTTCCATTCGGATGAACACGATGGCCGTCAGATCTAAAATAGGAAAACCTTTTAACGACTTCTCCTCCTTAACCAGTGCATGTATTTTAAAAATAATTTCACAGTTAGGTTCCTCGGGTGACTCTCTATCAAAAGTGCTCAAACCGTGCCACTCGGATGAACAAAATTGCCGCCAGACCTAAAAATATAGCAAACCTTTAAACGACTTCTCCCTAACCAGGGGATGGATTTCTAAATAATTTCAGACGAATGTTCCTTGGGTGACCCTCTACCAAAATTGCTCAAATCGTTCCGCTCGGGTAAACAAGATGGCGGCCAGAGCTAAAGATAGAAAAACAAAACTTTAAACGACTCCTCCTCCTTAACCAGTGCATGGAGTTTGAAATAATTTCACAGGAAGGTTCCTTGGGTTACCTTCTACCCAACTTGTTCAAACTGTATCGCTCGGATGAACAATATGGCCACCAGAGCCAAACATAGAAAAAAAAAACCTTAACGACTTCTCCTTAACCAGTGAATTGATTTCAAAATAATTTTAGAGGAATGTTCCTTGGGTGACCCTCTACCAAAATTGCTCAAACCGTTAATTTGCAAATAGTATGGCACTGGTCTGTTGCACTCTCTTGAGCTCCGTGACGGGAGGCTCTTTTAATTCTTTTCCTTTTGGTCTGTCATATATTTTTTTCTTTCATCATGTTGAAATGTTGTAGATTCTTGATGCTGCAGTCCAGCAGTAAATGTCAGGTCCTTGGAGATTGGAGGCATCCATTTATTATAAGATGCAAAATAAGAACAAACGATCATCCAGAATGACTAGTCTTTCATTCCTATTTGTGAGCAGAGCTTGATATTGTTTGCATTTTAAGAGTTAAATTAAACATATAAGATGAATGTATTACAAACTTTCGTCCCACTCACTCTCTTATTCATAAGTCAAAACACCTATAAATACTCACACCACACCAACATCAGTCACTCTCATACTCGACCACAAATTATCCTCGGCTGTCTCCTGTCAAATAAATGGACAGAAGGAGACGTAGATATGAGTCAGTAAAGTAGAAGTAAGACAAAGATCAGGAATCGGTACAATTAACTTACTCCGAAAGAAACACAAATACGAAGCGACCAGACCATAATGGAAACTTCAATATAGGAAGGACAAAAGGACAGTTATTTCCCCACGAAATGGCCTAATGGCCATCCAAAATAAAAAGACACAAGCGTCACACACAATCAGTAGCAAACAATAACATAAATACATCGCCATAGAAGAACCGCCTTGGAACGGTCAGTGGAAAGAATTCCACTGGTGTATGTGTGTGTGTGGTGGGGATGGGGCTTAAATCGATTTTACATGGTCATAATTCTCTTCCTTACTTCTGTCGCGGTATAGACAATAAGTTTGTTTTGTCTGCATGAAAGCTTCCTAACTCATCAGTGTAACAATAAATGAGTAGTTTTGGAAGGTGTTCACAGCATAACACACTTATGAGATGAATGCGGGAAATTAGCTCTTTAATCCTAATCAAAAGCTCACATAAATACTCCATCAAACATCAATCACTCTCACTCACGCAGTCGATAATAAATTATCCTCGGATGGCTGGGGTATAATAAAAAGAATGAAAGAAACGTTCATATGAGTTAGAAAAGAACAATTGAATAGTTTTGGAATGTATTCACAACATAGTACACTTATGAGTTGAATTCATTATTATTGAATCCATACATCCTTGCGTATCACTCGCTCTCTTTATCATGAGCAAAAACTCACATCAATACTCACTCAAACATCAGTCACTCTCACTGACGTAGTCGATCATAAAGTATCTTCGGATAACTGGTAACTAAATAGGAAGAAAGAAGCGTTCAGTTGAGTTAGAAAATAAAAATTGAGTTGTTTTGGACGGTGTTCACAGCATTACACACATACGAGATGTATTCATTTTTACAGATTCATTTTCTCTCTTAAGCATAAGTCAAAACTCACATTAGATCTCACACATTCATTAACCACTCTCACTCACGTACTCGATCTTGAATTATCCTCTATTATGAGGTCAAATAAATACATTGAAAGAAACGTACAGATGAGCCAGAAAACAAAAAAGAGTAATTTAGTAAGGTGTTCACGGCATAACACACTTACAAGATGAATACCATTTTAAATATGAGATGAATAGCTTTTTAGCTCTCCTGGCTTAATCCTTCGCCTATGGTCCGACGTCTGTCAACCGTCTGTCCTTCCTTCGGTAGCTTTTCACATTTTCAACATCTCCTCCTCAAAGTAGAAGTAAAACAAAGATCAGGAATTGATACAATTAACTTACTCCACCCATAAAAGACACCAAAGGGAAAGAAATACAAACATTAAGCGACCAGACCATAATGGAAACCTAAACAAAGGAAGGCCACAAGGACAGCTACTCTCCCACAAAATGGCCATATGGCCATCCAAAATTAAAAGACACAAGTGACACACACAGCAAGCAACAGACAACAACACAAACAAACCGTCACAGAAGAGCCGCCCTGGAACGGTCAGTGGAAGATTTCCACTGGGGGCCCAAATCGACTTTACGTGGCCACAATCCTCGCCCCCACCCCCGCCGCGACCCAGACAAACAACCCGCCCAGCCCACACGAAGGCCCCCCAACCCACCAGCGCAACACCCCCGCGAACACAAAAACCAAAGAACCAAAGAGGCGAGACAACGGCGAGGACTCGACAGCAAGAAACCACCGAAACGCCGGAGCAAAAGAAAACCAACAGCCAGACTCCGATGAGCCCGACCAGAGACAGAGCACCAGGCACCAACCAACATTATCTCCCCAACTTTCAACAAGCCCCCACGTCGGAGCCGTCACAGAACCCGAGGCCCGACCCACCGGCGTGCAACCAAAGAGGGAAGCAAAGCCGCCAACCGTGACCGGGCCAACCACCACGCACGCAGTCTGTCGCACAATACCCACGCTGCACCGAACCCCCTACACCGAAGAACGACCCCACGAAACCGGGCGCCGAAGCCATCGCGGCCACTTACCTTTCTGAATCTACACACCAAGTCACCATAAAATTCGGGTTCTGACACACCCTGTTGCAGAAGAGACCTAAGTCCAACATTGAATTCCGAAACCAAACCAGAATGGCGCCAATAAAATTTTGAAAAGGCCCCGCGCAGTCCACCGACAACCCTGATTAAGGAGTTTAGCCGTTAATAATTTATTACGAGTGTTGAAGTCAGTTACATGACTACACACTCTAGCAAATCGAATTTATTGCGAAATATAAACGCCATAGGATGGCGCACGAGGAACATCACCATCCAAAAAAGGAAAATCCACAACCCCAAAACCAAAGCCATCGCGCCCACCACAAACCCCGCACGAAACAAACCCATCTACAATAGATAGATGTAAACCCAAAAACGGGGCCCCGGCACCAGAAGAACCTGCCCCACTCAACTGAAGCCCTAGGGGGCAAATCCGACCGACCAAACCACCAAAATAGGTATTATCAATATTTAATAAATCATCTAAATATCTAGAAGTAGAGCTAAAAGCTTCAACAACCTCAGATTGGCCATCAATGGAAAGCGACAAAATGAAGCCCCCCCCCCCACAACAACACAAGAACAGACCAGCCACAAGAGGCGCGCAACCAGCACCCACCGGAACACCCTCAACCCGCCCAAACAACCCAGCACCGAATCCAACACAAACATTGCCAAGCAGAAAGGCGAGGGCACCACACACCCTCCGACACGACCAAAGCGCACAACTCCCACGCCCCCCCCCCCCCCCAGAATGTAAAAACGCACCTCTGACATTACATGCAGGACAGAGAGAATCCCCCCCCCCGCGAAAAGCCCACTCAACCAAACCACCAAGCCCCTCCTCTACAAGACTACGAGGAAGTGTAGTGTAAAGAGCGGAAAAACCGCAGGCAGACCAGAAGCACGCAGACCAGAAGCACGAAAATGCCCAGATTTCAATTTACCCAAAACCTCATTCGAACCTCCTACAGACCAAAACAGACTTCTTCCCGACCCCTCAAAGACCCCACCACAATATTTAATTACATGCGCTCCAATAGCAGTAAGACAGGAAGTCAATAACTCAGAAAGCCCAGCGGCAGTGCAAGAGCCAGAATCCGCAACAAAAACGTGCCCTGCAAGGCCTCCCACGAAGCCCTGGCAACCAGTACAGCGCAGGAAGCCTGTCCCGGCCCCCGCTAACACACACAGCAAACCTGGCGGCCGAAAGACAAACATGCCAATCCACCACAGCTCTCTCTCCAGCCAAAGGCGGTAGTTGGCTTGAGCTCAAAGAAACATGCAGATGGACCAAAAAAGAATAAAAAAGTAGTTTTGGAAGGTGTTCACAGCATTATACTTATGAGATGAATTTATTTTTAATAGATTCATTAATTATCCTCGGATGGTTGTTATACAATAAATAGGCGGATAGGAACGCACAACATAACGTACTTATGAGATGAATTCATTTCAAACTTGCGGCTAATCTGCTCTCTTAATCAGAAACCAACAATCACATAAATACTCATTCAAACATCAATCACTCTCACATACGTAGTCGATCATAAATTATCATCGGATGGCTGCTGTCAACTAAATAGACTGAGAGAAACGTTCTAGATGAGTTCGAACAGAATTAAGTATTTTTGGAAGGTGTTCAGAGTACAGCACACTTATTAGATGAATTCAGTTTTATTGGTTTCTTACAAACTTCCAACTCACTCGGTCTCTTAATCATAACTCAAAACTCACAAATACTAAAACAACAATCACTCACACTAACGAGCTCGATCTTACATTATCATCGGTTCTGTAGTAAAATAAATAGGCAAAAAGACACGCTAAGATGGGTCAGAATAGAATAATTGAGTAGTTTTGGAAGGTTTTCACAGCATAACACTTATAAGATGAACTTATTATAAACTTTCGTCGCACTCACTCTCTTATTCATAAGTCAAAACACCTATAAATACTCACACCACACCAACATCAGTCACTCTCATACTCGACCACAAATTATCCTCGGCTGTCTGTTGTCAAATAAATAGACAGAAGGAGACGTAGAGATAAGTCAGTAAAAATAAATTAGTAGTTTAGAAAGGTGTTTACAGCTTAACACATTTATGAGATGAATTCATTTCAAACTTGCGAGAAACTAGCTCTTTAATCATAATCAAAAACTCACATAAATACTCGATCAAACATCAATCACTCACACTCACGCAGTCGATAATAAATTATCCTCAGATGGCTGTTGTATAATAAAAGACTGAAAGAAACGTTTATATGAATCAGAAAAGAAAAATTGAATAGTTTTAGAAGGTATTCACAGCACAGTACACTTATGAGTTGAATCGTTTTTATTGAATCCACACAAACTTGCGACTCACTCGCACTCTTTATCATGAGCCAAAACTCACTCAAACACCAGTCACTCTCACTGACGTAGTCGATCATAAATTATCCACGGGTGGCTGGTAAATGAATAGGCTGAAAGAAACGTTCAGTTGAGTTAGCAAAAGAAAAATTGAGTTGTTTTTGGACGGTGTTCACAGCGGTACACACTTTTGAGATGTATTCATTTTTTACAGATTCATTTTCTCTCTTAAACATATGTCAAAACTCACATAAGAACTAACACAGCATTAATCACTCTCACTCACGTACTCGATCATGAATTATACTTGATTCTGTAGTCAAATAAATAGACTGAAAGAAACGAACAGATGAGCCAGAAAAGAAATAAAATGAGTAGTTTTGGAAGATGTTCACAGCATAACACACTTATGACATGAATACCTTTTTTACTTATGAGATGAATACCATTTTTTTAGCTCTCGTGTCGTGGCTTAACCAATCGCCTGTTGTCCGTTGTCTGTCAACCGTCTGTCCATCCCTCGTTAGCTTTTCACATTTTCGACATCTCCTCATGAACCGATGGTAGTGTTGAGCTGAAAGAAACGCACAGATGAGCCAGAAAAGACAAAATGAAGGTGTTCACAATATTACACTTACGAAATGAATTTATTTTCAATGATTTCTTGCAGACTTGCGACTCGTCACTCGCTCTCTAAATCATAAGCCATAACTCACATAAATACTCACTCAACACCAATCACTCTCACTCTCGTAGTCGATCATTAATTATCCTCTGATGACTCTTGTCAAATAAAAAGACTGAAAGAAACGTTCAGATGAGTTAGAAAAGAATAAGAATAATTGAGAAATTGTTTAAAGCGTTCACAGCATAACACACTTTTGAGATGAATTCATTCTTATTGATTCCTTACAAACTTGCAACTCACTCGCTCTCTTAATCATAGGTCGAAACTCACATAAGTACTCACACAAACATCAATCACTCTCACTCACTCTCTCACTTACATGCTCGATCTTAAGTTATCTTCGGTTTGTAGTGTTATAAATAGATTAAAAAAACCAACGATATGTTAGAAAATATTAACTGAGTAGTTTTGGAAGGTGTTCACAGTATAATAGGGGTTTCTTATTATGTTGGGTATCCCTTGCTTCCAAAGGATAACCCTTTTATAGAACATATTTCTAACCGTGCATGCAGTCTGTTTAAGTAAATTTATGTTGTGCTCAGTGTCTTTAAACTATTCGTTACGGATAACCTCATTATTTTACATCACATCAAGAATAAATTTTATATATAGTTAGACCATGTTGTGGACCAAGGCATATACGTGTAGTTTTAAGATTACAGATCTGCAAATATCGACAAAATTATTCAAAGAAAAATAATTGAGAAGTTGTGGAAGGTGTTTACAGCATAACACACTAATGAGATTAATTCATTCTATGCATTCATTACAAACTTCCGACTCACTCGCTCTCTCAATCATAATCCGAAACGCACATAAATACTCTATCAAACATCAATCACTCTCACTCACGTAGTCGATCATAACTTATCCTCGGACGAATACTGTCAAATATATAGACTGAAAGATGCGTTCAGATGAGTTAGAAAAAAGTAATTGAGTATTTTTGGAAGGTGTTCAAGGCATAACACAATTGTGAGATGAATTCATTTTTAGGCGGGCGTTAGCCCATCTATAGTCATCGTACACCTCATACATCAGATTTTTTGTGCACCTCTTTAGACATGCCTTCTTGTAGTCCTCCGCTCAAAAAAGAAAAAAAAACTAACATATCTAAATATGAAAAAAGCAATACACGCAAAAAATTCGATTAAGTTCCGTCGGACTGTTTGAAAAATGATAAAAGTTAGCAAAAATAGACCTGCTTGTTGGATTTTACAAATACATTTGCGCTGAAGACTGATTCACAAAATCAGGCACTATTTTCCTACGCCTTTGCTGTTTATGCTTGGAATCATTCCCTTTCATCCCTCAGTTTCTGAACAGAACCCTTCTAGGTTTGATATTCAGTGTACCAATTTTTATAGAAAGAGTTTTTGTTCAAGTCATTGACAGCTTGCAAACAGTGTAGATTCTGATTGAGACTGCTCGTCACATGCCGTCTGATCTGGATCAATAAGGTTTGTATCAGTATCTGTACCTGGATTGGCATCTGCAGCGATGTACAGGGTTGAAAGGGTTGACCGCTTTGAAGCGGTCTAATTACAACGCTGTGAATTTACATAAAGTTCCATACCTCAAGCCATTAATGATGACACTTATCAGTCGCCGCATTATGTGACCTTTCATCAGGGTCTAGTGTTTCCGAATGTCCCAGTAAAGGGACACTCGATATTTATGGGCAAATAAGCTGCAGAATCTGTGAACGCGTTTATACGCCCTTAGTAAGACGAATCAGTTAAAAAGTTGAAGTTAATATAATGCAGCATCTGATCAGGGCCTACACTATTAATTTCAAATACAGAAATTAAAGGGTCAAACGACTGACATTGAAAATTTAGCAAAACTTTTTTCCCCCACTTCCGAAGGAAGGAAATGGTGGGGCATGTCCATTTTACAGAGAGGGGGAGGGAGTGGGGGTGGGGGGGGCAGAACAGAACTTTATTTGTGGCGTGAGTTGAGCTATTATCTAAAATTTACGGTTATAACATGAAAAACGAAAAATGAACATGCTCGTCTATTTATTTATTTACGCCTATATACACTGATTCCCCTTGAACCCCAGTTCATGTAGTAAAACTGGGGTTTACAGGGGTATACATTATTTTCCTTATTTCTGTTCCAAGACATATGTTGTGGGTGCTTGCTAGAACCGCCTCCTTAGGGGCTTGAAGAAATGAATGGGCTGCATGATGCTTCCAGGCAGAGCTGAAACCGACCGCCCACAAGTACTGGTAAGCCGCTTAGTGGATCTAAGCCTGCCAAGGCAAAGCCATGCTTATAAACCCTATTGGTTTCATTGGGCATCAGGACTTGAGGTGTCATTTCATCTCAATGTTGGGTAAAAGTCACACAAAATTGGAAGCGACGTCTCCAAAATGACCTTTACAGTGTTGACGGGGGACGTTAAACCTCACATCAAACAAACAAAATAAGGAAAACATTACAATTTCCATGTAATTGTAAAGGCGTGTTTTCGTAATGTCTATAGATATGTGTTCGTCAGCAAAGTCGGAGGAAATTAATTCAGATACAAGAAGGTAAATGTAAATAAATAAATAAATAACAGTTTCTTCCGGTAAATGTAAATAAATAAATAAATAACAGTTTCTTCCAGCTAGGAAAACAGTCAACGTGTTGGAGAAATGCATCCTGTATGTGGTCTTTTATTAATTTTGCCAGTTTGAAGATAAAAAAAAACACTCAATGATACATTCAAGAGCTGTTATATGTGATTAGAGCGTAAAAGACTGTATTTTTTTTTCAAAGTTTTATTAGATAAATCCGATATATAGTTTCAAACGTTCGCTTCTTTTCAAGAGCGTTGTACATAAATGACATTACTCGCCCGCCTCTCAGTACTTTCAGTACTTTGATTATTGATTCCCTACAAACTTGCAACTCACTCGCTCTCTTAACCATATGTCCAAACTAACGTAAGTACTCACACAAACCTCAATTACTCTCATTCACGTACTCGATCTTAAGTTATACCCGTTTCTGAAAAGAAGAAAAAAAAAAACACCATACTGAGTTATTAACTACATTAATAAATATGATTCCAATCGAATCAAACCATGTTTCACGATCATTGGAGTTGTCTGTTCCGTCATTACATGATTAGCGTAAAGGTTGTTTTTCTGCAAGGCTGGATGGTACCTCCAGAAAATGCAAGTAAGTGCGTAGGCAGTATTCGAACTGTAGAACTGCATAGTTATTGAAATGTGTTGTTTTTACGGGCCGCGCACCTTAGCGTAGGTTAATTATTGGGCCTACCCCATCAAACAGCCTGTAAGATTGTTAGTAAAAAACAACAACACACAAACAAAAAAAAAAAAAACTAAAAAACAAACAAAAAAAAACAACAACTAAACTTTGACTTTTCTCCATAAAAAAGCTATGCGACCTTGTCCAAAAATAAGTCAAGGTAATCTAGATGTCATCATTTTAACAAACTATGTTAGGTTTGAGTCTCAAATGCTATATATCATGTTCAATTAAACTCGACGGACTTGTTCCAAAGAATAAATTTATATCAAAGCCTTAATCATCTATGGATATGGCAGCGAAATTGTTCATGTGATCAAATTCTTTCAAGTTTTGTTTCCTTGTTTCTAGGGAAAATAAGATAAGTTTCAATTTTCAAATGTAAATGAACAAGGGGCAACCAAAGAATGCCTTTGACCTTAAATACTCGGTTTCCTTAAATTATATAAATTTAAACTAATTTCATATGCCAATTCTCAGATCACTGGCTGCAATATTTTTCGAAAATACCAGGTTTTGACTTTTTCTCATACAAAAGACTATTGGAAAATTAGCTCAATGTCATGCAGGGTATATTGAATAAATTCTACGGTAGTTCTAACCAGTTATACGACACTGCTCTTTTCACTAGAAGTTATACTCAGCATGCTCTTCGTCCTTTGATCGATTCGGAAATTAATCACAAACGTCATTACATCAAAATATCCTTCATTTATAAGGGTTTGGATTTTATAGATTTACCTAGTATCTTCCGGGATAGTTGGTAATTTCATCCATTCCTGCTTATTATCAAAATACTGAAACACCCATAATTTGCTATAAATACAATACATCTGTTAGAACTATCATTTTTAATTTCAATAAACTTGTTTCTGATCTTGATATTGACACTAACACTCCTGATACAAGTGATTGTAACAATTCAGTGTATTGCTATCCTCCTGCTGGTCATATTATTACCGGAAATTTAAAAATTTTCCTGTTTCTATGATACGTAATATAATTTCTAAAGGACATAAATATTGATTTCCTTCTAAAACTGATTTCAATAAATGTAGAGATGAAATCGCTGCTGCCTTGAATGAATTTGGTAATCGATGGTGTAAACGTGAGTATTTTGAGCATAAAGCTCTGAGAGAATGGAAATGTAGTTAGTAAACAAACGCATTTCTTTTCATTTGCAAGATAAGAACTTATTACCTCCTAAACCTAAGATGTCTTTACGTCACCTTAAACTAGGTATTCAAGAATTTCATAGGAAGTTTGTTTTGGCTCCAGCTGATAAGGTCGCTTACAATGTGGTCGTTGTTTGACGGAATCACTATGTTAACACCCGTCAGCAAGAACTTGGTGGTATTAAGGCCTATGAACTTCAGCCTTTAGATGTAGAGAGGGCTTTAGTTGATACCCATATTTGTCATTCAGCCACCAGGTTTGCTGTCTGTGTTACAGAAGACCAAGACAAGCTTCCTACTTTATATTGGTTACCTAAACTTCATAAAAGACCATGTAAAGCATGATTTATTGCAAATTCAAGCTCTTGTACCACAACTGACCTCTCCAAATTATTAACTTCATGTTTTACTGCCATCAAAAAGCATGTGATAAAATATTGCGACAATGTATTCGAAAGATCAGGCCGAAATCTGTTTTGGTCCATAAAAAATTCTAATGAAGTTTTAAATAAATTGAAATCTAGGCGTTTTCGTGCTTCAGTTCTGTCCACTTATGATTTTTCCACCCTTTACACTACACTTCTTCATAATCTTATAAAAAAAACTTAATTATTTAATTGAATGTACATTTCATAGGGAAGACACCCTCTATCTTGCATGTAATGTGAGAAATGCATTTTCACTTCTGAAGAGCATAAAACTATACTTTATGGTCATGTCAGAAGGTGTGTGAAGCTCTCACCTTTCTACTTGACAATAGGTACATAAAAATATGGTACTAAGTTTTTTTTAGACAAGTTGTGGTTTTCCGATGTGAACTAATTGCGCACCACTTGTGGCTGATCTGTTTTTGTCTGTGTCGCTTAAATTATTTTATTTTGGATAGCCTATTGGCCATTTTGTCGGAAAGTAGCTGTCATTTCGGCTTTCCGCTCTTGATGTTTCCATATGGGTCTGTTGTTTCATGTTTGTGCTTCTATCCCATTGGTGTCTCTGATTGGAGCTGTAGGTTGATTGTTTCGATTCCTGATCATTGCCTCCACTTCTATTATTATGAGAGAGACTTCATGATGTCCCTTTTCTGCTGATAAACAGTCTGAAATCATTGAAGCTTTTAGCTCCACTTCTAGATATTTTGATGATTTATTAAATATTGATAATACCTATTTCGATGGTTTGATCAGTCCAATTTACCCCCGTGAACGTCAGTTAAATAAAGCAAATTCTTCTGATACAGAGGCCCCGTGTTTGGATTTACATATATCTAAAGTAGATGGCTTTGTTTCATGTAAAATTTATGATAAACGCGATGATTTTGATTTTGAGATTGTAAACTTTCCTTTGTTGAATGGTGATGTTCGACGTGCGCCATCATATGGCGTTTAAATTTCACAATTAATTCGATTTGCTAGAGTGTGTAGTCATGTAACTGACTTCAACACTCTTGATAAATTCTTAACGGCTAAACTTTTTAATGAGAGTTTTCGGTAAACTACGCAAAGCTATTTCAAAAATTTTATAGACGCCATTCTGATTTAATTTCCAAATTCAATACTGGACTTAAACCTCTTGCAACAAGGTCTATCGGAATCAGACTTTTATGGTGACTTAGTATATAAATTTAGAAAACTTTATAACCACAATGACTTCTGCACCCAATTTTGTAAAATCATTCTTCGATATAAAAAGATTGGGTACAACATTAATGTTATGCGACATACTGCATGCATGGTAGTTAACCCAATCACGGTTGACAGCTATGCTTCCCTATTTAATTGCACGCCGATTGGTCAGGCCTCAGATCCTATGACGGTTCCAACGTAAGGGTACCTGATGCTCTGTCTCTGGTCGGGCCCATTGGAGTCTAACTTTGCTCCAGCATTTCTGTTGTTTCTTGCTGTCGAGTCCTCACCGTTGTTTCATCTTTGCGGTTGCTTGATTTTTGTGTTCACGGATATGTTGCACTGATGTGTTTGGAGGCCTTCATGCGGACTGACCAAATAATTTGTCTTAATCGCGACGGAAGAAAGGGCGAGGATTGTGGCAAAGTCAAATCGATTTAAGCCCCCTCCCTCCCCAGTGGAATTCTTTCCCGCTGGCGGTTCCAATGCGGTTCTTCTGTCGCGGTTTATTTTTGTAATGATTTGTCTTTGGGTGTTTGTGTCGCTTATATTATTTTATTTTGGATAGCCTTTTGACCATTTTGTGGGAAAGTAACTGTCATTTGGCTTTCCGTTGTTGATGTTTCCGTTGGGGTCTGTTGCTTCATGTTTGTGTTTCTTTCCCTTTGGTGTCCCTGATGGGCACTGTGGGTTAATTGTATCGATTCCTGATCATTGCCTCTACTTCTATTTTTCATCTGAACAAACCATGATTAACGCAAGTCCCTAATGCTTAAAATAAAAGTTAATTACGTTGGCCCACTGGTCCTCAAGAAGATTCATGAAAGTTTTAACTTAAATGAATACGGTGACCATGTTGGTTACCTTACCTGGACCAGGCGAACGAACTTTCGCTCAACAATCCCATGAATGCTTCACTGACCTCAATCGGTCTAGTGGTTTCTGAGATGTTTTAAAATGATGACAAACAACAGATGGCAGAATCCGTTTAGATCCCATCCCTAAACCATGCAAATTCTTGGTCCGTATGATGAGACACATTTGTTGCCGCCAACAGCAAACAAGGGGTCCCAAAGGGTTCAACACCATATGAGCATTCGCATGGCAAAACCTACAATAAGACAATTGTTAGCAGCAGAGACTCAGATCAACCTGTGCGCCCATATACTCTGACAATACCTTTTGATTATGTCTCTCCCGCGGAAGCGCAATCTGATCTGAGTCTTCCCTGTTCGCTCATGCTTTCGTCTAGGTTTTGTCATGCGCTGGTTCATATATAGTTGTAATCGTGTTCCTTATAAGAAGATTCGTTCAGTGACACCAATCTGGGAACCCCGGGGACAACAAGCATAATTGGGGGAAAGAATCAGAATAACCAACATGACAAACATTTAAAATGAAATTGCAAAACACGACTGAAAATGAATAACAAAAAAAGGGAAAGAATCAGAATCATCGACGTGATACCATGCATAAGTATGGAAAGAATTAAAGATTATCAACACAAAAAGGAACGAATCATAGCAAATGCACCGACTTGTCATTCTGATTTGATTTCAAAATTCAATGTTGGACATAAAACTCTTCTGCAACTAGGTAAATTCTATCGTGACTTAGTATTTAAAAGATCCCGGCGAAAATTTGGCGAAATACAGAGAACTAAACTGTGAATATTCTAAAAGACGTCTTTGAGCATGGCTTTGTTATTGAAAGTAATCATATTGAGGTTTATTTCCCCGTCAACATTATTAGGATCAATTCGGAGATTTTGCATCTGATTTTATGGGACGTTTACCCAAACGCGAGATAAAATGTCATTATAAGTCCTACCATCCAAAGAAACCGCAAGGGTTTCATAATTGTTAGAAGAGGTTCGGCCAAAATTATCGTCGAAAACACATGTTTTTTTTTTTCTTTTTTAAAGTTTTCATGCGTGAAAATGACAATACACTGTCCAACGTCAAGAAAATCGTCTATTGACCTCATAAATTGGTGGTTTTTAATTCGTCCCTTGTCACGCTCTCCCGAGCGATTAATTATTGCAGCAGATCACGTAATTCTTTTCTATTACCTGTATTGACGCGTTGTGTCAGAAAAATCTCTTAACCATAAAGACGCGTAGAAAAAAAATACATCTTTTGCGAACTTTGTAAAAAAAAAAAATCAAACGGGCAAACAGTGTGGATCCTGATTAGACTGCTCCTAGAGGAGCAGTGTGATCTGGGTCTACACTGATTAAAAAAAATACTTAACAAATAACTCGGCAGACGCAAACCAGACGACAATAGTCGTGATTGGCAGTTTATGGTTTAAAACAAACGAGATAATCGATTCAACAAAACGTTATATGTTAAAAAATATGTTATAGTGATTATGCTTCTTTATTTTTCAATGCATTTATTGTCATATGCAGTATCAAATGTTTTGGAAGTTGCTTTGAGATAATATTGTATGCTGAATGAATTTAATTAACCTCAAACGGGGGATAAATTGAGCACTGAAGGACACAATAATATCACGGAATGTTTTCTAAGGCGCCTTCCAGAGGCTTTGAGATATACCCTTTCCTCCATGAGTGTCTGAACATGACTTCTTACTTAGATATCGAGTGCATCAACATATTCTTAGAGAAAGGGATTTCTGCCTAGTGCATTGAAATGATAGCGAGAAGTGTACATGTAGATCCTATCGAGACTGCTCGACTTAATATCCGGATCTGCAAGGCTGGCATAGGGTATTTGCAACTCGGGATCCGCGCCGATCTACAGGGTTAAATAGCATAGTAAAGGCGCCGATTAACGGCCTCCGTGGCCTACTGGATAAGAGCGCTGACTCTTAATCATTAGGTCTCACATCGCTGTTGGTTCGAGCCTAGCTTGGTTCACATGTAAGACGACAAGCTGTGCAACGGAAGGTCAGGTAGTTTTTCTCTGGGTACTCCGGTTTTCGCCTACTTCTGATTGATGATCGGCTGGATAAGTGAGATAATCTTGAAAGGGCTGTAAAACAAAAACCAAACCAAAAAGACAACAACCGGACGTTACATTTTGTGGCCTTAAATCGGAGTCCTTATAAATACCAGATGTCCAAGTCATGGAACGATTGGCACTTATGGGTTAATATGTTTCAATACAGTACGTAATTGTATTCGCCTTTGGTAAAACGAACCAGTTAGTCGAAGTTCCCTAAACGTGGCGTGCTGATCAGGGTCTAGACTTTTAGCTTACAATATCGAAATTAAATAGTTTACCAAACGGACTTCTTTCCGTCGGTTATTCTTCTTTTTATGTCCCCACTCTCGAGTGAACATAGTTCCCACTTAGACGCTATGTGCCCGTCTGGAGAACTTACCCGCTATAAATTTTAGTAGTTGTATTCTGAGCTCATGTTGAAAACGGTATATCCATGAAAAAAGGAGCATCTGATTTCAGGGAAATCCAGGAAATAGTTATATCACTGAATTATTAAGGATGTAAGCTTGCTTGGTTTGGCAAACAATGTGGGCACATTTCAGGACAAAAGCGTCTGACAAGGACCTGGGTCTACACTGAATATGTGCACTGATTGGCTTAATACTGGCGTTTTACGGTTATGACTCAGTTTAAGGTTATCAACCAATCAGTGCTGTCATGTATTAGTTTTTTTAGTCAAATTGTATAACTTCTTTTTCGACAGCCATTTTAATCCTCTGGGATATTATATCTGGAGAACTGTCATGGTCTACTACTGACACTGTTCTTTGGGTTGCTTTTGAGTTTACGGCCTTTTTATCGAGTCGATCGTTAATCACGAAAATAACTATTGCCTGACACTGTAATCGTATTAGTATTATATCAGCTTTCATTAGTACTTTCAGTACTTTGATGTCTTTAAATACTTCTCGAAATAGAAGGCTGTCAAGAACCAAATGTTTCATA
The DNA here is from genome assembly GCA_963580285.1 of Lucinisca nassula. Taxonomy (NCBI): domain Eukaryota; kingdom Metazoa; phylum Mollusca; class Bivalvia; order Lucinida; family Lucinidae; genus Lucinisca; species Lucinisca nassula. The sequence continues at coordinate 26,096,437 of OY757027.1, read as the reverse complement.
GGCCGCTGCGTAATTACATGATTTTACATGTTACTTCCATTGGTGCGTTTGCAAATTTATATACTCGCCTGCGTTTTAATTATTTGATTTGAGGTGTATCGTACCCTTCAACACTGTATATATCATCTTGGAGACGTTGCATCTATTTTCTTGGGACGTTTTCCCGACCTTGAGATGAAATGACATCTTAAGCTCTGCAGCTTTAGTAGGCACAATTTAATTTTAACAGACACTATTTCTACAAAGTAGAAGTACAACAAAGATCAGGAATCGATACAATTAACTTACATCACCCATCAAAGACACCAAAGGGAAAGAAACACAAACATGAAGCGACCAGACCATAATGGAAACCTAAACAAAGGGCGGCTCATTTTCAAACCTCATTTGCACGAAAATCAAATTTACTTGATGTTTGCGCTTTACTACCCTCCATGAATTCATAGTTAGTGTTAGAAGCGTTGTAGGACAAACTGATTATGTCATGCAGTGCGGTATATTGAACTCGGTAGCTCAGTCGGATGCGCGTCGGACTGGTGATCAGGAGAACGCGGGCTCGATACCAGCCGGGTTCGGCAACATTTTGTCGTGGATATTTGATCATGAAACTGGCCGGCTCAAAAATGATCAAAATAGTGTTGACTGGGTCGTTAAACTCCAAACAAAAGATAACAAACTAATCTTGCGCTTGAAGTGTGTTTATAAATAAAAAGGTGTTCCCAGTTACAAACAGTTAGGTGCGGTCAGAATAGTCTAAATCCATTCTTTGAGAACGCCTTCCCTTATCAAACTCTGAGTGCTTTAACCCATTTACGCCCGGCATTTCATTGTCAGTTGAAATCAAAGTCGTCTGCTCGCTGCATGTATTTTGACCGAAAGGCGAAGACCTTGACCTGACTATGCATATGCGCAGGATGGTTTCACTCTATACGCAAAATTAGTTAAATATTTCTTTGCCCTTTTTAACGGAACGCCCTAGGCATAAATGGGGCTAGCCAACTCTTGGAATAACCCGAAACTATTAGATCAATGCGGTAACAATTCCAGCTGCATTTATTACGATGATGAAACGGTCTTGCTGTGTGTGTTACCGAAGGCCAAGAAAAACTTCCTGCGCTATACTGGTTACCAAAACTTCGTAAAAGACCTTACAAAGCACGGTTTATTGCAAATTCTAGCTCTTGCACTACCACTGTCCTTTCTGAATTATGAACTTCCTGTCTTACTGCTATTAAAACGCATGTGATTAAATATTGTGATAAAGTCTTTGAAAGATCAGGAAGAAATCTGTTTTGGTCAATAAAAAATTCGAATGAGGTTTTAAATAAATTGAAATCCAGACATTTTCGTGCTTCAAGTCTGTCTACTTACGATTTTTCCACTCTTTACACTACATTTCCTCATAATCTTATAAAAGAAAAGCTTAATGATTTATTTGAACGGACTTTTCACAGAGAAGATTCTCTCTATCTTGTATGTAATGTCAGGAATGCATTTTTCACTTCTAAAGAGCATAAGAATTATACACTTTGGTCATGTCAGAAAGTGTGTGATGCCCTCACTTATCACCATCACGTTCTTTATATGTACATACATGCACAAACCGAGTTCTCAAACAAAAAGAGTATCATTACAAAATGAACTCGTAATTCTTCTTGAACAAAATTATTTCTACTCAATCAAATTCATCACGGTTCATCATCACGGACAACCCGACAGGCTCTTGTAAGAGTTTGCCCTGATGTTGAAGATATGGTTAAACCCGTCTTAATTTTACGTCCCCTCTACACCTTATATCATATGGAGACGGGACCACGGTTTTCTAACTACAGCTAGTCAAAAGTCATGGATCGAACAAGTGACCCGACGTTTATTAATTATATTCTACAAAAGGGGTCTATAAAAGCCTAAATGAATCTAGAATGAGCGGGTGTCCAAACTTTACGTCTCACCAACTTCTAGGGTCAGAATGAGACAGGACCTCGCTTAAAAGACTCATTCTACTTCTGGAGAAGCCTGGGATCGATCCTGCGACCTCTAGCTGGCAAAGCTAGTAGCCTAATCACTACACCACAGAGGCTTCAAAAGTGAATCCAGAATAGGCTTCAGAAAGTTGGGGTATACTATAAGTAAATCCCTCCTAAACCTACAGGCATGTTCATACAAAAATAATACTAAACATAGATTTAACATACCTTTCAATATACTTTCATTGTCTCGTCACGATTTTGTGTTCAATCGGTAGAACTTGACCTGCTGCTGAATAGTGTTCGTTTTTGCAGGGTTTTTTATATATATATGAATACTACCGGAAAAGCATGCATACTCGTATTAGCTCGCTTAAATCGTGGCGAGGTGAAGATACCGTCCACAATTGACAGCCAGATAGCAAAAATCGAGTAGATAATGGATTTGCGTTCAAATAGTATTTCCCATAGGGAAAAAATGAGGAAACGTCCCTACAAATCATTGGTATGACTCCCGTCAAAAAGAGCACTCACAACACCGTGACCGGACTGAAAATTATAAATTATATGGCACAATTTGGCGGTTGGCGATTTTTAGGCAAATTTTATACAATCCGCCATACAGCGGCCAACTGTATGGTAAAAATATCTCCACAAACCACTCATGCATACATCGTATGATATGTGCCTGACTTGCGCATGGAGCAGCGCAGTTTGCCTACCGTATTTCACCCAAAATATTTCCCTCGCACCACCTTGCCATATACCTACTAAAATAATTTATATGTGCAAAAGCACCAAAGAGGTTTCCTATTCCATCTCGTAACAGCCATATACCTACTTAAATAATTAAGATGTGCATAAGCACCAGAGAGGTTTCCTATTCCATCTCGTAACATTTCCGTTGTATGAATATTCTTTGTTATGTTTGATTATTTAAAAAAATAGAAGTGAAGGCAATGATCAGGAATCTATACAATTAACCAACACATTCCATCAGAGACACCAAAGGGAAAGAAACGCCAACATGAAACAAAAGGACAGTTACTTTCCCAAAAAAAGGCCAATAGGCTATCCGAAACAAAATAATATAAGCGATACAAACACTTAAAGACAAACCATAACAAAAATAAACCGCAACAGAAGAACTGCCTGGGAACGGTCAGTAAAACGAATGCCACTGGTGGTGGTGGTGGGGGGGATAAATCGCTTATATGTGGTCACAATCCTCGCCCTTACTTCCGACGCGATTAAGACAAATAATTTGTTCAGTCCGCATGAAGGCCTCCTACTACATCAGTGCAATATCTCCGTGAACACAAAAATCAATCAACCACAGATATGAAACAACGGTGAGGACTCGACAGCAAGAAACCAATGAAATGCTGGAGCAAAAGTAAACCAACAGCTAGCCTATGATGGGCCATACCAAACCAGAAACAAAACAGGTTTTGTCAACCGTGATTGGGTTAACTACCATTCACGCAGTCTGTCGTATAACATTTATGTTGAATCCAATCTTTTTATATCAAAGAATAGTTTATGAAGCTTCTGTACTGTATTGGTTAAACTATTAGCTTCATAAACCAATGTCGTGGGTTCGATACCGGGCTTCTCTAGACTATCGTTTGAGTTCTTTAACCGTGGTATCGTCTCTATATGACTTTTGTTGTTGAACGGACGTAATCCTTTAAACAGCCGGGACGATTCTAAACCTTTGTGTGGCAATCAAGGCTGGCTGGGAAGACTGCAGAGCCTGGTGAGCTAGTGTTGATTGTTTTTTAGTGCTCCAAGCATGTTCATGGCATAAGTAAGACTGATTTAAATGTTTGTTTGTTTGATTTGATGTTTAACGTCCCCGTCAACACTGTAAAGGTCATTTTGGAGACGTTGCTTCCAATTTTGTGGGACTTTTCCCCCACATTGAGATGAAATGACATCTCAAGCCCTGTCACCCAATGAAACCAATAGGGTTTATTTGCATGGACGGTCCGCCTCGCACCGCGGTTCCTGGACAGGCTTAGATCCTCTAAGCGGTTTACCAGTACTAGTGCGCGGGCCGGATTCAGCTCTGCGTGGAAGCATCATGCAGCCCATATATTTCTTCAAGCCCCTATTGGCGGGGGCCAATGATTTAAATGTTGTGGGTGCTACATTGTAACGCTGTTCAATCACGATTGAAGGTTTTTGCTTGTACATAGGTATGTCATGCATTGTCATAAGCAATGCATTTTATTGTACGCACCGCATTAGAGACAATTTAACATTGAGATTGGCTAGTTTGGACAATTGGTCGTCACGCGTTGGAACGGGAGAAACGACGTAAGTGACGTCATCGGCGTCGCGACATCAGTTCTAACGGTTCGGCTATCAAATATGAAAGTAGCACACTTAAGTATTTAAGCAAACCATTTATAGAATGGGATTGCGTGGTGTAGTATTTACTAAAATATTATGCGGTGTAGCATTTTCGCAAAGTTTTCATTATTATACGTGTTGGATAACTAAATTAATGAACTGTTAGTCATGAGCTTTATTTGTGGACTGTTATTTATGAGCTTTGTCTGAAATAGAACTGTGGTATAGTAGTCGATGATTGGTCGATTTGCGCATTTGCGCAGTATGATTGGAATCGTCTCTTGCTTATTCTGATGAGCACAGGTTTGATTGCGTATTGCGCAGTTACTGTCAGCATGAAATTGAGTTCCGTATTGCTCGGTCGTGTTAGCATAAATTTGAGATGTTTATTGATTCAAGCAGTTTTCAAATATCTATTGCTCAGTTGGGCTGAATAGCTGCACGATCGCTATCACATGTGCGGACAAGCCTGTTTGTCTGGTCAGCACATGTGCAATAACCGTTATATACATGGGGAAGTTCAGACAATATTTTCCGGGACAGGGGTCGCAGTTTGCTGTATTGTGCCTGTAAGCCCTATTGTTAGATGTAGACGGTAACTGAGGTGGTGTTTGAGGTGGCTGCTGCTCCCTCACTCTGTTATACGAGCAGGTTAATATATCCTTGGAACCATGTGTGTATGTTTGATTTGTAGTTAAACGTCCCCGTCAACACAATTTAGGTCATTTTGGAGACGTTGATTCCAATTATGTGAGACTTTTACCCGACATTGAGACGAAATGACATCTAAATCCCTGTCGCTCAATTAAACCAATATGGATTATAAGCATGGACGGGCCGACTCGCAGCAATTTTCCTGGGCAGACTTAGACGTTCTAAGCGGATTTTCCAGTACCCATGTGCAGTCGGTATCAGCACTCCGTGGAAGCACCGTGCGGCCCAATCTATTTCTCCAAGCCCAGATGTGCGGTGGCGGTGGAACCATGTGTGCCCAGCACAAGCGGGCACGGTACTAATTTTATATCTCCGAAGGACGACGATCGAAACTCCACAGCAGATGTATCATAATGACTGGGAGCTACTAAGCGGACATATAATTTAATCCACGTGGAAATAAAGATACTTAATCCTACTTAAATGGATATATGAATTTATGGACATAGGGACGGTATTTCGACATAAAGTGAACACGTTCACCTTTTGGTGAACTATTTGAAAGCGCATTTTGTTTGTGATTATTGTTATTCTTTGTTGTTGACAGTGTTAATTGTATGTATTGTTTTGTTATATATAGTTTATATACATGTAAATATAAAACAAACATTCTAATTTTCTTGTGGTTTGTCCTACACTAGGTTACTCATCTATCGGAGATTACCCTCCGTCATTTGACGGCATATAGGTTTACGGGTCACTATAGGTCTATATGTTACAACCCCATCCATCTTAAACTGTATGCATCTGGCCAGTTCAGTCGGTAAAGCATGAGACCCTTAATCTAGAAGTCTTGGGTTCGAGCCCCATGTTAGGCGACTTTTTGTATATTATTATGCCCCCAACTTTGAAAAAGTTGGAGGGGCATATTGCTTCTGGTTCGTTCGTCCGTTCGTCCGTCCGTTACGCTTTTGATGCATAGCATAACTAAAGAACCATGTATGCTAGGGTTTTGAAATTTCAGATATGGATTCCTCATGGAAAATTAGCTGACGCATATTTTTTTTCTCGTCCGGATTATGCCCCCTTCAAGAGTTATTGCCCTTTGAAATTTTTTTAATAAAATCTTGTCAGCAAGATATCTCAAAAACTATTGGAGCTAGAGCCTTGAAAGTTGGTGATTATATTGGTGGTGATGAGTAGATGAACTGATTAACCTTTGACAAAATTCCGAAAAATACTTTGTGAGTTATGGCCCTTTGTCATTTTGGTAATTTGTGCCCGTTGTAATGTACGCTAAAAGTGATGCATAGCACAACTTTAGAACCGTGTATTCTAGGGTTTTGAAATTTCATATATGGATTCCTCATGGAAAATTAGCTGACGCGTATTTTTTTCGTGTCCGGATTATGCCCCTTTTAAGAGTTATTGCCCTTTGAAATTTTTTTAATAATATTTTGTCAGCATGATATCTCAAAAACTATTGGAGCTAGAGCCTTGAAAGTTGGTGAATATATTGGTGGTGATGAGTAGATGAACTGGTTGACTTTTGACAAAATTCCGAAAAATACTTTGTGTGTTATGGCCCTTTGTCATTTTGGTAATTTGTGCCCATTGTAATGTATGCTAAAAGTGATGCATAGCATATCTTAAGAACCGTGTATGCTAGGGTTTTGAAATTTCATATATGGATTCCTCATGGAAAATTAGCTGACGCGTATTTTTTTTTCTCATCCGGATTATGCCCCTTTAAAGAGTTATTGCACTTTGAATTTTTTTTTAATAAAATCTTGTAAGCAAGATATCTCAAAAACTATTGGAGCTAGAGCCTTGAAAGTTGGTGAATAGATTGGTGGTGATGAGTAGATGAACTGATTAACTTTTGACAAAATTCCGAAAAATACTTTGTGAGATATGGCCCTTTGTCATTTTGGTAATTTGTGCCCATTGCAATGTATGCTAAAAGTGAGCTAAAGCATAACTTTAGAACCGTGTATTCTAGGGTTTTGAAATTTCATATATGGATTCCTCATGGAAAATTAGCTGACTCGTATTTTTTTTCTTGTCCCGATTATGCCCTTAAGAGTTATTGCCCTTTGATTTTTTTTAATAAAATTTTGTCAGCAAGATATCTAAAAAACTATTGGAGCTAGAGCCTTGAAAGTTGGTGAATATATTGGTGGTGATGTGTAGATGAACTGATTAACTTTTGACAAAATTCCGAGAAATACTTTGTGAGTTATGGCCCTTTGTCATTTTGGTAATTTGTGCCCATTGTAATGTATGCTAAAAGTGATGCATAGCATATCTTTGTACTTTGTCAGCGCTCTAGCGTCTACATTTCTTAATCCATTTAAATATAACTTCACACAAATGTTCCTTATGACAATATCTCGAGCGAGTTCGACCTTCAAGGTAATGACCTCAAGGTCAAGGTCACTGTGGCTATTTTTAGAAAAACTTTGTCATCGCTCTAGCGCCTACATTTCTTCGCCAATTTCAATATAACTTCACACAAATATTCCTTATAAAAATATCTTGAGCGAGTTCGACTTTGAAGGTCATGACCTCAAGGTCAAGGTCACTGTGGCTATTTTTAGAAAAACTTTGTCTTCGCTCTAGCGCCTACATTTCTTCACAAATTTTAATATAACTTCACACAAATGTCCTTATAAAAATATCTCGAGCGAGTTCGACTTTCAAGGTCATGACCTCAAGGTCAAGGTCACTGTGGCTATTTTTAGAAAAACTTTGTCATCGCTCTATCGCCTACATTTCTTGACCAATTTCAATATAACTTCACACAAATGTTCCTTATAAAAAATCTCGAGTGAGTTCGACTTCAAGGTCATGACCTCAAGGTCAAGGTCACTGTGGCTATTTTTAGAAAAACTTTGTCATCGCTCTAGCGCCTACATTTCTTCACCAATTTCAATATAACTTCACACAAATGTTTCTTATGACAATATCTCAGCGAGTACGACTTTCAAGGTCATGACCTCAAGGTCAAGGTCACTGTGGCTATTTTAAGAAAAACTTTGTCATCCCTCTAGCGCCTACATTTCCTCACTGATTTCAATATAACTTCACACAAATGTGCCTTATGACTATATCTTGAGCGAGGTCGACTTTCAAGGTCATGACATCAAGGTCAAGGTCACTGGCTATTTTTAGAAAAACTTTGTCATTGCTCTAGCGTCTACATTTCTTCACTGATTTCAATATAACTTCACACAAATGTTCCTTATGACAATAACTCGAGTGTGTTTGACTTTCAGGGTCATGACCTCAAGGTCAAGGTCACTGTAGCTATTTTTAGAAAAATTTTGTCATCGCTCTAGCGCCTACATTTCTTCACCGATTTCAATATAACTTCACACAAATGTTCCTTATGACAATATCTCTAGCGAGTTCCACTTTCAAAGTCAAGGTCACTGTGGCTATTTTTAGAAAAACTTTGTCAATGCTCTAGCGCTTACATTTCTTCACTGATTTCAATATAACTTCACACAAATGTTCCTTATGACAATATCTCAAACCATTTCAACTTTCAAGGTCAAGGTCACAATGGCTATTTTTAGAAAAACTTTGTCATCGCTCCAGCGCCTACATTTCTTCACCGATTTTAATATAACTTCACACAAATGATCCTTATGACAATACCTCGAAAGAGTTCGACTTTTAAGGTCAAGGTCACTGTGGCTATTTTTAGAAAAACTTTTTCATTGCTCTAGCGCTTACATTTTTTCACCAATTTCAAAATCGATTCACACAAATGTTCCTTATGACAATATCTGTAGCGAGTTCCACTTTCAAGGTCAAGGTCACTGTGGCTATTTTTAGAAAAACTTTGTCAATGCTCTAGCGCTTACATTTCTTCACCAATTTCAATATAACTTCACACAAATGTTCCTTAAGATAATATCTCGAGCGATTTCGACTTTCAAGGTCAAGGTCACTGTGGCTATTTTTAGAAAAACTTTGTCATCGCCCTAGCGACTACATTTCTTCACTGATTTCAATATAACTTCACACAAATGTTCCTTATGACAATACCTCGAGTGAGTTTGACTTTCAAGGTCAAGGTCACTGTGGCTATTTTTAGAAAAACTTTGACATGGCTCTAGCGCTTACATTTCTTCACCGATTTCAGAATAACTTCACACAAATGTTCCTTATGACAATATCTCGAACTATTTCGAGTTTCAAGGTCAAGGTCACTGTGGCTATTTTTAGAAAATCTTTGTCATCGCTCTAGTGCCTACATTTATTGATGGATGTTAATAAAACTTCACACAAATGTTTCTTATGGTAATATCTCGAGTTGCTTTGACTTTCAAGGTCATGACCTCAAGATCAAGGTCACTATGGCTATTTTTAGAAAAACTTTGTCATTGCTCTACCGCCTACATTTATGATTTTTATTTAACTTCACACAAAAGATGCTTATGATAATATCTTGAGCAAGATCTACTTCGCGGCCATGGCCTCAAGTCAAGGTCCCTATGACTATTTTTAGAGAAACATTGTCATCACTCTAGAACCTACATCTATGGATGGATTTTTAATCAAACTTTACACAAATGTTGCATATGATAATATCTCAAGCAAGTTGGACTTTTGCCATTTCAGTGTTTTCCACACACGAAGTTGTCTTGTGCGAGGGGATTTGTATCGCATGCGATGCCTTGTTTTTTTTTAAATAAAATCTTGTCAGCAAGTCCATATCTTGAGAACTATTAGAGCTTCATTAATTATTCTTGGTACAAACTTGCATCCAGGAATTGCAACTTCAACGCAAGCATTCATATCTGACCTTGACCTATACTTCATGGTTCACTGACTTCGTGAATTATTGCGACCACCCTGACTTTCACCATTTCTCGAAAACTATTAAAGCTTTTTAAATTATAATTGGTACAAACTTGCATCTAGGAATTGCAACTGCAACGCAAGCATCCATATTTGACTTTTACCCATATTTCATGGTTCACTGACTTTGTGAATTATTGCGACCACCCTGACTTTCTATCTAATGTAAGAGTCCATTTCTCAAGATCTATTACAGCTTCATTAATTGTATTTGGTACAAGCTTGCATTTAGGAATTGAAACTTCAATGCAAATATCCATTTCTGACCTTGACCTACATTTTATGGTTCACTAACTTTGTAAAATACTGTGACAACCCTAACTTTCACCCTGATGTAAGAGTGTTTTTAAGAGTTTCATTGATGATACTTGGTACATGCTTGCAACCAGGAGTGAAATTTTTATGCAGGCATCCATGTTTGACCTTGACCTAGATTTCATGGTTTGGTGACTTTGCGCCCCCACAGGCGCGACATAGCCTTCGGGGGAATTCTTGTTGTATGTTTTTGAGTCTTTAACAATATTTGTTGAATATTTTGCCATCTAAGGACAAGCAAAGGTTGGGGGCATTGTGTTTTACAAACACCATTTCTAGTTTAATTTTTATTTTAATTATTGTTTGTCCTTCAATAAATGTTGTTTTTTAACATATTTGTTTTGTATATTTTGGCTATGTTTGGATTTTTTTTCGCAGACAGATTGACATGACAACTGGCTTGCCAAACATTGTTTTGCTTTGTGTGAGGCTAAGCCGAGGGAAAATTTTGGAAAGTGTGGTTAGGTAAACGGACCGGCTCGATATGCTTAAATGGTGTCGACTGGCCCGTTAAACTATAAAAAAAACAAACAAATTGAGGACGCTTTGAAACAAAACCAAAACGGTCATAGTGAAGATTATATATGCTCTTGTCGTTTGGGTTTTGTTAAGAACTTATTGGAAGTGCTACTTGGTTTTGTTTGTACAATATCGATAAAAGAACTGCGATGGGAAGTGAACACTGACGAAAGTCCAACAGCAAATATGAATATAGATGCATTGTTGACTTAATATTATTATGCTATTTAATTTCTCAAAATGAGGTCTTCCTTTTATGATCAGAGAAATGAAATATAAAATCATTGGTGAACTGTTGTCAATAGTTTCGATGAACTGTCTCAAAGTCTGCCGATGCACTGTATCTATAAACCGTGTCGGTGAACAGCGTGACTTATACAGGCAGTAAGGTCTGTACAGTACATTATTAATTGATTATCCTGTATTGGTCGGAGGTCATCCGTATTAACAGCAGGTCAACCAGTATAAACTGAGGTCAAGTGAGGTAAAAAAATCAATAATCATGTTTTTTTTTTAATTGTGTCAATTAATAAAATTGTCATTAATCAAGTAATTTCGCATTGACCGAGGTACAGGTCCGAGGTCTGCTGCATTGGCCCTCGGCCGAATGACCCAGGTACAGGTCCAAGATTACTTAAACTGATTAAAAGCGATTTGTAATGCCGGCACTCTTGTGGATCTAGCAGGTCTGTGGTTACAAATTATATAATTCGATATTTTGGTGTAGTGGTTATGCTACTCGCCTGATAAACCAGGGATTACAGGACTGATCACGGGCTTCTCCAGACTTTCGGATGAGTATTTAAACCGAGGTCCCGTCTCCGTATGGCCTTCTCTGTTGGTGGGACGTAAAACTGAAACACACTAACTCATTCGATATTTTTACGACAAATGTAAAGTGAACGATTGAATTACATTTAGTTCTCCGTCTTAGTGTAATGACATGCATTGTTTTATCAGTCCAGACAAATGTTTATTAATTAAATCCACACAGAATCAGACTCTGATTGAAAACTATTATCTTTAGTTGCATCATTAAAATATTGCAGAAAGCTCCTAAAATGCATGATGGAATAAATTCGAATTTAATTTTGAACTATTTAAGACAACCATGTCTACAATTCTATAAAGCTCCTATTTCGCTGATAAATTTGAAATGGGCGTATAAATCCGTTTGTATCTGGAAGCTTGATGTTTGCTTATTGGCTGAAACACGATAATCGCTTTCCCACAGCCATACAGCTTGACAATTTGATACTAAAATGTCTCGATCAAAATGCATTTGTTAAATTATTTAGTATTTCTGACGCATTGATATCGTAATAATAAAAACGAAGAAACAGCCTGAAAACTACTCCATTTGCTTGATTATCAACATGTGGTTTTATTGTCCCAAAATTAGCTCAAGGAGAGTGATAACATTTCATGTTGAAGGATTTTAATGGGATTCTTGTCAGGGTCATGATGGGTTTTACAACATCTCTTTTTGCAGAAATCTGGTAAAACCTGCTAAACTGCAAGGTGTTAAAATGTCATATCAGAGCCACACTCTTGTTATATTACAAAATATCTCCATTGAGTAAGTGCGTCATTGAGAGAATAAGGTGTTTGAGTAAATGACTATTTGGCAAGCATGTCTTCATGAAAACAAAGAATATCACTTTATCTTATACACTCCTACCAAAATGTGATAAAAGTTTCCTCAATTTGAGTAGCTTTGATCTTTCAGGCTCCAACAATTAAAACAAACAGATCTTACCAAAAGACTATAAATCAGATAATATGTCAGACTATCTGATTAAATTCTAGAAAAAGGCACACTGGCTGCATGAAGGAGATAAAATTCTAGAAAAAGCAGAGTATAATTAGTTTTCCAGATTGTAGCAGAGTTGAACATTATTTAGTTTCCATTGACCAGCCTGCTCAAAACTTTTTTTGGTTTTCATTAGGTGAACAACTCTGTTAAATGAACGCCCCCACTAAACCCCACTTTATTTAGAGAACACTGGGGTTTACGGGTGTATACATGATTTTCCTTATTTTTGCCCCAAGACATAGTTTGTGGGTACTCGTTAGAACCGCCTCAATGAGGCTGTTCTAACGAGCACCTGCAACCTAAGCTTGGAGTATAAATAAGAAAAATATCATGGATTTTCATCAGAAAAGTAGCCATTTTGGTGATGTGAAAAAAAATGCACTATGTGTCACGGCTTTGTTATCGTAATGGTTGTGGTTTTAAGGCCCTTCCAAGATTATTTCACTTATTCAGTTGAGCCAAGTGATAATCAGAGGTTGGCAAAAACCGGAGTGCCCGTAGAAAAACCACGCAGAACTTAGCGTCTCACACGTGACCCCAGCCAGGCTTGAACCCACAGCGGCTTACTCATGTGTCGTCAGTTTCGGCTATACGTGGAAGCACCATTCAGCTCATTATATTTCTCCAAGCCACGATAGGCGGGCGATTTTTGGTTTGATATTTAGTATGATAACTGAATAGTCGATTCTATGCTAGTTGAAATCTTACCAAGTCTTTTTATGAGCATATTAACGTAAAGTCGGAGCCGAAGCGTAACGTTGACATATTTTGATGGGGCCAAAAATAGACCTTTATTGGGATTCTTTTCATCTCAACAAAATGGGAAAATATATTTATTTTTCTTCTTTTTTTTTTTTTTTTTTCTTTTTTTTCTTTATTTATTTGTGATTTTTCCTCATTACTAAAACCTCTTAGTTACTTACTTTACCTTATTTACTTACCTACTTGCTATTGAATCAACGTTGAAACAACGTTTAAAACGTTGTTTCAACGTTGAATCAAAGTTGAGTCAGTGTTGTGTGCCTGCAAGATTACTTGCTAACTTACCTACTCACCCACTCACTTGCTTGCTCGCGTGCTCACACACTCACTCACTCACCCACTTAAACCTGTTTCTTTTATTTTCCTCTGTATAGTTAACAGCCATCTGCATTGTCCTTACCTTTAGCAACTTCTTTTGAGTGTTTCCAGATTTTTGCCAGCTCTGGTAATAAAATACCCATTCTGACAGTCCAAAGCAGAAAGATGGTTTAGTTTAGAGATTAAAGTCTGATAACAAAATAGAGAAAATTCAGAAAAAGTCTGTATTTTGTAAGAGTGTATATGCGAATCGCTGTGGACAACTTCGAATATTTTCCGGAGTATATAATGTCCTGTAAAATTCGTAAATCATATGACTTTGTTTGACTGAGGTTGAACGTCCACTTCAACACTGTATAGGTCATTTGGAGACGTTGCTTCCAGTTTGGTTGAACTTTTACCTGACATTGAGATGTCGTCCAATGAAACGAAAAGGGATTATAAGCTTGGGTGGTCCGACTCGAATCGCTTTACCTGGGCCGGCTGTGATCCTCTTAGCGGTCGGTTTCAGCGCTGCGTGGAAGCATCATGCAGCCCATTTATTTCTTCAAGCTCCGATGGGCGGGGGCGTATGCCATATGAATACTTCGAATGAGTAAGTGAGCAGGGCATTCGAGTTGATGTCTGTGTGGCAAGATGGTTTTCATTTAGTCAAAGGATATCATTTAGTCTGATGTGTGTAGTACTGTAAACATTTGCCAAATATACCACATCATATAATGACCTGTTCCATTCACATATGATATCACATCACATGACTAGATGATTGATGGACTGAGTGGGTGAGTAGAGCATACTCTGTGGCAAGCTTGTTCTCATGAAAACAAAAGAATTGTGTGTAACACTGTGGACCTCCTACAAATGTGCCACAATTAAGACGTAACTATACCAAATTTAGTGACACAGAGGCCTTTCTGATATTTAATCTTCATCAGTGTGTCTCAACCCCAAAGTTCTGAAACCGAAACGGATGATGGACAATATGAAACGACCTATTTAAGCCATATGGTATCATTTAAATACTTGAGAAATGCCGTTAGTGAGTGAATATGGTATTTGAGTGAATGACTGCGTAGCAAGCATGTCTTCATGGAAACAAAGAATATCATTTTATATCTGAAATGTGTAGCACTATGGGCAACTTCTAAATGTGCCATATTATAGTATTGCCTGTGTAATATTAATACTTTGCGTGAGTGAGTAAGAGAGCAGGGCATTTGGGTAAATGACTATGTGGCAAGCTCATTTTCATGCAGATAAAGACATCTACAAATGTACCGCATTATAATTATTATGACCGGCGTAATTGATATCACATGACTTCTTGATTGCTGGACTGAGTGAGTGAGCAGAGCATATGATTGAATGACTGTGGCAAGCTTGGTCTCATGAAACAAAAGATATGTGTGTAGCACTGTGGACACCATTCAGGTGTGTTTCAATATGAAACATCTATTAAAGGTTTAAATTCTTGAGAAACGCCGTTAGTGAGTGAATGGGGTATTTGAGTGAATGACTGCGTGGCAAGCATGTCTTCATGGAAACAAAGAATATCATTTTATCGGAAATGTGTAGCACTTTGGGCAACACATTATAGTATTACCTGTTTAATATTAATACTTTGAGTAAGTGAGTAGGTGAGCAGGGCATTTGAGTGAATGATTATGTGGCAAGCTCGTTTTCATGCAGAAAAAGAATATCATTCAATCTCATGTGTGCAACCCTGTAGACACCTTACAAATGTACCGCATTATAATTATTATGACCGATGTAATTGGCATCCCGTGACGTCTTGATTGATGGACTGAGTGAGTGAGCAGAGCATATGAGTGAATGACTCTATAGCAAGCTTGTTCTCATGAAAACAAAAGAAATGTGTGTAGCACTGTGGACACACTACAAATGTGCTACAATATGAAACGACCTATTAAAGGCATATGGTATCAGTTAAATACTTGTAAAATGCCGTTAGTGAGTGAATGTGGTATTTGAGCGAGTGAGTAAGTGAGCCGGGCATTTGAGTGAATGACTATGTGGCAAGCTAGTTTTCATGCAGGCAAAGAATATCATTCAATATCATGTGTGTATCCCTGTAGACACCTTACAAATGTACCGCATTATAAGTATTATGACCGGTATAATTGATATCACGTGACTTCTTGATTGATTAACTGAGTGAGTGAATGGGACATTTGACTGCATGAGTGTGTGGCAAGCTTGTTTGCATCCAAACGAAGATATTTTATCTGAAGAGTGTAGAACTGTCGACACCTTTCACGTGTGGCACATGATACAAAATGTTTAATTTATGCGATATTATTGAATACTTGTAGTGAGTGAGACCAAGCTTGTTTTCATGGACGCAAAGAATATCACTTTATCTGGTGTTTGTATTATTTATTAGGCGTACAAAAATAGCTGTGTTTCCGCTAACATGCTGAAAAAAGGTGTGTGTGTGTGTGTGTGCGAATTCGGGTTTAACGTCGCTTTCAACCATTTTTTAGACATATCACGACGGTGTCTGGTTGCGTGAGGGAGCCCAATGCCCACTTTTATAGTGCTGCCTCACTGAAGTATCATACCCCAGACACATTACATGATTCCACACCCAGTCACATTATCCGGACACTGGGTCGACCAGTCCTAGCTCTACCCCGTAAAGCTGAGTGCCAAGCGAGGAGCAGCTAGTACCATTTTAACGACTTTGGTATGTCGCTACCCGGAATCGAACCCGGGACCTCCCGTTCCCCGGAGCGGACACTCTACCAACTGAGCTATCGGGGCCGGTTGAAAAAGGTACATTAGGTAAGAGAATTTTTTTATATTATTTTATTTTTTCACCCGGAAAAACAAAAACAGGGCCGGACCTGTATTTTGTATGTTTTTTGTTTTTGACCATGATTTTTGTTAAGAAAATTGTCATGTTGACTTGCACTGTATATCATAATTCATTTTAGATGCTCAAAAATGTCTTCTCTGTATTTTGAAACCCCTACCCCCCCCCCCAAAAAAAAAAAAAACAAAAAAAAACCTACAAAATGTAGTTAAAACGCGAAATTACTACGAGAAAATGCCAAATGGACACTGGATATGGTCGGAAATTGAAAATGGTAGGGTCGGTATTTCATTTTTTATTTTATTCTTTATTGATTAAAATAGTAGAGTCGGGTGTCTGAAGCAGGGTCGGTCGTGTTACCAGAAACTCGGCTATTTGTTTAGGCCTTATTCAATTCAGTTGATATTTTGTGTTTATTCGAGTGAGTGAGTGAGTGAGTGAATGAGTGAGTGAGTGAGTTAACAGGGCATTAAAGAAAAATTATTGCAAGCATGACTTCATGGAAACAATACTGTTTTAGCTGATGTGTGCCCGCTAGGTGGACACCATCCAAAATGTGCCATATTATATAATGACTATGATATCATGAGTGAGTGAGTGACTGTGTGGCAAGCAGGTCGCCATGGAAATAAAGAAATGGAAACAAAGAATATCATTTTATATTACATGTGTATATTATGCCATGTTTAGTTCGTATGAAGACATTTGAATACTTTAAATATGTGAGTGAGTGAGAGCGAATGGCACTGAATGAGTGTGTAATATCAAGTTTTCATGGAGGCGGAGGATAAAATTTGAACAAATGTGTGTATTACTGTGGACACTTGCCAAATGCGCCACAGTATCTATTTAGTATGGTATCGAAATATATTTTATTGATATGATGTATAGTAGTCGCAGATAAGATTGACTAGGCGGAGCTATCGTTTGTACCTACCTTAGCAATATTCTATTGACAAAAAGGTAAACCAAGTCACCCGATTGTGTGAATTCAACTGTAACAAAAACATAGCTGTGGCGTATATGACCATTTCGTCCGCTTGTAGAAAGCGTGCGAAAGGCACTCTACCGAATCTTCTGGTGAACTCAGGAATTTGACATATACTGACAATACCTGAATAGCTCCGCCTAGTCAATCTTATCTGCGACTACTATACATACTTAAGTGAATAGACATCGCAGGTATGATTTCGCTGCTATCATGCAGCAGTTTTGACACCTTTAAAAAGTACCACATTATCTATTCAGTATCACATGCCCTGTTTTATTCATATAGTATCATGTGAAAACTTGAGTGAGTGGGTGAGTGAGTGAGTGAACGGGTGAGTGAGTGAGTGAGTGCACGGGTGAGTGAGTGTGTGAGTGAGACTGACGCTGCATGAGTGTGTGGCAAGCAAGTTTTCGTGGATAAAAAAAATGTTTTCATTTCAACTGATGTGTGTAGTACTGTGGACACTTTCCTAATGCGCCACAGTATCTATTTAGTATGGAATAAACATTTTATTCATTTGATGTGATGAGTGACTGGGATAGTGCGTGCATGATTGAGTTAATGACTGACTGGCTAGCTTGTTTTCATGTAGCCAAAATATCATTTTAACTGATGTGTTTAGTGCTGTGGACAAATTCGAGATGAGCCGCATTATATCAAGACCTGTTTATTTCATAGTATATCATGTGAATACTTGAGTGAGTGAGGATGCGAATGTGTGATATGAGGGGCAAAAT
The DNA here is from genome assembly GCA_963580285.1 of Lucinisca nassula. Lineage (NCBI taxonomy): Eukaryota > Metazoa > Mollusca > Bivalvia > Lucinida > Lucinidae > Lucinisca > Lucinisca nassula. Next base: position 26,078,292 of record OY757027.1, on the reverse strand, counting down.
ATAAGAGGAGGCAATGACCCACAACCCCCATCATAGACACCAAAGAGAAAGAAGCACAACATTAAACAACAGACCCTAATTGAAATATCAATAGCGGAAAGCCAAAGGGACAGTTACTTGGCCAAAATGGCCAGTAGGCTATTAAAAATGAAATAGTATAATAAGGGACACAAACACCGAAATACGAATCATAACAAAAATAACCCACAACATAAGAACCGCCTTGGAATGGTCAGCGGAAACGAATTCCACTGCGGGAGTGTGTGTGTGTGTGTGGGGAGGGGGGGACCGAAATCGATTTTACGTGGCCACAATCCTCGTCCTTTCTTCCGTCGCGATTTAGACAAATAATTTGTTCAGTTCGCATGAAGACCTACTAACTTATCAGTGCAACATCTCCGTGTACACAAAAAATGAAACAACCAGAGAACTGAAACAACGATGAGGACTCGACAGCACTTGTTTTCATAGAAACAAAGAAAATTTTATCTGATGAGTGTAGCAAGTGGACAAATTGGAAATTTGCCACATTATATTACGACTTATTTAATGCATATGGCCGCCCCCGCCCATAGGGGCTTGAAGAAATATACGAGCTGCATGATGCTTCCACGCGGAGCTGAATCCGGCCCGCACACTAGTACTGGTAAACCGCTTTGAGGATCTAAGCCTGTCCAGGAACCGCGGTGCGAGGCGGGCCGTCCATGCTAATAAACCCTATTGGTTTCATTGGGCGGCAGTGCTTGAGACGTCATTTCATCTCAAAGTCGGGTAAAAGTCCCACAAACTTGGAAGCAACGTCTCCTAAATGACCTTTACAGGTTTGACGGGGACGTTAAACCTCAAATCAAACAAACAAATGCATATGATATCATGTGAATACGTGGGTGGCTGAGTGGGTGGGTGGGTGAGAGTGCGGGCGTATGTGCTTGTGCCAGTGAGTGGACATGGCATTTCAGACATGGCATTTCAATCAAATATAATGTTGCATGGAAAGCGTGTCTCAACGTAATGCGAAGCGTAGCGTGTTGCACTCTCCTCAAATCAAATGTACACAACTTTAAGGCGTCTGATTAATTAATGGATTATGTTCCAATAACCTCGATTAGACGGTTCTGTGGCGGATTTAGATGGGGTTCTTAGTGTCGCTCGAACCAATCTTTGTGCCCATATTATTGTGCAAGTACGTGACATGTAAGCAACGGACGTCTAAGCAACGTCGCATCAACATCAACTTTTCCCACATGTCGTGTGCCCGCTGGGTGTACTTGTGTGTGTGTGTGTGGTGGGGGTGTTGTGGGGTGGATATGACCCTTTTAACCCTACAGATACCTTGTAAACCAGGGGTCGCAGGATCGATCCCGGTCTATCCGACTTTCGGATGAGTGTTTAAACCGAGGTCTCCGTATGACTTTAGCTGTTGGTGGGACGTAAATCTCAAACACTCACCTAGGTGAACAGTGTAGAATGCCATTGCGAGGTGTGTGGCTGTGCATTTTCCACGCACAATATATCAGTTAGCAGCGAGTCTAAATCTGGTGAAATACTTTTACTTATAAGTCCCAAATAGTTGCTCAGACTGATCAGACCAATTTATCAAATATATGACAGCTGATGCCTTGCTGGTATAGAAGTAATGGACAATCCTGAAATTTTATTCAGAGAATTTTGCAGCCAAGTATGCTAGAGGTTTTAAATTAGAGACTGAAATGTTTATCCTAGTAAAGGTATACACATCTGTTCATTTCGTACCAGAAACCCCAAAACGGACAATTAGCAAACAGTGCAGGCCCAGATCAGACGCCACAGAACGGGGCGTTTGATCAGGGCCTACACTGTTTGCAAATAAAAAAAAATGAAGAAAATCACAACCTGTCACTCCTAAACTTTGAAGTGGACTCCAGCTATATATAAGAAGGAAAATTCATTTGGTACGAACCCCCGTGTATACCCCAGATCTTATGCAGAAAATTTGAGTTTAGAGGGAAATAATTAATTTGCTTTAATGTCGCTAACAATATAGTGGGTATTGGTTTGAACTGCCTCATAGATGCAAACAGGCACCATCTACAGTAAAGCTTCAATAATTATAAAACCTCTGGGCCCAGTAAAAAAGGTATTCCAGATAGGGGTAGTTCCAATTACTGACGTTATCTCATAGTGTCAGGTCATAAAGCATGGTAGGGATCAATTAAGGATATCTTAACGATCTTCCATAGAATAAAGGTATGTTGTGTACACTCGTTAGAAACGCCTCATTGAGGGGATTCTAATGAGTATACACAGCACACATTTGAAAGATAAATGAGGAGAAAATCATATGTTAACCTTACTGGTTATCTGGAGTTTTTGGATAGAGTAACTGATGCATTTCTAATGAGCACCCACAATCTATGTATGCAGTATTTTGTTTGATTTCAGATAAACGTCCCTGTCAACACTGTATACGTCATTTTGGAGACGTTGCTTCCATTTTTTAGTGTCTTTTACCCGGCATTGAGATGAAATGACACCTCAAGCCCTGCCGCCCAATTTAACAAATAGGATTTATAAGCGTGGACGGTCGGACTCGCACCACTTTTCCTTGGGAGTTTTAAAACCTCTCAGCTGTTTACCAGCATCCCTGTGCATCTGTTCCAGCTCTGCGTGGAAGCACCTTGCAGCCCTTCTATTTCTTTAAGCCCCGTTGGGCTGGGGTGGATATGTTTGGCGTAGAAGTAAGGACAATATAAAATACCCCCCTTCAGTATGTTAGCACACGTTGCGGCTTCATTTATTTGTTCAACTATTTATGTACTGTTTAACATGTCATTATTAAATGTTTTTTTTTCTCAGGTGAAATTTCTTAAAAATAAATGTCATGACATTTATCATTAAAATAAATGTATTTTAACAATAAGCTTAAGGTGTAGCATTATGTCGCTCACTGTCGTGTTTCGAATCTGGCTCGGGGTCACATGTGAGATGCCAAGTTCTGCATCGGAAGGCCAGGTCGTTTTTCTCTGGTCATTCCGGTTTTTGTCCACCTCTCCGAACGGATCGATATAAGTGAAATAATGTTGAAAGGCTGTGAAACCCAAAACCAAAAAGCTTCAGATCCACTGAAATTTTCATGAATGGATTTTCTGAATGGTGATTAATTTTATTGCCACATGTTTAGACAATTAGTGTAGCTTATCATGTTAAACTGAGATTTATTGAAGTTCACTTTGACAAGTGAAAATAAACATAGCTGTTATTCTGGAGATACCTGTATTTTTGGGTGGTAAAAACTAGGAGTAGTTACAGTTCATTTAAATAGAAAATATGAGCCAGCCAATAGGCAGACAGCAATAATTATAACATTTTGAAGACCACTCACAGCTTCATAACTGCGAAGTATTTTAGCTCACCTGTAGTGAGGTAAGCTTTTGGGATCAATTTTTGTCCGTTGTCCGTCCGTCCGTAAATAATTTCTTCAAACGATATCGCCTTCTAAACCACTTATCGGATTTTGACCAATCTTCTTAGGAAATTTCCTTCAAAGTTGTTCAAACGGTTCATCTAGTTGACCTGTATCAAGATTGTTCAAATTATAGCCCTGAGGCCAAAAATGGGCCCGCCCTGGGGGATAGCGGTTTTGCATGGCATTTGTGGGAAAACCTTTAAAAACCGGAGGGCTCAGGTCATTGATATTTGGTATGAAACTTTACCTAGCAAACCTCTACCAAGAAGAAAAACCGGGTATATTGTTTTCGTACCAGAGTTGAGTGGTCGTCCGTCCGTCACGTTTCTTGTAAATGGATCTCCTCTGCAACCACGGAAGTTACGCTTTTGAAACTTTTCATGTGGATAGTACATATATGTCAGTGGGCTACTTTTTTACCTTGACCCCAACTTGGCCCCAAGGTCAAAGGTCAGAAGGTAAAAATAGAAAAAGCCTGTATTTGCGATGGCTGCGCGATCTAGTTTAATTTAATTTAATGTTGAAATAAAAAAGGCCTATTTATTATTAGTATCTGCTGCTGTACTCATATGTTTACTTTTACCTTGACTGATTATCACGTTAATGATATTTGCCCATGGCTATCGTGTGCTCTAAAATAAACAGTGCCTCCAGAAATGTTGTATTAGTAATCTTGCAATTCACTCTCAAACCTAAAGTGTCGGACAATAGTAAAATGTTTGTTAAACAATAACACCAAGACAAGTAAGGGGGGGGGGGGGGGCGGTAATTCTAGCTACAACCACAATACTAACAAATACGAAAACACGCCTATACAAATACAGTGTTACCTTTATCGTCGAAAAAATGAAATTTTTTAGATGAAAAATTTTGATATTTTCCTTATTTCTGCTCAAAATTTTCTGCTCAAAAGTTTCTGCTCAAAATAAAGATCGTTGGTACTCGTTAGAACCGCCTCATCTAACAAGTACCCACAACCTATATTTTAGAGCAAACAAAATATAGGTCATTGGTACTCGGTAGAAACGTCTCATCAATGCGGTTCTAACAAGTACCCACAATCTATATTTTAGAGCAAACAAAATATAGATCGATGGTACTCGTTAGAACCGTCTCATCGAGGCGGTTCTAACAAGTATTCACAATCTATATTTTAGAGCCAACAAAATATAGATCGTTGGTACTCGTTAGAACCGTCGCATCGAGGCGGTACTAACAAGTACTCACAATCTATATTTTAGAGCAGAAATAAGAAAAATAAGGTTAACCCCTGTAAACCCCAGTTTTTTTATATAAAAGTGGGGTTGGAGGGGGTCAAAACTATGTAGGCATGTTTTCGTAATGGATAAGCGCGCTCTACTGTTTCATGTGAAATAAGGCATGTATAAAATAAGCACTTTGTGCGGCTTAACACACACAGTAATTAATTGCATAATGATTGCATAAATTTGCGAACTGTTAATTTAGTGGAAAATGTATCTCCCATCATACGGCTTCTCAGGATGTCTCTTAAGCACATTGTCACTGGCGCGCACTACACAGACGAATGAGCTATAAGCATACCTCCCAGGTTCCCACGAAAGGTCGAATTTACCTGCATGGAAGCGCCGCTTGGTGTGTTGTCTAAATCAAATTAAGGAGCTTAATTCCATTTAAACAATAACACCAAGACAAGTAAGGGGGGAAACTGGGAGTTTAATTTTAGATTGAACACATTGTTTTACCTCAAATTGTGTTCAAATGATGCAGATGGAATGGCTAACTTATCTTCATAAATACAAATATAAAACTTAGAACCATCATGGTAAGTGACATGATCTCGCAAGCCTGATCCTTTTATCCTACGGGTGCAGCATGGTCTATCATTCCTGATCCAGGTGTCTTACTGGGGCCGCATGATCTCTCTGGCCTGATCCTGGTATCCGTCGTGTGCAGCATGTTCACCCAGGCCTGATCCTGGTATCCGTCGTGTGCAGCATGTTCACCCAGGTCTGATCCTGGTATCCTAAGGGTGCAACATGCTCTCCCAGGCCTGATCTTGGTGTCCTAGGGGTACAGCATGGTCCCTCAGGCCTGATCCTGGTATCCTATTTTTGCAGACTGCTCTCCCAGGCTTGATCCTGGTATCTTACTGGTGCAGCAAGGTCTCTAAGGATTAACTTCTCAGAGACTGCTGCACCAGTAGGATCATTCTGCACCACAGGCCTAATCCTGGTATCCTACGCGTGCAGCATGGTCCCTCAGGCTTGATCCTGGTGTCCTAAGAATTCAGCATGCTTTCCCCAGCCTGATCCAGGTATCCTACGGGTGCAGCATGGTCTCTCAAGCATGTCCCGGGAATCCTACGGGTACAGCACGCTCTCCCAGACCTGATCTTGTACCCTACGGATACAGCATGGTCTCTCAGGCCTGATCCTGATATCCTACTGTTGCAGCATGCTCTGCCAGGCTTGATCCTGGTATCCTACTGGTGCAGCAAGGTCTCTCAGGATTGACCTGTGAGAGACCATACTGCATCAGTAGGATCATTCTGCACCAGTAGGATAACAGGATCAGGCCGGGAGAGCATGCTGCACCCATAGGATACCAGGATTAGGCTGATTATGGTATCCTATGGGAGTAGCATGCTCTCACAGGCCTTATCCTGGTATCCTACGCGTGCAGCATAGTCCCTCAGGTCTGAGCCTGGTATCCTCCGGGTGCTGCATGCTTTCCCCAGCCTGATCCAGGTATCCTTCAGGTGCAGCATGGTCTCTCAAGCATGACCCTGGAGTCCTACGGATACAGCATGCTCTCCCAGACCTAATCCTGGTATCCTACATGTGCAGCTTGCTCTCCCAGGCCTTTTCCTGGTATCTTACTGGTGCAGCATGGCCTCGCAAGCCTGATCCAGGTATCCTAAGGGAGCAGCATGGTCCCTAAGTCCTAATACTCTGTACTACTAGTGCAGCATGGTCTAGCAGGCCTTATCCCGGTATACTGCGGGTGCAGTATGGTCTCCTTGGTCGGATCCAGGTATCCTAAGGGTGCATCATGGTCTCGCAGGCCTGATCTAGGTATCTTACGTGAGCAGCATGGTCCCTCAGGCCTGTATCTTGTATCCTACTGGTGCAGCATGGTCTGGAAGACCTTATTCGTGTAACCTATTGGCGCATCATGTCGTGTCTCTCATGCCGGGATCTGGTATCCTACGGATGCAGCATGCTCTCCAAGGCCTGACCCAGGTATCCTACTGGTGCAGCAAGGTATCTTATGCTAGACACCGGTATCCTGCGGGTGCAGCCTGCTCTCCTAGGCCTGATCCTGGTATCCTACGGATGCAGTGTAATCGATCCCAGGCATGATCCTGGGCATGGTCTCCCAGGCTCGATCCAGGTATCCTACGGGCGCAGCATGGTCTCTCAGACCTCATCCTGGTTTTGCTTCGGGTGCAGCATACTCTCTCACGTATCTTACGCATTAGCATGGTGCCTTAGGCCTTAAACTGTGTACTACTGCTTCAGCATGGTCTCGCATGCCTTATACATGTATCCTGCGGGTACAGCAGTGTCTTCCATGTCGGATACTGGTGTCCTACATGGGCAGCATGCTCTCCGAGGCCTAATCCAGGTATTCTTCTGGTGTAGCTTGGTCTCTCAGGATTGACACTGGTATCATACGGGTGCAACATAATCTCCCGTGCCCGATCCTGTTATCCTTTTGGAGAAGCATGCTCTCTCGACCTTATCCTCCATACTGCGGGTGCAGCATGCTCTCCCAGGCCTGATCCTCGTATCCTACTGGTGCATATGTTCTCACAGGCCCGATCCTGGTATCCTAATGGTGCGGCATGGTCTTTTAGGCTGTGTCATGGTATCGTACTGGTGCAGCATGCTCTTCCAGGCCTGATCCTAATATACTTCTAGTGCAGCATGCTCCCCAGGCTTGATCCTGGTATCCTACTGGTGCAGCTTGGTCTCTCAGTCTTGACTCTTGTATCCTACAGGTGCACCAGTGCTCGCCCAGGCTTTATTCGTATATCTTACGATTGCGGCATGCTTTAAAAAGCCCGATCCAGGTATCCACTGGTACAACATGCTATCACAGGCCTGATGCTGGTATCCCCCTTGTGCATCATGGTCTCTTAGGCATGATCCTGTTATCCTACTGGTGAAGCTTGGTCTTCTAGGCTTGATGCTGGTATCCTAAGGGTGCAGCATGCTCTCTTAGGCCTGACCCAGGTATCCTATTGGTGCAGCATGGTATCTCAGGCTTGAGACTGGTATCCTACGAGTGCAGCATGCTCTTCGATGCCTGATCCAGGTATCATACCGGTGCAGCATTGTGTTCGAATCCTACGAACGCAGCATGCTCTTCCAGGCCTGATCCAAGTATCCTACTGGTGCAGCATTGGTACTCAGGCTTGAGCTGGTATTCTAACGGTGTACCAGGCTCTCCCATGCCTGATCCAGGTATCCTAATGGTGCGGCATGGTTTCACAGGCTTTGCCATGGTATCGTTCTGGTGCAAAATGCTCCCACAGACCTGATCCTAGTATACTACTGGTGCAACATGCTCTCCAAGGCCTGACCTAGGTCTCCTTTTGGTGCAGCATGGTCTCTCAGGCTAGCCTGGTATCCTACAAGTGCAGCATACTCTCCCAGGCTTGATCCAGGTATCATTCCGGTGCAGCATGGTGTTCCAATCCTACGATTGCAGCATGCTCTCCCAGACCTGTTCTCGCAGGCTTTACCCCTACGGGTGCAACATGCTCTCCCAGGTCTGATACTGGTATCCTACGGTTGCAGCATGGTCTCCCAGGTATGGTCTCTCAGGCTTAACCCTGGTATCCTACGGGTGTAGTGTGCTGTCCCAGCTCTGATCCTGGTCTTCTACGGGTGCAACATGGTCTCCCTGGCCTGATCATGTTATCCTTCTGGTGCAGCATAGTCTCCCAGGCCTGATCCTGGTAATCTACGGGTGCAGCATGCTTTCCCATGCCTAATCAAGGTATCCTACTGGTGCTGCATGATCTCTCAGGCTTACGCCTGGTATCCTACGCGAGCAGCATGGTCTCTCCTGCTTGGTCCTGGTATCCTACGGGTGCAACATGCTCTCCTAGGTCTGGTCCTGGTATCCTACTTGTGCAGCATGGTCTCTCAGACCTGATCTGCACCTGGGGTGCAGCATGCTCACCAAAGTCTGATCCTGGTATCCTACGGATGTAGTATGCTCTCCCATGCATAATCAAGGTAGTCTACTGGTGCAGCATGGTCTCTAAGGCTTGAGTCTGGTATCCTACGGTTACAGTATGCTCTCCCAGGCCCGATCCAAGTATCATACCGGTGCAGCATGGTCTCACAGGCCTGATTCTGGTATCTTACTGGTGCAGCATGGTTTCCCAGGCCTGATCCTGTTATCCTTCTGGTGCTGCATGCTCTCCAATGCCTGATCCTGGTATCCTACGGCTTCAGCATGGTCTCTGCATGATCCTCGTATGCTACGGATGTAGCATGCTCTCCCAGGCCTGATCCTTCTGGGGCTGCGTGCTCTCCCAGACCTGATCCTAGTATCCTACTGGTGCAACATGCTCTCCCAGGCCTGATCCTCGTATCCTTCTGGTGCTGCACGGTCTCTCAGACCTGATCCTGGTATCCTAGTGCTGCAGCGAGGTCTCACGGACTAGACTCTGATGTTCTACCGGGTCCGATCCTTGTATCCTACGGATGCAGCATGGTCTCTCAGGCCTGATCCTGCTATCCGATGAATGTAGCATGCTCTACAAGGCATGATCCTGAAATGCAACTGGTGCAGCACGCTCTCTCAGGCCTGATCATGGTATCCTTCGCAGGCAGCATGGTCTCTCATGCTTGACTCTGGAATCCTACAGGTACATTATGCTGTCCAAGAACTTATCATGGTGTCCTACTTAGGCAGCATGGTCTCTCAGGCCTAATCATCGTATCCTACGGGTGCAGCATGCTCTACCAGGCCTGGTCCTGGAATCCTACTGATGCAGCCTGCTGTCTGCGGCCTGATCCTGGTATCCTACTGGTGGAGCATGCTCTCCCAGGTCTGATCCTGGTATCCTTCTGGTGCCTCTTGGTCTCTCAGACCTGATCCTGGCATCCAAGTGTTGCAGCGAGGTCTCGCAGACTAGACTCTGGTATTCTACTGGTGCAGCATGCTCTCCCAGGTCTCCTTCTTGTATCCTTCGATCGCAGCATGGTCTCTCAGGCCTGATCCTGCTATCCGATGAATGTATCATGCTCTCCGAGGCATGATCCTTGCATCCAACTAGTGTAGCATGCTCTCCCAGGCCTGATCCTGGTATCCTACGCACGCAGCATAGTATCGCATGCCTGATACTGGTATCATATGAGAACAGCATGCTATCCTAGGCCTGATTCTAGTATCCTTCTGGTGCAGCATGCTTTCCGAGGCCTGACCCTTATATCCCAATGATGCGGTATGGGCTCTCAGTCTTGACCCTGGTATTGTACGGGTGCAGCATGCTCTCCCAGGCTTGATTCTGGTATCTTACGTGTGCCCCATGGTCTCCTAGGTCTGATCCTGTTATCCCTCTGGTGCAGCATAGTCTCCAAGGCCTGATCCTTGTAACCTTCCGGTGCAGCATTGTCTCTCCGGCTTGACATGGTATCCTACGGGTGTAACATGCTCTCCTAAGCCTGATCCTGGTATCATACGGGTGCAGCATGCTCTCCCAGGCATGTTCTCTGAGGCTTAACACGGTATCCTACCGGTGCAGCAGGCACTTCAAGGCCTGATCCCGGTATCCCACGGGTGCAGCATGTTCTCCCAGACATGGTCACCCTGGTAGCCTACGGGGGTAGCCAGCTATGCCAGGCCTGATCTTGGTATCCTACGGGTGCAGCATTGGCTCCCAGGCCTGATCCTGGTATCCTTCTGGTGCTGCATGGCCTCTCAGACCTGATTCTGGTATCCTAGTGCTGCAACGAGGTCTCACAGACTTGACTTTGGTATTCTGTAAGTGCAGCATGCTCTCCAAGGCCTGATCCTGGTATCCTACTGTTGCAGCATGCTCTCTAAGGCCTGATCTTGGTATCTTACTGGTACAGCATGCTCTGCCAGGCCTGATCCTACTGGTGCGGCATTGTCTCTCACACCTGATCGTGGTATCCTAGTGCTGCCGCGAGGTCTCACAGACTTGACTCTGTTATTCTACTGGTGCAGCATGCTCTTCCAGGTCTGATCTTTGTATCCTTCGGGTACAGCATGCTCTCCTCGGCCTGATCCTGGTATTCTACGGTTGCAGCATGGTCTCTCAGCCCTGATCGTGCTATTCGATGAATGTAGCATGCTCTCCGAGGCGTGATCGTGGCATCCAACGCGTTCAGCATGCTCTCACAGGCCTGTTCCTGGTATCCTACGCAGACAGCATGGTCTCTCATGCCTGATTCTAGTATCCTTCTGGTGCAGCATGCTCTCCCAGGCCTTATCCTTGTATCATACTGATGCAGTGTGGGCTCTCAGTCTTGACCCTGGTATCCTACTGGTGCAGCATGCTCTTCCAGGCTTGATTCTGGCAACTGACCGGTGCACCGTGGTTTCCCAGGCCTGATCCTGTTATCCTTCTGGTGCAACATAGTCTCGCAGGCCTGATCCTGGTAATCTAAGCCTGACGGGTGCAGCATGCTATCCCAGGTATGGTGTCTCAGACTTGACCCCGGTATTCAACGGGTGCAGCATGCTCTCCCAGTCCTGATCCCGGTATCTTATCGGTGCAGCATGGTTTGATTCTTGTATACTACGGGTGCAGCATACTCTCCCAGGCCCGATCCTGGAATTCAACGGATGAAGCATGGTCTCTCTGCTATCCGATGGATGCAGCATGCTCTCCGAGGCCTGATCTTGGTATCCTACGGGTGCAGCATGCTCTCCCAGGCCTGATCCTGGTATCCTACGGGTGCAGCATGCTTTCCTAGGCCTTTTTACTGGTTTCCTACCAGTGCAGCATGCTCTTCCGGGCCTGGGCCTGGTATCCTACTGGTGCAGCATCGACCCTCAGGCTTGACCCTGGTATCGTCCGGGTGCAGCATGCTCTCCTAGGTTTGATTCTGGTATCTTACTTTGCATCAGAGTTTCCCAGGTCTGATACTGTTATCCTGCTGGTGTAGCATAGTCTCCCAGGACTGATCCTGGTAACCTACGGGTGCAGCAAACTCTCACAGGCCTGATCAATGTATGTTACGCGTGCAGCATGGTCCCTAAGGCCTGATCCTGGTATCTTACGGGTGAAGCATGCTATCTCCACCTGATTCATGTATCCGACAGGTGCTGCATGGTCTCTCAGCTTGACCCTGGTATCCTACGGGTACAGCCTGCTCTCCCAGGCCTGATGAGAGAAACCATTATCAAGCCTGAGAGAGCATGCTGCAACAGTAGGATACCAGGATCAGGCCTGAGAGGCCATGCTGCACCCATATATACCAGAATTAGGCCAGAGTGAGCATGCTGCACTCGCCTGCTTCCAGGATCAGGCCTGGGTGTGCATGCTCCACCCATAGGATACCAGGATGAGGCAAGAGAGACCATGTGACAGCCTTAGGATACCACGGTTGGGCATGGGAGGGCATATTGCTCCCGTAGGATACCATCTGGCCTATGAGAGCCTGCTGCACCAGAAGGATACCATGGTCAAGCCTGGGAGACCATGCCGCATAATCAGGATACTTGATCAGACCTTGTCGACCATCCTGCACCCGAAGGATACCTGGATCCGGCTGCACCAGTAAGATACCAGGATCAGGCCTTGAAGAGCATGCTGCACCCTTAGGGTTCCAGGATCATGCCTGAGAGAGCATGCTGCACCCGTAGGATACCCGGATAACATGATCAGGCTGATCCTGGTGTCCTACGGGAGCTGCATGTTCTCACAGGCCATATCCTGGTATGCTACGAGTGCAGCATGGTCCCTCAGGCCTGATCCTGGTATCCCATGGGTGAAGCATGCTCTCCCCACCTGATCCAGGTATCCTACAGGTGCAGCATGGTCTCTCAAGCTTGACCCTGGTATCCTACGGGTACATCCTGCTCACCCAGGCCTGATTCTTCTATCTTACGGGTACAGATTGGTCTCGCATTCCTTACCCTGGTATCATACTTGGGCAGCATGCTCTCCCAGGCTTGATTCTGGTATCCTAAAGTTGCAGCATGGTCTCTCTAGCCTGATCCTGGTATCATACGGATGCAGTATGTTCTCCCAAGTCTGATACTGGTATCTTAAGGGTGTAGCATGCTCTCACAGGCCTCATCCTGTTATCCTACGGGTGCAGCATGGTCTCTTAGGCCTGCTCCTAGTATCCTACTGTTGCAGCATACGCTCCAAGGATTGATCCTGTTATACTACAGGTGCAGCATGCTCTCCAAGGCATTATCCTGGTATCCGACGGGTGCAGCATACTCTCTCAGGATTGACTTCTGTAAGACCATGCTGCACAAGTAGGATCTTGCTGCACCAGTAAGATACCAGGATCAGGCCTGGGACAGCATGCTGCATCCTTATGATACCCGGATCAGGCTGATCCTGGTTCCTACGGAAGCAGCATGCTCTCACAGGCCTAACTCTGGTATCCTACGCATGTCGCATATTCTTCAGGCGTGATTCTGGTAGCCTACGGGTGCAGCATGCTCTCCAAATCCTGATCAAGGTATCCAACTGATGCAGCATGGTCTCTCAAGCTTAACCCTGGAATCCTACAGGTACAGCATGCTGTCCAAGACCTGATCCTGGTTTCCTAAGGGCGCAACATTGTCTCTCATGCCTAATCCTTGTATCCTATGGGTGCACTGCAGCATTCTCTCCCAGGCCTGATCCTGGTATCTTACTGGTGCAACATGGTTTCGCAGGCCTGATCAGGTATCCTGCGGATGCAGCATTGTCCCTAAGGCCTGATCCTTGTATCACACTTGTGCAGTATGGTCTCACAGGCCTTGTCCAGGTACCCTACGGGTGGAGCGTGGTCTTCACGGCCAGATCCTGGTATCTTTCGGGTGCAGAATGCTCTCCTGGGCCTCATAAAGGTATCCTTCTGGTGCAGCCTGGTCTCTCAGGCTTGACCCTTGTACCCTACGGATGCAGACTGCTATCCCAGGCCTGATCCAGGTATCCAACGGGTGCAGCATGGTCTCTCAAGCTTGATCCTAGTATCCTACTGTTGCTCTTCCAGGACTGATCCTGCTATCCTCCATGTGCACTATGGTCTCTCATGCCTGATCTTGGTCTCGTACTGTGGCATTATGCTCTCCCGGGCTTGATCCTGGTATCCTTAAGATGCAACATGGTCTCTCTGGCCTGATCCTACGTGTGCAATATGCTCTCCAAGGTCTGATCCTGGTATCCTAAGTGCAGCATGCTCTCCCAGGCCCTGTTATCCTACGGGTGCAGCATGCTCTCTCAGGCCTGATCCTGGTATCTTATTGTTTAACCATGCTCTCCCAGGCTTGATCATGGTATCCTTCTGGTGCAGCGTGCTCTCCCAGGCCTTACCCTGGTATCCGACGGGTGCAGTATACTCACTCAGGCTTGATCCTGGTATTCTACGGGTGCAGCTTGCTCTCCCAGGCCTGATGCTTATATCCTACTGGTGCAGCATGGTCTCTCAGCATTGACTTCTGTGAGACCATGCTGCACAAGTAGGATCATGTTGCGGCAGTAGTATACCAGGATTCTGCTGCAACCTTAGGACACCAGGATCAGGCTGATCTGGTATCCTACGGAGGCAGCATGATACATGCCTAACCGTGGTATCCTACCCGTGCCGAATGAACCCTCAGGCCGTGCCGAATGAACCCTCAGGCCTGATAGTGGTATCCTACGGATACAGCATGCTCACCCCAGCCTACGGATGCAGCATGGTCTCTCAAGCTTGACTCTGGAATCCTACAGGTTCATTATGCTGTCCCAGACCTGATCATGGTATCTTAAGTGCGCAACATGGTCACCCAGGCCCGATCTGGGTATCCTACTTGTGTAGCATTCTCTCCCGGACCAGATCCTGGTATCCTACTGGTGCAGCATGGTCTAGCAGGCCTGATTCAGGTATCCTACTGGTGCAGCATGTTCACTCAGTCCTGATCCTGGTATCTCACTGGTGCAGCATTGTCTGGCAGGCCTTATCCATGTATGCTACGGGTGCAGCGTGGTCTCTCAGGCCGGATACTGATATACTGCTGATGCAGCATGGTCTCTCAAGCTTGACCCTAATATTCTACGGATGCAGCCTGCTCTCCGAGTCCTGAGTCTGGTATCTTACGGTCTAGCATAGTCTCCCAGGTCCGATCATGTTATCCTTTTGGAGCAGCATGCTCTTCTAGGCCTGATCTTTAATACTATGTGTGCAGCATGCTCTCCCAGGCCTGATCATGTATGCTACTGATCTTCCATACTGTGGTTGCAGCATGCTCTCCAATGTCTGATGCAGGTATCCTACGTGTGCAGCATGGTCACCCAGGCCTGATCCTGGTATTCTACTGGTGCAGCATGGCCTCTCGTCTTGACACTGGTATCCTACGGCTGCAGCATGCTCTCCTTGGCCAGATCCTGGTATCCTACGGGTGCATTATGCTCTCCCAGGCTTGAAACTGGTGTCCGACCGTTACCAGCATGGTCTCCCAGGCCTGATCCTAGTATCATACGGGTGCAGCATGCATTCCAAGGCCTGATCCATACTGGAGCAGCACGCTCTCCCACGCCAGATCCTTGTATCCTACTGGTGCAGCATGGTCTCTCAGGCTAGAGCCTGGTATCCTACGGTTGAAGCATGCTCTCCCAGGCCTGATCCATGTATCATACCGGTGCAGCATGGTGTCCTAGGCCTGATCCTGGTATCCTTCTGGTGCAGCATGGTCTCTCAGGGCCTGATCCTTGTTGTCCTATGGGTGCTGCATGCTCTCCCAGGCCTTAACCCGGTATCCTTCTGGTGCCGCATGGTCTCTCAGACCTGATCCTGGTATCCTAGTGCTGCAGCGAGGTCACTAAGACTTGACTCTGGTATTCTACTGGTGCAGGATGCTCTCCCAGGTCTGATCCTTGTATCCTATGTTTGCAGCATGCTCTCCCAGGCCTGACTCTGGTATTCTACGGTTGCAGCTCGGTCTCTCAGGCCTGATCCTGCTATCCGATGAATGTAGAATTTTCTCCGAGGCATTATCGTTGAATCCAAAGAGTGCAGCATGCTTTCCCAGCCCTGATACTGGTATCCTACGCAGGCTGCATTGTCTCTCATGCCTGATCCCGGTATCATACGGGGGCAGCATGCTCTCCCTAGCCTGATCCTGGTATCCTTCTGGTGCAGCATGCTCTCCCAGGCCTGTTCCTTGTATCCTACTGATGCAGTATGGGCTCTCAGTCTTGACAATGGTATCCTACGGGTGCAGCATGCTCTCCAAGACTTGATTCTGGTAACTGACAGGTGCAAAATGGTCTCCCAGGCCTGATCCTGCTATCCTTCTGGTGCAGCATAGTCTCCAAGGCCTGATCCTGGTATCCTACTGATTTTCCATACTTCGGTCGCAGCATGCTCTCACAGGTAAGATCCTGGTGTCCTAAGGGTGCAGCGTACTCTCCAATGTATGATGCAGGTATCCTACGTGTACAGCATGGTCTCCCAGGCCTGATTCTGGTATCCTACTGGTGCAGCATGTTCTCCTTGGCCAGATCCTGATATCCTACTGGTGCAGCATGCCCTCCCAGGCTTGACCCTGGTGTCCGACCGTTACCAGCATGGTCTCCCAGGCCAGATCCTAGTATCTTACGGGTGCAGCATGCATTCCCAGGCCGGATCCAGGTACCCTACTGGAGCAGCACGCTCTCCCACGACATATACAAGTACCCTACTGGTGCAGCATTGTCTCTCAGGCTTGAGCCTGGTATCCCACGGTTGCAGCATGCTCTCCCAGGCCCGATCCGTGTAACATAGCGGTGCAGCATGGTCTCCTAGGCCTGATCCTGGTATTGTACTTGTGCAGCATGGCTTCCCAGTCCTGATCCTGTTATCCTTCTGATGTAGCATGTTCTCCCATGCCTGATCCTGGTATACTACGGTTGCACCATGGTCTCTCAGGCCTGATCCTTGTTTCCGACGGGTGCTGCATGCTCCCCCAGGCTTGATCCTGGTATCCTACTGGTGCAGCATCTTCTCCCAGGCCTGATCCTGTTATCCTAATGGTGCAACATGCTCTCCTAGGCCTGATCCTGGTATGCTTCTGGTGCCGCATGATCTCTCAGACTTGATCCTGGTATCCTAGTGCTGCAGCGAGGTCTCTATGACTTGACTCTGGTATTCTACTGATGCAGCATGCTTTCCCAGGTCTGATCCTTGTATCCTACGGTCGCAGCATGCTCTCCCAGGTCTGATCCTGGTATTCTACGGTTGCAGCATGGTCTTTCAGGCCTGATCCTGCTATCCAATGAATGTAGCATGCTCTCCGAGGCATGCTCCTGACATCCAAGGGGTGCAGCATGCTTTCCCAGGCCTGATCCTGGTATCATACGCAGGCAGCATGGTCTCTCATTCCTGATGCTGGTATCATACGGGGACAGCATGCTCTCCTTGGGCTGATCCTAGTATCCTTCTGGTGCAGCTTGCTCTCCCAGGCCTGATCCTTGTATCATACTGATGCAGTATGGGCTCTCAGTCTGGACCCTGGTATCCTACGGGTGCAGCATGCTCTCCCAGACTTGATTCTGGTAACTGAGCGGTGAACCATGGTCTCCCAGGCCTGATTCTGTTATCCTTTTTGTGCAGCATAGTATCCCAGGCCTGATCCTGGTAACCTACTGGTGCATCATGGTCTCTCAGACCTGATCTGCATCTGGAGTGCAGCATGGTCGCCCAGGTCTTATCCTGGGGCCCCCGCCATAGGGGCTTGAAGAAATATATGGGCTGCATGATGCTACCACGCAGAGCTGACTCCGGCCCGCACACTAGTACTGGTAAACCCGCTAAGAGGATCTAAGTCTGTCCAGGAACCACGGTGCGAGGCGGACCGTCCATGCTAATTAACCCTATTGGTTTCATTGGGCGACAGGGCTTGAGATGTTATTTCATCGGGTAAAAGTTCCACAAAATAGGAAGCAACGTCTCCAAAATGACCTCTACTGTGTTGACGGGGACGTTAAACCTTAAATCAAACAAATGGTCTGATCCTGGTATCCTAAGGATGCAGCATGATCTCCCAGGCCTGATCAGATTATCCTACGGGAAGAGGCCTGCTCTCCCAGACCTGACCCTACGTATCCTACGCATGCAGCATCGTCCCTCAAGCCTGATGCTGGTATCCTACGGGTACAGCATTCTCTTCGGGACCTAAACCTGGTATCCTAGGTTAGGTTGCAGCATGGTCTCTCAGGCCTGAAGGGGTGCAGCATACTGATCTTCAATACTGTGATTGCAGCATGCTCTCACAGGTAAGATCCTGGTGTCCTGCGTGTGCAGCATGCTCTCCAATGCCTGATGCAGGTATCCTACGTGTACAGCATGGTCTCCAAGGCCTGATCCTCGTATCCTACTGGTGCAGCATGGCCTCTCGTCTTGACCTTGTATCCTACGGGTGTAACATGCTCTCCTAAGCCTGATCCTGGTATCCTACGGGTGCAGCATGCTCTTCCAGTCATGTTCTCTCAGGCTTAACATGGTATCGTACGGGTGCAGCATGCTTTCCCAGGTATGGTCTCTCAGGCTTGACCCCGTTATCCCATGGGTGCAGCATGGTCTCCCAGACATGGTCTCTAAGGCTTAACCCAGGTAGCCCACGGGTGTAGCATGCTATGTCAGGCTTGATCCTGGTAACCTACGGGTGTCTCCCAGACCTGATCCTGTTATCCATCATGTGCAGCATAGTCTCCCAGGCCTTATCCTGGTAGCGTACGGGTGCAGCATGCTCTCCCAGGCTAATCAAGGTATTCTGGTGCAGCATACTCCCCCAAGTTTGGTCCAGGTATCATACCGGTGAAGCATGGTTTCCCAAGCCTGATCCAGATATCCATCAGGTGCAGCATGCTCTCCTTGGCCTGATCCCGGTATCCTACTGGCGCAGCATGGTCTCTCAGGTCTGATCCTCGTATGCTATAGGTGCAGCATGCTCTCCAATGCCCAATCTTGGTAACCTACTGGTTCCGATTGGTCTCTCAAATCTGATCCTGGAATCCTATTGCTGCAGCGAGGTCTCCCAGACTTGACTCTGGAATCCTACTGGTCTCATTCTTGTATATTGCGGGTGCAGCATGCTCTCCCAGGCCCGATCCTGGAATTCAAAGTGTGCAACATTATCGTTCAGGCCTCATCCTGCTATCCGATCGATGAGCATGCTCTCTGATGCCTGATCTTGGTATCCTACGGGCGCAGCATGCTCTAACAGGCCTGATCCTGGTATCCTACGGATGCAGCATGCTCTCCTAGGCCTTATCCCGGTTTCCAACTAGCGCAGCATACTCTTCCAGGCCTGATCCTGGTATCCTACTGGTGCATCATTGGCTATCAGGCTTGACCCTGGTATCCTACGGGTGCAGCATGCTTTCCCGGGCTTGATTCTGGTATCTTACTGGTACAGCATGGTCTTCCAAGTATGATCCTGTTATTTTGCTGGTGCAGCATAGTCTCCCAGGACTGATCTTGATAAACTACGGGTGCAGCAAGCTCTCACAGGCCTGATCAATGTATCCCACTGGTGCAGCATGGTCACTCAGGCTTGAGCATGTATGCTGCGGTTGCAGCATTCTCTCCCAGGCCTGATGCAGGTATCATACTGGTGCGGCATTTTCCCTCAGGCCTGACCCAGATATCCTACGGATGCAGTATGCTCTTCCAGGCCTGATCTAGGTATCCCCCCGGTGCAAAGTGGTCTCTCAGGCATGACACTGGTATCCCACCGGTGTGGCATGCTCTCCCAGGCCCGATGCTGGTATCCTACGGGTGCAGCATGATCTCCAAGGCATGTTTTCTCCGGCTTGAACCTGGTATTCTACGGGTGTAGAACGCTGTCCTAGGCCTTATCCTAGTACCATGGTCTCTCAGGCCTAATCCTCGTACCCTACAGGTGCAGCATGCCCTCCCAGGCCTAATCCTGGTATCCTACTGGTGCCGCATGGTATTACAGACCAGCTCCTGGTATCCTTGTGCTGCAGCATGGTCTCTCAGACTTGACTCTGGTATCCTACTGGTGCAGCACACTCTCATAGGCCTGATCCTTGTATCCTATGGGTGCTGCATGCTCTCCCAGGCCTGATCCTGGTAGTCTATGGATACGGCATGGTCTCTTAGGCCTGATCCTGGTATCCTTCGGGTGCAGCATATCTCCCAGGCCTGATCCTGACATCCTACGCGAGCAACATGGTCTCTCATGCCCGATCCTGGTATCCTGCGGGTGCAGCATGCTCCCCTAAGCCTGATTCTGGTATCCTACTTGTGCAGCATGGTCTCCCAGACCTGATCTGCACCTAAGATGCAGCATGCTCGTCAAGGTATGATCCTGGTATCCTAAGGATGCAGCATGATTCCCAGGCCTGATCAGATTATCCTACGGGATGAGGCATGCTCTCCCAGACCTGAACCTACGTATCCTACGCATGCAGCATCGTCCCTAAAGCCTGTAGCTGGAATCCTACGGGTACAGCATGCTCTCTGAGACCTAATCCTGATATCCTACAGGTGCATCATGGTCTCTCAGGCCTGAAGGGATGCAGCATGCGCTCCTAGGCCTGGTCCTGGTATCCTTCGGTGCAGCATGATACACCAGGCCTGATCCAGGTATCCTGTTGGAGCGACATGGTCTCCGAGGCTTTATCATGGTATCCTTCTGGTGCAGCAGTCTTTCATAGGCCACATCCTGGTATCCTACGTGCGCAACATGCTCTCCCAGGCCTGACCTTTGTATCTTAAGGGTGACATATGGTCTCTCTTGTCTGATCCTGGTACCCTTTGGGTGCAGCATACTCACCCAGGCCTGATCCTGGTAGCATAAGAGTGCAGCATGGTCTCCCTGGGCTGATTCTGGTATCATATGGGTGCAGCATGACCTGTCAGACCTGATCCTGGTATCCTACTGCAGCATGCTCTCTCAGGCTTGATAATGGTTTTCTACTGCTGCAGCATAGTCTCTCAGATTTGACACCTGAGAGACCATGCTGCACCAGTAGAATCATGCTGCAAGAGTTGGATACCAGGAACAGGCCTGGCAGAGCATGTTGCATCCTTATGATACCAGGATCAGGCTGATTCTGGTATCCTACGGAAGCAGCATGCTCTCACAGGTCTAATCCTGGTATCCTACGCGTGCTGCATTGTCTTCAGGGCTGATTCTGGTATCCTACAGGTGCAGCATGCTCTTTTAAGCGTGATCCAGGTATCCTACTGATGCAGCATGCTCTCTGAAGCTTGACTCTGGAATCCTTCAGTTACAGCATGCTGTCCCAGACCTGATCCTGGTTTCCTACGGGCGCAGCATGGTCTCTCGGGCCTGATACTGGTATCCTATGGGTGCAGCATTCTCTCCCATGCCTGATGCTGGTATCCTACTGGTGCAGCATGGTCTCTACGGCCAGATCCTGGTATTCTACGGGTGCAGCATGCTCTCCTTGGCCTCTCATATGTATCCTTCTGGTGCAGTCTGGTCGCTCAGGCCCGACCCTGATACCCTACGGATGCATACTGTTCTCCCAGGCCCAATCCAGGTATCCTACGAGTGCAGCACGGTCTCTCAAGCTTGATCCTGGTATCCTACGGGCAGAGCATGTTCTTCCAGGCCTGATCTTGCTATCCTCCGTGTGCTGTATGGTCTCTCATGCCTTATCTTGGTATTCTACTGGGACATTATGCTCTCCCGGGCTTGATCCTGGTATCCTCAAGATGCAACATGGTCCCTCTGGCCTGATCCTGGTATCTTACGTGTGCAGCATGCTCTCCCAGGTCTGATCCTGGTATACTAAGTGCAGCATGTTCTCCCAGGCCTGATTCTGCTATCCTACGGGCGCAGCATGGTCTCTCAGGCCTGATCCTCGTATCCTACCATTTAAGCATGCTCTCCTATGCTTGATCCTGGTATCCTTCTGGTGCAGCATGCCCTCCCAGGCCTTATCCTGGTATCCGACGGGTGCAGTATACTCTCTCAGGCTCTCTCACGGTTGGCAACTTTGCTTCCCTCCTTAATTGCACGCCGGTTGGCCAGGCCTCAGATTCTATGACGGTTCCAACGTAAAGGCTTATTGAGAATTAGAGAGATCTATTTCAAGGTAATGTTGGTTGGTGCCTGATGCTCTGTCTCTGGTCGGGCCCATCGGAGTCTATCTGTTGGTTTTCTTTTGCTCCAGCATTTCAGTTGTTTCTTGCTGTCGAGTCCTTACCGTTGTCTCACCTCTGTGGTTCTTTGATTATGTGTGTTCACGGAGATGTTGCACTGATGAGTTAGGAGGCCTTCATGTGGACTGAACAAATTATTTGTCTAAATCGCGACGGAAGTAAGGGCGAGGATTGTGGCCACGTAAAATCGATTTAAGCCCCCAGTGGAAATCTTTCCACTGACCGTTCCAAGGCGGTTCTTGTGTGGCGGTTTATTTATGTTGTTTTTGTTACTTACTGTGTGTATCACTTGTGTCTGTTTATTTTGGATGGCCATATGGCCATTTTGAGGGAAAGTAACTATCCTTATGGCCTTCCTTTGTTTGGGTTTCCATTATGGTCTGGTCGCTTAATGTTTGTGTTTCTTTCCCTTTGGTGTCTTTGATGGGTGGAGTAAGTTAATTGTATCGATTCCTGATCTTTGTTTTACTTCTACTTTGATCCTTGTATTCTATGGGTGCAGCTTGCTCTTTCGGGCCTGATGCTGGTATCCTACTGGTGCAGCATGGTCTCTCAGTATTGACTTCTGTGAGACCATGCTGCACAAGTAGGATCATGCTGCACCAGTAGGATAACAGGATCATACTGCAACCTTAGGGTACCAGATCAGGCTGATCCTGGTATCCTACGGAAGCAACATGTTCACACATGCCTAATCGTGGTATCCTACGCGTACCGAATGGTCCCTCAGGCCAAATACTGGTATCTTACGGATACAGCATGTTCTCCCCAGCCTGACCCAGCTATCCTACGGATGCAGCATGGTATCTCAAGCTTGACTCTGGAATCCTACAGGTACATTATGCTGTCCTAGACCTAATCATGGCATCCTTCGTGCGCAGCATGGTCTCTCAGGCCTGATACGGATATCCTATGGGTACAAGATTATCTCCCAGGCTTGCTCCTGGTATCCTTTTGGTGCAGCATTGTCTAGCAGGCCTGATTCAGGTATCCTACGGGTGCAGCATGGTCCCTCAGGCCTGATCCTGGTATTTCACTGGTGCAGCATAGTCTCGCAGGCCTTATACATGTATCCTACGGGTGCAGCGTGGTCTCCCAGGCCGAATCCAGGTTTCCTGCTGGTGCAGCATGGTATCTCAAGCTTGAAACTGATACCCTGCGGGTGCGGCCTCTCCCAGATCTGATCCCGGTAACCTATAGTTGCCGCATGGTCTCGCTGGCCTGATCCTGGTATCCTATTGCGGCAGCATGCTCTCTCAGGATTGATCCTGGTATCCTAAAGTTACCACATGGTCTCTCTGACCTGATCCTGGTATCCTACGGGTGAAGCATGCTCTGCCAGGTCTGAACCTGGTAGCCTTAGTGGGGAAGCATGCTCTCCCAAGCCGGATCCTGTTATCCTACGGGTGAAGCATGGTCTCTCATGCCTTATCCTGGTAGTCAATTAATTCAGCATGCTCTCCTATATTTGATCCTAGTATCTTACGGGTACTGCATTCTCTCCCAGGCCTGATTCTGGTATCTTACTGGTGCAGCATGGTCTCGCAGGCCTGATCCAGGTATCCTACGGGTGCAGCATGGTCCCTCAGACCTGATCCTGGTATCTCACTGATGCAGCATGGTCTCGCAGGCCTTATCCATGTATACTAAGGGTGCAGCTTGGTCTCCAAGGCTGGATCCTGGTATCCTAAGCGTGCAGCATGCTTTCCAGAGCCTCATTCATGTATCCTTCTGCTGCAGCATGGTCTCACAAGCTTGTCCCTGGTATATTACGGGTACATCCTGCTCTCCCAGGCCTGGGCCTTGTATCCTACGGTTGCAGCATGCTATCCCCAGCCTGATCAAGGTATCCTACGGGTGCAGCATGGTCTTTCAACCTTAATCCTGATATCGTACGGATACAGCTTGCTCTTCCAGGCCTGATCCTGCAATCCTACGGGTACAGCATGGCCTCTCATGCCTGATACGGGTATCCTCCTTGGGCAGGATGCTCACCCGGGATTGATCCTCGTATCCTTAAGATGCAGCATGGTCTCTTTGGCCTGATCCTGGTATCCTACGGGTGCAGCATGCTCTCCCGGGTCTGATCCTGGTATCCTAAGGGTGCAGCATGCTCTCCGAGGCCTGATCATGTTATCCTACGGCTCCAACATGGTCTCTCTGGCTTGTTCTAGGTATCCTACTGTTTCAGCATGCTCTCCCAGGCCTGATCCAGGTACCCTACTGGAGCAGCACGCTCACCCACGCCAGATCCTAGTACCCTGCTGGTGCAGCATGGTCTCTCATGCTTGACCTGGTATCCTCCAACTGTAACATCTCTCCAAAGCCTGATCCTGGTATCCTACGGGTGCAGCATACGCTCCCAAGCATGTTCTTTCAGTCTTGATCCCGGATACTACGGGTGCAGCCTGCTTCCAGGTCTGATCTTGGCATCCTAAGAATGCCGCATGCTATCCGTATCATACCGCTGCAGCATGGTCTCCAAGACCTCATCCAGATATCCTAAGGGTGCAGCATGCTCCACCAGGCCTGATCCAGGTATTCTTCTAGTGCAACATGGTCTCTTAATCTTGACCCTGGTATCTTAAGGGTGTAGCATGCTCCCTCAGGCCTGATCCTGGTATCCTACGGGTGCAGCGTGAGCTCCTAGACATAGTCTCTCCGGCTTGACCCGGGTACCCTACGTGTTTAAAACACTGTCCTAGTCCTGATTCTGGTATGCTACGGTTGCAGCATGGTCTCTCAGGCCCGATCCTCGTATCCTACGGATGCAGCATTCTCTCCAAACCTGATCCTGGAATCTTGCTGATGCCGCATGCACTCCAGACCAGATCCTGGTATCTTAGAGATGCAGCATGGTCTCTCAGACTTGACTCTTGTATCCTACTGGGGCAGCACGCTCTCCCATGCCCGATCCTTGTATTTTCCGGTTCAGCATGCTCTCCTAGGCCTGATCCCGGTATTCTATGGATGAAGCATGGTCTCTCAGGCCTGATCCTACTATCCTATGGGTACAGCATGCTCTCCCAGGCCTGATCCTGTTAGCCTACGGGTACAGCATGCTTAGTCAGGCCTGATACTGGCATCCTACGTGGGCAGCATGGTCGCTCATGCCTGATCCTGGAATCCTTCGGATGCAGCATGCTCTCCCAGGCCTG
Organism: Lucinisca nassula; assembly: GCA_963580285.1. NCBI lineage: Eukaryota > Metazoa > Mollusca > Bivalvia > Lucinida > Lucinidae > Lucinisca > Lucinisca nassula. The sequence goes on along the minus strand of OY757027.1, from coordinate 26,053,372 downwards.
ATCCTGGTATCCAACTTGTTCAGCATGGTCTCACAGACCTAATCCTGGTATCCTACATATGCAGCATGCTCGTCCAGGCCTGATCATGGCACCCTTATGATGCAGCATGCTCTCCAAGGCCTGATCGGATTATTCTACGGGAAGAGGCATGCTCTCCAAGGCCTGATCCTACGTATCCTACGCGTGCAGCATCGTCCCTCAGACCTGATCCTGGTATCTTACGGGTATAACATGCCCTCCCAGACCTAATCCTGGTATCCGACTGGTGGAGCATGGTCTCTCAGGCCTGATCTTGGAATCCTAGGGGTGAAGCATGCGCTCCCAGGCCTGATCCTGGTATCCTACTGGTGCAGCATGGTTTCGCAGGCCTGTTCCATGTATCCTTCAGGTGCAGCAGGGTCTACCAGGCCTGATCCAGGTATCCTAGCGGTATGACATGGTCTCTCAGGCTTGACCATGGTATCCTACTGGTTATGCTTGCTCTCCCAGGCCTGATCCTCGTATCTTACGGTCGCAGCATGCTCTTCCAGGCCTAATCTTGGTATCCTAAGGGTGCCGCATGGTCTGTCTTGCCTGATCCTGGTATCCTACGGGTGCAGCATGCTCACGCAGGCCTTATCCTAATACCTGAGGGTGCAGCATGCTTTCCCTGGCCTGATCCTAGTATCGTATGAGTGCAGGATGGTCCCTCAGGCCTGTTCCTTGTATCCTTCCTCCGAGGCTTGATACTGGTATCCTAGTGGCACAACATGGTCTCTCAGAATTGATACCTGAGAGACAATGCTGCACCAGTAGGATCATGCTGCAAGAGTAGGATACCAGGATCGGGACTGGGAGAGCAGGCCGCGCCCGTAGGATAACAGGATCAGGCTGATCCTTGTAACCCTTCGGGAGCGGTATGCTCGCATATGCCTAATCCTGGAATGCTACGCGTGCAGCATGGTTCCTCAGGACTTATCCTTGTATCCTACGAGTGCAGCATGTTCTCCCAAGCTAGATCCTGATATCCTACGGGTGCAGCATGCTCTCTCAAGCTATACCCTGCTATAATACGGGTAAAGCATGCTCCTCCAGGCCTAGTCATTGTATCCAACGAGTGCAGCATGGTATCTCACGCCTGATCCTGGAATCCTACTGCGGCAACATGATCTCCAGAGTCTGTGATCCTGGTATCCTACGGGTGCAGCATGATCTCCCAGATCTGATCCCGGTAACCTATAGTTGCCGCATGGTCTCGCTGGCCTGATCCTGGTATCCTATTGCGGCAGCATGCTCTCTCAGGATTGATCCTGGTATCCTAAAGTTACCACATGGTCTCTCTGACCTGATCCTGGTATCCTACGGGTGAAGCATGCTCTGCCAGGTCTGAACCTGGTAGCCTTAGTGGGGAAGCATGCTCTCCCAAGCCGGATCCTGTTATCCTACGGGTGAAGCATGGTCTCTCATGCCTTATCCTGGTAGTCAATTAATTCAGCATGCTCTCCTATATTTGATCCTAGTATCTTACGGGTACTGCATTCTCTCCCAGGCCTGATTCTGGTATCTTACTGGTGCAGCATGGTCTCGCAGGCCTGATCCAGGTATCCTACGGGTGCAGCATGGTCCCTCAGACCTGATCCTGGTATCTCACTGATGCAGCATGGTCTCGCAGGCCTTATCCATGTATACTAAGGGTGCAGCTTGGTCTCCAAGGCCGGATCCTGGTATCCTAAGCGTGCAGCATGCTTTCCAGAGCCTCATTCATGTATCCTTCTGCTGCAGCATGGTCTCACAAGCTTGTCCCTGGTATATTACGGGTACATCCTGCTCTCCCAGGCCTGGGCCTTGTATCCTACGGTTGCAGCATGCTATCCCCAGCCTGATCAAGGTATCCTACGGGTGCAGCATGGTCTTTCAACCTTAATCCTGATATCGTACGGATACAGCTTGCTCTTCCAGGCCTGATCCTGCAATCCTACGGGTACAGCATGGCCTCTCATGCCTGATACGGGTATCCTCCTTGGGCAGGATGCTCACCCGGGATTGATCCTCGTATCCTTAAAATGCAGCATGGTCTCTTTGGCCTGATCCTGGTATCCTACGGGTGCAGCATGCTCTCCCGGGTCTGATCCTGGTATCCTAAGGGTGCAGCATGCTCTCCGAGGCCTGATCATGTTATCCTACGGCTCCAACATGGTCTCTCTGGCTTGTTCTAGGTATCCTACTGTTTCAGCATGCTCTCCCAGGCCTGATCCAGGTACCCTACTGGAGCAGCACGCTCACCCACGCCAGATCCTAGTACCCTGCTGGTGCAGCATGGTCTCTTATGCTTGACCTGGTATCCTCCAACTGTAACATCTCTCCAAAGCCTGATCCTGGTATCCTACGGGTGCAGCATACGCTCCCAAGCATGTTCTTTCAGTCTTGATCCCGGATACTACGGGTGCAGCCTGCTTCCAGGTCTGATCTTGGCATCCTAAGAATGCCGCATGCTATCCGTATCATACCGATGCAGCATGGTCTCCAAGACCTCATCCAGATATCCTAAGGGTGCAGCATGCTCCACCAGGCCTGATCCAGGTAATCTTCTGGTACAACATGGTCTCTCACTCTTGACCCTGGTATCTTAAGGGTGTAGCATACTCTCCCAGGCCTGATCCTGGTATCCTACGGGTGCATTATGATCTCCTAGACATAGTCTCTCCGGCTTGACCCTGGTACCCTACGTGTTTAGAACACTGTCCTAGGCCTGATCCTGGTATGCTACGGTTGCAGCATGGTCTCTCAGGCCCGATCCTCGTATCCTACGAATGCAGCATTCCCTCCCAAACCTGATCCTGGTATCTTGCTGATGCCGCATGTACTCCAGACCAGATCCTGGTATCTCAGAGATGCAGCATGATCTCTCAGACTTGACTTTTGTATCCTACTGGGGCAGCACGCTCTCCCATGCCTGATCTTTGTAACCTACGGGTGAAGCATGCTCTCCCAGGCCTGACCCTGGTATTCTATGGATGCAGCATGGTCTCTCAGGCCTGATCCTACTATCCTATGGGTGCAGCATGCTCTCCCAGGCCTGATCCTGTTAGCCTACGGGTACAGCATGCTCAGTAAGGCCTGATACTGGCATCCTACGTGGGCAGCATGGTCGCTCATGCCTGATCCTGGAATCAGTCGGGTGCAACATGCCCTCCCAGGCCTGATCCTGGTATCCAACTTGTTCAGCATGGTCTCACAGACCTGATCCTGGTATCCTACATATGCAACATGCTCGTCCAGGCCTGATCCTGGCATCCTTATGATGCAGCATGCTCTCCAAGGCCTGATCTGATTATCCTACGGGAAGAGGCATGCTCTCCAAGGCCTGATCCTACGTATCCTACGCGTGCAGCATCGTCCCTCAGACCTGATCCTGCTATCCTATGGTTACAACATGCTCTCCCAGACCTAATCCTGGTATCCCACTGGTGGAGCATGGTCCCTCAGGCTTGATCTTGGAATCCTTGGGGTGAAGCATGCGCTCCCAGCCCTGATCCTGGTATCCTACTGGCGCAGCATGGTTTTGCAGGCCTGTTCCAGGTAACCTTCAGGTGCAGCATGGTCTACCAGGCCTGATCCAGGTATCCTAGCGGTATGACATGGTCTCTCAGGCTTGACCATGATATCCTACTGGTTATGCATGCTCTCCCAGGCCTGATCCTCGTATCCTACGGGTGCAGCATGCTCTTCCAGGCCTGATCTTGGTATCCTAAGGGTGCCGCATGGTCTGTCTTGCCTGATCCTGGTATCCTACGGGTGCAGCATGCTCACACATGCCTGATCCTAATACCTGAGGTTGCAGCATGCTTTCCCTGTCTTGATCCTAGTATCCTATAAGTGCAGCATGGTCTCCCAGGCCTGTTCCTTGTATCATTCTTCCGAGGCTTGATACTGGCATCCTAGTGGCGCAACATGGTCTCTCAGGATTGATTCCTGAGAGACAATCCTGCGCCAGTAGGATCATGCTGCAAGAGTAGGATACCAGGATCGGGACTAGGAAAGCATGCCGCGCCCGTAGGATAACCGGATCAGGCTGATCCTTGTAACCCTTCGGGAGCGGTATGCTCGCATAGGCCTAATCCTGGAATGCTACGCGTGCAGCATGGTTCCTCAGGCCTGATCCTTGTATCCTACGAGTGCAGCATGTTCTCCCAAGCCAGATCCTGGTATCCTACGGGTGTAGCATGCTCTCCCAGGCCTGATCCCGGTTACCTATAGTTGCCGCATGGTCTCGCTGGCCTGATCCTGGTATCCTATTGCGCAGCATGCTCTCCCAGGCGTGATCCTGGTATCCTAAAGTTACCGCATGGTCCCTCTGACCTGATCCTCGTATCCTACGGGTGAAGCATGCTCTGCCAGGTCTGATCCTGGTAGCCTTAGGGGGGAAGCATGCTCTCCCAAGCCGGATCCTGTTATCCTACGGGTGAAGCATGGTCTCTCATGCCTTATCCTGATAGTCAATTAATTAAGCATGCTCTCCTATACTTGATCCTAGTATCTTACGGTTGCAGCATTCTCTCCCAGGCCTGATTCTGGTATCCTACTGGTGCAGCATGTTCTCGCAGGCCTGATCCAGGTATCCTACGGGTGCATCATGGTCCCTCAGACCTGATCCTGGTATCTCACTTGTGCAGCATGGTCTCGCAGGCCTTATCCATGTATACTAAGGGTGCAGCTTGGTCTCCAAGGCCGGATCCTGGTATCCTACGCGTGCAGCATGCTCTCCAGAGCCTCATTCATGTATCTTTCTGCTGCAGCATGGTCTCACAGGCTTGACCCTGGAATCTTACGGGTACATCCTGCTCTCCCAGGCCTGGGCCTTGTATCCTGCGGGTGCAGCATGCTATCCCAAGCCTGATCAAGGTATCCTTTGGGTGCAGCATGGACTTTCAAGCCTAATCCTGGTATCGTACGGATACAGCACGCTCTTCCAGGCCTGATCCTGCAATCCTACGGGTACAGCATGACCTTTCATGCCTTATACGGGTATCCTCCTTGGGCAGGATGCTCACCCGGGCTTGATCCTGGTCTTCTTAAGATGCAGCATGGTCTGGCTGGCCTGATCCTGGTATCCTACGGGTGCAGCATGCTCTCCCGGGTCTGATCCTGGTATCCTAAGGGTGGAGCATGCTCTCCTAGGCCTGATCCTGATATCCTACGGCTGCAACATGGTCTCTCTGGCATGATCCAGGTATCCTACTGTTTCAGCATGCTTTCCCAGGCTTGGTCCTGGTATCCTTCTGGTGCAGCATGCTCTCCCAGGCCTTATCCTGTATCCGACGGGTGCAGCATACTCTCTCATGCCTTATCCTGGTATCCTACGGGTGTAGCCTGCTCTCCAAGGCCTGATGCTGGTATCCTACTGGTGCAACATGGTCTCGCAGGACTTCCTAGAGACCATGCTGCACAAGTAGGTTCATGATTGACCAGTAGGATACCAAGATCATGCTGCAAACTGGTATCCTTCTGAAGCAGCCCCGGTGTAAATGGGTAGCAGTGCTGTAATAGTCACTGCCTCTCTCTCGCGCGCGTGAAAAACATCCGGAATGAGTGTTCGAGAGCGATTAAATAAGCTTGAAGCTTCCCTCGCAATCGAACTAAAATAAATTAGTATAAACTAAGCAGCATGCTCTCACATGCTTGATCCTGGTATCATTGGTGTGCCGAATGATCTCTCTTCTGGTATCCTACGGGTATAACATGCTCTCTCCAGCCTGATCCATGTATCCTACGGGTGCGGCATGGTCTCTCAAACTTGACCCTGGAATCCTACATGTAAACCATGCTGTCCCAGACCTCATCATGGTATCCTACGGGCACAGCATGGTCTCTCAGGCCTGATCCTGGTATCCTACTGGTGCAGCATGGTCTCCCAGGCCTGATCAGTTATCCTTATGGTGCAGCATGGTCCCTTAGGCCTGATCCTGGTATCTCACTAGTGTGACATGGTCTCGCAGGCCTTATCCATGTATCACACGGGTGCAGCCTGCTCTCCCAGACCTGAGCCTGGTATCCTTCTGGTGAAGCATGCTCTCCCGGGCCTGATCCTCCATACTGTGGTTGCAGCATGCTTCCCCAGGCCTAGTAGCCTACAAATGCAGCATGATCTCACATGCTGATACTGGTGCCCTACGGGTGCAGCATGCTCTCCCATGCCTGATGCAGGCATCCTTCGTCTGCAGCATAGTCTCCCAGGCCTGAACCTGGTATACTACTGGTGCAGCATCGTCTTGGCACTGGTATCAGACGGGTGCAGGTTGCCTCCCTATGCCAAATCCTGATACCCTAAGGATGCAGCATGCTCTCCCAGGCTTGACGCCGGTATCCTGGCGCCAGCAGCATGCTCTCCCAGGCCTGAACCTAGTATCCTACGGGTGCAGCACGCATTCCTAGGCCTGATCCAGGTACCCTACTGGTGAAGCACAAGGCCAGATCCGGTATCCTGCTGGTGTAGCATGGTCGCTCAGACTTGTCCCTGGTATTCAACAGGCTCTCGCAAGCTTAATTCCGGTATCTTACGGGTGCAACATGTTCTCCCAGGCTTGATCCTGGTATCCTACGGGTGCAGTCTGCTTTACAAACCCTGATCTAGTTATCCACCATATGCAGCATGCTCTCCCAGGCAGCATGGTCACTAAGGTCTGATCCATGTATCCTACTGGTGCAGCATGGTATTCCAGGCTTTATGCTGGTATCCTAAGGGTGCAGCATCCAGGCCTGATAAAGGTATCCTACGGGTGCAGCATGCTCTCCCAGGTCTGATCCAGGTATCATACTGGTTCAGCATTGTCTCTCAGGCTTGAGCCTGGTATCCTACGGCTGCAGCATGCTCTCATAGGCCCGATGCAGGTACCCTTGTAGTGCAGCATGGTCTCAGGCTTAACCATGGTATCCCATTGGTGCAGCATGCTCTCCCAGGCCTGATCCTGATATACTACGGGTGAAGCATGCTGTCCCATGCCTGATCCAGGCATCCGTCGGGTGCAGCATGCTCACCCCAGGCCCGATGCAGGTATCCTTGGGGTGCAGCATGGTCTCAGGCTTGACCATGGTATCCCACTGGTGCAGCATGCTCTCCCAGGCCTGATCCTGATATCCTACGGGTTCAGCATGCTGTCTCATGCCTGATCCAGGCATCCGTCGGGTGCAGCATGCTCTCTCAGGCCTGATTCTGGTGCAGTATGGTCTCTCATGTCTGATCCTCGTATGCTATTTGTGTAGCATGTTCTCCCTTGCTTCCTCCTGGTATTCTACGGGTGCAACCTACTCTCCCAGGATTGATCAGCTCCAAGACCTTATCCTAGTATCCTAGTGGTGCAGCATGGTCTCGCATCCTTGACTCTAGTATCCTACTAATGCAGCGTGCTCTCCCAGGCCTGATCCTTGTATCATGCTCTCCTAGGCCTGATCCTGGTATTCTACGGGTGCAGCATGGTCTCTCAGGCCTGATCCTGCTATCCGATGAATGCAACATGCTCTCCTAGGCCTGATCCTGGTATACTACGGATGCAGCATGCTCTCTCAGGTCTGATCTTGGTATCCTACGCAGACAGCATAGTCTCTCATGTCTGATCCTGGTATCCTGTGGATGCAGCATCCCCTCACAGGCCTGATACCATTCTGCTGCAGCATGGGCTCTCAGGCTTGACCCTGGTATCCTGCGGGTGCTGTATGCTCTCCAAGGCGTGGTTCTGTTATCTTACGGGTGCAGCATGGTCTCCCAGGCCTGATCCTGTTATCCTTCTTGTGCAGCATAGTCTCCCAGGCCTGATCCTGGTAACCTACTGGTGCGCATGGTCACTCAGGCTTGACCTGGTGTCCTACGGCTGTAACATGCTCTCTCAAACCTGATCCATGTATCCGTCGGGTGCAGCATGCTCTCCCAGGCAAGTTCTTTCAGTCATGACCCCGGTATCCTACGGGTGCAGCATGCTCTCCCAGGTTTGGTCTCTCAGGCTTGACCCCGGTGTCCTACGGGTGCGACATGCTCTCCCAGACCTGATCCTGGTATCCTACGGGTGGAGCATGGTCTCTCAAGCTTTACCCTGGTACCCTACGGGTGCAGCATGGTCTCCAAGGCCTGATCCTGTTATCCGTCTGTTGCTGCATAGTCTCTCAGGCCTGATCCTGGTAACCTACGGGTGAAGCATGCTCTCCCAGGCCTAATCAAGGTATCCTTTTGGTGCGGTATGCTCTCCCAGGCCTGATCCGGGTATCATACCGGTGCAGCATGGTCTCCCAGGCCTGATCCAGATAGCCTACAGGTGCAGCATTCTCTCCTAGGCCTGATCCTGGTATCCTAATGGTGTAGCATGGTCTCTCAGGTCTGATCCTCGTATCGTACGGGTGCAACATGCTCTCCCATGCCTGATCCTGGTAACTTACTGGTGCTGCACGGTCTCTCAGACCTGATCCTGGTATCCCAGTGCTGCAGCGAGGACACTCAGACTTGACTCTGGTATCCCAGGCCTGATCCAGGTATCATACCGGTGCAGCATTGTCTCCCAGACCTCATCCAGATATCCTTCGGGTGCAGCATGTTCATTAAGGCCTGGTCCTTGTACCCTACGGGTGCAGCATGCTCTCCCATGCTTGATTCTTTTATCCCACGGGCGCAGCACGCATTCCCAGTCCTGATCCGGGTATTCTAAGGGTGCAGCATGGTCTCTCAAGCTGGATCCTGCTATCCGATGGATGTTTCATGATCTCCGAGCCTTGATACTGGTATCCTACGGGTGCAGCGTGCTCTTCCAGGCCTGATCTTGATATCCTACGCTGGCAGCATGGTATCTTATGCCTGATTCTGGTATCCTACGGGTGCAACATGCTCTCCATGCCTGGTCCTCGTATCCTACTGGGGCAGCAGTCTCTCCCAGGCCTGATCCTGGTATCCCACGGGTGCAGCATGCTCTCCAAGACTTGATTCTGGTATCTTACGGGTGCAGCATGGTCTCCAAGGTCTGATTCTGTAACCCTTTGGGGCAGCATAGTCTCCCAGGCCTGATCTTGGAAACCTACGGTTGCAGCAAGCTCTCCCATGCCTGATCATGTTATCCTACTAGTGCAGGATGGTCTGTCAGGCTTTACCCTGGTAGCCTAAGGATGCAGCGTGCTCTCCCAGGCCTGATCCAGGTATCATACCGGTGCAGCATGGTCTCCCAGACCTCATCCAGATATCCTTCGGGTGCAGCATGCTCTCCAAGGCCTGCTCCAGGTATCCTTCTGGTGCAACATGGTCTCTCATTCTTGACCCTGGTATTCTATGGGTGTAGCATGCTCTCCAGGCCTGATCTTGGTATCCTAATGGTGCAGCATGATCTCCTAGGCATGGTCTCTCCGGCTTGACCATGGTATCCTACGGGTATAGAACACTGTCTTAGGCCTGATCCTGGTACCTACGGTTGCAGCATGGTCTCTCAGGCGTGATCCTCGTATCCTACTGCTGCAGCAGTCTCTCCCAGCCCTGATCCTGGTAACCGACGGGTGCAGCATGATCTCCTAGGCATGGTTTCTCCGGCTTGACCCTGGTCTCCTACGTGTTTAGAACACTGTCCTAGGCCTGATCCTGATACCTACGGTTGCAGCATGGTCTCTCAGGCGTGCTCCTCGTATCCTAAGGCTTCAGCATTCTCTCCAAGCCCTGATCCTGGTATCCTACTTGTGCCGCAAGCTCTCCCAGACCAGATCAAGGTATCCTAATGCTGCAGCAGGGTCTCTCAGACTTGACTCTGGTAAACTACTGGTGCAGCACGCTCTCCCAGGCCTGATCCTTGTTTCATACGGGTGAAGCATGCTCTCCCATGCCTGATCATGATATTCTATGGATCCAGCTTGGTCTCTCAGGCCTGATCCAGCTATCCTAGTGGTGCAGCATGGTCTCTCATCCTTGACTCTAGTATCCTACTGATGCAGCGTGCTCTCCCAGGCCTGATCCTTGTATCATGCTCTCCTAGGCCTGATCCTGGTATTCTACGGGTACAGCATGCTCTCCCAGGCCTGATCCTGATAGCCTACGGGTGCAGCATGCTCTCCCAGGACTGTCCTACGCATTCCTGATCCTGTTATCCTACGGTGCAGCCTGCTCGTCCAGGCCTGATCCTGATATCCTAATGATGCTACATGCTCTCCAAGGCCTGATTCGATTATCCTATGGGAAGAGGTATACTCTCCCAGGCCTGAGCCTACGTATCCTACGCGTGCAGCATCGCCCCTCAGGCCTGATCCTGGTATCCTACGGCTACAGCATGTTCTCCCAGACCTAATCCTGGTATCCTACGGGCGCAGCATGGTCTCTCAGGCATGATCCTGGAATCCTAGGGGTGAAGCATTCGCTCCCAGGCCCGGTCCTGGTATCCTACTGGCGCAGCATGGTCTCGCAGGCCTGATCCAGATATCCTTCGGGTGCAGCATGGTCTACCAGGACTGATCCAGGTATCCGAATGGTGCGACATGGTCTCTCAGGCTTGACCATGGTATCCTACTGGTTCAGCATGCTCTCCCAGGCCTGATCCTCGTATCCTTTGAGTGCAGCATGCTCATCCAGACCTGATCTTGGTATCAAAAGGGTGTCGCATCGTCTCTCTCTTGCCTGATCCTGGTATCTTACTGATGCATCGTGCTCACCCAGGCCTGATCCTGGTAGCCTAAGGGTGCAGCATGCTCTCGTTGTCCTGATCCTGGTATCCTATGAGTGCAGCATGGTCTCTCAGGCATGATCCTAGTATCCGTCTGTTGCAGCATGCTCTCTCATACTTGATACATGTAATTGTATCCTGCTTGTGCAGCATGGTCCCTCAGGAATGACTCCTGTGATACCATGCCGCACCACTAGAAGCATGCTGCAAGAGTAGAATACCAGGATCAGGCCTTGGAGAGCATGCTGCATCCATAGGATAAGAGGATCAGGCTACGGGAGCAACATACACAGACCTAATCCTTGAATGCTACGCGTACAGCCTGGTCCCTCAGGCCTGATTCTGGTATCTTGCTGGTAGTCGTATTGGAACTCGAAGTTCCCTCCAATGCGCCGGGCGAATGGGACAACCACTGGGCGTAAAATTTGGTCTACGTAATGTTGGCCAGTCAAGTTACCTTGAACGATCATGGTAACTTGACTGGCTAGCGTTACGTAGACAAAAGTCCAAGACGACAACGCACGCCCACATCGAGCCTATGTTGCCGTCGAATTTCTGAGACAACAAGGTATAAGGACACTGCCGTGGCTAGCCAAATCCCCCGATATGTCGCCGATTGAGCACATTCGGGATGTCTTGGGTCGCCGTGTGCGCAACAGACCGCAGCGTTGTAACAATCTGCAACAGCTTGGCCGAGCATTGCAAGAAGAATGGTGACGGATACCAAGGGATATAATCCGTCGCACACAATCACTAACATGCCCAGGTGTCGTGCATGCATCAATGCTTGTGGTGCATGTACCAGATACTGATCCCCTTTGCATATAAACTTTCCGTGTGACATTGAAGTTTTGCTTCTTTCTATTTGAATTTGGGGGTTCCCTGGTATTTTAGTGCATATCAGTCACGGTTCAATATAGATGTATTATGCAAGTAAAGTCGATGCATAGGCGGCGCAAATGCGGAGTCCTAACAGCGCTTTGGGAATTATGTTGACAAGTCCGTGAAATGAAAGATCCTCTACACCCCAATTTATATCGAAAAAGTGGTGTTAAAGGCGGTATTCGTTATTTTCCTTATGTGCGTTCAAATACATATATTGTGGGTACGGCACCCACTGTCTATAATTGGACAAAATAAGCGCTGATCATAAGAAAAATGTCAAACAATTTCATAGACAAAATGCCATTTCTAGAGATATATAAGGCGACATTTTAGCCAACGGGGGTGTTTTTATAATGGCTTGAACATATGCAAGTAATACAGGCAAAAATCAGGCTGCGCAACTGTGCAGTCCTATTAGCGCTTAGGTATTATATTTTAATATGTGTTGCATAAAAGCCACGTTCGAAAATACAGGCGAAGATAACGCTGGGCAACTGTGCAGTCCTATCAGCGCTGAGATATAATATGTTTTTACTATTTGCTGCATGTAAGCCACGTTTGAACATATGCAAGTAATACAAGAGAATCAGGCTGCACCACTGTGCAGTCCTATCGGCGCTTAGGTATTTTATTTTATTATTTGTTGCATAAAAGCCACGTTCGAAAATACAGGCGAAGATAAGGCTGCGCAACTGCGCAGTCCTATTAGCGTTGAGATATTATCTTGTTATTATCTGCTTCATGTGAGCCACGTTTTAACATATTGTGCAAGAAAAACAGACGAAGATCAGGTTGCGCAACTGCGCAGTCCTATCAGCGCTTAGATACAATATATTGTATTATTTGCTGTATGGGAGCCTCGTTTAAACCCCCCGCCCATCGAGGCTTGAAAAAATAGATTGGCTGCATGATGCTTCCACGCAGAGCTGAAACCGACCCGCACACGAGTACTGGCAAACGCCTTAGAGGATCTAAGCTTGCCCAGGCAATGCGGTGCGTGCCGGGCCGTCCATGCTTAGAAACCCTATTAGTATCATTGGGTGGCAGGGCTTGAGATGTCATTTCATCCGAATGTCGGGTAAAAGTCCCACAAAATTGGAAGCAACGTCTTCAGAATGATCTTTACAGTGTTGACGGGGACGTTAAACCTCAAATCAAACAAACAAACAAAGCCACGTTTGAACATATTATTCAAGTAATACAAGCTAAGATCAGGTTGCGCAAATGCGCGGCCCTGTCAGTGATCCCGGATCAATTTGGTTTTCTTACCTTAGAAATTAATGCGTAACTATACCAAATTTAGTGACATAGAGGCCTTTCTGATATTTAATCTTCATCAGTGTGTCTAAACCCAAAGGTTTTGAAACAGAAACGGAGGAGAGAGAATGAATATCTAAATATTAATAATTTAGCACATCTTTTTAGTCCTTGATGAAAAATTACACACACCATTCTTCCAAAACTAAACTTAAAATACATGTAGCACAAGGAGTTGCGATTAGTGAGATTACTGTCAAATGTGTCAAATAGACATATTTCTGTGTATCTTTTTGTAAGGGAAGCAACCTCAAATTGACTATATATATGTATAAATCAATGCAAAACCACATTGTGCAAATGCCACCTAAAATAATTTATATGTATATATACCTTTCTGGGGTTTGCACAGGCGTAAATTAAAATTGTGGGGCATTATATATGCCACACAATTTTTCGATGAATCACAATACAGGTTTTACAACTGAAAATACCCCATAATTGACAGATTTCCTAGTATATATATAAACCGACCTGCGGCCTCTGCATTCATTTATTAGAAGGGCATGTATTTACATTTCGATGTGGAACAAACTTCACAAATTACAAGAATATGTCATGCGACGTAAAAATGTTGTACACATGATGAAATGCAGAGGCTGCGGCGAGGAATATATTGGCGAATCTGGGAACTTATTACGACAGAGGGTAACGATACACAACCAGCAAATTCGTGACCCCTAAGACAAGGCTGCTTTAGGTTAGTGAGCATATAGCAAATTGTGCACATGCTTTAAACCCAAATCAAAGTACTGAGAGGCGGGCGAGTAATGTCATCTATTTACAACGCTCTTTAGTAAAAACTTGGAAAAAAAATGATAACTAAAAAAATAGTCTTTTTACGCTCTAGTCAAACTTAATTGCTCTTGAATTTATCATTGAGTGTTTTTATCTTCAAACGGGCTATTTCAATAAAATACCACAGACACGATGCAGGTCTCCAAGAAGTTGACTCTTTTTTCTAGCTTGGAGAAACTGTTGTTTATTTATTTATTTATTTGCATGCACCTTCCTGTATTTGAGTTAATTTCCACCAAAGCTGACGATCACATTGTTTGTTTGTTTGATTTGAGGTTTAGCGACCCCGTCAACACTGTATAGGTCATTTTTGAGACGCTGCCTCCAATTGTGTGGGACTTCTACCCGACATTGAGATGAAATGACATCTCAAGCCCTGTCGCCCAATGAAACCAATAGGGTTTATAAGCATGGTTGGTCCTACTCTCACCGCTTTACCTGGGCAGGTTTAGGACCTCTAAGCTGTTTTACCAGTACTCGTGTGCGCTGCGTGGAAGCATCATGCAGCCTATCTATTTCTTCAAGCCCCGTTTGGCGGGGGCCGACTGACGATCACATATCTATACACTGATGACGACCTACAAATTATAATTCTGTGTATTGAAAACAATAAATAAATAAACGAGCCTGTTCATTTTTGTTTTTCATGCTCGAGATAACCTGTGCAGTTAGTTAAATAAAGTTCTGTCCCCCCTCTGTAAAAATGTCTAAGCCTAACGGACACGCCTTCCATTTCCTTTGGAAGTGGGAACATAAAAAGACGTGAAAGAAGTAAAAAAAAAAGTTTTGCTTAAACCATGTCACTCGTTTGGCCCTTTAATTTCTGCATTTTAAATTAATGGTGTATGCCTCGATCAGATGCTGCGTTTTATGAACTTCGACTTTGACTGATGCAGCTTAATTTGCCCATCAGTGCCAAGCGTCCCTTTACTGGGACATTCGAAAACGCTGAAGACCCTGATTACAGGCCACAGAATGTGGCATCTGATCAGGACCTTCACTATTTGCTTAAAGCACGGAACTTCATCTAAACTCACAGCGAATTAAATTTCTATTTTGAAATTATACATGTAATTAGACCTCTCCAAAGCGGTCGGAATACTATATTTGATGTCGATCAGTACAGAGAAGCGTGTCAACCCTTTCAACCATGTACATCGCTGCAGATACCGATTCAGATACCGATACAAACCTTATAGATCCAGATCAGACGGCATGTGACAAGCACCATCTTTAGACTACACTGTTTGCCAACTTTCAATGACTTGAACAAAACACCTTTCTATAAGAATTGGTACACTGAATATCAAGGCTAGAAGGGTTCTGTTCAGAAACTGAGGGATGAAAGGGAATGATTTCAAGCATAAACAGCAACGGTGTAGAAAAATAGTGCCGGATTTTTTTATTCAGCTTTCGGCGCATTTTTTTCGTGAAATCTAATAAACATGTCTATTTTTACAAACATTATTCATTTTTCAAACAGTCTGATCTAACTTGATAGGATTCATTTTCATATTTAGATATGTATTTTATTTTTATTTTTATTTTTGAGCGGAGGACTGCAAGAAGGAATGTCTGATGAGGTGCACAAAATCTGACGTACGAGGTGTATGGTGACTATAGACGGGCTAACACTTTCTAAATATAAGATTTTCCCCTTTTATAAGATGTATTCGGAGAGCACAACTTTAAGGCGTGCGAAAGAAAACCTGTTATTAATACTCTCAAGCCGAAGTTGAATAGAACCAGCTGATAGGTACACGTGACATCAGGGTATTCACTGACCACACTTTGTGATGATACAGTTTGTTTTCTAACAATTTTAACGTAACGTTATTGATTTCGGAAGTAACGTCATTACGCATTGTAACGTCGTTACGCATTGTTGCTATGTTAACGTTTGATGTCTTCTTGAAATCTGTTAAAACAGTGAAACCGCGAATATAAAGTAATGTGTGGCGATATCGGACTTTGTTTATTTTATATATTCTGTTCACAAAAAGTTGGGGATATTCGGGTTGCTTCGAGCCCATCAGCCTAAACATTAGGGACAATCAAATATCGGGTACACCATGTCAATTGACCATCATCTGTGTATATTCGATCTCTGAGCAGTATGATATTTATGCTCGAGTGGAGAAACACAGGGGGCATAAATTGTACATTGGGTAGTATGTGAATTTTAACATAAGTGACAAATCGGTTTATTGTTGCGAGGTTTCGATAAAACTTTCTGCATCGACTGTTGAAGTGTTGTATGAAATGATTTCATGAAAAAATTTGTTATTGGGACAATGATTCAACTAATGGGAGGTCGACGTTTGAGAACCTTTGGTATGCTCCAGACCAGACGTACGCAGTTGCAGACGGCAAATATAATAATTATGGCACAGTCAGTTGTCAGTCGACTATGGGCACCCAATCGTTGGACAGGAGCAGTAATGGATTTCATAAAAGTGGACTCCAGAAAAGTACTAACGGATGCGATGACCGCCTTGTTATAAACCAAGCGTTACGCAACCGGAGAATAACGTCAACAGATTTTCAGCAATACCTGCGCCGAGGAAGAGGGGTTAATGTCTATAGACAGTCGATCCGAAATTGCCTTCACTCGAGTGACCTTACGGCACGGCGTCCGCACATTGTACTGCCGTTTAAAGCTAGGCACCGAAGAGTACGTTTTGTGTGGTGTACATAGGAACATTAATCAGTGGTCTCACGTTATGTTCACTGACGAATCCCAGTTTAACTAGAACTTTCAAGATCCTCGTAGAAGAGTCTGGCGTCGTATTGGTGAACTTTATCCAGACCCGGCTAGAGTTGATCATGGTGGATATGGAGTAGGGTCTGATATGACATGAATGGGATCACCATGACTGGAAAAACAGGACTGTATTATTGTGATAACGTATTGGCTGCTCGCGGGATACCGTTTGCTCGACGCCGCGGTCCTGGATTCATCTTTAATGACAATAACGCTAGGGCTCACTTGGAACGCGTCATCATTGAATACCTTCAATGGTAAAATATTCGGACAATACCATGACCTGAGATGGGTCCAGACGTATCTCCCATCAAATACGTATGTGACATCCTCGGGAAACGAGTCCGAAGCTGCGATCAGCATCTAAGGACCCTGGGTGAGCTTGGTGCAGCACTTCAAGAAGAGTGGCAAAAGATCCCTCAATTTACGGTTTGTAGACTGATTGGAAGTATGCGACGACGATTCATTGGCTGATGTGACTATCGAGATGGTCCAACGCGTTATTGAGGGCTTGTGAAAAATGACGTTGACGCTTAGAAGATTGGTCGCCGTGTCGCTACATAATGACGTTGTCATTGGAATTAATGTGTGGTTCAATTTATGGATATTTGATAGTTTTGTTTTAATCAAATGCATCTTGGCCAGGTAACGTTTTATTTATTCTCCAATTTTCAGTAATCTCAGTAATTCTCTATCCGAAGAGAGTTAAAGGCACTTTTTTTTTTATTGCATAACACCCTCATGACCAGTAATTGAAGAAATCAGTTTTGAGATAAGATACCTTTGGGATATTCTGACTGTCATACAGGTAGGGGACCAAGAGAGGGTAATCAGTTACCTAGAGGCAATTCACAACTATTTATTTACTTGTTTGATAACTATGTCCTGGTTTTGATATTAATGGAATATATTCTTTTTTTTTTATTTTATTTTATTTTTTTCACCATTATTGATAACCATTACTAAAACATGCCTACTGAAATAACTTGGTTAAATTTTACGACCAAAAAAGATAAAAGTCCTGATATCTTTAATATTTCGGCTCAAACATATATTGTGGGTACTTGTTAGAACTGCCTCGGGCAGGCGCTTCTAATGAGAACCCGCAATTTGTGTTCAAAACATATATTGTGGGTACCTGTTAGAACAGCATCGGTAAGGGTACTTCTAACGAGAACCCACAATTTATGTTTTGAGCAGAAATTAAAAAAATATGTATCCCCTCTAAACCCCAGTTTTACTATACAATATTTTTACATTGTGAATACTCGTAAAAAACGCCTCTGCGAGGGTTTCTAACGAGGACAATATATGTTTTCGAATAGAAATAGGAAAAATAATGTATACCCCTCCGTACCCCAAATAAATAAATAAATGTTCATTGAATGATTAAATCGCGGTGCAAGTCGGACCGTCCATGCTTATAAACCCTATGGTTTTATTGGGCGACAGGGCTTGAGATGTCATTCCATCTCAGTGTCGGGTAAAAGTCCCCAAAAAATTGAAAGCAACATCTCCAAAATGACCTATACAGTGTTTTCAGGGATGTTAAACCTCAAATCAAACAAACAAACACAATGTTGAATTAATCAATTCATTAAGTTTACTGTTTTTCAGATTTGAGTCAATGAAACAATGACTGTCAGAACTTTCCTTTACTTCTTTTTAAAAAATATAAATAAAAAAGAAGTAATTTAAAACAACATTTTTGTTGGAAACAATCTCAGTAAAAATATACCATCACACAAATTCCCCTTATAAAGCCCCCTTTTAAACATATCTGTCAGAGAGTCTCTGCTCATAATCACCTCATAATCACTTAGATAAGATAAGCCTTTGATGTGCACTATGGTCCGAAGGACTTGATTACTGGGGTTTATGTAACAAGCCACCCCTTTTATATATAGAAAAAAAAATGTGTCTTTAAGTAAAGCCAGTTTCTTTTCAAACACATCGATTAGTTTCAGTGAAACGTCATAATTATAATGCCTCTTTCATCCTACATGCCAATTCTCTAAACAAAACATAAAAAAGTCATTACAAGGATAAAATTTGAAAGTTGCGGTGAGCTCAACGCGACATAATGTATTTTTAAACGGATAATTTCCGCGTTGTTAGAATGCGTACGACAGACTGTTCATCTGATTGGTTGAAAAAATATTGGGGCGTGTGGTCTAAAGTTAAGCCAAAGAATTTTGCTCCGATTGGCAGTGCACTCTATCACTACATCTCAGCAGGAAGCTAATTTATTATCGACTCCTGGTAAGTGGAAAGAAACTGGTGAAAGCTATTCTGTAGAAAATTTTAATGTTATAAAATGAAGCACAACATAAGTCTTGGTTGCCCTTTATTCAGTTTATCCTTATAAGTGGTAACTGCACAATCCGAAATATGTTTTTGTGGTTTTGGTTTACGTTTTACGGCCTTTCAAGATTATTTCACTCATATCGAGGCGATCGTTAATCAGAGGTGGGCGAAAACCTGAGTACCCGAAGAAAAACCACCTGGCATTCCGTGGCAGAACTTGGCGTCTCACATGTGACTCGAGCGAGGCTCGAACCACAGCGGTGAGAGACCTAATGATTAAGAATCAACGCTCTAACCACTAGGCCACGGAGGCCCGTTAATCTGAAATACGTAAATTATTATTTTTAGTTTATTTTTTTCTTCCTTTTTATAAATCTGAAGCAGCAAATCAGCAGAAGACAAAAAAGATAACTGAGGCATATTTTGTTTTTATTTCTCCTATGGGACTCATTTGAATTGCCTCACTGAGTGTATTCTTATGAGAACCGTCAACCCCGATCCTGATGCATAATTTTTTTAAACACATATTTTGTGCATTTATTCCAAGTTGTAAACTTAATCACTGCGTAGATCCTGATCAGAGAGAAGCCATCTAATCTGGATGTACACTGTTTGCAGAGGTGGGTGTTGTCGAGTTTAGTATTTACAGCAAGAAATCATCTGGACTATTGCTTACAATACTCTGGTTAGGCCACAGTTTGAGCATGCTTCGGCTGTCTGGAGCACCTACACGAAGGAAGATATAAATAAAATAGAGATGTTGCAAAGACGGGCTGCTCTTTGGTTTTGAAATGACTACCCACCATATATTGTTTTCCAGTTTCCCCGTGTCGCGGGTCGTCAGTTGGTCGGGTCCCAGGGAACGAATCCATGCTGGCCCTACACCGAAGCCGTTCGGTGGTAGCCCTATTTCCCGTTGCCGGTGAACAGGTAGACCATCTCATGGCTCCAGCCCCGTCCGACCGTCACTCACCATATAGTTGTCTGACAGACATTTTAAGTAATCTTGGATGGCTGTCGCTTGTGCTTCGGCGTTATGGTGCTAAACCAGTTCCTCTATATTTTGAACGTCCCATTGTTCAGACATGCCAGTTTTATCTTGTGTACAGACAGATCCATACTTCAGACAGTTATTATTATTACTAATTCTTCCTAATCTGGAATAGGTTACCAGCTAATCACGTCCTTGATTCAGATGTTGACTCCTTCAAACCAGAAGTCAGTTGCAGCAGCCATACGCTCTCTTAAAGCATATACTGTATGATCTTGTTTTGTAAACTCAACTCTATCACCTTTGTTCACTTTAATTTTACATTTTTATGCTGCACTACCTCACTTTGAGAGTTTCACACTTTTTATGCTGCACTTTCTCACTTTGAGAGTTTCTCACTTTTTATGCTGCACTATCTCAAAACTGTGTAACTCTGGGTTTTATATTTTCTATTTCTGCTCTTCTTAACGTTTCTCGCTTATGACCTGCAAAGAGGGTTGACGTGTCGTGAAACATGAACTCATTGCCATCATCTGATGTAGATTGTGTGTACTCCATAGATCGAGGCGGTCCTCAATGTGTACTACAATTACGTTCTGAACAGAAATAAGAAAAAATATCAATATGTTCCACATTTTTCGGTTGTAAAATTATCAAAATATTTGAGAAGGCGCGGCAACGAAATTTATTTATTTGTTTAACGAACAAACTAGAGCGGGATATTAAGTCTCTTATGTTGCAATTTTATACTTATTTTAATAAGAATCATAGTCTTGAAGTGGGATTTTTGCACTACACACATTAGTAAACTAAATGTAACTTAACCAAACTCATTTTGCCGGTATAATAGCATAAATGACCATTATATTTGTCAATGTCATAACATCAGCTGATCGTTAGGAAACCATTCACCAGAGTAAATATATGTTGCATTTATTTCAGATGAGAAAATGAACCTAGAAAGTATTTCATGATCAATCTCCACGAAAGAAAGTTGTCGATCCGACAGGTATTGAACCCGAAAAAGTAACGTAGAAATAGACATGAACATAAAAGATAAAAAAGGGAAATTTTCCTCCTGGAGACAAACCGGGTTTAAAAGAACAAACAACACACAGGTTGGGCTAAATGGGATCTTTAATTTCTATCTACTACTCCTGCCTACAGAGCGCGCACATGTAAAGAGTACATCATTATTAATCATTCAATGCTGCTGCGCCGTTCGCGCACACATGTAAAGAGAACATCATTATGTATTATTCAATGTTGCTGCGCCGTTCGAGTGTCTATAAAATGAACACATTACGAGATATAAATGTGATGAAAGGTTGAATAATACTTTAAAGTTCATTTCATTCAAATCATGAAATTTTGCTCCAAAATATGAAGTCCATTCCATACGTTAAACAGCAATAAAGTAAAAGGTGGGCAATTTGATGGGTATTAAAACATGTTTCCAGCGCAAAAACTAAAACAACACTGAGCCGGGGAGAACAAAGTTCCCATGACCAGAATTGATATGAAGCAGATGTGGCCAAAGGCCAGCGCACAAGTTGCTGACCCTCCAAACAAAATTAGACGATTCTAATTCCATTTAATAGAACAAACGACACACAGGTTGGGCTAAATGGGAGCTTTAATTTGTATCTACTACTTCTGCCTACAAAGCGCGCAAATGTAAAAAGTACATCATTATTTATTATTCAATGTTGCTGCGCCGTTTTTATTATTCAATGTTGGTGCGCCGTTTGAGTGTCTATAGAATGCACACATTGCGACATATAAATGTGATGCAAGGTTGAATAATACTTTAAAGTTCATTTCATTCAAATCATTCCTTCTTGAGACAAACTGGGTTTCAGATCACCAAGGCCTGCTTTCAAAACTTCTTTCAAAACAGAAATTGTACTTAAGGTGCATTATAAACTGTAAATAGTAAAAAATGAAGGATTCATCAACTCATGCCTGACAATATCTACTCCATTTGAGGTTTACCGAGGACAGCAGAATCTATATGTTACAGTTAAAATTAGCGACATGTCTACGAAACTGTAATATGAAATAAGGCATGGTTATTGTTATGTAAATTAATCCTGCCAGTACTGTAAAATAAAAATGTTTTGTTTGATTACAGGATATATTACGATCGATCATCGAAAGTAATCGGACATGAAGTTTGATTATCGATTACAATCGAAAGCTGTTAAACAAATGTATACACCAGGTTTTAACCCAAAACAAAAAGGTTGGTCCCATAATTTCACACTGTAAAAGCTGAAAAAACAAACATACTTTATGATTGGCGTGCAGGATTTGTGTTCCATTATCCTTCATTTTTGCAGTCATTGAAATGTCTATAGTCACTGGTGTGCTTCAGTCTCTATGAGGCCGGCCTCAGTGGCTCAGTCGGATGCGCGTCTGACCGGTGATCAGGAGGACGCGGGTTCGCCTCCCGCCGGGGTCGGCAACAGTCTTTCGTGGAAATTGTTCATGAAATCTTTTCTACGGTCATTCTCTCCCTTCTGCTGATTCAAGAAGGGCAGTTGTCAGTTTCTGGCGAAAGAATGTGCACTGTACTGGTTAACTGCTTACGTATAAGCCTGCCCAGGAAAGTGTTTATAGGTAAACTGACCGGCTCAAAACTGACTTAAATAGTGTTGTCTGGGCCGTAAAACTCCAATACAAACAAATCAATCTCTATGAAATGTTACTATAACAATGTTTTATGATGAAGTTTAAATATATGTCATACCGACTCAAAATCTAGGTTACAAGATCAATATTGAACTTGTTCATGCTGTCTGTAGGCCTAACATTAGCTTTAATCTTCATGAATCTTGACGGAGGAAATCTCTATTGCAATGGCATAAGTTATACCAGGTTAAAACTAGGTCAATAGGTTTCATAATTTTACAAAAATGTACCAGATTAGCTTTGTCAAACTCTTATGGTTCTTTTACGTATGTGACCGACGACAAATAGGGTCTCGCCTCCGTCCATCGGGGTTGGAGAAATGGATTGGGTTGCATGGTGCTTCCACGCAGAGCTGAATCAGACCACACACGAGTACTGATAAACTGTTTAGAAAGATTATGCCTGCCCAGTCAAAGCGGTATGAGTCAGATCGTCCAGTGCATTTAAGGCTTCTGGTTAGTAACCAATATCGAACATTTTGGAGAGGTCTAATGCATCACATAATAGATATGCGTATAGAAGTCGCAGCTAAAATTGACTAGACGGAGTTACTGAGGTATTGTCAATATATGTTAAATTCGCTGAGTCCACCTGAGCCATTCGCATGCTTTCTTCAAGCGGACCAACAGGCCATATACGCAACAGCTTTTTTGTGTTACAGCTGAATTCACACATTCACCTATTTGTTAATAGAACATTCCAAGGGCAGGTGAAAACGATAGCTCCGCCTAGTCAATCTATTCCGCGACTACTATACCTTAGCCCAGATATGCCTAGCATCACTTTTATGGGATATAAGTAAGTATTGTAGACCAAGATCAGACGCAGCACAACGCGGCGTCGGATCTGGATCTACATCGATTACTAAAAGAACATTCATTCTTGCTAAACTTATCACTGAAAAAAAACCTGACGACCCTACAGTTGGAAATGGACCGCTCCGAACTTATTAGGTGGAAGATTCCATTGTCATATATGGTTTAGCAAATACAGAAGACACTGATCAGACGTCGCATTCTGTGGCCTCTAATCAGAGTCTTCGATATTTTCGAATGCCCCAGTAAAGGGACGCTTGGCATTTATGGGTGCCAAGGAACTCGTTTTATACACCCTTGGTGATACGAGTCAAAGTGACGAAGTTGACAAAGTGCGGTGTCTGAAAAGAGTCTAGACTGTTATAATTAAAATGCGGAAAATTTAAAGGTTTTGTTGTTTGATTTGAGGTTTAACGTCCGTGTCAACACTGTAAAGTTTATTTTGGAGGCGTTGCTTCCAATTTTGGTGGACTATTACACGACATTGAAATGAAATGGCATCTCAAGCAATGTGGCCCAATGAAACCAATAGGGTTTATAAGCGTGGATGGTCCTACTCGCACTGCTTTGCCTCGGCAGGCTGCAGTTTACCAGTACTCGTGTGCGGTCGGTTTCAGCTCTGCGTGGAAGCATCATGCAGCCCATCTATTTTTTTCAAGCCTCGATGGGCGGGGGCGGAGAAATTAAAGGGTAAACGACTGACAAGGAAAATTTAAGCTAAACCGTTTTTTTTTTTTTTGTTTTTTTTTTTTCGTCTTTTTATGTATCCACTTCGGAAGGAACAGAGGTAGCATGTTGACTCTGTGGTCAGATAATCTCGATTTTATGGTATAAGCATGGTTAATGAACAGGCACGTTTGTTTTGTTTATTTAGTTTTGTTCTTTTTTCGTCGGATTTGGTGTCTCCCATTTCCACTCAGCCGGATTGACACTGTTGAATAGTTACGCCTCATAAATCAACCTCCCCCAGTACTTAGATTTTATTTATAACAAAAAGGTGAATAAATAAAGTCATGAAGTCTCATACCAGAATATGTATGTGTTTAAAACATCAGAATTTCCATGCGTGCGGTGCACGTGTGAAATATCTGATGTTTTCAATAGACAGGATGATAATTTGTCGGGGTGGACCTCCAAAGATATGTGGTAGTCAGCTAAGCCGGAGGAAATTAAGATAGTTATAGGACGATTAATTAATAAATACATATTCCAGTTTGAAAAAGAGTTAATTTCTCTTGGTCATAAATCCAGTATGTTGTCTTTTATAGCCCTTTTGAAGATAAATAAAAAAGAAGACGAAGGAAAAAAGAACACTTTTGAAATGATAAATTAAACATCAATTACATGTACTAGAACGGAAAAGGACCTTAGATATGTTCAGTTCAAGTTTTATTTGGATAAACAAACACAAAAAGTTTTATTCAAGAGCGTTGTAAAGAAATAAGACATTACTCGCTCGCCCCTCAGTACTTTCGTACTGAAAGTACTGAAAGCACTGAGAGGCGAGCGAGTGATTTACGTAGTGAGAGAGAGAGAGCAATGAATGCGAGGCCAGCATGTTTCAAAACAAACAAAGACGATTCCTTATCTGATGTATGTAGCCATTTGAACGCCTTATTAATGTGTCATATTATCGTCATCAATTCCTTATCGTATTGCTTGTTTTTTTATTTCATGATGTTAGTTAAATGATTAACTAAGTGAAAGAATGAATGAGAAAGTGAGTTAGAGTGGGTGAGTAAGACATTTGACTGAATGTGTGTGTGACAAATATGTCTTCAATGAAACAAAGCATATCAACGTTATCTGATGTTTGTAGCACTGTGTACATTTTCCTTCTGTGAAACATAATATATACAGAAACGCATGACAAATCTTATTCATGATATGTGAATACTTGAATGAGTGAGTGAGAGACCGACGAGACTGAGTTATTACGAGCTTGTCTGACTGAGTGCGTGGTAAGCCTGTCTCAGTGGAAACAAAGCTTATTTCATCGGATGTGCGTAGCACTTTTAACAGTTTTCCAATGCACACATAATCTATTAAATATCGTTTGACGTGTAATATTTATAATTAAATCATATATCATGTAATGAGGGAATGAGACATTTAGAGAGTGAGTGAGAGTGGGTGTGTGGGGCTTTTGACTGAATGAGTAAGACAAATATGTCTTCACTGAAACAAACAATATAATATTTATCTGATGTGTGTAGCACTGTGAACACTCTACCAGTGCGCCGTATTATATGACAAATATCTTTATGATAGGTAAATACTTGAATGAGTAAGTGAATGAGTGATTGAGAGACCGATGAGATTGAGTGAGTGGGAGTTTGACTGAGTGAGAGCGTGGTAAGCCTGTCTTAATCGGAACAAAGCTTATTTCTTCGGAGGTGTGTAGCACTGTGGACACTTTTCCGATTCGCCGCGTTATCGTGTTTCTTTCATACAATATTATGTAAAAACTGAGTTTGTGAGTCGGAGTCTTTTAGTCAGCGAGTGTGTCACTCATGGGTGGAAGCAAGCGAAGAGAGAATTGCGTGGCAAGCATATGTATGTGCTTATGGGAGAGATAAAAGAAAAAAATATATATTTATTATTATGATCTTTGTTGCATCGTGAACACCTTTCAAATATACCACATTATCTAGCCAGTAATGCATGCTTACCATGCGCTCATTCAATCAAGATCTCCATTGACTCACTCTCACTCACTCTTTTACTCGCTCATGTACTCACTTGTTCACTCACTCGCATACTCCCTCACTCGCTCATTTAACTCACTCAGTCACACACCCATTCGGATAGTCACTGTGGACACTTTTCCGATGCGCCATGTCGTTTGATGTGTTTTATTCATACAATATCATGTAACAACTTTGAGTTAATGAGTCTATTAGTCCAAGAGTGTGTCAATAATGGGTTGAAGCAAGCGGAGCACTTAATTGAGGAGTGCGTGGCAAGCATATGTAGGTATTCAAGGGTAAAATGAAAGAAAGAAATTATATTTTCATATGACGTGTGTTGCCTTGTGGACACCCTTCAAAAATGCCAAAATTATCTAGCCAGTATCGCATGAATTGTTTGAGTCATTGATAAAATGGGAATACATGAAAGAGTAAATGACTAACCGAATGAGTGAGTATTTGAGTGAGTGAATAAAAGTCAGCGAGTGAGTGAGTCAGTGGGTGAGTGAGTCTATTGACTGAATGAGCACATGGCAAACATTATTTCATAAAATTTCAACAAACATGTACAAAAATATATATGGATATGAGAGGTTTTCTATCCAAATGTTAGTTTCCGCATAACATTAACGCGATATATATTTTTTCTATTTATGGTCAACATCATCTTCCCATGTACAACCGTTTGAAGCAAATAACACCTGGATGTGTGTTTTGTGAGTGGCAGAGATCAATGAATACGAGGCCAGACAAGTAAAGTATATTACTTTATTTGATGTACCTAGCAATTTGAACGCCTTACAAATGTGTCATATTATCGTTATCAATTCTTTATCGTGTTGCATGTTTTATTCACGATGTTATTTAAATGACTGCATTAGTGGAAAATGAATGAGATAGTGAGTAAGAATTGGTGTGTATGACATTTGACTGAATGAGTGCGCGGCAAATATGTCTTCATTGAATCAAAGAGTATCTTCTTTATCTGATGTTTGTAGCACTGTCACACATTCCTAGATCGACACATAATATATCCGGAAGAGTATGACAAATCTTATTCTTGATATGTGAATACTGGGATGAGTAAGTATGTGAATGAGTGATTAGGAGACCAATGAGAACATGTGAGTTGGAGCTTGCCTCACAGAGTCGCATTGGAAACAAAGTAGAAGTAAATCAAAGATCAGGAATTGATACAATTAACTTACTCCACCCATAAAATACACCAAAGGGAAAGAAATACAAACATTAAGCGACCAGATCATAATGGAAACCTAAACAAAGGAAGGCCATAAGGACAGTTACTTTCCCACAAAATGGCCATATGGCCATCCAAAATTAAAAGACACAAGTGATACAGACAGTAAGTAACAAACAACAACATATATAAATCGCCACAGAAGAGCCGCCTTGGAACGGTCAGTGGAAGATTTCCACTGGGGAGCTTAAATCGATTTTACGTGGCCACAATCCTCGCCCTTACTTCCGTCGCGCTTTAGACAAATAATATGTTCAGTCCGCATGAAGGCCTCCTAACTCATCAGTGCAACATCTCCGTGAACACAAAAATAAAGCTTATTTCATCGGATGTGTGTAGCACTGTGGACACGTTTCCAATGCGCACATAATCTATTCAATATCGGTTGACGTGTTGTATTCATGAAATATCATGTATCATGCAAAGAGGGAACGATATATTAAGAGAGTGAGTGGGAGTGGGTGAGTGGGGCACTTGACTGAATGAGTACGTGACAAAAATATGTCTTCACTGAAACTTAGAAAATCATCTTTATCAGATGTAGGTCGCACCGAATACTTCCCCAGTACGCCATGTTATATTACCAGTAGGGTAAGGCAAGTATTATTCATGATATGTAAATGCTTGAATGGGTAAGTGAACGAGTGATGAAGAGACCGGTGCGATTGAGTGAGAGGGAGCTTGACTGACTTAGTGCGTGCTAAGCCGGTCCTAATGCAAACAAAGATAATTTCTTCGGATGTGTGTAACACTGGGGATACATTTCCAGTGCGTCGCATAATCTATTCAGTATCGTTTGATATGTTTTATTCATACAATATCATGTAAAATTTTTTTGAATTAGTGAATCAGAGAGTCGACAGTGAGTGTGTCATTTATGGTTGGAAGCAAGCGGGACACTTAATTGAGGAGTGCGTTGCAAGCATATATATATATATATATATATATATATATATATATATATATATATATATATATATATATATATATATATATATATATATATATATATATATATATATATATATATATATATATATATTTGCTCATTGGAAGAAAACGAAATACAAATTTTCAATTATACTTATGATGTGTGTTGCATTGAGAACTCCCTTCAAATATGCCACATTATCTAGCCTGTATCGCATGATTTGTTTGAGCCATTGATAAAATTGAGAAAACATAAATCAGAGAGTGACTAACCGAAAGAATGTATGAGTATGTGAGTGAGTGAGTAAAAGAGTCGGTGAGTGAGTGATTGATTTGTTTGTTTGTTTGATTTCACGTCCCCGTCAACACTGTAAAGGTCATTTTGAGACGTTGCTTCCAATTTCATGACTTTTACCCGACGTTGAGATGAAATGACATCCCTGTCGCCCAATGCCAACCAATTGGGTTTATTAGTATGTACGGTCAGCCTCGCACCGCGGTTCATGCACAGGCTTAGATCCTCTAAGTTGTTTACCAGTACTAGTGTGCGGGCCGGATTCAGCTCTGCGTGGAAGCACCATGCGGCCCATATATTTCTTCAAGCCCCTATAAACGTGAGTGATTTAGTGGGAGGGTAAGTGAAACTCTTGACTGAAAGGGCGCATGACAAGCATGTTTTCATAAATAATCTACAAACGTTCTAAAATATATATGGACTGGAGAAGTTTTCTAATCAAATGTTAGTTTCCGCATATCATTTAAGCGATTCGATGTTTTTAAGCCTATTTATAGCCAAGATGATCTTCCCATATACAACCGTTTGAAGAAAATAGCACCTAGGTGTATGTGTGTGTGTTTTGTTTGTGTGTGAGAGAGAGAGAGCAATAAATGCGAGGCCAGCATGTTTTAAAACAAATAAAAACTGTTTCTATAGCTGAAGTATGCAGCAATTTGAACACCTTACAAATGTGTCATATTATGGTTATCAATACCTTATCGAATTGCATGTTTTATTCATGATGATATGAATATGATTAGTGAAAAAATGTATGGTAGAGTGAGTGAGAGTGGGTGAGTGGGACACTTGACTGAATGAGTGCGTGGCAAATATGTCTTCACTGAAACAAAGAATATCATCTTTATCTGAGATGTGTAGCATTGTGTACACTTTCCTTGAGCAACGTATAATATAATAATATATCCAGAAGCGTATTCCTGATATGTGAATACTTCAAAGAGTGAGTAAGTGAGTAGTTTAGGACGTAGTACCGAAGCGTTAATGCAAAATCATTCATTCATAGACAAATGACTAATGTTAATGTTCAGACCAACAGACATGGACTACAGAAGAGCGTTAACAAGAGCGAATGAGATATTGAGAGACCGATGAGAATGGGTGAATGGGAGCTTGACTGACTGAGTGCGTGGCAAATAAAAATCAAATATGAGTTCCTTTAAGAGCAATGAAAACATTCATAAGAAAGAAGATGGGCCATACTACGTAGTTTCGGCTAATAAAGCCTCACCAGTGACCCCGCAACGATCCGGCAAAGAAAGCCAGAGGAAACACACTGCAACTTTGCGAACCTCGAACAGGCAGCCGACCCAAAGACCGATATAAATCCAAATGGTGCCCAAATAATTAAAAACCTGTCCAGAATATGAGTCTTAACCATTAATTTATTTCTGATTTCTCAGAATATTCACACTGACCTCAAAGGACCAAAAGTAAAATATAAACTGCACTATGGTTGATGTACGGGGAGACGTTTTACGGCCGCCACACGGCACAACACCAGCTGCAGTGAAGGCAAATAAAAAACAAATATGAGTTCCTTTAAGAGCAATGAAAACATTCATAAGAAAGAAGATGGGCCATACTACGTAGTTTCGGCTAATAAAGCCTCACCAGTGACCCCGCAACGATCCGGCAAAGAAAGCCAGAGGAAACACACTGCAACTTTGCGAACCTCGAACAGGCAGCCGACCCAAAGACCGATATAAATCCAAATGGGGCCCAAATAATTAAAAACCTGTCCAGAATATGAGTCTTAACCATTAATTTATTTCTGATTTCTCAAAATATTCACGCTGAACTCAAAGGACCAAAAGTAAAATATAAACTGCACTATGGAAACAAAGCTAATTTCGTCAGATGTGTGTAGCACTGTGGACACTTTCCCAGTGCGCTTTATTATATAACCAGTAGGGTACGAAGAGTACTATTTACGATATTGCTTCATGATAAATGCTTGAATGAGTAAGTGAATGGTTGATTGAGAAACCGTTGAGATTGAGTGAGTAGGAGGTTGACTGACTGAGTGCATGGTAAAGTAGAAGTAAAACAAAGATCAGGAATCGACACAATTAACTTACTCCACCAATCAAAGACACCAAAGGGAAAAAACACAAACATTAAGCGACCAGAACGTAATGGAAACCCTAAACAAAGGAAGGCCATAAGGACAGTTACTTTCCCACAAAATGGCCATATGGCCATCCAAAATAAAAAGACACAAGTGATACACACAGTAAGTAACAAACAACAACATAAAATAAATCGCCACAGAAGAACCGCCTTGGAAAGATTTCCACTGGTGGGGGGGGGGGGGGGGCTTAAATCGATTTTACGTGGCCACAATCCTCGCCCTTACTTCCGTCGCGATTTAGACATATAATTTGATCAGTCCGCATGAAGGCCTCCTAACTCATCAGTGCAACATCTCCATGAACACAAATAATCAAAGAACCACAGAGGTGAGACAACGGTGAGGACTCGACAGCAAGAAACCACTGAAATGCTGGAGCAAAAGAAAACCTACAGTTAGACTCCGATGGGCCCAACCAGAGACAGCGATCAGGCACCAACAAACATTACCTTGCGGTTATATATTTTTCTGAATTTATATACTAAGTCACCATAAAATTTGGGTTCCGATAGACCTTGTTGCAGAAGAGATTTAAGTCCAATATTGAATTTTGAAATTAAATCAGAATGGCGTCTATAAATTTTGAAAAGGCTTTGCGTAGTTTATGGGTCCGATAACCCTGATTAAGAAGTTTAGCCGTTAATAATTTATTACGAGTGTTGAAGTCAGTTACATGACTACACACTCTTGCAAATCGAATTAATTGCGAAATATAAACACCATAGGATGGCGCACGAGGAACATCACCTTCCAAAAAAGGAAAATTTACAATCTCAAAGTTAAAGTCATCGCGTTTATCATTAATTTTGCACGAAACAAACCCATCTACAATAGAAAGATGTAAATCCAAAAACGGGGCCTCGGTATCAGAAGAATTTGCTTTATTTAAATGAAGTTCTGGGGGGTAAATCTGACTAATCAAACCATCGAAATAGGTATTATCAATATTTAATAAGTCATCTAAATATCTAGAAGTGGGGCTAAAAGCTTCAATAATTTCAGATTGGTTATCAATGGAAAGCGACAACATGAATAAAAATAAAAAATCATAACAATACAAGAATAGATCAGCCACAAGAGGTGCGCAATTCGTACCCATCGGAATGCCCACAATTTGTCTAAATAACTTAGTACCGAATCTAGTATAAATATTGTCAAGTAGAAAGGTGAGGGCATCACACACTTTCTGACATGACCAAAGTGTATAATTCTTATGCTCTTTAGAAGTGAAAAATGCATTTCTGACATTACATGCAATCTAGAGAGAATCTTCTCTGTGAAAAGCCCATTAAATTAAATCATTAAGCTTTTCTTTTATAAGATTATGAGGAAGTGTGTAAAGAGTGGAAAAATCGTAAGTAGACAGACTTGAAGCACGAAAACGTCTGGATTTCAATTTATTTAAAACCTCATTCGAATTTTTATAGACCAAAACAGATTTCTTCCTAATATTGCAAAGACTTCATCACAATATTTAATCACATGCGTTTTAATAGCAGTAAGACAGGAAGTTAATAATTTAGAAAGTTCATTGGTAGTGCAAGAGCTAAAATGCAATAAACCGTGCTTTGTTAGGTCTTTTATGAAGTTTTGGTAACCAGTATAGCGTAGGAAGCTTTTCTTTGCCTTCGGTAACATACACAGCAAACTTGGTGGCTGAATGACAAATATGTTTATCTACTATAACTCTCCCATCAGCTAAAGGCTGAAGTTCATAGGCCTTAGTACCACCAAGCTCCTGCTTAAGCGTGTTAACATAGTGGAGCCGTAACACAACGACGACGTTGTTAGCGGCCATGTCTGCAGGGGCCAAAACAAACTTCTTATGAAATTCTTGAATACCTAGTTTAAGATGACGTTAAGACGTCTTAGGCTTAGGAGGTAATAAGTAAGTATTTTGAGAATAGAAAGAAATGCATTTATTCACTAGTTTTAAAATGCTAAGTTTCCAGTTCTTAAGGGCTTTATGCTCAACATACAATCGCTTACACCATCGATTACCGAATTCATTCAAGGAAGCAGCAATTTCATCTCTACATTTACTGAAATCAATTTAGAAGGACACCGATATTTCGGTCCTTTAGAAATTATATTCCTTATCCTAGAATCAGGAATAAGTTTTCAAATTGCCAGTAATTACATGACCAGCAGCAGGATAACAATACACTGAGTTTTTACAATCACCTGAATCAGGAGTATAAGTATCAATATCAAGATCTGAAACAAGTTTATTGAAATTAAAAATGATAGATCGAACAGGTTTGTTACATTTATAGCAAATTATAGGTGTTTCAGTATTTTGAAAATAAGCAGGAATGGAAGAAAGCACCGGGCTCTCACGGAAGATACTGGGCAAATCTATAAAATCCAGACCCTTATTAATGAAGGATATTTTGAAGAAATGGCGTTTATGATTAATTTCAGAATCAATGTAAGGACGGAGAGTATGCTGAATATAGCCTCTAGTTAAGATAGCCGCATCATATAACTGATTAGAACTATCGTAGAATTTATTCGCCTCGGTGTCCAGAAGACGTAAAACAGAAACGGGTAATGAACTTAGAAATGAAAGCATAGAGTGGCCTTCATGATTTAATATTAATATTGACAGTCACTTCAGTCTAGTATTGTTTCGTTTAAAAGCACGTAAGTTACGTTTATAGTTACCATTTTTCCTGGTGCCGTGAGATCTAGTTCTGCGTTTTCGACATTCCAGGAGCGAGAAGATATCAAAGCCCGGCATCCTGGAAATAATACCCTCATGATAAATGTTGTCATTAAATCCCAGTGGAAAAGGGGTCTTTAAAGATTAAGTCAAATTTACAAACATGTACTGAAAATATATATGGACTGGAGAGGCTTTCTATCCAAATGTCAGTTTCCGCATAACATTACCGCGATCAAATGTGTTTTGTTTCTTTATAGTCCAGATGGTCTTCCCACGTACAATTCTTTATCGAAAATAGCAACTAGTAGTAGGTGTGTGTTTATGTGAATGAGTGACAGCAAGCGGAGAAATTTACCGAATGAATGCGAGGCAAGTATGTTTAAGGAAACCGAAGACTATTACTTAACCTGCTGTACGTAGCAATATGAACGCCTTAAATCGTGTCATTTCATCGTTATGTATCCCAGTTTTATTCATGATGTTATGTAAATGATTGAATTAGTGAAAGAATGAATGAGTGAGTGAGAGTGGGTGAGTGGGGCACTTGACTGAATGAGTGCGTGGCAGATTTGTCTTCACTAAACAAAGAATATAAATTTTTTCTGATGTTTGTT
Source organism: Lucinisca nassula (assembly GCA_963580285.1). NCBI lineage: Eukaryota > Metazoa > Mollusca > Bivalvia > Lucinida > Lucinidae > Lucinisca > Lucinisca nassula. The sequence goes on along the minus strand of OY757027.1, from coordinate 26,019,560 downwards.
ACATAGCACTGTGAACCCTTTCATAGTGCGCCACATTATATATCAATCAACGTAAGATAAGTTTAATTCATGATATGTGAATACATGGATGAGTGATTAAGTGAAAGGTGATTGAGATACCGAAGAGATTGAGTGTTAGGGAGCTTTACTGACAGAATGCGTAGTAGGCCTTTCTAAATGGAAACAAAGCTTATTTCATCGGATGTGTGTAGCACTGTGGACACTTTTACAATAAGCCCGTAATCTATTTAATACCGTTTGACGTGTTGTATGCATAAAATATCATGTAAATACCATGTATCATGTGTAAAGTGAGTGAGAGATTGAGAGAGTGCGTGAGAGTTGGTGAGTGGGGTACTTGACTGAATGAGAACGTGACAAATATGTCGTCATTGAAACAAAGAATATCATCTATACCAAACCCTTATTGTCTTTATGATCCATCAAAAGCATTGTCAAATAGAAATTTAGATCATATCTAATAATTTAAGCATGCATAAATCTTCAGTGACAAAGAAACTTTGAAGTTTGCGAAAAAGTTATCGCTTACAGATTATACAATGAAAGCCGAACAAACCATATTTTTATGAAAAAGCGCAAAGTTTACCTCTTTCTGGAATGAAACCCAGACACCGGCTTGCATCAGTGGTTCTTCTCGTATGTCTTTGGAATACTTCAATCCTAAAATGCACTAAATTATGCCTTAATAGCATACCAACTGGTATTTATGGCTGATTTTACATCTATACCCCCTATTTTATGTAAATATTGCATTTTTAGGATATTTTGATGACAAAACTTTGATGAAAATGATTATAAATGCCTTAATAACATGGGAATTAGTGGCTATATATCTGTTCAGATCCTTTAACATGAATCTAATCAATTAGAACCAATAATAGATGAGAAAACTTATCGCGATATTGCAGGAGAGACAATTTTGAAGTTTTGCTTTGGTCAGAGACCAAGGCCAAAAAAAAAAACATGTAACCTTACTGTTATATTTCAGATGGTATAGACTCTTTCTCTTGTGTTTCTGGTTATACACTTACTGTAAGACTTTTTCCAAAACAAACCCAATAACAATTGATAAACATGGCTTTAAAGTAACCCCCCCCCACCACCACCCCAATGCACTGATCAGAAGCAAAACCTGATCAAATTCACCCTGTCAGACCTAAATTACCACTAACCTTACACTTTTTTACGGTTTGTATGGCAAACCATATGCCAGGAATATCCATTTTATGATACAGAATTGGACAGAACCTACCAATGTGTGAAAATATGATATAATGACTGAACACGGGAGTGTGGGGCTGATTTTTCTACTTTTGGTATAGGGAGCTAACCACTAAATATTTTCCATAGGCGACAATAGTAACCTTTTACATGCTCCCACAAAAACTACACATACAAAACTTTTCAAACCTTACTTATTTATAGAGCCATCCTAGCTCAACAAGTTGATGAGAAAAAAACAACACATGTTGCGCTTCTCCTTTTCAAGTTATGGTCCGCCATGTTTGTTTACATGCAGATTCGCAGTGAATACAAGCCGGCTTTATAACGGAGAGGTGACAATATAAAATCAGCAAAATTTCTTTGAGCTTGCAGATGTAATTATAAAACACACATCATTTTATTTCCTTATAACTATCCTTTTCTCACAATGAAATGAAACATGGGATATTTATCCAATGGCAGCCTGCCTGGTATTTAGACTGCAACTAAAAGCTCTGTCCCAAAGTGATAAAACCCAGTACCTCCAGTATTTAGTGCCAAGCTACCTATATCTGATGTGTGTAGCACTGTGAACACTTTCCAAGTACGCCATATTATATAACCAGTAGGGTATGGCAAGTATTATTCATGGTATGTAAATGCTTGAAAGAGTGAGTCAATGTTGAGTGATTGAGAGACGGTTGGGATTGAGTGAGTTGGAGCTTGACTGACTGAGTGCGTGATAAGGCTGTCTTAATGAATCAATTTAGCTAATTTCTTTGGAAGTGTGAAGCGCAGTGGACACTTTTCAAATGCGCCGCATAATCTATATTTTATTTGTTTGACGTCTTTATTCATACAATATCATGTAAAACTTTCAGTTATTGAGTCAGATAATCTAATACTCAGTGACAAGCATATGTATATGCTCATGGGCAAAAATGAAATGAAGAAATTATATTTATTTATATTATTGGTTGATGATGATGATGCTTTCGTGTTTAACGACGCGTCAACCCTCTCTGTGGGTCATAAGCGTCAAGCGGTTAATGGTTAAACGGCATGAAGAATTATGAGGATATTAAAAGTAAAAAACGTTAGTATGAAATATATAAAAATCTGAAACAGTTAAATCTTATGAAAAAGTCTTTTAAGAATAAAATAATATTATAAACCGGTACATCTTGAAATAATTGTTGCAAAGTGTCAGCTTTAAAGTATACGTTACGAGACTGTAAAAAGTCTACACAGTCAATTAAGATATGTTTCACAGTAAATGGCTGATCACAACCTACACAAGAAGGCTGATCATCACCATTAAAAATATAAGAATGAGTAACTCTGGTATGGCCGATGCGCGGTCGCGTTAATACTACATCCTCTTTCCTGGAAAACTGTGTAGGAGAGCATTTTGTTCCAACGACATGTTTAATGGCATGGAGTTTGTTATTTATTGCACCGTCCCATTCGCCTTGCCATTCAGACAATATGCATCTGTTGATAAATGGTTTAAAGTTATTAAAAGGGATTTTTTTTTTTACCGGCCCCGATAGCTCAGTTGGTAGAGTGTCCGCTCCGGGGAACGGGAGGTCTGGGGTTCAACCCCGGGCCGCGACATACCAAAGTCGTTAAAAATGGTACTAGCTGCTCCTCGTTTGGCACTCAGATTTACGGGGTAGAGCTAGGACTGGTCGATCCAGTGTCAGGATAATGTGACTGGGTGTGGTATCATGTAATGTGTCTGGGACATGATACTTCAGTGAGGCAGCACTATAAATGTGAGCATTGAGCTCCCTGTCGCAACCAGACACCGCATTGATATGACTGAAAAATTGTTGAAAGCGACGTTAAACCCGAATTCACACACACACACACAAAAGGGATTTTAAAAACAGATGGATCAAGATTGAGCGATCCCTTTGCTTTTTTATCAGCATATTCATTGCCGGCAATGCCGATATGGCTCGTAAGCCAACAAAACAAAATTTGGTGTGTTTTAAAAATTTCATGATGTTTTTCAATCAACTTTTTGTATTTGAGGATTTTTAGATGATGAATGGTCTAAAACCTAAAGCACAGAAAGTGAATCAGAAAATATGATTGCTTTTTGAAATGTTGAAGGACTGATAAAATCTAAAGCTAGGTCTATTGCTTTGGCTTCAGCTGTAAAAATATATGAACCATCTGGAAGGCGCAAGGTTTGGTGCGTATCTTGAGAAACATACGCACAACCAACTTGTTCTCCTTCTTTGGAACCATCAGTATAGACTTGCTGGTAATCATCATAACGTGACTGCAGTACCTGAAAGTTTTGTTTGAGTAGCATTGGATTTGATTCGGATTTTTGTCATGTAAGTCAAACAGAATAGGAGGATTTTTAATACACCAAGATGGAACTCCGGCCGTTTCATGTTTTTGAATATTTGTAAGCTCGATACCTGAATTTTCTAGCAGTGGTAATATACGTAATCCAAAAGGTTTGATAGCTGTGGGTTTAGTTTCATACTTATCTACAGATTGAGGTGGAAATGAAATTTTGGATGCTGGGTTAGATTGATTTGCAGCAAGTCCAATAGCATACTGAAGAGAAAGTTTCTCCATGCGCGAAGTTAAAGATGGTTCATCTGCTTCTACATAAAGGCTTAATACGGGAGAAGTACGGACGGCTCCCATAGCCAGACGAAGGCCTTGGTGATGGATAGTATCCAAGGATTTTAAATAGGACTTTATGGCAGAACCATAAACAACAGACCCATAATCTAATTTAGATATTATTAAAGACCGGTAAAGATGTAATAAAGTATACCGATCTGCACCTCAACTTGTATGAGCTAAACCTTTAAAAAGATTCAAAGCTTTTAAGCATTTCGCTTTAAGATATTTAATATGGGGAATAAAAGATAACATTTGATCAAATATGACCCCAAGAAATTTGGCTTCTTCAACAACAGGAATTTGTGATCCGTATAAAAACATGGAAGGATGTTCCTGTTTCTTCCGTAGTTCACAAAAATGAACACACTGCGTTTTCGACTTGGAGAACTTGAAACCATTTTTATCAGTCCATTCTTCTATTCTTTTTAAATTTTGTTGTAACTTTCGTTCAATTGTTTTCATATTTTTTGAACGGTAACATATACAAAAATCATCAACATACAATGAACAATCAGTTTTGTCGTCCAAACATTGTACAATATTATTTATTTTGATGATTATAGCGTAGTTGAAAGAATACTACCCTGTGGGACACCCTGTTCTTGACCATAGAGATCTGACACGGTGGACCCCACACACACCTGAAACATGCGCTCCCCTAAAAAGCTTTCAATAAAACTGGGAAGTTTTCCTCGTAAGCCAATGTTATGGAGATCTTTCAATATTCTATAACGCCATGTAGTATCATATGCTTTCTCCAAGTCGAAAAAGACAGCTACTACGTGTTCTTTGTTAATAAAATCATCTCGTATAAATGTTTCTAGTCTTATTAAATTGTCGTTGGTACTACGTTCCGAACGAAAATCCGACATATTCTAAAATGAGGTTGTTGGACTCTAAGTACCAGACTAATCTTTTGTTTATCATTCTCTCCAATGGTTTAGACAAACAACTTGTCAAAGCTATCGGACGATAATTTGTAGGTTCTGCATGATCTTTCCCTGGTTTCGGAATTGGTACAGCTGTAGCTAAACGCCAACTCTCAGGACAGACCCCGGGACGTGGCCAGGTTGGACCCCAGGGGCATGACTGGCACAATTTATGTAGGGGCCCACTTGACATTATTACATGCTTAATATATATACTCGGGGCCTAGTGGTTTCATAGAAGAAGAATTTTTAAGCTTTTTTCCATAATAAGTCTATGGGGGCTAAGGGGCCCGTGGAGCGGCCAGTTTAGACGCCAGAGGCATGAATGGCACAATCTATATAGGGGACCACTTGACATAGCTACATGCTTAATATGTAAGCTCTGGGCCTAGTGGTTTCAGAGAAGAAGATCTTTTAAGTTTTTTTTCCATTATTATTCTATTGGGGCTAAGGGGCCCCGGGGCATGGCCAGTTTAGACCCCAGGGCATGATTGGCACAATTTATGAAGGAGACCACTTGACACTGCTACAGGCTTAATATGTAAGCTCTGTGCCTAGCGGTTTCAGAGAAGAATATGTTTTATTTTTTTCCAAAATAAGTCTATGGGGGCTAAGGGGCCCAAGGGCGTGGCCAGTTTAGATCACAGGGGCATGATTGGTACAATTTATGTAGGGGACCACTTGACATCGCTACATGCTTAATATGTACGCTCTGGGCCTAGTGGTTTCAGAGAAGAAGACTTTTTAAGTCTTTTCCATTATAAGTCTTTAGGGGCTAAGGGGCCCCGGGGCGTGGCCAGTTTAGACCCAAGGGGCATGATTGACACAGTTTATGTAGAGGACCACTTGAAAGTTACATGCTTAATATGTAAGCTCTGTGCTTAGCAGTTTCAGAAAAGATGATTTTTAAGCTTTTATTTCCACTATAAGTCTATGGGGCTTAAGGGACCCGGGGCGTGGCCAGTTTAGACCCCAGGGGCATGATTGGCATCATTTATGTAGGGGACCACTTGACAATGCTACATGCTTCATATGTAAGCTCTGGGCCTAGTGGTTTCAGAGAAGATTTTTTTAGCTTTTTCCATTATAAGTATATGGGGGCTAAGGGGCTCCGGGGCGTGGCCAGTTTAGACACCAGGGGCATAATTGGCACAATTTATGTAGAGGACCACTTGACATTGCTACATGCTTAATATGTAAGCTCTGTGCCTAGCGGTTTCAGAGAAGAAGATTGTTTAAGCTTTTATTTCTATGGGGGTTAAGAGACCCCGGGGCGTGGCTAGTTTAGACCCCAGGGGCATGATTGACACAATTAATGTAGGGGACAACTTGCCATTACTACATGTTTCATATATAAGATCTGGGCCTATTGGTTTCAGAGAAGATTTTTTTTTAATTTTTCCCATTGTAAGTCTATGGGATCTATATGTTGCCATGGCAACAAGAGTTTCCATCTGATCTGCCCCAAAACATAATGCATTTTTTCACCCAACCTGATAATGCTTCTCCTGAAATTTAATCATGATTTGCCAACTGGCTTTAAAGATAAAATTAGTTGAAAATATGAACGGACGACGGACGCCGGATCATTGGCATACTAATACCTCGCATGAGCCTTCGGCTCAGGTGAGCTAATAAGCATGTCTTCAAGAACACAAAGAATATCACTTTATCTGATATGTGAAGCGCTGTGGACAACTATAAAATTTGCCACACTATAAACTGATCTGTATAATTCGTATATCATATGACTTTCACTACCTATCATATGACTATGAAGTTCACTACCACTGAACTTTCTAAATTATTAACTTCCTGTCTTACTGCTATTAAAACGCATGTGATTAAATATTGTGATAAAGTCTTTGAAAGATCAGGAAGAAATGTGTTTTGGTCTATAAAAAATTCGAATGAGGTTTTAAATAAATTGAAATCCAGACGTTTTCGTGCTTCAAGTCTGTCTACTTACGATTTTTCCACTCTTTACACTACACTTCCTCATAATCTTATAAAAGGAAAGCTTAATGATTTAATTGAATGGGCTTTTCACAGAGAAGATTCTCTCTATTTTGCATGTAATGTTAGAAATGCATTTTTCACTTCTAAAGAGCATAAGAATTATACACTTTGGTCATGTCAGAAAGTGTGTGATGCCCTCACCTTTCTACTTGACAATATTTATTTTAGATTCGGTACTAAGTTATTTAGTCAAATTGTGGGTATTCCGAAGGGTACGAATTGCGCACCTTTTGTGGCTGATCTGTTCTTGTATTGTTATGAAAGAGACTTCATGTTGTCGCTTTCCATTGATAACCAATCTGAAATTATTGAAGCTTTTAGCTCCACTCCTAGATATTTTGATGATTTATTAAATATTGATTATACCTATTTCGATCGTTTGATCAGTCAGGCTTAACCCCCCCCCCCTCCCCAAGAACTTCAGTTAAATAAAGCAATTTCTTCTGATACTGAGGCCCCGTTTTTGGATTTACATCTATCTATTGTAGATGGGTTTGTTTCGTGCAACATTTATGATAAACGCGATGACTTTGATTTTGAGATTGTAAATTTTCCATTTTTTGGATGGTGATGTTCCTCATGCGCCATCCTATGGCGTTTATATTTCGCAATTAATTCGATTTGCTAGAGTGTGTAGTCATTTAACTGCCTTCAACACTCGTAATAAATTATTAACGGCTAAACGTCTTAATCAGGGTTATCGGTACCATAAACTACGCAAAGCCTTTTCAAAATTTTATAGACGCCATTCTGATTTAATTTCAAAATTCAATATTGAGCTTAAATCTCTTCTGCAACAACGTTTATCGGAACCCGAATTTTATGGTCACTCAGTATATAAATTCAGAAAAATATATAACCGCAATGACTTCCGCACCCAATTTTGTAAAATCATTCTTCGATATAAAGAGATTGGGTACAACATGGACGTTATACGACAGACTGCATGCATGGTAGTTAACCGAATCATGGTTGGAAACTTTGCTTTCCTCTTTTATTAATTGCACGCCGGTGGGTCAGGCCTCAGATTCTATGAGGGTTCTAACGTAAAGGCTTATTGAGAATTAGAGAGATATAATTCAAGGTAATGTTTGTTGGTGCCTGATGCTCTGTCTCTGGTCGGGCCCATCGGAGTCTAACTGTTGGTTTTCTTTTGCTCCAGCATTTCAGTGGTTTCTTGCTGTCGAGTCCTCACCGTTGTCTCACCTCTGTGGTTCTTGGCCATTTTGTGGGAAAGTAACAGTCCTGATGGCCTTCCTTTGTTTAGGTTTCCATTATGGTCTGATCGCTTCATGTTTGTGTTTATATCCCTTTGGTGTCTTTGATGGGTGGTGTAAGTTAATTGTATCGGTTCCTGATCTTTGTTTTACTTCTACTTTGTTTGTTTGACAGAGATTTAACATCCCAGACAACACTGTATAGGTCATTTTGGAAACGTTGCTTTTAATTTTGTGGAACCTTTACTTGACATTGAGGTGAAATGACAGTTCAAACCCCGTCGCCCAATGAAACCAATAGGGTTAATAAGCATTGGTAGTCCTTGCATGGCCAGGCTAAGATCCTCTTAGCGGTTTACAAGTACTCGTGTGCGGTCGGTTTTAGCGCTGCGTGGAAGCATCATGCGGTCCATCTATTTCATCAAACAACGATGGGCGGTGGCCGTATGTCATTTAAATACTTTGAATGAGTAAGTGAGCAGGGCATTTGCGTGAATGTCTGTGTTGCAAGCTAGTTTTCAATGTAGCACTGTAGACATGCGCCAAATATGACTCTGTGCCAAGCATGTTCTCGTGGAAACAAGAAATGTGTGTAGTACTGTGGACACTCTGCAAATGTGCTATAATATGAAACGACCTTTTAAAGACATATGATATCATTTAATACGTGAGAAATGCCGTGAGTGAGTGCAAAGGGCATTTGAGTGAATGATTTGATATTTTGTGTATACTTTAGTGAGTGAGTGAGTATGTGAACAGGGCATTAGAGCGAAAATGTTGCAAGTTTCATGGAAATAATATCATTTTAACTGATGTGCGACCGTTGGGTGGACACAATCCAAAATGTGCCATATTATTTTATGACTAATTTAATTCATATGATATCATAAGTGAGTGAGTGTGTATAGAGCATGTGAGTGATTGACTGTGTGGCAAGCTGGTCTTCATGAAAATAAAGAAATGGAAACAAAGAATATCATTTTAACTAACATGTGTATATTATGCCATGTTTAATTCGTATGAAGACATGTGATAACTTTAAGTGAGTCAGTGAGTGAGTGAGAGCAAGTGAGGATCAAATTTTAACAAATAAATGTATAACCGTAGTCACTTTCCAAATGCTCCACAGTATCTATTTAGTATGGTATTGAAACATATTTTATTGACATGATGTACATACTTGAGTGAATAGACGTAGCAAAATAGAAGTAAAACAAAGATCAGGAATCGATACAATTAACTTACACCACCCATCAAAGACACCAAAGGGAAAGAAACACAAACATTAAGCGACCAGACCATACTGGAAATCTAAACAAAGGAAGGCCATAAGGACAGTTACTTTCCCACAAAAAGGCCATATTGCCATCCAAAATAAAAAGACACAAGTGATACAACAGTAAGTAACAAACATAAATAAATCGCCACAGAAGAACCGCCTTGGAACGGTCAGCGGAAAGATTTCCACTGGGGGGCTTAAATCGATTTTACGTGGCCACAATCCTCGCCCTTACTTCCGTCGCGATTTAGACAAATAATTTGTTCAGTCCGCATGAAGGCCTCCTAACTCATCAGTGCAACAGCCCCGTGAACACAAAGAACCACAGAGGTGAGACAACGGTGAGGACTCGAAAGCAAGAAACCACTGAAATGCTGGAGCAAAAGAAAACCAACAGTTAGACTCCGATGGGGCCGACCAGAGACAGAGCATCAGGCACCAACCAACATTACCTTGAATTAGATTTCTCTAATTATCAATAAGCCTTTACGTTGGAACCGTCAAAGACTCTGCTCAAGGCCTGACCCACCGGCGTGCAATTAAAGAGGGAATCAAAGTTGCCAACCGTGATTGGGTTAACTACCATGCATGCAGTCTGTCGTATAATATCCATGTTGTACCCAATCTTATGTAAGTATGCAAGTTTGATTTCGTTGCTATCATTTCACCTGATACATGCAGTAGTGTTGACACCTTTTAAAAGTACCATATTATCTATTCAGTATCACATGCCCCGTTTTATTCATACAATATCTTGTAAAAACTTGAGTTAGTGAGTGAAAGGATGAGTGAGTGTGTGATTGAGACTGACACCGCTAGAGTGTGTGGCAAGAAAGTTGCCATGAAAAAAACTGATTTCATTTCAACTGATATGTGTAGTACTGTGGACACTTTCCAAATGCGCCGCAGAATCTATTTAGTATGGAATAAACATTTCATTCATTTGCTGACATAGTGTGTGACTGAGTGAGTGACTGACTTGCTAGCTTGTTTTCATGTAGCCAAAAAATGTGAAAAATTCGAAATGAGCCGCATTATATAAAGACTTGTTTACTTCATTCTAGTAGATCATGTGAATACTTGAGTGAGTGGGAACATGAATGGGTGACTGTGTGGCAAGCTTGTTTTCATGGAAACAAATTGTGGACAAATTCGAAATATGCCATTTTATATTATTACTTATTTAATGCACATGATATCATGTGAATACGTGCGTGCGTGTGTACTTGCGCCAGTTTTCAGTCAATGACTATGTTGCAAACATGTCTTCATGGAAACAAAGAATAGCATTGTGTCCAATATGTGTACCACTTTACACAAATTCCGAATGTACCAAATTATACAACAACCCATTTAATCCATAGGGTATCATTGAAATACTTTTGGTGATTAAGTGCGTGAGTGCAGGAGTGAAAAGGGCATCTGTGTGAATTGCTGTGAGGCAAGCATGTCATACCATAAATTGCCAGTCTTTTAAGCGCTTACCGGCAGTACACAATTGTGATGGAGCATAAAATTTCACAACACTACTTTTTGAACTGCAGTTCATTTCCAGGTAGTATAATAATTTATTTACAGGCTCTGATTGGCCTCTTCCATAGACTAATATGAAAATAGCTTTTAAGTGTCTCACCGCGGTGTTCGTACCTGGCTCAGGTGACATCTGAGACGCCAAGTTCTGCAAAGGAAGGCAAGGTGTTTTTTTCCTCGTACTCCGGGTTTTGCCCACCTATGATAAACGATAGTAAATGCCGCTACTGTAACAGAAACAAATTGAAATTCAGACTAATTTTGCTTCCAAAGGCATATTAGAAGGTTTCTGTGATTCTGTCCTTGTGATTTCTACACAGTATCCAACTATAAAAGTCGATCATTGGGACTGTTCAACAGTACTCTGCTGTACTTCATTTGAAATGGTGTTAAAGACGACTTTTGAACAATTCAAACGATGGACTTAATGTAGGAAATTCATTCTTTATGTATAACAGGAAGTATGGCTCAAATCGAGCAGACACAGTCATTCAACTCCGACTGCTAGAACAGTCTGGATAGATGCGAAACTTTCCACAACGTGGTTACCACCCTGCCACCACAAACAACAGCGGGCCAACGTCCGGCAAATAGCAATACAACGTTGCCAAGGTTGAAATCAGAAATAAATTATTGGTTTAGACTCATATTCTAGACAGGTTTTTAATTATTTGGACCCCATTTTGATTTATATCAGTCTTTGAATCGACTGCCTATTCGAAATTCGCAAAATTGCAGTATGTTTCCTCTGGCTTTCTTTTCCGGATCATTACAGGGTCACTGATGAGGCTTTATTAGCCGAAACTACGTAGTATGACCCATCTTCTTTCTTATGAATGTTTTCATTGCTCTTAAAGGAACTCATTTTTGATTTTTATTTGAAATTTGGTATAAAGCTTCATCTAGTGGATCACCCCGAGATTGTTCCAATTTGGTATGGATTTTACGGCCCTTTCGCTCCAGATTCTTCAAAACTGACAACGACAAACCCAATAACATTAGTGACCAATCTCATACTCCTTTGGTGTAAATTCATTCCTAACGTGTACAAACTTTTGGCTTTTGTCATGATTAGACAAAATAATCAGCTCAACGATAATAGCACCCAGGTGTACACATCTTGCTGCCGTGGTGTAAATCGCCACCACGCATATTCGCCAACTAAAAAGACATAAAACTGCTTACCATTACGCAGTCTGATTGGTATTCGGATCCGGGGTAAGAATCCCTGTGTCTATTTCTATCGCATAATGCAAAAATATACACAGATACTCCGGGAGGGGGTTTATGCCCCCTATTCTACACAACACCGATACATCAATAATCCGTTTTTTTTCAGCTCGCCCATCAAATCCTCTTACGAAAAGTTGGACAGGCATTTACCGTCAATTTTCTTCAAATCCGGATCATCGTTATCCCTTTATTTCTCAAATAATTCGACTATTTGCGATTCCATGTTATGCCAGTTGAGTTTCCCGACCAACCGTTCCAATCGCAATGACCGGACCCACCTGCTTGTATGATATCGTTTTCGTACGGTACCTTGGAGGACTTGGAATATAGCTGTTTGTTAATCAGAGGTGGGTGAAAACCGGAGTAGCCGGGGAAAAACAGCTGACCTTCCGTTGCAGAACTTGGCGTCTCAAATATGACCGAACCAGGCTCGAACCACACATAGTAAAAATAGTCGCTGATAAGATTGACTAGGCGGTGTTATTCGGCTTTAATCAACATATGTCAAATTCGCTGAGTCCACAAGAAGATTCTGTTGAGTGCATTTCGCATGCAAAAATCAAAACACAACGGTGAAGACGCGACAGCAAGAAACCACTGAACTTCTGGAGCAACAGAAAACCAACAGTAAGACCCGATGCATGATTTACTAGAATCATATAATTTCACCTCATCTGATATTTGCAGCACTGCTGTCACCTTTAAAAATCACCACATCATCCTTTGAGTATCATACGCCCTGTTTTACTCATACAGTATCATGTTAATACCAGAATTGGTGAGTGAGTGAGAGAAAGAGCCAGTGCGTGAGTGAGTGAGTCTTGACGTTGCAAGAGTGTTTGGCAAGCAAGTTTTCATGAAAAGTGATGTGTGTAGAACCTTGGACACTTTCCAAATGCACAATAGCATCTATTTAGTATGGTATAACGATTTATTCATATATAATATGAAGATTACAATCAATGAGTGAGTTGGTAGCTTGTTTTCGTGGATAAAAATATCATTTTATCTGATGTGTTTAGCGGTGTGGACAAATTCCAAATGACCCGCATTTTATAAGGAACTGTTTTATTGAGTGAATGAGAACGTGAGCGGATGATTGGCAAGCTTGTTTTCGTGGAAACAAAGAATATTTTATCTGCCGAGTGTAGCACTGTGGACACCTTCGAAATGTGCCACACTATATTGACCTGTTTAATGAATGCTCAAATATCCATTTAGTATGCTATTCATATGATATGGTGTATATGAGTGAGTGAGTGAGTGAGTGAGTGAGTAAGAATATCATTTTATCTGGTGAGTGTAGCACTGTCATCGCCTTTCAAACGAAGCACACTATATTATTACCTGTTTAACTCATATATCAAGAGAATACCTTTAGTTAGCAAATGAGCGAGTTAGTAAACCAGCGAGTGAGTGTAAAAGGAATGATTAGTGAGTGATTGACCTGGCGAGGCAAGTGAGTAAATGAGTGAGTAGCAAGACGCCACGTCGGATTATGATTTGTCTAATTCACATTATATTACGTGAATACTTGAGTAAGCGATTGAGTGAGTGTGTGAGTAGCTTAGTTGTTTTCATGGAAACAAAGAATATCATTTTATCTGAAGTGTGAGGCACTGTGGACAACTATCTGAAGTATAAGTAAAACAAAGATCAGGAATCAATACAATTAACTTACTCCACCCACCAAAGACACCAAAGGGAAAGACACACAAACATTAAGCGACCAGACCATAATGGAATCCTAAACAAAGGAGCCAAATTATATAGGGACCTGTTTAATTGATAATATATCATGAAGAAACTTAAGTGAACACATAAGTGAATTCGTACGTGACAAGCAAGCTTGTTTCCATGGAGACAAAATATCTCAATTAATCAGACGAGTGTAACACTGTGGACAACTTCGAAATGTGCCATATTATATTATTGCATGTATGCATATGATATCATGTTGCTAATCGAATGAGTGAGTGTGTGAGTAAGAAGGGCATTTGAGTGAATGACTTTGTGACAAGCATGTCTTCATGGAAAAAGTGAGTGGGTAAGCTTGTTTTCATGGAAACAAAATACATAATTTTGTCTGATGTGTGTAGCACTGTGGACACCCTCTAAATGTGTAATGTTATATGATGACAAATATAATTCATATGATATCATGTAAATACTTGAGTAAATGCGTGATTGAGAGAATAAGGTGTTTGAGTAAATGGCTATTTGGCAATTATGTCTTCATGAAAACAAGGAATATCACTTTATCTGATATGTGAAGCGCTGTTGGCCGACTGAGATCCTATAAGCGGTTAACAAGTACTTGTGTGCGGTCGGTTTCAGCGCTGCATGGAAGCATCATGCAGTCCATCTATTTTTTCAAGACCCAATGGGCGGGGTCCTTATGTTATATGAATACTTTGAGTGAGTAAGTGAGCAGGGCATTTGCGTAATTGTCTATGGTGCAAGCTGGTTTTCACTGTAGTACTGTATGCATTTGCCAAACATGACTCTGTGGCAAACCTGTGGAAACAAGAAATATGTTTAGCACTGTGGACCTCCTACAAATGTGATACAATATGAAACGACCTATTAAAAACATATGATATCATTTAAATACTTGAGAAAAGCCGTGAGTGAATAAATAGGGTATTTGAGTTAATGATTTGACAATTTGTGTATACCTTAGTGAGTGAGTGAGTGACTGTGTGAGTAGGGCATTAGAGCGAAAATGTTGCAAGCTTCATGGAAATAATATCAGTTTATCTGATGTGTGCCCGTTGGGTGGACACAATCCAAAATGTGCCATTTTCTATAATGACCACTTTAATTCATATTATATCATAAGTGAGTGATTGTATATAGAGCATGTGAGTGATTGGCTGTATGGCCAGCTGGTCCTCATGAAAATAAAGAAATGGTAACACAGAATATCATGTTATCTAACATGTGTATTTTATACCATGTTCAATTCGTATGAAGACATGTGAATACTTTAAGTGTGTGAGTGAGTCAGTGAGTGAGTTATTGAGAGCAGGTGAGGGTAAATTTTAACAAATGTATGTATAACCGTAGTCACTTTCCAAATGCGCAAAAGTATCTATTTAGTATGGTATCGAAACATATTTTATTGATATGATGTACATATTTGAATGAATAGACATAGCCAGTATGATTTCGTTGCTATCATTTCACCTGATACTTGCAGTAGTGTTGACATCTTTAAAAAGTAACACATTATCTATTCAGTATCACATACCCCGTTTTATTAATATAGTATCATAATATACCATGTGAATACTAAAGTGAGTGAGAACGTGAATGGGTGACTGTCTGGCAAGCTTGTTTTCATGGAAACAAATTGTGGACAAATTCGAAATATGCAATATTATATTTTGACTTATTTAATTCATATAATATCATGTGAATACGTGCGTGAATGAATGGGTGAGCGTGCGTGCGCATGTGCTTGCGTCAGTTTTCAGTCAATGACTATGTTGCAAACATGTCTTCATGGAAACAAAGAATAGCATTTTATCTAATGTGTGTACCACTTTGCACAACTTCCAAATGTACCAATTTATACAACAACTCATTTAATTCATAGGGTACCATCGAAATACTTTGGGTGATTGAGTGCGTGAGTGACGGAGTGAATAGGTCATTTGTGTGAAAGGCTGTGAGGCAAGCGTATCATACCATATATTGCCAGTCGTACAAGCGCTTACCGTTAGTACACCGTTGTGATGGAGAATTACATGTCACCACACTACTTTTGAACTGCAGTTCATTTCCAGGTAGTATAATAATTTATTTAGTCTCGGATTGGCCTCCTGCATAGACTCATCTGAAAATAGCGTTTAAGTGTCTCACCGCGGTGTTCGTACCTGGCTCAGGGGACATCTGAGACGCCAAGTTCTGCAAAAGGAAGGTAAGATGTTTTTTCCTCGTACTCCGGGTTTCGCCCATCTATGATAAACGATATTAAATTCCGCTACTGTAACAGAGACAAATTGAAATTCAGAATAATTTTGCTTTCAAAGGCATAGTAGAAGGTTTCTGTGATCCTTTCTTTGTGGTTTCTACACAGTGTCCAACTATAAAAGTCGATCATTGGGACTGTTTAATAGTACTCTGCTTTACTTCATTTGAAATGATGTTAAATAACTTCTGAAGTTAGATTCAATTCAAACGATGGAATAAATGTAGGAAATCCACTCCTTATGTACACAAAACAGCGGACCAACGTCCGGCAAATAGCGATATGACGTTGCCAAGGTCTTTGAAATTTGATCTAGTAGACCTCTACAAAGATTGTTCCAATTTGGTATGGGTTTTACGGCCCTTTCAATCCAGATTCTTCAAAGTAGAAGTAAAACAAAGATCAGGAGTTGATACAATTAACTTACTCCACCCATAAAAGACACCAAAGGGAAAGAAATACAAACATTAAGCGACAAGACCATAATGGAAACCTAAACAAAGGAAGGCCATAAGGACAGTTACTTTCCCACAAAATGGCCATATGGCCATCCAAAATAAAAAGACAAAAGTGATACACACAGTACGTAACAAACAACAACATAAATAAATCGCCACAGAAGAGCCGTCTGGTCGCTTAATGTTTGTGTTTCTTTCCCTTTGGTGTCTTTGATGGGTGGAGTAAGTTAATTGTATCGATTCCTAATCTTTGTTTTACTTCTACTTTGATGTTGCCAGAGTGTTTGGCAAGCGAGTTTTCTTGAAAAGGATAGCATTACAAGTGGTGTGTGTAGTACTTTGGACACTTTTCAAAACTGACAACGACAAACGCAATAACATGAGTGACCAATCACACACTCCTTTTGTGTAAATTCATGCCTAACATGTTCAAACTGCGCTAATCGGATTTGACTTTTGTCATGATTATCCAAAATTATCAGCTCAACGATAATAGCACCCATGCGTACAAATCTCGCTGCCGTGTTGTAAATCGCCACCACGCGCAACTCACCCACTAAAAAGACATAAAACTGCTTACCGTTACGGAGTCTGATACCTCTATTTTTTCTTGGCGTTACTGGATCCGTGGTAAGAACCCCCGTGTCCATTTCTATCGCATAATGCAACAAGAGGCTCAATGAGCCTAAACCGCTCACCTGAGGAACTTAAGTTTTAACAATTCACAGACTTGACTACTAAATCTGCTAATAGAATCCAGCCCATTGACCCTTACAGGATATAAGTCATGATTATTGCATTGCATTCCAAGTTTGAGAATTCTAGCTTCTATAGTTCCTGAGAAATCTTTGACGAAAATTTAACATTGGTCAAAATGGAGAGAAAGAAGAATGAAAGAACAGATGAACAAATAAGCTGAGAAAGCCCAATGTCTCTTAAACAAAATAAGTCATCATTATTCTATTGAATACCAAATTTGATGCTTCTAGCTTTTATAGTTCCTGAGAAATCTTTGATTAAAAATTTAACATTGGTCTATTATCTCTATATGGAGAGAAAGAAGAATGAAGGAACAAATGAACCAGACTAGCTCCAAAACCTAATGCAGCTTTTCCCCTTGCCCAATGGTGCTACACATAAAATTTAAACAAGATTGGTCGACTGCCTTCTGAGATATGCTTCATTGAAAGTGTGGACGACGGATGGACGGACGACAGACGACGGACTCCGGAGCCTTGGTATACTATCGGCTCACTGGAGCCTTTGGCTCAGGTGAGCTAAAAATTCAAGTCGCTATTTCTGTCACAACATTTTCCCTACGTTAAGTCTATGGGCAAATTTTTTTGTCTCTCAAGGTCACGTAACTCCGAGGTCAATATTCCGATTCGGCCCAAAATCGAACTTAACCGAGATTTTATGCCTGTCCTCGTTACCTGCAAGTTTGAAGCTGATCTGAATAAAAATAAAGTTGCTATCGTGGTCACAACGTATTTTTTTATGCTCAAGGGCAGGTAACTCCAAGGCAAATATTCCGATTCGGCCCAAAATCGAACTTAACCGAGATTTTATGTCTGTCCTCGTTACCTGCAAGTTTGAAGCTGATCTGAAAAAAAATTCAAGTCGCTATCGTAGTCGCAACATTTTCCCTAATTAAGTCTATGGGCAAATTTTTTGTCGCTTAAGGTCACGTTACTCCGAGGTCAATATTCCGATTCGGCCCAAAATTGAACTTAACCGAGATTTTATGCCTGTCCTCGTTACCTGCAAGTTTGAAGCTGATATGAATAAAAATAAAGTTGCTATCGTGGTCACAACGTATTTTTTTATGCTCAAGGACAGGTAACTCCAAGGCAAATAATCCGATTCGGCCCAAAATCGTACTTAACCAAGATTTTATGTCTGTCCTCGATACCTGCAAGTTTGAAGCTGATCTGAAAAAAATTCAAGTCGCTATCGTAGTCATAACATTTTCCCTATGTAAAGTCTATGGGCAAATTTTTTGTCGCTCAAGGTCATGTAACTCCGAGGTCAATATCCGACTCGAACTTAACTGAGATTTTATGCCTGTCCACGTTACCTGCAAGTTTGAAGCTGATCTGAATAAAAATAAAGTTGCTATCGTGGTCACAACGTATTTTTTATGCTCAAGGGCAGGTAACTCGAAGGCAAATAATCCGATTCGGCCCAAAATCTAACTTAACCGAGATTTTATGTCTGTCCTCGTTACCTGCAAGTTTGAAGCTGATCTGAAAAAAATTCAAGTCGCTATCGTAGTCACAACATTTTCCCTATGTTAAGTCTATGGGCAAATTTTTTGTCGCTCAAGGTCACGTAACTCCGAGGTCAATATTCCGATTCGGCCCAAAATCGAACTTAACCGGGATTTTATGCCTGTCCTCGTTACCTGCAAGTTTGAAGCTGATCTGAATAAAAATAAAGTTGCTATCGTGGTCACAACGTATTTTTTCATGCTCAAGGGCAGGTAACTCCAAGGCAAATAATCCGATTCGGCCCAAAATCGAACTTAACCGTGATTTTATGTTTGTCCTCGTTACCTGCAAGTTTGAAGCTGATCTGAAAAAAATTCAAGTCGCTATCGTAGTCACAACATTTTCCCTATGTTAAGTCTATGGGCAAATTTTTTGTCGCTCAAGGTCACGTAACTCCGAGGTCAATATTCCGATTCTGCCCAAAATCGAACATAACCAAGATTTTATGCCTGTCCTCGTTACTAGCTACAGTGATGACAACATTTTCCCCATGTTAAGTCGATAGGCAATTTTTCGGGCGCTCAAGGGGACGTAACTCTTGAGTGAATTATCTGATTCGGCCCAAAATCGAACTTGACCGAGATTTTATGCCTGTACTGGTTATCTGCAAGAATGAAGTCGATCAGAAAAAAATTGACGGAGCTAGAGTGATGACAAGCTTTTTCCTATGTGAAGTCTATGGGAGCTAGATGTTGCCATGGCAACCAGAGTTCCACTCAGATCTGCCTGAAAACCTAATGAAGCCTTTCCACTTGCCCAATAATGCGACACATGAAATTTGATCAAAGTTGGCCAAGTAGTCTTTAAGATATACATTTTTGAAATTCCCATTAACCCTAATGCAAAAACACACAAGGGCAGGTAACTCCTAAGTGAATGATCCGATTCTGCCAGTTATCGAACTTGACCGAGATTTCATGGCTGTGCTGGTTATCTGCAAGAATAAAGCCAATCTGAAAATAATTGAAGCAGCTACGGTGATGACAACATTCTCCCCATGTTAAGTCAATAGGCAATTTTTTCAACGCTCAAGGGCACGTAACTCCTGAGTGAATAATCCGATTCAGCCCAAAATCGAACTTGATCGAGATTTCATGCCTGTCCTCGTTATCTGCAAGAATAAAGTCGTTCAGAAAAAAATTGACGGAGCTAGAGTGATGACAAGCTTTTTCCTAACGCTCAAGGGCACGTAACTCCTGAGTGAATAATCCGATTCAGCCCAAAATCGAACTTGATCGAGATTTTATGCCTGTCCTCGTTATCTACAAGAATGAAGTCGATCAGAAAAAAATTGACGGAGCTAGAGTGATGACAAACTTTTTCCTATGTTAAGTCTATGGGAGCTATTTGTTGCCATGGCAACCAGAGTTCCAATCCAATCTGCCCGAAAACAGTATGCAGCCTTTCCCCCTACCTGATAATGCTTCACATGAAATTTGATCAAGATTGGCCCACTGGTTCCGGAGATATACTTCTTTGAAAGTGTGGACGACGGACGACGACGGACGACGACGACGGACGACGGACGACGGACGCCGGCTCGTGGTATACTAATACCTCACATGAGCCTTCGGCTCAGGTGAGCTAAAAATTGACGGAGCTAGAGTGATGACAAGCTTTTTCCTATGTGAAGTCTATGGGAGCTAGATGTTGCCATGGCAACCAGAGTTCCAATCAGATCTGCCTGAAAACCTAATGAAGCCTTTCCACTAGCCCAATAATGCGACACATGAAATTTGATCAAAGTTGGCCAAGTAGTCTTTAAGATATACATTTTTGAAATTCCCATTAACCCTAATGCAAAAACACACAAGGGCAGGTAACTCCTAAGTGAATGATCCGATTCTGCCAGTTATCGAACTTGACCGAGATTTCATGGCTGTGCTGGTTATCTGCAAGAATAAAGCCAATCTGAAAATAATTGAAGCAGCTACGGTGATGACAACATTCTCCCCATGTTAAGTCAATAGGCAATTTTTTCAACGCTCAAGGGCACGTAACTCCTGAGTGAATAATCCGATTCAGCCCAAAATCGAACTTGATCGAGATTTCATGCCTGTCCTCGTTATCTGCAAGAATGAAGTCGATCAGAAAAATATTGACGGAAATAGAGTGATGACAAGCTTTTTCCTATGTGAAGTCTATGGGAGCTAGATGTTGCCATGGCAACCAGAGTTCCACTCAGATCTGCCTGAAAACCTAATGAAGCCTTTCCACTTGCCCAATAATGCGACACATGAAATTTGATCAAAGTTGGCCAAGTAGTCTTTAAGATATACATTTTTGAAATTCCCATTAACCCTAATGCAAAAACACACAAGGGCAGGTAACTCCTAAGTGAATGATCCGATTCTGCCAGTTATCGAACTTGACCGAGATTTCATGGCTGTGCTGGTTATCTGCAAGAATAAAGCCAATCTGAAAATAATTGAAGCAGCTACGGTGATGACAACATTCTCCCCATGTTAAGTCAATAGGCAATTTTTTCAACGCTCAAGGGCACGTAACTCCTGAGTGAATAATCCGATTCAGCCCAAAATCGAACTTGATCGAGATTTCATGCCTGTCCTCGTTATCTGCAAGAATGAAGTCGATCAGAAAAATATTGACGGAAATAGAGTGATGACAAGCTTTTTCCTATGTGAAGTCTATGGGAGCTAGATGTTGCCATGGCAACCAGAGTTCCACTCAGATCTGCCTGAAAACCTAATGAAGCCTTTCCACTTGCCCAATAATGCGACACATGAAATTTGATCAAAGTTGGCCAAGTAGTCTTTAAGATATACATTTTTGAAATTCCCATTAACCATAATGCAAAAACACACAAGGGCAGGTAACTCCTAAGTGAATGATCCGATTCTGCCAGTTATCGAACTTGACCGAGATTTCATGGCTGTGCTGGTTATCTGCAAGAATAAAGCCAATCCGAAAATAATTGAAGCAGCTACGGTGATGACAACATTCTTCCCATGTTAAGTCAATAGGCAATTTTTTCAACGCTCAAGGGCACGTAACTCCTGAGTGAATAATCCGATTCAGCCCAAAATCGAACTTGATCGAGATTTCATGCCTGTCCTCGTTATCTGCAAGAAAGAAGTCGATCAGAAAAAAATTGACGGAGCTATAGTGATGACAAGCTTTTTCCTAACGCTCAAGGGCACGTAACTCCTGAGTGAATAATCCGATTCAGCCCAAAATCGAACTTGATAGAGATTTCATGCCTGTCCTCGTTATCTGCAAGAATGAAGACGATCAGAAAAAAATTGACGGAGCTAGAGTGATGACAAGCTTTTTCCTATGTTAAGTCTATGGGAGCTATTTGTTGCCATGGCAACCAGAGTTCCAATCCGATCTGCCCGAAAACAGTATGCAGCCTTTCCCCCCTACCTGATAATGCTTCACATGAAATTTGATCAAGATTGGCCCACTGGTTCCGGAGATATACTTCTTTGAAAGTGTGGACGACGACGACGGACGACGACGGACGACGGACGCCGGCTCGTGGTATACTAATACCTCACATGAGCCTTCGGCTCAGGTGAGCTAAAAATCTACATAGATACTCTGGGAGGGGGGGGGGTTGTCCCCTATTCTACATAACACCGATCCATCAATACTCCGTTGTTTTTTGTCGACAGCAAGAAACCACTGAAATTCTGGAGCAAAGAAAAACAACAGTAAGACTCCTATGCATGATTTACTAGAAGCTTAGAATATCCCTACATCTGATATTTCCAGCACTGCTGTCACCTTTACAAGCACTATATCATCTATTCAGTATCATACGCCCTGTTTTACTCTTACAGTATCATGCTAATACCAGAATTAGTGAGTGAGTGAGTGAATGAGCGAGCGCCTGAGCGAGTGAGTTTTGTTTAGGTTTCAATTATGGTCTGGTCGCTTAATGTTTGTGTTTCTTTCCCTTTGGTGTCTTTGATGGGTGGAGTAAGTTAATTGTATCGATTCCTAATCTTTGTTTTACTTCTACTTTGATGTTGCCAGAGTGTTTGGCAAGCGAGTTTTCTTGAAAAGGATAGCATTACAAGTGGTGTGTGTAGTACTTTGGACACTTTTCAAATGCGCCACAGTATCTATTTAGTATGATAAAAACATTTATTGAGATAAAATATCATAATAGCCAATGAGTGAGTAGGTAGCTTGTTTTCAGGGATAAAATATATAATTTTAAATGATGTGTTTAGCGCTGTGAACAAATTCAAAATGAACCGTTTTTATAAGCACCTGTTTTACAGTATATCATGTTGATACTTGAGTGAATTAGAACGTGAGCGGTTGATTAGCAAGCTTGATTTCGTGGAAACAAAGAAAAGTTTATCTGACAAGTGTTGCACGGTGGACACCTTCGAAATGTGCCACACTTTATTGACCTGTTCAATGATTGCGCCAATATC
This sequence comes from Lucinisca nassula, assembly GCA_963580285.1. Lineage (NCBI taxonomy): Eukaryota > Metazoa > Mollusca > Bivalvia > Lucinida > Lucinidae > Lucinisca > Lucinisca nassula. The sequence continues at coordinate 25,996,358 of OY757027.1, read as the reverse complement.
CATTTTGTATGTTATTCATATGCTATTGTGTATATGAGTGAGCGAGTGAGTAAGAATATCATTTTATCGGGTGAGTGTAGCACTGTCATCGCCTTTCAAACGAAGCACAATATATTATGACCTGTTTAACTCATATATCAAGAGAATACTTTTAGCTAGGAAGTTAGCGAGTTAGTCAACCAGCGAGTGAGTGAAAAAGGGAATGATTAGTGAGTGATTGACCTGGCGAGGAAATTGAGTGAATGAGTGAGTAGCAAGACGCCACGGCAGATTATGACTTGTCCAATTCACACTATATTATGTGAATACTTGAGGAAGCGATTGAGTGAGTGTGTGAGTAGCTAAGTTGTTTCATGGAAACAAAGAATATCATTTAATCTGAAGTGTGAGGCACTGTGGACATCTTTGTGATCCAAATTATATAGGGACCTGTTTAATTGATAATATATCATGAAAAAAAAACTTAAGTGAACACCTAAGTGAATTCGTACGTGACAGGCAAGCTTGTTACCATGGCGACAAACTATCTCAATCAATCAGACGAGTGTAGCACTGTGGACAACTTCGAAATGTGCCATATTATATTATTGCATGTGTACATATTGTATCATTGTGGTACTCGGATGAGTGAGTGTGTGAGTAAGAAGGGCATTTGAGTGAATGACTTTGTGGCAAGCATGTCTTCATGGAACCAAAGTGAGTGGGTGAGTGGCAACCTTGTTTTCATGGAAACAAAATACATCATTTTGTCTGATGTGTGAAGCACTGTGGACACCATCTAAATGTGCAATGTTATATAATGACAAATTTAATTCATATGATATAATATAAATACTCGAGTAAGTGTGCGATTGAGAGAATAAGGTGTTTGAGTAAATGGCTATTTGGCAAGCATGTCTTCATGAAAACGAAGACTATCACTTTATCTGATATGTGAAGCGCTGTGGAGTGAATATACATAGACAATATGATTTCATTGCTATCATTTCACCTGATACGTGCAGTAGTGTTGACACCTTTAAAAAGTACCACATTATCTATTCAGTATCACATGCCCCGTTTTATTCAAACAGTATCATGTACAAACTTGAGTGAGTGAGTGAGTGAGTGAGTGAGTGAGTGAACGGGTGCGTGAGTGTGTGAGTGAGACTGACACTGCATGAGTGTGTGGCAAGCACGTTTCCATGGAAAAAAATGATTTCATTTCAATAGATGTGTGAAGTACTGTGGACACTTTTCAAATGCGCCACAGTTTCTATTTAGTATGGAATAAACATTTTTTTTTTCATTTGCTGAGATAGTGTGTGACTGAGTGACTGACTTGCTAGCTTGTTTTCATGTAGCCAAACATATGTGACAAATTCGAAATGAGCCACATTATATAAAGACCTGTTTACTTCATGGTAAATCATGTGAATACTTGGGTGCGTGAGAACATGAATGGGTGACTGTGTGGCAAGCTTGTGTTCATGGAAACAAATTGTGGACAAATACGAAATATGCCATATTATATATATATATATAATATATATATATATATATATATATATATATATATATATATATATATATATATATATATATATATATATATTTGGTTTTGGTTTTACCGCCCTTTCAAGATTATTTCACTCATACCGAGCCGATCGTTAATCAGAGGTGGGCGAAAACCGGAGTACCCAGAGAAAAACCACCTGACCTTCCGTTGCAGAACTTGGCGTCTCACATGTGACCCGAGCGAGGCTCGCCATATTATATTATGACTTATTTAATGCCTATGATATCATGTGAATACGTGCGTGATTGAATGGGTGAGAGTGCGTGCGCGTGTGCTTGCGTCAGTTTTCAGTCAATGAGTATGTTGCAAACATGTCTTCATGGAAACAAAGAATAACATTTTATCTAATGTGTGTACCACTTTGCACAACTTCCGAATGTACCAAATTATACAACAACCCATTTAATTCATAGAGTATTATCGAAATACTTTGGGTGACTGAGTGCAAGAGTGAAGGAGTGAATAGGGCATCTGTGTGAATGGCTGTGAGGCAAGCATTTCATACCATAAATTACTAGTCTTACAAGCCCTTACCGGTAGTACACAGTTGTGATGGAGCATAAAATGTCACAACACTACTTTTTGAACTGGAGTTCATTTCCAGGTAGTATAATAATTAATTTACAGGCTCTGATTGGCCTCCTCCATAAACTAATCTGGAAAATAGCGTTTGAGTGTCTCACCACGGTGTTCGTACCTGACCAAGGTGACATCTGAGACGCCAAGTTCTGCAAAGGAAGGTAAGATATTTTTCCGCGTACTCCGGTTTTTGCCCACCTATGATAAACCATAGTAAATTCCGCTACTGTAACAGAGACAAATTGAAATTCAGACTAATTTTGTTTTCAAATAAAAATCAAAAATGAGTTCCTTTAAGAGCAATGAAAACATCATAAGAAAGAAGATGGGTCATATTCAAAGGCATATTAGAAGGTTTCTGTGATTTTTTCTTTGTGGTTTCTACTCAGTATCCAACTATAAAAGTCGATCATTGGGGCTGTCAAAGTACCATGCTATACTTCATTTGAAACTAGAGCTGTCAGTGAAACTGACTAGGGCCCCGGCAGCGCTATCAGAGGAGTAGAAAATTTGTGGACGGACAGATGGACAGACAGACAGACGGACGGACAGAGTGATTACTATAGGGCACCCACACTTTCAGTGCGGGGCCCTAATAACAACAAAGTTATTAATTGGGACACAGGAAAGACCCTTTTTTGACCTTAACCTCTAAGTATGACCTTGACCTTTGAGGTACGGACCTGAGTCTTGCGCGCAACACTCCATCACATTATGGGTTAACATTTCTGCCAAGTAATATTTAAATCCATCCAGGAATAAGAAAGTTATGGAGGATAAAAAAATTTGTGGACGGACAGACGGACAGACGGACGGACAGAGTGATTACTATAGGGCACCCACACTTTCAGTGCGGGGCCACATTATGGTTAACATTTCTGCCAAGTAATATTTAAATCCATCCAGGAATAATAACAAAGTTATTAATTGGACACAGGAAAGACCCTTTTTGACCTTTAACCTCTAAGTATGACCTTGACCTTTGAGGTACGGACCTGAGTCTTGCGCGCAACACTCCATCACATTATGGTTAACACTTCTGCCATCCAGGGAAATAATAATAACAAAGTTATTAATTGGACACAGGAAAGAACCTTTTTTGACCTTTAACCTCTAAGTATGACCTTGACCTTTGAGGTACGGACCTGAGTCTTGCGCGCAACACTCCATCACATTATGGTTAACATTTCTGCCAAGTAATATTTAAATCCATCCAGGATAAGAAAGTTATGGAGGATAAAAAAATTTGTGGACGGACAGACGGACAGACTGACCTTTAACCTCTAAGTATGACATGACCTTGAGGTACGGACCTGAGTCTTGCGCGCAAACACTCCATCACATTATGGTTAACATTTCTGACAAGTAATATTTAAATCCATCCAGGAATAAGAAAGTTATGGAGGATAAAAAAATTTGTGGACGGACAGACGGACAGACAGACAGACAGACAGACAGACAGACAGACAGACGGACGGACAGAGTGATTACTATAGGGCACCCACACTTTCAGTGCGGGGGCCCTAATGATGTTAAAAACTACTTCAAAGTAGTTACATATACATTCATATTTTTCAGTTCTGTGGTGGATTGCTTGCTTCCAAAGGATAACCTTTTATGGAACATATTTAACTTCACTACAGCTGGTGTGTGGGAATGTGTGGCGGCGGTAAAACGTCTCCCTGCCCTACATCATAGTGTAGATTATATGTTCTTGTCCTTTGGGATCATTGATTCAACTTTGGGATTTTGAAAATATCTGAGGGTCACTGATAAGGCCTATTTGGCCGAAACTAGCTAGTCTGGCCCAGAAAACATATACACTTCATATTTGTTCAGTTCTGTGGTGGATTCCTTGCTTCCAAAGGACAACCCTTTTATAGAACACGTTAACTTCACTACAGCGGGTGTGTGGGAATGTGTGGCGGCGGTAAAACGTCTCCCTGCCCTACATCATAGTGTAGATTATATTTTCTTATCCTTTGGAATTAATGATTCCATTGTGGAATTTTGGAAAATATCTGAGGGTCACTGATGAGGCCTAATTGGCCGAAACTAGCGAGTCTGGCCCATAAAACATATACACTCCATATTTTTTCAGTTCTGTGGTGCATTCCTTGCTTCAAAGGATAACCCTTTTATAGAACATATTTTGAACAATTCAAAAGATGGACTTAATGTAGGAAATTTACTCTTTATGTTTAACAGGAAGATTAGCTCGAATCGAGCAGGCACGGTCATTCAACTCCGACTGCTAGAACAGTCTTGTTCTACAGTCTACGAAAACTACGTAGTATGACCCATCTTCTTTCTTATGAATGTTTTCATTGCTCTTAAAGGAACTCATTTTTGATTTTTATTTGCCTTCACTGCAGCTGGTGTTGTGCCGTGTGGCGGCCGTAAAAACGTCTCCCCGTACATAAACCATAGTGCAGTTTATATTTTACTTTTGGTCCTTTGAGATCAGCGTGAATATTCTGAGAATCAGAATAAATTATTGGTTTAGACTCATATTCTAGACAGTTTTTAATTATTTGGACCCCATTTTGTTTTATATCAGTCTTTGAATCGACTGCACATCGAAATTCGCAAAATTGCAAAATGTTTTCTCTGCTTTCTTGGCCGGATCACTACATGGGTCACTGATGAGGCTTTATTAGCCGAACCTACGTAGTATGACCCATCTTCTTTCTTATGAATGTTTTCATTGCTCTTAAAGGAACTCATTTTTGATTTTATTGATAGATGCGAAACCTGTTACAACGTGGGCTACCACACTGCAGCACAAAAACAGCGGGCAAACGTCCGGCAAATAGCGATACGACGCTGCCAAGGTCTTTGAAATTTGGTATAAACTTCATCTAGTGGACCTTTACCCAGATTGTTCAATCTGGTATGGGTTTTACGGCCCTTTCACTCCAGATTCTTCAAAACTGACAACGACAAATCCGATAACATTAGTGACCAATCTCACACTCCTTTTGTGCAAATTCATGCCCAACGTATTCAAACTACGCTTACCAAATTTTGCTTTTGTCATGATTATCCAAAATTATCAGCTCAACGCTAATAACACCCATGTGTACAAATCTCGCGACTATGGTGTAAATAGCCCCTACGCGAAACTCGCCTACTAAAAAGACATAAAACTGCTTACCGTTACGGAGTCTGATGTTCTTTCTTTTTCTTGGCGCTACTGGGTCCATTCTCTTTGGTACTCGGGTCCGGGTAAGAGCCCCCGTGTCCATTTCTGTCGCATATTGCAATAATCTACACAGATACTCCCCGAGGGGGTTTATGCCCCTATTCTACACAGCATCGATCCATCAATACTCCGTTGTGTTGTTGTTGTTTTTTTTCAGCTCGCCAATCAAATCCTCCTTCGAAAAGGTTTACAGGCATTTACCGTCAATTTCTTCAAATCCGGAACATCGTTATCTCTGTATTTCTCCAATCATTCGATTATTTGCGATTCCATGATACGCCAGTTGAGTTTCCCGACCGACTGTTCCAATCGCAATGACCGGAATCACCTGCTTGTATGATATCTGTTTCGTGAGGCACCTTGAGGGTCTTGGAATATAGCCGATTGTTAATCAGAGGTGGGTGAAACCGGAGTGCCCGGTGAAAAAACCTGACCTTCCGTTGCAGAACTTAGCGTCTCAATTATGACCCGAGCCAGTCTCGAACCACAGATGGTAAAAAGTAGTCGCTGATAAGATTGACTAGGCGGGCTGTTCAGCTTTTATCAACATTTTTCAAATTCGCAGAGTCCACACGAAGATTCAGTAGAGTGAATTTCCCATGCAAAATTCAAAACACAACGGTGAGGACTCGACAGCAAGAAACCACTGAAATTCTGGAGCAAAACAAACCAACAGTAAGACTCCGATGCATGATTTACTAGAAGCATAGAATATCACTTCACCTGATATTTGCAGCACTGCTTTCACCTTTAAAAAGCATCACATCATCTATCCAGTATCATACGCCCTGTTTAAGTCATACAGTATCATGTTAATACCAGAATTAGTGAGTGAGTGAGTGAATAAGCGAGTGCGTGAGCGAGTGCGTCTTGACGTTGCAAGAGTGTTTGGCAAGCAAGTTTTCATGAAAAGTATAGCATTACAAGTGATGTGTGTAGTACTTTGGGCACTTTCCAAATGCGCTAGAGTATCTATTTAGCATGGTATAAACATTTATTCACGTATTATATGAAGAACATAATAGTCAATGAGTGAGTGGGTAGCTTGTTTTCATGGATAAATATATCATTTTACATGATGTGTTTAGCGCTGTGGACAAATTCCAAATGACCCGCATTTTATAAGGACCTGTTTATTCACAGTATATCATGTGGATACTTGAGTGAATGAGAACGAGAGCGGGTGAGTGGCAAGCTTGTTTTCGTGGAAACAAAGAATATTTTATCTGACCAGTGTAGCACTGTGGACACCTTCGAAATGTGCCACATTATATTGACCTGTTAAGTGAATGCGCCAATATCCATTTAGTATGTTATTCATATGGTATGGTGTATATGAGTGAGTGAGTGAGTGAGTGAGTGTGCGAATATCATTTTATCTGTTGAGTACAGCAATGTCATCGCCTTTCAAACAAAGCACACTACATTATGACCTTTTTAACTCATATATAAAGAGAATACTTTTAGTTAGGAAGTAAGCGAGTTAGTAAACCAGCGAGTGAGTGAAAAGTGGAATGATAAGTGAGTGATTGACCTAGCGTGGCAATTGAGTAAATGAGTGAGTAGCAAGACGCCACGGCAGATTATGACATGTCCAATTCACATTATATTGTGTGAATATTTGAGTAGCGATTGAGTGAGTGTGTGAGTAGCTAAGTTGTTTTCATGGAAACAAAGAATATCATTTATCTGAAGTGTGAGGCACTGTGGACAACTTTTTAAGCCAAATTATACAGGGACCTGTTTAATTGATAATATATTATGTGCATACTTAACTGAGTACATAAGTGAGTTCGTACGTGACAGGCAAGCTTGTTACCATGGAGACAAACTATCTCAATCAATCAGACGAGTGTAGCACTGTGGACAACTTCGAAATGTGCCATTTTATATTATTGCATCTATGCACATGATATCATATTGCTACTCGAGTGAGTGACTGTGTGAGTAAGAAGGGCATTTGAGTGAATGACTTTGTGGCAAGCATGTCCTCATGGAAATAAAGTGAGTGGGTGAGTGACGAGCTTGTTTTCATGGAAACAAAATCCATCATTTTGTCTGATGTGTGTAGCACTGTGGACACCATCTAAATGTTCAGTGTTATATAATAACAAGTTTAATTAATATGATACCATGTAAATATTTGAGTAAGTGCGTGATTGAGATAATGAAGTGTTTGAGTAAATGGCTACTTGGCAAGCATGTCTTCATGAAAACAAAGAATATCACTTTATCTGATGTATGAAGCGCTGTGGACAACTTCAAAATTTGCCACACTATATATTGACCTGTATAATTCGTATATCATATGCCTTTTTTGTTTGACTGAGGTTTAACTTCCCAGACAACACTGTATAGGTCATTTTTGAGACCTTGCTTTTAATTTTTGTGGAACCTTTACTTGACATTGAGATGAAATGACATCTCAAGCCCCGTTGCCCAATGAAACCAATAGGGTTTATAAGCATTTGTAGTCCCTGCGTGGAGAGACTGAGATTCTCTTAGTGGTTAATAAGTACTCGTGTGCGGTCGGTTTCAGCCCTGCGTGGAAGCATCATGCAGTCAATCTACTTCATCAAGCCCCGATGGGCGGGGGCTGTATGTTATTTGAATACTTTGAATGAGTAAGTGAGCAGGGAATTTGCGTGAATGTCTATGTGGCAAGCTAGTTTTCAATGTAGCACTGTGGACACTCTGCAAATGTGTTATAATATGAAACGACCTATAAAAGACACATGATATCATTTAAACACTTGAGAAAAGCCGTGAGTGAATGAATAGGGCATTTGAGTGAATGATTTGATAGTTTGTGTATACTTTAGTGAGTGTGTGTGTGAACAGGGCTTTAGAGTGAAAATGTTGCAAGCTTCATGGAAATAAAATCATTTCATCTGATGTGAGCCGGTTGGGTGACCACAATCCAAAATGTGCCATATTATATTATGACTAATTTAATTCATATGATATCATAAGTGAGTGAATGTGTATAGAGCATGTGAGTGATTGACTGTGTGGCAAGCGGGTCTTCATTAATATAAAGAAATGGAAACAAAGAATAACAATTTTATCTAACATGTGTATATTACGCCATGTTAATTCGTATGAAGACATGTGAATACTTTAAGTGAGTGAGTGAGAGCAAGTGAGGATCAAATTTTAACAGATGTATGCATAACCGTAGTCACTTTCCAAATGCGCCACATTATCTATTTAGTTTGGAATCGAAACATATTTTATTGATGATGTACATACTTGAGTGAATAGACATAGCAAGTATGATTTCGTTGCTATCATTTCACCTGAAACGTGCAGTAGTGTTGACACCTTTAAAAAGTACCACATTATCTATTCAGTATCACATGCCCCGTTTTATTCATACAGTATCATGTGAAATTTGAGTGAGTGAATGAGTGGACGGATGAGTGAGTTTGTGAGTGAGACTGACACTGCATGAGTGTGTGGCAAGCAAGTTGCCATGGAAAAAACTGATTTCATTTCTGATCAATTGATATGTGTAGTACTGTGGACACTTTCCAAATGCGTCACAGTATCTATTTAGTATGGAATAAACATTTCATTCATTTGCTGAGATAGTGTCTGACGGAGTGAGTGACTGACTTGCTAGCTTGTTTTCATGTAGCCAAACAAATGTGAAAAATTCGAATTATATAAAGACCTGTTTACTTCATAGTAGATCATGTGAATACTTGAGTGAGTGAGAACGTGAATGGGTGACTGTGTGGCAAGCTTGTTTTCATGGAAACGAATTGTGGACAAATTCGAAATATGCCATATAATATTATGACTTATTTAATGCATATTATATCATGTGAATACGTGCGTGGATGAATGGGTGAGAGTGCGTGCGTGTGTGATTGCGTCAGTTTTCAGACAATGACTATGTTTCAAACATTTCTTCATGGAAACAAAGAATAGCATTTTATCTATTGTGTGTACCGCTTTGCACAACGTTCGAATGTACCAAATTATACATCAACCCATTTAATTCATAGAGTATCATCGAAATACTGTGGGTGACTGAGTGCTTGAGTGCTTCAGTGAATAGGGCCTCTGTGTAAAAGGCTGTGAGGGAAGCATGTCATAACATAAATTGCCAGTCTTACAAGCGCTAACCGGCAGTACACAGTTGTGATGGATCATAAAATTTCACAACACTACTTTTTGAACTGTAGTTCATTTCCAGGTAGTATATTAATTTATTTACAGGCTATGATTGGCCTCCTGCATAGACTAATATGAAAATAGCGTTTAAGTGTCTCACTACGGTGTTCGTACCTGGCTCAGGTGACATCTGAGACGCCAAGTTCTGCAAAGGAAGGTAAGATGTGTTTTTCCCCGTACTCCGGGTTTTGCCCACCTATGATAAACGATAGTAAATTCCGCTACTGTAACAGGGACAAATTGAAATTCAGACTAATTTTGCTTTCAAAGGCATATTAGAAGATTTCTGTGATTCTTTCTTTGTGGTTTTTACAACTATAAAAGTCGATCATTGGGACTGTTCAAAAATACTCTGCTATACTTCATTTGTAATGGTGTTAAAGACCCTTTTGAACAATTCAAACGATAGACTTAATGTTGGAAATTCATTCTTTAAATATAACAGAAAGTATGGCTCAAATCGAGCAGGCACAGTCATTCAACTCCGACTGCTAGAGCGGGTGATTGGCAAGCTTGTTTTCGTGGAAACAAAGTATTTTATCTGCTGAGTGTAGCACTGTGGACACCTTCGAAATGTGCCACACTATATTGACCTGTTTAATGAATGCGCCAATATCCATTTAGTATGTTATTCATATGATATGGTGTATATGAGTGAGTGAGTGAGTAAGAATATCATTTTATCTGGCGAGTGTAGCACTCTCAGTGCCTTTCGAACGAAGCACACTATATTATGACCTGTTTAACTCATATATCAAGAGAATACTTTTGTTAGGAAGTGAGCGAGAAAGTAAACCAGCGAGTTAGGGTAAAAGGGAATGATTAGTGAGTGATTTACCTGGCGAGACAAGTGAGTGAATGAGTGAATAGCAAGACGCCGTGGCAGATTATGGATTGTCCAATTGACATTACATTATGTGAATACTTGAGTAAGCGATTGAGTAAGTTGTTTTCATGGAAACAGAGAATATCATTTTATCTGAAGGGTGAGGCACTGTGGACAACTTTGTGAGCCAAATTATATAGGGACCTGTTTAAATGATAATTATATCATGTGAATACATAAGCGAGTTCTTACGTGACAGGCAAGCTTGTTTCCATGGAGACAAAATATTTCAATTAATCAGACGAGTGTAGCACTGTGGACAACTTCGAAATGTGCCATATTATATTATTGCTTGTATGCATATGATATCATGTTGCTACTTGAGTGAGTGAGTGTGTGAGTAAGAACAGCATTTGAGTGGAAAACAGTGAGTGGGTGAGTGGCAACCTTGTTTACATGGAAACAAAGTACATCATTTTGTCTGATGTGTGTAGCACTGTGGACACCATCTAAACGCACCATGTTATATAATGACAAATTTAATTCATATGATACCATGTAAATACTTGAGTAAGTGCGACGGCCCCCGACCATAGGAGCTTGAAGAAATATATGGGCTGCATGATGCTTCCACGCAGAGCTGAATCCGGCCCGCACACTAGCACTGTTAAACTGCTTAGAGGATCTAAGCCTGTCCAGGAACCGCGGTGCGAGGCGGACCGCCCTTGCTAATAAACCCTATTGGTTTCATTGGGCGACAGGGCTTGAGATGTCATTTCATCTCAATGTCGGGTAAAAGTCCCACAAAATTGGAAGCAACGTCTCCGAAATGACCTTTACAGTGTTGACGGGGACGTTATACCTCAAATCAAACAAACAAATTGAGTAAGTGCGTGATTGAGAGAATAAGGTATTTGAGTAAATGGCTATTTGGCAAGCTTGTCCTTATGAAAACAAAGAGTATCACTTCATCTGATATGTGAAGCGCTGTGAACATTTTCGAAATTTGGCACACTATATATTGACCTGTATAATTCGTATATCATATGACTTTGTTTGTTTGACTGAGGTTTAATCCCAGACAACACTGTAATGTCATTTTGTAGACGTTGCTTTTAATTTTGTGGAACATTTACTTGTCATTGAGATGAAATTACATCTCAAGCCCTGTCGCCCAATGCAACCAATAGCGTTTATAAGCATTGGTTGTCCTTGCGTGGGCCGACTGAGATCCTATTAGCGATTAACAAGTTCTTGTGTGCGGTCGGTTTCAGCGCTGCGTGGAAGTATCATGCAGTCCATCTATTTCTTCAAGACCCGATGGGCGGGGGCCGTATGTTATAGGAATACTTTGAGTGAGTAAGTGAGCAGGGCATTTGCGTAAATGTCTATGCTGCAAGCTGGTTTTCACTGTAGCACTGTATACATTTGCCAAACATGACTCTGTGGCAAACCTGTTCTCGTGGAAACAAGAAATGTGTTTAGCACTGTGGACACCCTACAAATGTGCTACAATATGAAACGACCTATTAAAACATATGATATCATTTAAATACTTGAGAAAAGCCGTGAGTGAATAAAAAGGGTACAGTTAATGATTTGACATTTTGTGTATACCTTAGTGAGTGAGTGAGTGACTGTGTGAACAGGGCATTAGAGCGAAAATGTTGCAAGCTTCATGGAAATAATATCAGTTTATCTGATGTGTGCCCGTTGGGTGGACACAATCCAAAATGTGCCATTTTCTATAATGCTCACTTTAATTCATATGATATCATAAGTGAGTGATTGTATATAGAGCATGTGAGTGATTGGCTGTATGGCCAGCTGGTCCTCATGAAAATAAAGAAATGGTTACACAGAATATCATTTTATCCAACACGTGTATATTATACCATGTTCAATTCGTATGAAGACATGTGAATACTTTAAGTGTGTGAGTGAGTCAGTGAGTGAGTTATTGAGAGCAGGTGAGGGTAAATTTTAACAAATGTATGTATAACCGTAGTCACTTTCCAAATGCGCCAAAGTATCTATTTAGTATGGTATCGAAACATATTTTATTGATATGATGTACATACTTGAATGAATAGACATAGCAAGTATGATTTCGTTGCTATCATTTCACCTGATACGTGCTGTAGTGTTGACACCTTTATAAAGTATCACATTATCTATTTAGTATCACATGCCCCGTTTCATTCATACAGTATCATAGTTTATCATGTGAATACTAAAGTGAGTGAGAACGTGAATGGGTGACTGTCTGGCAAGCTTGTTTTCATGGAAACAAATTGTGGACAAATTCGAAATATGCAATATTATATTTTGACTTATTTAATTCATATAATATCATGTAAATACGTGCGTGAATGAATGGGTGAGCGTGCGTGCGCATGTGCTTGCGTCAGTTTTCAGTCAATGACTATGTTGCAAACATGTCTTCATGGAAACAAAGAATAGCATTTTATCTAATGTGTGTACCACTTTGCACAACTTCCGAATGTACCAATTTATACAACAGCTCATTTAATTCATAGGGTATCATCGAAATACTTTGGGTGATTGAGTGCGTGATTGAAGGCGTGAATAGGTCATTTGTGTGAAAGGCTGTGAGGCAAGCGTATCATACCATATATTGCCAGTCGTACAAGCGCTTACCGTTAGTACACCGTTGTGATGGAGAATTAAATGTCACAACACTACTTTTGAACTGCAGTTCATTTCCAGGTAGTATATAGAGGATATTTACTTTTTTGAGGTGGATGCCAAAAATATTTCATCGAGTGTGTTGAAAACATCATAATTTTCACGAGTGCGAAGCACGATTGAAAATTCGGATGTTTTCAACACACGAGATGAACTACTTTAGGTATCCGCCGAAAAAAAGTTAATGTTCTTTTTATTTTATCATTTATTAGGACACTTACGGTAATTGATCGACCCCAGCGGTGAGGTCACGATTTTGATCCGGCTACATGACGTCACAAATGTCAGTTTCAAAGCATAAACAAATCGCCATTTTGGATTCTGCATTTTTAGTTCAAAGAATGCATTTCAAGGTATGTTTAAGAATGCGTTGTGCTCATTTGAAGTCAATTTTATTATTGAAGGCTCTGAGTGACATGCACCCACCCACTGTATAATCTATTCCGTGTAGCGGTCGTCGCGACCGGTTTTTCAAAAAAAAAAAAAATGATTTGAGCACAGATTTCCTGGCACAAACTCTACCTCAGCCATTCAGTACGCCTTGTAGACCATTTGTAAGACAGCTAAGCCTAAATCTGTAAGGCAACATTTAAATTGTGCCCGAGATGTGTGTCGGCAAAAGGGATATGTTCAAAATCACAGCGCTGCTGTTGTCAGGTATTCCACCTGTTCATTCAATTTTAATGCCACCCGTAACCCTTCAAAATATGTTCTAATGGCTTAAGGAATTATTATTCTTGGTAAATAAAGGAAAATTAACCTTTTTTCGACCAGAACGTAAACAAAAAAGTAGTTCGACACGCTACAGTGAAATGATATAAATGGTATCAATCACATGTGAAATGATACAATATCATTTCACTTGTGATTGATATCATTTTTATTTGTTTCAGATATGCATTGATTTCACTGCTAAGTATAAAATAAAATAATTTATTTATAGTCTCGGATTGGTCTCCTGCATGGACTAATATGAAAATAGCGTTTAAGTGTCTCACCGCGGTGTTCGTACCTGGCTCAGGGGACATCTGAGACGCCAAGTTCTGCAAAGGAAGGTAAGATGTTTTTTTCCTCGTACTCCGGGTTTCGCCCACCTATGATAAACGATAGTAAATTCCGCTACTGTAACAGAGACAAATAGAAATTCAGAATAATTTTGCTTTCAAAGGCATAGTAGAGGGTTTCTGTGATCCTTTCTTTGTGGTTTCTACACAGTGTCCAACTATAAAAGTCGATCATTGGGACTGTTTAATAGTACTCTGCTTTACTTCATTTGAAATGGTGTTAAATAAGTTCTGAAGTTAGATTCAATTCAAACGATGGAATAAATGTAGGAAATTCACTCCTTATGTATAACAGGAAGTATGGCTCAAATCGAGCAGGCACAGTCATTTAACTCCGACTGCTAGAACAGACTGGATAGATGTGAAACTTTCTACAACGTGGCTACCACCCTGCCAGCACAAAACAGTGGACCAACGGCCGGCAAATAGCGATATGTCGTTGCCAAGGTCTTTGAAATTTGATCTAGTGGACCTCTACAAAGATTGTTCCAATTTGGTATGGGTTTTACGGCCCTTTCAATTCAGATTCTTCAAAACTGACAACGACAAACGCAATAACATGAGTGACCAATCTCACACTCCTTTTGTGAAAATTCATGCCTAACATGTTCACACTGCGCTACTCGGATTTGACTTTTGTCATGATTATCCAAAACTATCAGCTCAACGATAATAGCACCCATGCGTACAAATCTCGCTGCCGTGTTGTAAATCGCCACCACGCGCAACTCGCCCACTAAAAAGACATAAAACTGCTTACCGTTACGGAGTCTGATACCTCTATTTTTTCTTGGCGTTACTGGATCCGTGGTAGGAACCCCCGTGTCCATTTCTATCGCATAATGCAAAACTCTACACAGATACTCCGGGAGGGGGTTTTTGTCCCCTATTCTACATAACACCGATCCATCAATACTCCGTTGTTTTTTGTCGACAGCAAGAAACCACTGAAATTCTGGAGCAAAGAAAAACAACAGTAAGACTCCTATGCATGATTTACTAGAAGCTTAGAATATCACTTCACCTGATATTTCCAGCACTGCTTTCACCTTTACAAGCACCACATCATCTATTCAGTAGCATGCGCCCTGTTTTACTCTTACAGTATCATGTTAATACCAGAATTAAAGAGTGAGTGAGTGCATGAGCGAGTGCCTGAGCGAGTGAGTCTTGTTTAGGTTTCAATATGGTCTGGTCGCTTAATGTTTGTGTTTCTTTCCCTTTGGTGTCTTTGATGGGTGGAGTAAGTTAATTGTATCGATTCCTAATCTTTGTTTTACTTCTACTTTGATGTTGCCAGAGTGTTTGGCAAGCGAGTTTTCATGAAAAGGATAGCATTACAAGTGATGTGTGTAGTACTTTGGACACTTTTCAAATGCGCCACAGTATCTATTTAGTATGATAAAAACATTTATTGAGATAAAATATCATAATAGCCAATGAGTGAGTGGGTAGCTTGTTTTCAGGGATACAATATATCATTTTAAATGATGTGTTTAGCGCTGTGAACAAATTCCAAATGAACCGTTTTTATAAACACCTGTTTTATTCACAGTATATCATGTTGATACTTGAGTGAATTAGAACGTGAGCGGGTGATTAGCAAGCTTGATTTCGTGGAAACAAAGAAAAGTTTATCTGACAAGTGTTGCACGGTGGACACCGTCGAAATGTGCCACACTATATTGACCTGGGAAGTGGGCGAGTTAGTAAACCAGCGATTGAGTGAAAAAGGGAATGATTAGTGAGTGATTGATCTGGCGAGGAAATTGAGTGAATGAGTGAGTAGCAAGACGCCACGGCAGATTATGACTTGTCCAATTCACACTATATTATGTGAATACTTGAGGAAGCGATTGAGTGAGTGTATGAGTAGCTAAGTTGTTTCATGGAAACAAAGAATATCATTTAATCTGAAGTGTGAGGCACTGTGAACAACTTTGTGATCCAAATTATATAGGGACCTGTTTAATTGATAATATATCATAAAAAAAAAACTTAAGTGAACACCTGAGTGAATTCGCACGTGACAGGCAAGGTTGTTTTCATGGAGACAAACTTTCTCAATTAATCAGACGAGTGTAGCAATGTGGACAACTTCGGTATCATTGTGATACTCGAATGAGTGAGTGTGTGAGTAAGGAGGGCATTTGAGTGAATGACTTTGTGGCAAGCATGTCTTCATGGAAACACAGTGAGTGGGTGAGTGGCAACCTTGTTTTCATTGAAACAAAATACATCATTTTGTCTGATGTGTGAAGCACTGTGGACACCATCTAAATGTGCAATGTTATATAATGACAAATTTAATTCATATGATATCATATAAATACTCGAGTAAGTGTGCGATTGAGAGAATAAGGTGTTTGAGTAAATGGCTATTTGGCAAGCATGTCTTCATGAAAACAAAGACTATCACTTTATCTGATATGCGAAGCGCTGTGGAGTGAATATACATAGACAGTATGATTTCATTGCAGTAGTGTTGACACCATTAAAAAGTACCACATTATCTTTTCAGTATCACATGTCCCGTTTTATTCAAACAGTATCATGTACAAACTTGAGTGAGTAAGTGAACGGGTGCGTGAGTGTGTGAGTGCGACTGACACTGCATGAGTGTGTGGCAAGCACGTTTCCATGGAAAAAACTGATTTCATTTCAATAGATGTGTGAAGTACTGTGGACACTTTTCAAATGCGCCACAGTATTCATTTAGTATGGAATAAACATTTTTTTTTTCATTTGCTGAGATAGTGTGTGACTGAGTGACTGACTTGCTACCTTGTTTTCATGTAGCCAAACATATGTGACAAATTCGAAATGAGCCGCATTATATAAAGACCTGTTTACTTCATGGTATATCATGTGAATACTTGGGTGCGTGAGAACATGAATGGGTGACTGTGTGGCAAGCTTGTGTTCATGGAAACAAATTGTGGACAAATTCGAAATATGCCATATTATATATATATATATATATATATATATATATATATATATATATATATATATATATATATATATATATATATATATATATATATATTTGGTTTTGGTATTACCTCCCTTTCAAGAGTATTTCACTCATATCGAGCCGATCGTTAATCAGAGGTGGGCGAAAACCGGAGTACCCGGAGAAAAACAACCTGACCTTCCGTTGCAGAACTTGGCGTCTCACATGTGACCCGAGCGAGGCTCGCTATATTATATTATGACTTATTTAATGCATATGATATCATGTGAATACGTGCGTGATTGAATGGGTGAGAGTGCGTGCGCGTCTGGCAAGCTTGTTTTCATGGAAACAAATTGTGGACAAATTCGAAATATGCAATATTATATTTTGACTTATTTAATTCATATAATATCATGTGAATACGTGCGTGAATGAATGGGTGAGCGTGCGTGCGCGTGTGCTTGCGTCAGTTTTCAGTCAATGAGTATGTTGCAAACATGTCTTCATGGAAACAAAGAATAACATTTTATCTAATGTGTGTACCACTTTGCACAACTTCCGAATGTACCAAATTATACAACAACCCATTTAATTCATAGAGTATTATCGAAATACTTTGGCAGACTGAGTGCAAGAGTGAAGGAGTGAATAGGGCATCTGTGTGAATGGCTGTGAGGCAAGCATTTCATACCATAAATTGCTAGTCTTACAAGCGCTTACCGGTAGTACACAGTTGTGATGGAGCATAAAATGTCACAACACTACTTTTTGAACTGGAGTTCATTTCCAGGTAGTATAATAATTAATTTACAGACTCTGATAACCCAATTTCGTAAAATCATTCTTCGATATAAAAAATTGGGTACAACATGGATGTTATACGACAGACCGCATGCATGGTAGTTAACCGAATCACGGTTGACAACTTTGCTTCCCTCTTGAATTGCACGCCGGTGGGTCTGGCCTCAGATTCTATGACGGCTCCAACGTAAAGGCTTATTGAGAATTAGAGAGATCTAATTCAAGGTAATATTGGTTGGTGCCTGATGCTCTGTCTCTG
Source organism: Lucinisca nassula (assembly GCA_963580285.1). NCBI lineage: Eukaryota > Metazoa > Mollusca > Bivalvia > Lucinida > Lucinidae > Lucinisca > Lucinisca nassula. Next base: position 25,978,216 of record OY757027.1, on the reverse strand, counting down.
GTCGGGCCCATCGGAGTCTAACTGTTGGTTTTCTTTGCTCCAGCATTTCAGTGGTTTCTTGCTGTCGAGTCCTCACCGTTGTCTCACCTCTGTGGTTCTTTGATTTTTTTGTTTTCACGGAGATGTTGCACTGATGAGTTAGGAGGCCTTCATGCGGACTGAACAAATTATTTGTCTGAATCGCGACAGAGTAGCGATTGAGTGAGTGTGTGAGTAGCTAAGTTGTTTTCATGGAAACAAAGAATATCATTTATCTGAAGTGTGAGACACTGTGGACAACTTTGTAAGCCAAATTATATAGGGACCTGTTTAATTGATAATATATTATGTGCATACTTAAGTGAGTACATAAGTGAGTTCGTACGTGACAGGCAAGCTTGTTATCATGGAGACAAACTATCTCAATTAATCAGACGAGTGTAGCACTGGGAACAACTTCGAAATGTGCCATATTATATTATTGCATCTATGCACATGATATCATGTTGCTACTCAAGTGAGTGAGTGTGTGAGTAAGAAGGGCATTTGAGTGAATGACTTTGTGGCAAGCATGTCCTCATGGAAATAAAGTGAGTGGGTGAGTGGCGAGCTTGTTTTCATTGAAACAAAATACATCATTTTGTCTGATGTGTGTAGCACTGTGGACACCATCTAAATGTGCAATGTTATATAATAACAAGTTTAATTAATATGATACCATGTAAATATTTGAGTAAGTGCGTGATTGAGATAATGATGTGTTTGAGTAAATAGCTACTTGGCAAGCATGTCTTCATGAAAACAAAGAATATCACTTTATCTGATGTATGAAGCGCCGTGGACAACTTCAAAATTTGCCACACTATATATTGACCTGTATAATTCGTATATCAAATAACTTTGTTTGTTTGACTGAGGTTTAACATCCCAGACAACACTGTATAGGTCATTTTGGAGACCTTGCTTTTAATTTTTGTGGAACCTTTACTTGACATTGAGATGAAATGACATCTCAAGCCCCGTTGCCAAATGAAACCATTCTTTTAATTTTGGATGGCCATATGGCCATTTTGTGGGAAAGTAACTGTCCTTTAGGTTTCCATTATGGTCTGGTCGCTTAATGTTTGCATTTCTTTCCCTTTGGTGTCTTTTATGGGTGGAGTAAGTTAATTGTATCAATTCCTGATCTTTGTTTTACTTCTACTTTATAAGCATTTGTAGTCCCTGCGTGGACAGGTTGAGATTCTCTTAGCGGTTAATAAGTACTCGTGTGCGGTCGGTTTCAGCCCTGCGTGGAAGCATCATGCAGTCCATCTACTTCATCAAGCCCCCATGGGCGGGGGCCGTATGTCATTTGAATACTTTGAATGAGTAAGTGAGCAGGGAATTTGCGTGAATGTCTATGTGGCAAGCTAGTTTTCAATGTAGCACTGTGGACACTCTGCATGCAAATGTGCTATAATATGAAACGACCTATAAAAGACACATGATATCATTTAAACACTTGAGAAAAGCCGTGAGTGAATGAATAGGGCATTTGAGTGAATGATTTGATAGTTTGTGTATACTTTAGTGAGTGAGTGTGTGAACAGGGCATTAGAGTGAAAATGTTGCAAGCTTCATGGAAATAATATCATTTCATCTGATGTGAGCCCGTTGGGTGGCCACAATCCAAAATGTGCCATATTATATAATGACTAATTTAATTCATATGATATCATAAGTGAGTGAGTGTGTATAGAGCATGTGAGTGATTGACTGCGTGGCAAGCGGGTCTTCATAAAAATAAAGAAATGGAAACAAAGAATATCAATTTTATCTAACATGTGTATATTACGCCATGTTAATTCGTATGAAGACATGTGAATACTTTAAGTGAGTGAGTGAGTGAGCGCAAGTGAGGATCAAATTTTAACAGATGTATGTATAATCGTAGTCACTTTCCAAATGCGCCACAGTATCTATTTAGTTTGGGATCGAAACATATTTTATTGATGATGTACATACTTGAGTGAATAGACATAGCAAGTATGATTTCGTTGCTATCATTTCACCTGATACGTGCAGTAGTGTTGACACCTTTAAAAAGTACCACATTATCTATTCAGTATCACATGCCCCGTTTTATTCATACAGTATCATGTAACATTTGAGTGAGTGTGTGAGTGAGACTGACACTGCATGAGTGTGTGGCAAGCAAGTTGCCATGGAAAAAACTGATTTCATTTCTGATCAACTGATATGTGTAGTACTGCGGACACTTTCCAAATGCGTCACAGTATCTATTTAGTATGAAATACACATTTCATTCATTTGCTGAGATAGTGTCTGACGGAGTGAGTGACTGACTTGCTAGCTTGTTTTCATGTAGCTAAACAAATGTAAAAAATTCGAATTATATAAAGACCTGTTTACTTAATAGTAGATCATGTGAATACTTGAGTGAGTGAGAACTGTAGGTGACTGTGTGGCAAGCTTGATGAAATATACCATATTATATTATGACTTATTTAATACATATGATATCATGTGAATACGTGCGTGAATGAATGGGTGAGAGTGCGTGCGTGTGCGTCAGTTTACAGACAATGACTATGTTTCAAACATTTCTTCATGGAAACAAAGAATAGCATTTTATCTATTGTGTGTACCACTTTGCACAACGTTCGAATGTACCAAATTATACATCAACCCATTTAATTCATAGAGTATCATCGAAATACTGTGGGTGACTGAGTGCTTGAGTGCTTAAGTGAATAGGGCCTCTGTGTAAAAGGCTGTGAGGGAAGCATGTCATACCATAAATTGCCAGTCTTACAAACGCTAACCGGCAGTACACAGTTGTGATGGATCATAAAATTTCACAACACTACTTTTTGAACTGGAGTTCATTTCCTGGTAGTATATTAATTTATTTACAGGCTCTGATTGGCCTCCTCCATAGACTAATATAAAAATAGCGTTTAAGTGTCTCACCACGGTGTTCGTACCTGGCTCAGGTGACATCTGAGACGCCAAGTTCTGCTAAGGAAGGTAAGATGTTTTTTCCTCGTACTCCAGGTTTTTGCCCACCTATGATAAACGATAGTAAATTCCGCTACTGTAACAGGGACAAATTGAAATTCAGACTAATTTTGCTTTCAAAGGCATATTAGAAGATTTCTGTGATTCTTTCTTTGTGGTTTTTACACAGTGTCCAACTAAAAAAGTCGATCATTGGGACTGTTCAAAATACTCTGCTATACTTCATTTGTAATGGTGTTAAAGACCACTTTTGAACAATTCAAACGATAGACTTAATGTAGGAAATTCATTCTTTAAGTATAACAGGAAGTATTGCTTAAATCGAGCAGGCACAGTCATTCAACTCCGACTGCTAGAGCGGGTGATTGGCAAGCTTGTTTTCGTGGAAACAAAGTATTTTATCTGCTGGGTGTAGCACTGTGGTCACCTTCGAAATGTGCACACTATATTGACCTGTTTAATGAATGCGCCAATATCCATTTAGTATGTTATTCATATGATATGGTGTATATGAGTGAGTGAGTGAGTAAGAATATCATTTTATCTGGCGAGTGAAGCACTCTCAGTGCCTTTCGAACGAAGCACACTATATTCTGACCTGTTTAACTCATATATCAAGAGAATACTTTTGTTAGGAAGTGAGCGAGAAAGTAAACCAGCGAGTGAGTGTAAAAGGGAATGATTAGTGAGTGATTTACCTGGCGAGGCAAGTGAGTGAATGAGTGAGTAGCAAGTCGCCGTGGCAGATTATGACTTGTCCAATTGACATTACATTATGTGAATACTTGAGTAAGCGATTGAGTAATAAAAATCAAAAATGAGTTCCTTTAAGAGCAATGAAAACATTCATAAGAAAGAAGATGGGTCATACTACCTAGTTTCGGCTAATAAAGCCTCATCCGTGACCCTGTAATGTTCCGTCAAAGAAAGCCAGAGGAAACATACTGCAATTTTGCGAATTTCGAATAGGCAGCCGATTCAAAGACCGACACAAACCCAAATGGGGTCTAAATAAATAAAAACCTGTCTAGAATATGAGTCTAAACCAATATTTGTTTTGATTTCTCAGAATATTCACGCCGATCTCAAAGGACAAAAAGTAAAATATAAACTGCACTATGGTTGATGTACGGGGAAACGTTTTACGGCCGCCACACGGCACAACACCAGCTGCAGTGAAGGCAAATAAAAATCAAAAATGAGTTCCTTTAAGATCAATGAAAACATTCATAAGAAAGAAGATGGGTCATACTACGTAGTTTCGGCTAATAAAGCCTCATCAGTGACCCTGTAATGATCCGGCAAAGAAAGCCAGAGGAAACATACTACAATTTTGCGAATTTCGAATAGGCAGCCGATTCAAAGACCGACACAAACCAAAATGGGGTCCAAATAAATAAAAACCTGTCTAGAATATGAGTCTAAACCAATATTTGTTTTGATTTCTCAGAATATTCACGCCGATCTCAAAGGACAAAAAGTAAAATATAAACTGCACTATGGTTGATGTACGGGGAGACGTTTTACGGTCGCCACACGGCACAACACCAGCTGCAGTGAAGGCAAATAAAAATCAAAAATGAGTTTCTTTAAGAGCAATGAAAACATTCATAAGAAAGAAGATGGGTCATACTACGTAGTTTCGGCTAATAAAGCCTCATCAGTGACCCTGTAATGATCCGGCAAAGAAAGCCAGAGGAAACATACTGCAATTTTGCGAATTTCGAATAGGCAGCCGATTCAAAGACCGACACAAACCATAACGGGGTCCAAATAAATAAAAACCTGTCTAGAATATGAGTCTAAACCAACATTTGTTTTGATTTCTCAGAATATTCGCGCCAATCTCAAAGGACAAAAAGTAAAATATAAACTTCACTATGTTTGATGTACGGGGAGACGTTTAACGGCCGCCACACGGCACAACACCAGCTGCAGTGAAGGCAAATAAAAATCAAAAATGAGTTCCTTTAAGAGCAATGAAAACAGTCATAAGAAAGAAGATGGGTCATACTACGTAGTTTCGGCTAATAAAGCCTCTTCAGTGACCCTGTAATGATCCGGCAAAGAAAGCCAGAGGAAACATACTACAATTTTTCGAATTTCGAATAAGCAGCCGATTCAAAGACCGACACAAACCAAAATGGGGTCCAAATAAATAAAAACCTGTCTAGAATATGAGTCTAAACCAATATTTGTTTTGATTTCTCAGAATATTCACGCCGATCTCAAAGGACAAATGGTAAAATATAAACTGCACTATGGTTGATGTACGGGGAGACGTTTTACGGCCGCCTCACGGCACAACACCAGCTGCAGTGAAGGCAAATAAAAATCAAAAATGAGTTCCTTTAAGAGCAATGAAAACATGCATAAGAAAGAAGATGGGTCATACTACGTAGTTTCGTCTAATAAAGCCTCATCAGTGACCCTGTAATGATCTGGCAAAGAAAGCCAGAGGAAACATACTGCAATTTTGTGAATTTCGAATAGGCAGCCGATTCAAAGACCGACACAAACCAAAATGGGGTCCAAATAAATAAAAACCTGTCTAGAATATGAGTCTAAACCAATATTTGTTTTGATTTCTCAGAATATTCACGCCGATCTCAAAGGACAAAAAGTAAAATATAAACTGCACAATTGTTGATTTACGGGGAGACGTTTTACGGCCGCCACACGGCACAACACCAGCTGCAGTGAAGGCAAATAAAAATAAAAAATGAGTTCCTTTAAGATCAATGAAAACATTCATAAGAAAGAAGATGGGTCATACTACGTAGTTTAGGCTAATAAAGCCTCATCAGTGACCCTGTAATGATCCGGCAAAGAAAGCCAGAGGAAACATACTACAATTTTGCGAATTTCGAATAGGCAGCCGATTCAAAGACAGACACAAACCAAAATGGGGTCCAAATAAATAAAAACCTGTCTAGAATATGAGTCTAAACCAATATTTGTTTTGATTTTTTCAGAATATTCGCGCCAATCTCAAAGGACAAAAAGTAAAAATAAACTGCACTATGGTTGATGTACGGGGAGACGTTTTACGGCCGCCACACGGCACAACAACAGCTGCAGTGAAGGCAAATAAGTTGAGTAAGTTGTTTTGAATGGAAACAGAGAATATCATTTTATCTGAAGGGCGAGGCACTGTGGACAACTTTGTGAGCCAGATTATATAGGGACCTGTTTAAATGATAATATATCATGTGAATACATAAGCGAGTTCTTACTTGACAGGCAAGCTTGTTTCCATGTAGACAAAATATTTCAATTAATCAGACGAGTGTAGCACTGTGGACAACTTCGAAATGTGCCGTATTATATTATTGCATGTATGCATATGATATCATGTTGCTACTTGAGTGAGTGAGTGTGTGAGTAAGAACAGCATTTGAGTGGGAAACAGTAAGTGGGTGAGTGGCAACCTTGTTTACATGGAAACAAAGTACATCATTTTGTCTGATGTGTGTAGCACTGTGGACACCATCTAAACACACCATGTTATATAATGACAAATTTAATTCATATGATATCGTGTAAATACTTGAGTAAGTGCGACGGCCCCCGCCCATAGGGGCTTGAAGAAATATATGGGCTGCATGATGCTTCCACGCAGAGCTGAATCCGGTCCGCACACTAGTACTGGTTAGAGGATCTAAGCCTGTCCAGGAACCGCGGTGCGAGGCGGATCGCCCATGCTAATAAACCCTATTGGTTTCATTGGGCGACAGGGCTTGAGATGTCATTTCATCTCAATGTCGGGTAAAAGTCCCACAAAATTGGAAGCAACGTCTCCGAAATGACCTTTACAGTGTTGACGGGGACGTTAAACCTCAAATCAAACAAACAAATTGAGTAAGTGCGTGATTGAGAGAATAAGGTGTTTGAGTAAATGGCTATTTGGCAAGCTTGTCCTTATGAAAACAAAGAATATCACTTCATCTGATATGTGAAGCGCTGTGAACATTTTCGAAATTTGGCACACTATATATTGACCTGTATAATTCGTATACCATATGACTTTGTTTGTTTGACTGAGGTTTAATCCCAGACAACACTGTATAGGCCATTTTGGAGACGTTGCTTTAAATTTTGTGGAACATTTACTTGACATTGAGATGAAATTACATCTCAAGCCCTGTCGCCCAATGAAACCAATAGGGTTTATAAGCATTGGTGGCCATTGCTAGGGCAGGCTGAGATCCTCTTAGCAGTTTTCAAGTACTCGTGTGCGGTCGGTTTCAGCGCTGCGTGGAGGCATCATGCAGTCCATCAATTTATCAAGCCCTGTTGAGCGGGGGTCGTATGTCATATGAATAATTTGAGTAGGTGAGCAGGGCATTTGCGTAAATGTCTATGTGGCAAGCTGGTTTTCACTGTAGCACTGTAGACATTTGCCAAATATGACTCTGTGGCAAGCCTGTTCTCGTGGAAACAAGTAATGTGTGTAGCACTGTGGACACCTACAAATGTGCTTCAATATAAAATGACCTATTAAAGACATATGGTATCATTAAAATACTTGAATAAAGCCGTGAGTGAATGAATAGGGTATTTGAGTTAATGATGTGATATTTTGTCTATACTTAAGAGAGTGACAGATTCTGATTCTGATGTGTGTGAACAGGGCATTAGAGCGAAAATTTGCAAGCTTCACGGAAATAATATCATTGCCCGTTGGGAAGCTACAATCCAAAATGTGCCATATTATATAATAACCAATTTAATTCATATGATTTCATAAGTGAATGAGTGTGTATAGCGCATGTTAGTGATTGACTGTGTGGCAAGCTGGTCTTCATCAAACATAAAGAACTGGAAACAAAGACTATCATTTTATCTAACATGAATGTATAACCGTAGTCATTTTCCAAATTCGCCACAGTGTCTACTTAGTATGGTACCCAAACATATTTTATTGATATGATGTACATACTTTAGTGAATAGACAAAGCAAGTATGATTTCATTGCTATCATTTCACATGATACGTGAAGTAGTGTTGACACATTCAAAAAGGACCACATTATCTATTCAGTATTACATGCCCCGTTTTATTCATACAGTATCATGTAAAAACTTGAATGAGTGAGTGAACGGGTTAGTGAGTGTGTGATTGAGACTGACACTGCATGAGTGTGTGGCAAGCACGTTTCCAAGGAAAAAACTGATTTCATTTCAATTGATGTGTGTAGTACTGTCGACACTTTCCAAATGCGCCACAGTATCTTTTCAGTATGGAATAAACATTTTATGTATTTGCTGAGGTAGTGACTCACTGGGTGAGTGACTGACTTGCTAGCTTGTTTTCATATAGCCAAACATATGTGACAAATTCGAAATGAGCCGCATTATAAAAAAACCTGTTTACTTCATAGTATATCATGTGAATACTTGAGTGAGTGAGAACATGATTGGGTGACTGTGTGACAAGCTTGTTTGCATGGAAACAAATTGTTGACAAATTCGAAATATGCCATATTATATTATGACATATTTAATGCATATGATACCATATGAATAGTTGCGTGAATGAATTGATGAGAGTGCGTGCGTGTGTACTTGCATCAGTTTTCAGTCAATGAGTATGTTGCAAGCATGTCTTCATGGAAACAAAGAATAGCATTTAATCTAATGTGTGTACCACTTTGCACAACTTCCGAATATACCAGATTATACAACAATCCATTTAATTCATAGGGTATCATCGAAATACTTTGGGTGACTAAGTGCGTGAGTGAAGGAGTGAAAAGGGCATCTGAGTGAATGGCTGTAAGGCAAACATGTCATACAATAAATTGCCAGTTTTACAAGCGCTTACCGGCTGTACACAGTTGTGATGGAGCATAAAATGGCGCAACACTACTTTTTGAACTGCAGTTCATTTCCAGGTAGTATAATTATATATTTACAGGCTCTTATGGCCTCCTCCATAGACAAAAATGAAAATAGCGTTTAAGTGTCTCACCGCGGTGTTCGTACCTGGCTCGGTGACAGACGTCAAGTTCTGCCAAGGAAGGTAAGATGTTTTTTCCTCTTACTCCGGTTTATTCGCCCACCTATGATAAACGATACGAAATTCCGCTTATTTAACAGGGACAAATTGAAATTCAGACTAATTTTACTTTCAAAATAGAAGTAGAGTAACTCATCAGTGCAACATCTCCGTGAACACAAAAATCAAACAACCACAGAGATAAAAAACGGTGAGGACTCGACTGCAAGAAACAACAGAAATGCTGGAGCAAAAGAAAATCGACAGTTGGACTCCAATCTGCCCGACCAGAGACAGAGCATCCGGCACAAACCAACCATAAGCCTTTACGTTGGAACCGTCATAGAATCTGAAGTCTGACCCACCGGCGTGCATTGAAAGAGGGAAGCAAAGTTGTCAACCGTGATTGGGTTAACTACCATGCATGCAGTCTGTTGTATAACATTTATGTTGTACCCAATCTTTTTATATCGAAGAATGATTTTACGATATTTGGGTCAGAAGTCATTGCAATTATAATTTTTTCTAAATTTATATACTAAGTCACCATAAAATTCGGGTTCCGATAGAACTTGTTGCAGAAGAGATTTAAGTCCAGTATTGCATTTTGAAATTAAATCAGAATGACGTCTATAAAATTTTGAAACGGCTTTGCGTAGTTGATGGTACCGATAACCCTGATTAAGAAGTTAAGCCGTTAACAATTTATTACGAGTGCTGAAGTCAGTTACATGACTACAAACTCTGGCAAATCGAATTAATTTACAGCGCACGCGGAACATCACCATCCAAAAAAGGAAAGTTTACAATCACAAAATCAACGCGTTTATCATAAATTTTGCCCAAAAAAAAAAACAAAAACATCCACAATAGATAGATGTAAATCCAAAAACGGGGCCTGGGTATCAGAAGAATTTGCTTTATGTAACTGAAGTTCTGAGGGGTAAATTTGACTGATCAAACCATCGAAATAGGTATTATCAGTATTTAATAAATCATCCAAATATATAGAAGTGGCGCTAAAGGCTTCAATGATTTCAGACTGGTTATCAGCAGAAAGGGACAACATGAGGTCACTCTCATAACAAAACAAAAACAGATCAGCCACAAGTGGTGCGCAATTAGTACCCATCGGAATACCCACAACTTGTCTAAATAACTTAGTACCAAATCTTATGTAAATATTGTCAAGTAGAAAGATGAGAGCTTCACACACCTTCTGACATGCCCATAAAGTATAATTTTTATGCTCTTCAGAAGTGAAAAAAGCATTTCTTAAATTACATGCAAGAAAGAGGGAGTCTTCCCTATGAAATGTCAATTCAATTAAATCAATAAGTTTTTCTGTTATAAGATTATGAGGAAGTGTAGTGTAAAGGGTCGAAAAATCGTAAATAGACAAACTTGACGCAAAAAAAATGCCAAGATTCCAATGTATTTAACACTTCATTAGAATTGATTATATACCAAAACAGATTTCTGCCTGATCTTTCGAATACTTTGTCGCAATATTTTATCACATGCATTTTGATGGCAGTAAAACATAAAGTTAATAATTTAGAGAGTTCAGTAATAGTACAAGAGCTTGAATTTGCAGTAAACCATGCTTTGTATGGTCTTTTGTGAAGTTTAGGAAACCAATATAACGTAGGAACCTTATCTTGGCCTTCTGTAACACAGACAGCAAACTTGGTGGCTGAATGACAAATATGGTCATCAGCTAAAGCCCCTTCTGCAGCTAAAGGCTGAAGTTCATAGGCCTAGTACCACCAAGTTCTTGCTGAAGAGTATTAACATAGGCAAGCCGTCAAGGCATATTGGAAGGTTTCTGTGATTCTTTCTTCGGGGTTTCTACACAATGTCCAACTATAAAAGTCCATCATTTGGACTGTTCAAATGTACTCTGCTATACTTCATTTGAAATGGAGTTAAAGACCACTTTTGAACAATTCAAAAGATGGACTTAATGTAAGAAATTAACTCTTAATGTATAACAGGAAGTATGGCTCAAATCAAGCAGGCAAAGTCATTCAACTCCGACTGCTAGAACAGTATGGATAGATGTTAAACTTTCTACAACGTCGCTACCACCATGTCAGCACAAAAACAGGGGCTAACGCCGGACAAATAGCGATAGGACGTTGACAAGGACTTTGAAATTTGGTATGGAGCTTTATCTAGTGGACCTCTACCAAGATTGTTCCAATTTGGCATGGGTTTTACGGCCCTTTCACTCCCGATTCTTCAAAACTGACAACGACAAACCCAATAACAGTAGTGACCAATCTCACACGTCTTTTGTGTAAATTCATACCTAACGTGTTCAAACTGCGCTAATCAGATTTGGCTTTTGTCATGATTATCCAAAATTATCAGCTCAACGATAATAGCACCTGTCCGTACAAATCTCGCTGCCGTGTTGTAAATGTCACCACGCGCAACTCAGCCACTAAAAAGACATAAAACTGCTTACCGTTACGGAGTCTGATGTCTCTTTCTTTTTCTTGGCGCTACTGGGTCCATCCTCTTTGGTAGTCGGATCCGGGGTGAGAACCCCCGTGTCAATTTCGATCGCATAATGCAAAAATCCACACAGATACTCCTGGAGGGGGTTTATACCCCTATTCTACACAACACCGAACCATCAATACTCCGTTGTTTTGTGTCGACAGCAAGAAACCACGGAAACTCTGGAGCAAAGAAAACCAACAGTAAGACTCCGATGCATGATTTACTAGAAGCACAGAATATCACATCACCTGAAATTTGCAGCACATCATCTATTCAGTATCATACGCCCTGTCTTATTCATACAGTATCATGTTCATACCAGATTTAGTGAGTGAGTGAGTGAGTGAATGAGCGAGTGCGTGCGTGAGCGAGTGAGTCTGGGTGTTGCTAGAGTGTTTGGCAAGCAAGTTTTCGTGAAAAGGATAGCATGATAAGTGATGTGTGTAGTACTTTGGACACTTTTCAAATGTATCTATTTAGTATGGTAAAAACATTTATTCACATATAATATGAAGAACATAATAGTCAATGAGTGAGTGGGTAGCTTGTTTTCGTGGACAAAATATACCATTTTATCTAATGTGTTTAGCGCTGTGAACAAATTCCAAATGACCCACATTTTATAAGGACCTGTTTTATTCACTAATATCATGTGGATACTTGAGTGAATTAGAACGTGAGCGGGTGGTTAGCAAGCTTGTTTTCGTGGAAACAAAGAATATTTTATCTGACGAGTGTAGCACTGCGGACACCTTCGAAATTGGCCACACTATATTGACCTGTTTAATGAATGCGCCAATATCCATTTAGTATGTTAGTCATATGATATGGTGTATATAAGTGAGTAAGTGAGTGAGTGAGTTAGAATATCATTTTATTGGGTGAATGTACCACGGTCATCGCCTTTCAAACGAAGCACAATATAGTATGACCTGTTTAACTCATATATCAAGAGAATACTTTTAGTTAGGAAGTGAGCGAGTTAGTAAACCAGCGAGTGAGTGAAAAGGGGAATGATTAGTGAGTGATTGACCTGGCGAGGCAATTGAGTGAATGAGTGAGTAGCAAGACGCCACGGCAGATTATGACTTGTCCAATTCACATTCTATTATGTGAAGACTTGAGTAGCGATTGAGTGAGTGTGTGAGTAGCTAAGTTGTTTTCATGGAAACAAAGAATATCATTTTATCTGAAGTGTGAGGCACTGTGGACAATTATGTGAGCCAAATTAACTAGGGACCTGTTTAATTGATAAAATATCATGAAAATACTTAAGTGAACACATAGGTGAATTCGTACGTGACAGACAAGCTTGTTTCCATGGAGACAAAACATCTCCATTAATCAGACGCGTGTAGCACTGTGGACATCAGCGAAAATGTTGCAAGCTTCATGGAAATAATATCATTTTATCTGATGTGTGCCCATTGGTTGGACACAAGACAAAATGCGCCATTTTATATAATGGTCAATTTAATTCATATGATATCATAAGTGAGTGAGTGTGTATAGAGCATGTGAGTGATTGGCTGTATGGCAAGCTGGTTTTCATGAAAATAAAGAAATGGAAACACAGAATATCATTTTATCTAACATATGTATATTATACCATGTTTAATTCGTATGAAGACATGTGAATATTTTAATTGTGTGAGTGAGTGAGTGAGTGAGTGAGTGAGTAAACGAGAGCAAGTGAGGGTAAATTTTAACAAATGCACTTATAACCGTAGTCACTTTCAAAATGCGCCAACGTATCTATTTATTATGATATCGAAACATATTTTATTGATATGATGTACATACTTGAGCGAATAGACATAGCCAGTATGATTTCGTTGCTATCATTTCACCTGATACGTGCTGTAGTGTTGACATCTTTAAAAAGTAACACATTATCTATTCAGTATCACATACCCCGTTTTATTCATATAGTATCATAATATACCATGTGAATACTAAAGTGGGTGAGAACGTGAATGGGTGACTGTCTGGCAAGCTTGTTTTCATGGAAACAAATTGTGGACAAATTCGAAATATGCCATATTATATTTTGGTGAACGTGCGTGAATGAATGGTTGAGTGTGCGAGCGCATGTGCTAGCGTCAGTTTTCAGTCAATGATTATGTTGCAAACATGTCTTCATGGAAACAAAGAATAGCATTTTATCTAATGCTTGTACCACTTTGCACAACTTTTGAATGTATCACATTATACAACAACCCATTTAATTCATAGGGTATCATCAAAACACTTTGGGTGAATGAGTGCTTGAGTGAAGGAGTGAATTGGGCATCTGTGTGAATGGCTGTGAGGCAAGCATATCATACCATAATTTGCCAGTCTTACAAGCGCTAACCGGCAGTACACAGTTGTGATGGAGCATTAAATGTCACAACACTACTTTTTGAACTGCAGTTCATTTCCAGGTAGTATAATAATTTATTTACAGGCTCCGATTGGCCTCCTGCATACACTTATATGAAAGTAGTGTTTAAGTGTCTCACCGGGTGATATAAGGTGATATCTAAGACGCCAAGTTCTGCAACGGTAGGTAAAATTTTTTTTTCCTCGTACTCCGGATTTTGCCCACCTGTGATAAACGATAGTAAATTCCGCTACTGTAACAGAGACAATGGAAATTCAGGCTAATTTTGCTTTCAAAGGCATATTAGAAGGTTTCTGTGATTCTTTCTTTGTGGTTTCTACACAGTGTCCAACTATAAAAGTCGATCATTGGGACTGTTCAACAGTACTCTGCTTTACTTCATTTGAAATGGTGTTAAATCAGTTCTGAAGTTAGAATCAATTCAAAAGATGAACTACATGTAGGGAATTCACTCTTTGTGTATAACAGGAAGTATGGCTCAAATCGAGCAGGCAGAGGCCTTCAACTCCGACTGCTACAACAGTATGGATAGATGCCAAACTTTCTACAACGTGACTACCACCCTGCGAACACAAAAACAGATAACATTAGCGACCAATTTCACCGTCCTTTCGTGTAAATTCATGCCTAACGTGTTCAAACTGCGCTCATCAGATTTGGCTTTTGTCATGATTATCCAAAATTATCAGCTCAACGATAATAGCACCCATGCGTACAAATCTCGCTGCCGTGTTGTAAAATGCCACCACGCGCAACTCAGCCACTAAAAAGACATAAAACTGCTTACCGTTACGGAGTCTGATGTCTCTTTCTTTTTCTTGGCACTACTAGGTCCATCCTCTTTGGTACTCGGGTCCGGGGTAAGAACCCCCGTGTCAATTTATATCGCACAATGCAAAAAATCTGCACAGATACTGCGGGAGGGGGTTTATGTTCCCTATTCTACACAACCTCGATCCATCAATACTCCGTTGTTTTTGTCGACAGCAAGAAACCACTGAAACTCTGGAGCAAAGAAAACCAACAGTACGACTCCGATGCATGATTTACTAGAAGCATAGAATATCACATCACCTGATATTTGCAGCACATCATCTATTCAGTATCATACGCCCTGTTTTATTCATGCAGTATCATGTTAATACCAGAATTAGTGAGTGAGTGAGTGAATGAGCGAGTGCGTGAGCGTGTGAGTCTTGATGTTGCAAGAGTGTTTGGCAAGCAAGTTTTCATGAAAAGGATAGCATTACAAGTGATGTGTGTAGTACTTTGGACACTTTTGAAATGCGCCACGGTATCTATTTAGTATGGTAAAACATTTATTCACATATAATATGAAGAACATAATAGTCAATGAGTGAGTAGGTAGATTGTTTTCATGGATAAAATATATCATTTTTTCTGATGTGTTTAGCGCTGTGAACAAATTCCAATTGACCCGCATTTTATAAGTACCTGTTTTATTCACAGTATATCATGTTGATACTTGAGTGAATGAGAACGTGAGCGGGAGATTAGCAAGCTTCTTTTCGTTGAAACTGAGAATATTTTATCTGACGAGTGTAGCACTGTGGACACTTTCGAAATGGGCCAAGCTATATTGACCTGCTTAATGAATGCGCCAATATCCATTTAGTGTGTTAGTCATATGATATGGTGTATATGAGTGAGTGAGTGAGTGAGAGTGAGTGAGTGAGTGAGAATAACATTTTATCAAGTGAGTGTAGCACTGTTATCGCCTTTCAAACGAAGCACAATAAATTGTGACCTGTTTAACTGTTATTAGTTAGAAAGTGAGCGAGTTAGTAAACCAGCGAGTGAGTGAAAAAGGGAATGATTAGTGAGTGATTGACCTGGCGAGGCAATTGAATGAATGAGTGAAGTAGAAGTAAAACAAAGATCAAGAATCGATACAATTAACTTACTCCACCCATCAAAGACACCAAAGGGAAAGAAACACAAACATGAAGCGACCAGACCATAATAGAAACCTAAACAAAGGATGGCCGTAAGGACAGTTACTTTCCCAAAAAATGGTCAAATGGCCATCCAAAATAAAAAAGACACAAGTGATACACACAGTAAGTAGTAACAAACAACAACATAAATAAACCGCCACAGAATAACCGCCTTGGAATGGTCAGTGAAAAGAATTACACTGGGGGGGGGGGGGCTTAAATCGATTTTACGTGGCCACAATCCACGCCCTTACTTCCGTCGCAATTTAGACAAATAATTTGTTCAGTCCGCAAAATTTGTTGAGTAGTAAGACGCCACGTCAGATTATGACTTGTCCAATTCACATTATATTATGTAAATGCTTGAGTAAGCGATTTGTTTTCATGGAAACACAACATATCATTTTATCTGAAGTGTGAGGCACTGTGGACAACTTTGTGAGCCAAATTATATCGGAACCTGTTTAATTGATAATATATCATGTGAATACTTAAGTGAATACATACGTGAGTTCGTACATGACAGGCAAGCTTGTTTCCATGGAGACAAAATATCTCAATTAATCAGACGAGTGTATCACTGTTGACAACTTCAACTTGGTCCTTTGAGATCATCGTGAATATTCTGAGAAATCAGAAATAAATCATTGATTTAGACTCATTCTAGACAGGTTTTTAATTATTTGGACCCCTTTTGGATTTATATCAGTCATTGAATCGACTGCCTATTCGAAATTCGCAAAATTGCAGTACGTTTCCTCTGGCTTTCTTTGCCGGATCATTACAGGGTCACTGATGAGGCTTTATTAGCCGAAACTACGTAGTATGGCCCATCTTCTTTCTTATGAATGTTTTCATTGCTCTTAAAGGAACTCATTTTTGATTTTTATTCGAAATGTGCCATATTATATTATTGCATGCGTGCATATGATATCATGTTGCTACTCGAGTTAGTGAGTGTGTGAGTAAGAAGTGCATTTTAATGAATGACTTTGTGGCAAGCATGTCTTCATGGAATCAAAGTGAGTTGGTGAGTGACAAGGTGTTTTCATGGAAACAAAATACATCATTTGTTCTGATGTGTGTAGCACTGTGGACACCATCTATATTTTCCACACCATATATTGACCTGTATAATTCGTATATCATATGACTTTGTTCGTTTGACTGAGGATAAACGTCCCAGACAACGCTCTAGAGTTCATTTGGAGACGTTGCTTTTAATTGTTTGGAACTTTTACCTGACAATGAGATGAAATGACATCTCAAGCCATGTCGCCCAATGAAACCAATATGGTTTATAAGCATTGGTGGTCCTTGCGTTGGCAGGCTGAGATCCTCTTAGCGGTTTACAAGTACTCATGTGCGGTCGGTTTCAGCGCTACGTGGAAGCATCATGCAGTCCATCTATTTCTTCAAGCCCCGATGGGTGGGGCCGTATGTCATATGAATACTTTGAATAAGTAAGTGAGCATGGCATTTGCCTGAATGTCTATGTGGCAAGCTAGTATTCAATGTAACACTGTGTACATTTGCCAAATATGACTCTTTGGCAACCCTGTTCTCGTGGAAACAAGAAATATATGTAGAACTGTGGACACCCTACAAATGTGCTACAATATGGAACGACTTATTAAAGACATATGATATCATTTAAATACATAAGTGAGTGAATGAATAGAGTATTGAGCGAATGATTTGATATTTTGTAGATAATTTAGTTAGTGAGTGTGTGAACAGGACATTAGAGCGAAAATGTTGCCAGCTTCATGGAAACAATATCATTTCATCTGATGTGAGCCCGTTGGGTGGACACAATCCAAAATGTGCCGTATTATATAATGCCCAATTTAATTCATATGATATCATACGTGAGTGAGTGTGTATAGAGCATGTGAGTTATTGACTGTGTGGCAAGCTGGTCTTCATGAAAATAAAGAAATGGAAACAAAGAATATCATTTTATCTAACATGTGTATATTATGACATGTTTAATTCGAATGAAAGCGTGTGAATACCTTAAAGACACATTTTTTCTCTATATAAAAGGGGTGGCCTGTTACATAATCGCCAATAATCAAGTCCTTCGGATCATAGTCAAAGGCTTATCTTATCTAAGTGATTATGAGGTGATTATGAGCAAAAACTCACTGAGAGATATGTTGAAAAGGGGGCTCTATAAGGGGAACTTGTGTGATGGTATATTTTTTACTGAAATTGTTTCCCACAAAATGTTGTTTTAAATTACTTCTTTTTATTTTTATTTTTTTTAAAAGTAAAGGAAAACACTCACAAACATTGTTTCATTGACTCAAATCTGAAAAGAAGTAAACTTAATGAATTGATTAATTCAAGATTGTGTCTGTTCGTTGGATTTGAGGTTTAACATCCCGGACAACACTGTATAGGTCATTTTGGAGATGTTACTTTTAATTTTTTGGGGGACTTTTACCCGACACTGAGATGAAATGACATCTCAAGCCCTGTCACCCAATAAAACCAATAGGGTTTATAAGCATGGACGGTCCGACTTGCATCGCGATTTAATCATTCAATGAACATATATTTATTTGGGGTTTGGAGGGGTATACATTATTTTTCTTATTTCGACTCAAAAACATATATTGTTCTCGTTAGAATCCCCTCGCAGAGGCTTTTTTCACGAGTACTCACAATGTAAAAATATTGTATAGTAAAACTGGGGTTTAGAGGGGATACATTTTTTTTTAATTTCTACTCAAAATCATAAATTACGGGTTCTCGTTAGAAGCACCTTACCGATGCGGTTCTGACAGATACCCACAATATATGTTTTAAACACAAATTGTGGGTTCTCATTAGAAGCGCCTCCCCAAGGCGGTTCTAACAAGTACCCACAATATATGCTTGAGCCGAAATATTAAAGATATCAGGACTTTTATCATTTTTGGTCGTAAAATTTAACCAAGATATTTCGACAGGCATGTTTAATTAATGATTATCAATAATGGTGACTAAAAATAAAATAAAAAAACAAAACAAAAAAAAAAACAAAAACAAAAAAAAAACAGAATACATTCAATTAATATCAAAACCAGGACATAGTTATCAAACAAGTAAACAAATAGATGTGAATTGCTTATAGGTAATTGGTTACCCTCTCTTGGTTCCCTACCTGTATGACAGTCAGACTACCCCAGATGTATCTTATCTCAAAACAGATTTCTTCAATAACTGGTCATTAGGGTGTTATGCAATCAAAAATGTGTCTTTAAGTGAGTGAGTGAGTGAGTGAGAGCAAGTGAGGATCAAATTTTAACAAATGTATGTTTAACCGTAGTCACTTTCCAAATGCGCCACAGTATCTATTTTGTATGGTATCAAAACATATTTTATTGATATGATGTACATACTTGAGCTAATAGACATAGAAAGTATGCGCTAATCGGATTTGGCTTTTGTCATGATTATCCAAAATTATCAGCTCAACGATAATAGCACCCATGCGTACAAATCTCGCTGTCGTGTTGTAAATCGCCACCACGCGCAACTCGCCCACTAAAAAGACATAAAACTGCTTACCGTTACGGAGTCTGATGTCTCTTTCTTTTCTTGGCGCTACTAGGTCCATCCTCTTTGGTGCTCGGATCTGTGGTAAGAACCCTCGTGTCCATTTCTATCGCATGATGCAAAATTCTACACAGATACTCCGGGAGGGGATTTTTGCCCCCTATTCTACACAACACCGATCCATCAATACTCCGTTGTTTTTTGTCGACAGCAAGAAACCCCTGAACTTCTGGAGCAAAGAAAAACAGCAGTAAGACTCCTATGCATGATTTACTAGAAGCATAGAATATCACTTCACCTGATATTTCCAGCACTGCTGTCACCTTTACAAGCACCACATTATCTATTCAGTATCTGATACCAACCGCACCTGAGTACTGGTAAACCGCTTAGAAGATGGAAGCCTGCCCAGACAAAGCGGTGCAATTCTGACCGCCAATGTATATAAACCATATTGGTTTCATTGGGCCTGGGATGTCAATTCAAATTACCAAGAAGGGGACAATGATGGCCCTGGGTCGCTCACCTGATTCATAGTGTAACAAATGGACCCCAGGGACAGGCCCCAGGGCTATAATTTGCATAATCTTGGTAGAGGTCTAAAAGGGGATGCTTTCATACCAAATACCGAAGACCGGAGCCTTCTGGTTTGAGACATACAGATTTTTAAAGGTTTTCAATATATGAATCTATATAAAACCTGTGGTCCCCGAGACTGCGCCATTTTTGCCCAAGGGCTATAATTTGAACAATCTTGGTAGAATTACACAAAACGAAGCTTCATACCAAATATCAAAGACCTTTGCCTTCTGGTTTCAGACAAGATTTTCAAAAGTTTTCCCAATATAAGTCTATGTAATCAAGTGGGCCATGGGATGGGCCCATGTTTAGCCCCAGGGCTATAATCTGAACAAGGTTTGTTGAGGTCCACTAGATGAACCTTCATACCAAATATCAAAGACCTTGGCCTTCTGGTTTCAACACAAGAACATCTTCAAAGGTTTTCCCTGTATAAGTCTATGTAAAACAAGTGTGCACCGGCATGGACCCATCTTTGGCACCGGGGCTATAATTTGAACAATTTGACCTAGGCTTTGTGATTTCATACAAGAGATTTTAAAGGTTTTCTCTATATAAGCCTATGTGAAAACAGTGGGCCCGGGATAGGGCCTTTTATGGCCACATCGCTATAATTTGAACTATTGTTTTAGAGGTCCACAAGATGAAGCTTCATTCCAGATAACAGGACGGGCCTTCGTGGCCTTGTGGATAAGAGCGCTGACTCTTAGTCATTAGGTCTCTCACCGCCGTAGGTTCGAGCCTCGCTCGGGCCACGAGTGAGACGCCACGTTCTGCAACGGAAGGTACTCCGGTTTTCGCTCACCTCTGATTAACGATCGGCTCGATATGAGTGAAATAATCTTGAAAGGGCCGTAAAACCCACCCCCCCCCAAAAAAAAAAAAAAAAAAAAAAAAAAAAAAAAAATCCAAATAACAAAGATTTGAGCCTTCTGGTTTCAGGCAAGAAGATTTTAGATTTTAACGGTTTTCCCTATATAAGTCTATGTAAAACGAGCGGGCCCGAGACCGAGCCAGTTTTGGCCCCATGGCTATAATTTGAACGATCATGGTTGAAGTCCACTAACAAAGCTTCATACTAAATATGAAAGAACTGAGCCTTCTGGTTTCAGACAAGAAAATTTATTAAGATTTTCCCAATATAAGTATATGTAAAACCAGCGGGTCCAGGGGATTGTGCATTTTTGGCCCCAGGTCTATAATATGACAATCTTGATAGAGGTCCACTAGACGAAGCTTCATATCAAATATCAAAGACCTGATACTGCTGTTTTAGAGAAGAAGGCTTTTAAAGACTTTTCCTATCTAAGTCTATGTTAAACCAAAGGGCCCCGGGGCGGGGGCTTTTTTTTACCTCAGGGCGGTTTTCTGGCCAGAAGTGTTTTTAAAAGATTCCCTATATAAGTCTATGTAAAACCGGTGTACCCCCGGGACGGTGACAGTTTTGGCCCTAGGGCCATAATTTGAAAATCTTGGTACAGGTCCAGTAGACACAACTTCATACCAAATATCAAACACCTGGGCCTTCTGGTTTCAGACAAGAAGACTTTTAAAGGTTTTCCCCCATTTAAGTCTATGTAAAACCGGTGGGCCCTGGTGCCGGGGCATTTTTAGCCCCAGGGCTATAAAGTGAACAATCTTGGCAGAGGACAACTAGATACAACTTCATACCAAATATCAAACACCTGGGCCTTCTGGTTTCAGACAAGAAGATTTTTAAAGGTTTTTCCCTATATAAGTCTATGTGGTTGGGTCTATTGGTGGGCCCCAATGCGGGGGCATTTTTGGCCCCAGTGATATCATTTGAACAATCTCGGCAGAGGTCCACCAGATACAACTTCATACCAAATATCAAACACCTAGGCCTTCTGGTTCCAAAGAAGATTTTTAAAGATTTTTTCCCTATATAAGCCTATGTAAAATCGATGAGACCCGGACCGGGGGCATTTTTGGCCCAAGGGCTATAAGTTGAACATACTTGGTAGAGGTCCCATAGATGAAGCTTTATACCAAATATCAAAGACCTGGGCCGTACAGTTTCAGAAAAGAAGATTTTTTTTTTAAGTTTTCAGTAAAAAAAATCAATTTTTTGCTCCTGTTACCTAGATGTCCAACGGACCAGAACCGTTTGAACAACTTTGAAAGGAGACCACCTAAGGATAATTCCTGTGAAGTTTGGTCAAAATCCAATCAGTGGTTTAAAGAAATTGTTTTCGCACGCACGGACGCACGACGGACGACGGACAAAAAGTGATCCCAAAAGCTCACGTCGTCACTACGTGACAGGTAGCTATTTACGAAGAGGGTTTAGAGATGAACCCCTAAGATGCCACGAAAAAATTTATCGGAAAATGTTCTCTGTTGCATCTTCTTGCAGGTTTTGCATCCTGGCAAACTGTGTGGACCCTGATCAGACTGTACCTCTAACTAGCATATTTTGCTTCTCATTTTTTACGTTTCCTTAACCAGGTCGATAGTTGCTAAATGCAGTATTTGAGAGAGTCTACAATGTATGAATACAAAAGATTGAAATTATTATTACTGTCAGATTCTCCTTAAACTGGAAATGGCTCTGCCCACTCAGGAAAAATTCATTTGGCAGAAGTGTGTGAATATATAGCAAAATAATGCAATAACAGTTGAAAAAAAATCAGCTTGGTCTTCTGCTCTGAATCATGTTTTTTTTTTTGTTTTGGTTTTAAGGCCCTTTCAAGATTGTTTCACTCATATCGAGCAGATCATTAGTCAGAGGTGGGCGAAAACCGGAGTACCCGGAGAAAAAACCACCTGACCTTCCGTTGCAGACATTGGCGTCTCACATGATCAAGAGTCAGCACTCTTAACCACTAGGCCACGGAAGCCCGTTTCTGAATCATGTACATGTACTTTCATTTCATGACTATTATATCTAAAGCATGATCTCACAATGTGCTAGTAACTTATCCTGTCCAGGAACAGTGAAGGGAACGGACTGGCCCAACATGACCTTAGCTGTTGACTGGGTATTGAAACAAAAACTGTATCAAAGAACCCTTTATTCTGTTTATTCTGTTGCAGTGTGTTGGAGTTTATCTGACTGAATATCAGGGAACTTTAATTTAGACTGGGCAAGAGTTTCTCCCTACTGTTTAATTGCTTCAGCCCTCGCTGACACTAGAATTTACTAGAATTTAATGATGCATCAAAATGAGCTAAGAATCTGCCTACATGTATAGCGCATCTTGCTTGGTTGAAGAAGAAGTAGAAAAAGAAGAAGAGAGATGGAGAGAGATAGAAAGAGAGAAATCCAGATAAAGTAGGGGCTAAATTGCCCTTTAGGAGACATTATAACTGTACTGGCGAAGAATGAAGTAAAATTTATTTGTCTGTTTATTAATTTTGAGTTTGTTCGTTTCATTTGAGGTTTAACGTCCCCGTCAACACTGTAAATGTCATTTTGGAGACGTTGCTTCCAATTTTGTGGGACTTTTACCAGACGTTGAGATGAGATGACATCTCAAGCCCTGCCGCCGAATGAAACCAATAAGGTTTATAAGCATGAACGCTCCGATTCGCACCGCTTTGCCTGGGCAGGCTTAGATCCTCTAAGCGGTTTTCCAGTATTCGTGTGCGGGTCGGATTTAGCTCTGCGTGGGAGCATCGTGCAGCCCACCTATTTCTTCAAGCCCCGATGGGCGGGGGCCTTATTTATTTTAAGTATAATGGCCCATGGCGAGGCGGTTGAGACCAGTACCCACAATCTATCTTTTTGCCGAAATAAGAAAAATAATGTGTACCCCTGTAAACCCCAGTTTTACTGTATACAAGAAAAACGCCAAAATGGCATTATGGACGGGTTTTTGAAAAAAGGTCAACCAAAAGGTAAAACGTAAAAAGGCAAACCGGGACGCGGACGCCCGCCCGCCCGACCGCCCGCCCGCACGGACATCGCTGTTCTAAAGGACGGAAGTTTTCCTTGAAAAAAAAAAAAAAAAACGTCCAAAACGTAGGGTCAAAATTATACCGGCGTGCTTGCCTGATGATAAAATGTATTCGCTAGATGGCAAACGTTGTACAAGCCATCTGATCTGGACCTACATTGTTTGCAAAGGTCGACATTGCCGTGTTCAACGGGATAAGGACTAACAAAGGACCGACTAGACTGGAACCAGTCCAAAAGTTTAACCAATATCTTCTCCTTGTTTAACCAATATCTTCTCCTTGTATTAGCAATGAATTTATATTTTTTCTCCTCTCTAATACTTTCTGATCTCCAAACTTTTGGTGCTATGGGATGGAAGTCATTGCTTTTGAGATGGGTTAAAATTAATAAGCATATTCTTATAAGTGAAATGATTAAATGAATGGACTGTTTCCAGTCTAAGGACCGACAGACGCACAGAACCGTAGCAAAACATTGTGTCTCCTCCCCTTTCAGGGGAAGGGGGCATAATAAAATAAATAAATAAATAAAAATAAACTGTAAATGAATAAAAAATGAACCTATGAATTCCGTCGTTGAGACTGATCTTGAAATCTTTTCCTAATCACTCTTTCCCTTCCTCTGATTCAAGAAGCGCTTCTGGTGAAACGGATGTGTGCACTTATACTCAAAATAAATAAATAGATAAATATAAACTTTACTTCTGTTATCGGCCCCCGCTCATCGGGGCTGGCTGCATGATGCTCCATGCAGAGCTGAAACCGACCCGCACACGAGTACTGGTAAACTGCTTATAGGATCTAAGCCTGCCCAGGCAAAGCGTTCCGAGTCGGCCCGCCCATGCTTATAAACCCTATTGGTTTCATAATTGGGCGGCATGGCTTGAGATGTCATTTCATCTCAATGTCGGGTAAAAGTCCCACAAAATTGGAAGCAACGTCTCCAAAATGACCTTTACAGTGTTGACGGGGACGTTAGACCTCAAATCAAACAAAATTACTTCTGTTACTCAGAGATATTCTAAGCCAATGGCCCAATGCAGTGATAATGTCTCCCAAAGGGCAATTAAGCCACTATTTTCTTAAAGGCCGGCCCTTGCTATCTGTTGCATTCCAGTGAAATGGCCATTAATCTGACTTTAATATAATTTATGTTGTTGTACTGGTCAGCTGTAAGGTCTGGCGATTTGTTGATTTCTTACACAATGTTGCAATATGTAATTGATGTCAATGGCATGTACATGTACTTTGGCTTGGGTTTTACGGCCCTTTCACCATTATATCACTCATATTGAGCCGATCGTTAAACAGAGGTAGGCGAAAACCGGAATGCCCGGAGAAATACCACCTGACCTTCCGTTGCAGAACTTGGCGTCTTATATGTGGCCCCAGCGAGGCTAGAAACCACGGCGGTGAAAGACCTAATGACTGAGTTAGCGAGGTATGCACAAGATAGCCTGCTCCAAACAAAACGAATAATACTTTTTTATACGTACATGTCTGGGCAAACAATGCAGAGGACATTTGTCGCCTATTCAAATATATTGGTAAAATTTTAGCACCAAAATAAATAAATAAATAAACAAATAAATAAATAAATAAATAAACAAAACTAAACTTTTCAGGTAACAATCCTGATATTTTTCAGGTTTCTGCTCGAAACGAAGACAGTGGGCAATCGATAGAATCGCCTCTGCGAGGCTGTTTTTATGACTACCCATAATCTATGTTTTTCAGATAAAAATCCTGATATTTTTCATGTTTCCGTTCAAACCACAGACTGTGGATACTCGAAAGAATCGCCTCGGTGAGGCTGTTTTTACGATTATCCACACTCTATGTTTCTGAGCAGAAAAAGAAAAATAATGCTTATCCCAGTCAACTCCAGTTTTACTATTTCAAAATGGGGTTTAAGGGGTCAGAATTATATATAATTATGTATTTTTCTAGGGGAAAAAAATAAAATAATAAAAAAGTTTCTCCCACCTACTGACCAAAATTTTTTTCAGCATGCATTACGCAAACACGTCTATACAATTGCATTGCCACCTTTATCGCCGAAAAAATGAAAAATTTAAGATGAAAAATTGTGATATTTTTCTTAATTCTGCTCAAAATATAGATTGTCGGCACTCGTTAGAACCGCCTCATCGAGGCGGTTCTAACGAGTACCCACAATCTATATTTTAGAGCAGAAATAAGATAAATAAGGTATACCCCGAAAACCCCAGTTTTTCTATATAAAAGTGGGGTTCAAGGGGGTCAAAATTATATAGGCGTGTTTTCGTGATGGATAGTAGAATTTACGCCTAGGTGAAGGTATCAAACACTTGTTCTTAAATATCGAGGCGACTGCGTATTTGAGATTGTCGTATATCAAATCCACAAAACGCGTTTTGTCACACACTCAATGCGTATTGTTTTTGAATAAGTGCATCTGCGTCAGCATGCATACGCAGTGCGTATTGTTTACCGATACGCTCAATGCGTCTGCATGATTAAAACTTCGCAATACGCGCAATGCGTATTCGTTTCATATACGCACGATGCTTTTGCACACGTAAACTTTGTCACACACGTATTTGCGTATTTCTGTTTATTTTGGCGACTTTTTGCTGTGATATGCCCTGTTTTACTCTTACAGTATCATGTTAATACCAGAATTAAAGAGTGAATGAGCGAGTGAATGAGCGAGTGAATGAGCGAGTGCGTGAGTGAGTGAGTACTGTTTAGGTTTCCATTATGGTCTGGTCGCTTAATGTTTGTGTTTCCCTTTGGTGTCTTTGATGGGTGGAGTAAGTTAACTGTATCGATTCCTGATCTTTGTTTTACTTCTACTTTGATGTTGCCAGAGTGTTTGGCAAGCAAGTTTTTCATGAAAAGGATAGCATTACAAGTGATGTGTGTAGTACTTTGGACACTTTTCAAATGCGCCACAGTATCTATTTAGTATGATAAAGACATTTATTCAGATAAAATATGAAGATCATAATAGCCAATGAGTAAGTGGGTAGCTTGTTTTCAGGGATAAAATATATCATTTCATATGATGTGTTTAGCGCTGTGAACAAATTCCAACTGAACCGTATTTTATAAGCACCTGTTTTATTCACAGTATATCATGTGGATACTTGAGTGAATTAGAACGTGAGCGGGTGATTAGCAAGCTTGATTTCGTGGAAACAAAGAAAAGTTTATCTGACGAGTGTTGCACTGTGGACACAATCGAAATGTGCCACACTATATTGACCTTTTAAATGAATGCGCCAATATCCATTTAGTATGTTATTCATATGATATTGTGTATATGAGTGAGTGAGTGAGTGAGTGAGTGAGTGAGTGAGTGAGTGAGTGAGTGAGAATATCAGTTTATCGGGTGAGTGTAGCACTGTCATCGCCTTTCAAACGAAGCACAATATATTATGATATGTTTAACTCATATATCAAGAGAATACTAGGTAGGAAGTGAGCCAGTTAGTAAACCCGGGAGTGAGTGAAAAGGGGAATGTGGCAAGCATGTCTTCATGGAAACAAAATGAGTAGGTGAGTGGCAAGCTTGTTTTCATGGAAACAAAGTACATCATTTTGTTTGATGTGTGTAGCACTGTGGACACCATCTAAATGTGCAATGTTATATAATGAAAAATTTAATTCATATGATATCATGTAAATACTTGAGTAAGTGCGCGATTGAGAGAATAAGGTGTTTGAGTAAATGGCTATTTGTCAAGCATGTCTTCATGAAAACACTATCTGATATGTGGAACGCTGTGGAGTGAATATACATAGACAGTATGATTTCATTGCTATCATTTCACCTGATACGTGCAATAGTGTTGACACCTTTAAAAAGTACCACATTATCTATTCAGTACCACATGCCCCGTTTTATTCAAACAGTATTATGTACAAACTTGAGTGAGTGAGTGAAGGAACGGGTGCGCGAGTGTGTGAGTGAGACTGACACTGCATGAGTGTGTGGCAAGCACGTTTCCATGGAAAAAAACTGATTTCATTTCAATAGATGTGTGAAATACTGTGGACACTTTTCAAATGCGCCACAGTTTTTTTTTTGTTCATTTGCTGAGATAGTGTGTGACTGAGTGACTGACTTGCTAGCTTGTTTTCATGTAGCCAAACATATGTGACAAATTCGAAATGAGCCGCATTATATAAAGACCTGTTTACTTCATGGTATATCATGTGAATACTTGAGTGCGTGAGAACATGAATGGGTGACTGTGTGGCAAGCTTGGATAGATTCGAAACTTTCTACAACATGGCTACCACCCTGCCAGCACAAAAACAGCGGGGCAACGTCAGTTGGCCCGACATTCTTTGCTGACTGGCTTGTAAGTTTTGATAAATAGTTACAAAAAGAATTAGAAGCCTCCGTGGTGTAGTGGTTATGCTGGTCGCCTGGAAAACCAGGGGTCGCAGGATCGATCCCGGGCTTCGCCAGGTTTTCGGTTGAATTTTTAAACCGAGGTCCCGTCTCCGTATGACCTTAGCTGTTGGTGGGACGTAAAACTCTAACACTCACATAGATAAAATTATTCACGTGTCTTGTTAAGTTATCTCGATCGATCTAAAAGTAATGCGAAGCGTTCCTATCTTTCTATAGTGGCGAGGGAAAGCGTGCGCATGCGTTCGTGTATGTTTGCCTGCGTGTGTATGCGTGTGCGTGTCTTCAGCCAACGCCCATCGGGGCTTGAAGAAATATATTGGCTGCATAATGCTTCCACGCAGAGCTGAATCCGACACACACACGAGTACTGGTAAACCACTTAGAGGATCTAAGCCTGCCCAGGCAAAGCGGTGTGAGTGAAGGACCGTCCATGCTTATAAACTCTATTGGTTTCATTGGGCGACAGGACTTGAGATGTCATTACATCTCAATGTCGGGTAAATGTCCAACAAAGTTGGAAGCAACGTCTCGAAAATGACCTTTTTGGTGTTGAAAGAGACGTTAAACCGTGAATCAAACAAACAAACGCTTGCCTGTGTTGGAATGCACAAACTATGGTTCTTATGGTATTGAAACGGCATTCAGCACATGCGCAACTGTTAAATGTACGAAACTTGAAGGCGTCTGATTAAGGTGTTAGAATATGTTCGAATAACCTCGATACGACAGTTCTGTGGCGGATTTAGATGGGGTTCTTAATGTCGTTCGAACCAATCTTTGTGCCAAAATTATTGCTCAGCAGGTACGTAACGTCTAAGCAACGTCACATCAACGTCAACGTTTCCCACAGGTCGTGTGCCCGCTGGGGGTATGTGTGTATGTGTGTGTGTCTCTGTGTTTGGGGTGATTTTGAACCTTTTAACCCAACATATACCTAGTTGAACAGTGTAGAAATCATAAATCACAATGCCATTGCGTGGTGTGTGGCTGTGTATTTTCCACGTACAATATATCAGTTAGTAGCGAATCACAATCAGGTGAAACGATTATCTCGTTACAGATCATTTAAACAGAAAATACCTAGCCAGCTAATACGAGCAACATTCTACTGAACAGGTAAACACAGCTGTTTCTCATAAATAATTACGTGGGGGGTAAACTCCAGTCTACTCCAGATAAAGAATGAAGAGTAAAATTGCAGCAGCTGAGTGAGTTATGATTGCATGTCAGCCGCTATTACATCGTAGGATGCTCATAGCATCAAACCAAGAAAAAAGAATATCTCTGCAATGATTTCCAAAATATCCTAACAGATTAAAGGTATTTAGAGCTAGACTTGCCAAAGTCCCTATATTTACATTTTTATTTATTTTTTTACATTTTTTATATCAAATGAAAGTCCCTATAAACTAATAAAATATGTAAAAGTCTCTTTAGTCTTCATCTCTGAATTGTTAATTTCACAATTTTCAAACAAGATTGTATTGGTATTTTTTTTTTTTTTTTTTTTTTTTTTGCATTAATTCTACAATGGACACTTAATTTAAACAGACTTGGGCAAGTCTAATTTAGAGCTTGCATGATTTCATATAAAATGCATGTTCTTCTACATTAGGCTTTCTGTCATAAATGGTTTTGCTGTAATCTTGTTCCAAAGACAGTACATACCATCGGACTCGAGACGCTTAAACAACATTGCCACACCGTCACTGCAACGGAAGGACATTGCATCGATGCTCATACGATGTTGCTTATTCACTGTGTGCCTGCTGGGTATCAGTCATCAATGTCGATGCAATGTTTCTTTACTGTTGCATGTCAGGCCTCATACAGGCCTCACAGTTTTCAGCCATTTGCAGGATTTCAGGCTTTTAAAGGTTGATTTTGTTTTCTTGATTTCAGAATTTTAGATTTTGGGTTTTCCTCCTTTGACTTATACTGCTGAATTAATTTATTTAACCACGTCCATTTTTGACTATCAGCCAAGAAAATTACTTGATACTATGCAGTCAGTCCGTTCACAAACTGCATTACATTGTAGATCCTGATCAGATGGATTCTTCAGAAGCCATCTGCATCACAAACAGTGTAGATTCAGAAGCCAGCTGATCTGGATCAACACTGGTTGCAAAGGTTGAAGAGGTAAAGGGTTAAGTCTGCAAAATCAGGCATTTTCGGCATGGAAGGGCTAGGCCAGTATCAAGCTTGATACCGTTAACAGAAAGGCATTATGAAAGCTCAAATGTATAATTTTTCCAGTTTTGTGAACGATGAGATATGTGGTCAAAACTCTGTTCTTTTCACTCTGTCCCCGACTGCAATTAAACATAGTCCTCCACTTATCGCAGGTCATGTGCATGTTGGTCTATAAAATACTCATAGCCTTCCAA
The DNA here is from genome assembly GCA_963580285.1 of Lucinisca nassula. Taxonomy (NCBI): domain Eukaryota; kingdom Metazoa; phylum Mollusca; class Bivalvia; order Lucinida; family Lucinidae; genus Lucinisca; species Lucinisca nassula. Next base: position 25,947,511 of record OY757027.1, on the reverse strand, counting down.
AGACTTACAGGCCGGCCTCGGTAGCTCAGTCGGATGTACGCCTGACTGTTGATCAGGAGGACGCGGGTTCGACACCTGCCGGTGTCGGCAACATTCTTTCGTGGAGATTAATAATGAAATCTTTTCTACGGTCATACTTTCCCTTCCGCTGATTCAAGAAGGACAGTTGTCAGTTTCTGGCGAAAGAATGTTCACTGTACTGGCTAACCGCTTACGTATAAGCCTGCCCAGGAAAAGTGTGGATAGGTAAACTGATTGGATAAAAAATAACCTAAATAGTGTTGACTGGGCCATTAAACTCCAATTCAAACAAATCCAAAGCCTTGCAAGATTTTGTTTGTTTTGTGGTTTTACATCCCTGTGAACACTATTTAGGTCATTTTGAGACTTAATTACTTCCAATTGAGATGAAATGACATCTCAAGTTCCTCTACCCGAGCAAGCCAATATGATTTATGCAGCGGCCGTAAAGTCTCCCTGTCCATCATCATAGTGTGGTGGTTATTTTCTTGCCCTTTGGGACCATTGGTTCCATTTTGAATTTTGAAAATATCTGAGGATCACTGATAAGGTCTAACTGACCGAAACTAGCTAGTCTGGCCCAGAAATTCTTGCATGTTGTATAATTTTCAGTTCTGTTGTGTGCACTCCTTTCTTCCAAACAATAACCAATTATATGTGGGGACGGTCCGACTCGCATCACTTGGCCTGGGCAGACTCAGACTTAAGCGGTTTACCACTACTTGTGTGATTTCGGTTTCAGGTCTGCGTGAAAGCACCATCCAGCCGAATCTATTTATCTAAGTCCAGATAAGCGGGAGCCCCTTGTAAGATTTGAATTTATTTAATCTTCTACCGTTAGCAAAATAGCTATATGTCAGGACAGCCAATGTCTGGCAAAAGTTTCCGATTGCTCAGCCATTGTGTTCTATTTAAATATTCAATGTTCACCATTTCTTACACTTAACCCATTGCAAACTAGTGGACTCTTCCATTGCTAAATGTTGGACAGCCTCATTTGTCATTTAAGGGGTGTAAGGCCTATTTTTTCGTTCTTACTCTATTTGACCGAAAATTATGTTAGCAAATAGTGCAGGCCCTGATCAGACGCCCTGTTCTGCAGCATGTGATCTGGGTCTGCACTGTTTGCTAGGATACCCTTTTCCTACATGTAATGGGTTAGGAGCTCTGCCAGATAGCTAGGTCCTCATGCATAGTCTGATTTTGTCATTATGTAATGAGAACCAAAACATAATATAATATGTCAATAATATCTACTAGTAACAATTGAATTTAAACAAAAATCTACACCATCAACAATGCTTGAATATCATTTATATAAAAATGAGTTTGATTCTTAATGTAACACATTAATTTTGACAGAAAAAACCGCTGTTTTATGTAAACTCTAAAGGCCAGTTTACACGACAAGATTAGTCTTATATGATTAGTCTTACAAGACAAATCTTGCCATGTAAACCCTGCTATTACACAGTCTTTGGAGTCATGTATGACAGTCATGGCAGATAGAACATGTTCTATTTGGCAAGACTAGTCATGCCATTTCAGCCAATCAGAGCAAAGGTGACTGAGGCTAATTACTTCCACATGAAATTTTAGAGTCAAGGCTAAACACTCCATTGATAAATTGCCCTGCATATAGAGGTGTGAAAAAAATAAAGCAAATATGCCATGTAGTAGCCATCTGATCAGAATCTGCACTGTCGGGCAGATTGTGAACTTAATGAATGCATAACATGAAGTAATTTGATGGTAAGATATTAAAAATTAGGTGTGGCTAAATTAAGATATTCAGCCAGATAAAAGTCTTCTCAGACTGACAACTGCACTTGCAATTATTGTCATACATAAAGGAATCGCAAGATTTTTTTCCTCCATTGTTCATTCCTTGATACAAGGCGGGAAAATAAAATCATGCAAGATTTGTCATGATGTGTAAACGTACAAAACCTTTCGGGAGAAAATCATGCATGACAAATCATGAAAGACTGAACTTATCGTGTGAAAGGGCCTTTAAGGCTTATCATTGCTTTGTTTACATTTACTACCCCCAGCCCATCAGCTGATTGCCAGTGCAAGGCAGCTGTGCTATTAATAGAAGCACAGAATATTGTCTATAGGCAGACACCAAGACGCTCAGATATTTACTCTGATTTTAATATCAATGTTGTCGTCGTGCTCACAGCTTCATAACTGCGGAGTATTTGAGCTCTCCTGTCACGTAGTGACGAGGTGAGCTTTTGGGCTCACTTTTTGTCCGTCGTCCGTCCGTAAATAATTTCTTCAAACGACTTCTCCTTCTAAACCACTGAACGGATTTTGACCAATCTTAGGAATGATCCTAAAGTGGTCCCCTTTCAAAGTTGTTCCAACGGTTCCGGTCCGTTGCACATCTAGTCACAGGAACCACAGTTTTTTACTGAAAACTTAAAAATAAATCGTCTCCGAACCGCGGGGCCAAGGTCTTTGATAGTTTGTTAATTCTGACAAAGATTGTTAAATAAAAGCCCTGGGGCCAAAAATGCTCACCCGTTTTACATAAATTGATATAGGGAAAAACCTTAAAAATAGTCATGTCTGAAACCAGAAGGCCCAGGTGTTTTATTTGTGGTATGAAGTTATATCTAGGGTACCTCTACGAAGATTGTTCAAATTATAGCCCTGGGGCCGAAAATGCCCCCGCGTTGGGGCCCATCGGTTTAGCATAGACTTATAAAGGGAAACACTATAAAATCTTCTCTGAAACCAGAAGGCCCAGGTCTTTGGAATTTGGGGTCAAAAATGGGTCCGCCCTCGGGTCTACCAATTTTGTATGGACGTTGCGGAAAAACCTTTAAAATGCTTCTTGTCTGAAACCAGAAGGCCAAGGTCCTTGATATTTGGGATAAAGCTTTATCTAGCGGACCTCTACCAAGGTTGTTCATATTATAGCCCTGGGGCTAAAAATGGCCCCGCCCCGGGGTCCCACTGGTTTTACATGGACTTATACATGGAATTCCTTTAAAAATCTTATCGTTTGAAACCAGAAGGCCGCGGTCTTTGGTGTTTGCCATGAAGCTTCTCCTAGAGTACCTCTCCCAAGAGTGTTCCAATTATAGCCCTGAGGCCAAAAATGCCCTGCGCCGGGACCCCTGGTTTTACATAGACTCATATAGGGAAACATTTGAAAATATTCTCGCCTGAAACCAGAAGCCCATGGTCTTGATATTTGGTATGAAGCTTTATGTAGTGGACCTCTACCAAGATTGTTCATATTATAGCCCTGGCACCAGAAAAATGACCTCGCCCTGTGGCCGACTAGTTGTACATTGCCTTACATAGGAAAACTCTTTAAAATATTCTGGTTTTAAACCAGAAGGCTGCAGTCTTTGATGTTTGCTTCATCTAGTTTTTGTTTAAGCAAGCACCTCAGGTATGATCAAAATGTGATTGCTTAATACAGGTGCTTAATACATGGGCGGTTAGGGATCGTTTATTAACAATAATTTGCTATCTTAACATATCTTTTCATATATTTAATTCTGATATTGAATAAACACAGCATTTTAAAAGCTGCATGGTGCTTACACGCAGAACTGAAACCGTCCGCACATGAATACTGGTAAACCGCTTAGAAGGTCTAAGCCAGCCAAGGCAAAGTGGTGAGAGTCGACCGTCCCTGTATATAAACCCTTGTTTGGGCGGTAGGGCTTGAGATGTCATCTCATCTCAACGTCGGGTAAAAGTCCCACAAAATTGGAAGCAACGTCTCCAAAATGAAGATGACCTAAATAGTGTTGACAGGGACGTAGGACGTAAAACCTCAATTCAAACACTATATAGCCTTTCAGTCCTTTTTGTACTGAATTGAATCCTCGATCTTATGTAAAGCACGAGTTCATTTTGAAATTTAGGGGTGTCAGGCTCAGTTATGTTTAGTGATTTTTGCAAACTGTGAAGGCCCTGATCAGACGATGTTCTGTGGTGTCTGATCTGGGCCTTATCTGTTTGCCAGTGTCTCGGTTTTGGGTTTCGCATATCAAATAGTTTATACTAATTTATTTTAGTTCGATTGCGATGGAAGCTTCAAGCTTATTAAATCGCTCTCGAACACTCATTCCGGATGTTTTCAAGCGCGAGAGAGAGAGGCAGTGACTATTACACCACTGCTACCCATTTACACCTGGGCTGAGTGAGGCAGTGTCATAACTTGTCTTTCCCGAGGACACACCTCGATACCGGGTGCCGGATTCGAACGCACAACTTCTACACGTTTACCACTGCGCTATCGAGGCTAGCGCATATCAAACAGGCTAAAGCGTGTGAGCTGCCCAGAGAGAGAGAGAGAGAGAGAGAGAGAGAGAGAGAGAGAGAGAGAGAGAGAGAGAGAGAGAGAGAGAGAGAGAGAGAGAGAACCTTCTTGTGTTTCTTTCCCTTTGGTGTCTCTGATTGGAGCTGTAGGTCAATTGTATCGATTCCTGATCATAGCCTCCACTACTTTCTTCTATGCCTTCCTAATGCATCAGTTAAAACTGTCTCTCCCTCGGTGAGTGACTTCAGTTAAAATCCCGCTCCATCGGCCTCGGCACCACCCAGCGCATCAGATCGTAAACGCCAGTTTCGACTGTTGTCCAAAACACATGTAATAGTTGTATATGTGTGATGTATGTGACTCTTGTTTCAGGTGCCACTGTCAAAAACACTGCTTACTCAATGTTAAACATTTGGCAGACCAAAATCAGACAAAGAGCAGTCTTATGAATGTCGGCACTGTTTGCGTAGACGTGTTAATGCCAATAGGAAGGATATTGCATCTACATTGTTCAATTGTTTATGTAAACAAATATAACAACAATACTTTTGTCTTGAAATATTTACGCTCATAAACGTTTCATGATGTTCAACGGATTTTTATTGTCACTATTTAACAGAAACATGACTGTACAGAAATAAGCTGTTACTTTGAGAAACATGGAAATGACTAAAATATTGATAAGGAACTACGAGTATTAAACAAAATATGTATAAAAACGCAACAACAAGCTTTGTTGCAACAAACATAAAAAACTTACTTTACGCCTTCGCATATTTCCACGAAACTGTTAAGGCTGTGTTACATTCTAATAGCGGTAGAAGTAGTAGAATAAGAAGAAGTAGCAGTTTTAGTGTTCTCCTGTTTTATGTCTCCATGATTCACAGTGGCACATCAAGACGAAAATGTTACTTTCTGGGTATGCAGGCCCTTTTTATACAACCACGCGAATCAGTCAAATTGTCAAAGGATTGGAAGCGTGGCATGTTAAGTTTATGTGTTTTTATATTGTCTTGTAATTTCAAAATGATGACGCTATCCTGCAAATGTAATTATAGCTGGCTCTATGGAAAGCTCTTAAAATGCCACTGCCAACAGAATTAAGCGTGCGTGAATAATTAACATACCTAACGCTATCGATATGGCTTCGTGTGATTGCTATGTATCATAAATTTCAAATCTGACAAGCGCTCACCGGCTTATCCTAAACTCTTCCACAGTGTCCTGAGTGTTACAGAGGTAGACCTTATCCTAAGACCTAGTTTTCTTATGTGGTCAGCTAGGTACATAATGAATGTCAAGCCTTCCCCAAAAGCGTATGTGCTACTTGGTGTTGTTCCCTTATTAACAAATTCTGCTCTAAAGGTAGCCTTTCGAAGAACTGTCTCATTGAGGCAATTCCAACAAGAACCTACAACTTTTCGAGGTAACTGGCCAACTCGTATCTAAGTTAACTCGTGTGGCCTAGTGGTGAAGAGCGCTGACTCTTGATCATTATGTCTCTCACCGCTGTGGTTCGAGCCTCGCTCGGGTCATATGTGAGACGCCAAGTTCTGCAACGGAAGGTCAGGTGGTTTTTCTTCAGGTACTCCGGTTTTCGCCCACCTCTGATTAACGATCGGCTCGATATGAGTGAAATAATCTTGAAAGGGCCGTAAAACCAAACCAAGACAAAAAACAAAAAAGTTAACTCGTACCTGTTTTTGGTCAACTCGTACCCGTTCTTTGGTCAACTCGTACACCCTAGTCAACTTGTACCTATTTTGGTCAACTCGTACCCCCACCCCACCCTAGGAGGGGCGTACTTTATTTTTTTATTTATTTTTTAGCTCACCAGAGCCGAAGGCTCCGGGGGAGCTTATAGGATAGGCAGTTGTCCGTCGTCGACGTCGTCGTCTGTTGTATGTCGTCGTCGTCTGGCGTCAACACCTTCAAACGACATCTCCTCTGAAGCCTCTGGGCCGATTGGGTCCAAATTTTATCTGTAGCATCCTTGGGCTGGGGGATTGATAGTTTGTGTTTTTATGAAAATCGGCTCAATAGTTTGGTTGCTATGGCAACTTGTAGTTTCCATAGACTTACAAGGGGGAAAATCGAAAAATGGCATTTACTGGCAATTCTCTGCAGATATTTTGACAAAACTGTCATAGAAATATTCCATAGGAAATCTTCTGTCTTCCGTATGATTTTAGGCTTTCTACTCATTTTTATTGGTTGCCATGGAAACCAAAATGCAAGAAATAGAAAAAAAAAGCTTAAAAAAATCATCTCCTCAGAAACCATATGCTCTAGGAGGCTGAGACTTTATGAAACTATTCACCATATTTGCCTCTACAGGTTTTGTGTGGTTTTTTTTATGAAATTTGGCCTTTTAGTTTTGTTGCTATGGCAACTTAGAGTTTCCATTGACTTATAATGGGGAAAACTGAAAAATTGCATTTTCTGCCAAGTCATTGCAGATATTTAGACAAAACTTACATAGACATGTTCCTTGAGTAAACTTCTCTCAGCCATATGCTCTTATGTCAACCTGGGGGTTCCTTAGGTTGTACCGGGGCCGTGCTCCGCCCCCTCCACTTCATAAAATGCCTGATATCTAAGAAACCTTAAAGATCCCAACACCTAAACCATATATATTCTTGTTCCTTATGTTAAGATGCATTAAGTGACACCAACCTGGGGGTCCCCCGGGATGTGCCGTTGACATGCCCTGCCACCCCCCCCCCCCCTATTTCATTAAATGCCATCTATCTCAGAAACCATTCAGATCCCCACCCCTAAACAATATATATTTTTGTTCCTTATGCTAAAATGCATCAAGTGACACCAACCTGGGGATCCTCGTGATGTGCCGGAGACATGCCCCACCCCCTCCACTTCATAAAATGCCATTTATCTCAGAAACCATTGAGATCCCCGCCCCTAAACCATATATATTCTTGTTCCTTATGATAAAATGGACTCAGTGACACCAACCTGGGGGTCCCCCGGGATGTGCCGGGTCCATGCCCCACCCCTCCACTTCATAAAAGGCCCAATATCCCAGTAACCTTACAGATCCCCAGCCCTAAGCCATATATATTCTCGTTCCTTAAGATAAGTCGCATTCAGTGACACCAACTTGGGGTCCCCCGGGATGTGCGGGGGCCTTGCCCAACCCCCTTCACTTCATAAAAGGCTAAATATTCCAGACACCTTACAGATCCCAACCCCTAAACCATATATATTCTTGTTCCTTATGATAAGATGCATTAAGTGACACCAACCTGGGGGTCCCCCGGGATGTGCCGGGAACATGCCCAGCCCCCTCTATTTCATAAAATGCCATTCAGATACCCACCCCTAAACAATATATATTCTTGTTCCTTATGCTAAATTGCATTAAGTGACACCAACCTGGGGGTCCCCCGGGATGTGCCGGGGACATGCCCCACCCTCTCCACTTCATAAAATGCCATTTATCTCAGAAACCATTGAGATCCCCACCCCTTAACCGTATATATTCTTGTTACTTATGATTAAATGGACTCAGTGACACCAACCTGGGGGTCTCCCGGGATGTGCCGGGGCCATGCCCCATCCCTCCACTTCATAAAAGGCCCAATATCCCAGTAACCTTACAGATCCCCAGCCCTAAGCGATATATATTCTCGTTCCTTATGATAAGTCGCATTCAGTGACACCAACTTGGGGGTCCCCCTGGATGTACGGGAGTCATGCCCAACCCATTCCACTTCATAAAAGGCTCAATATTCCAGAAACCTTACAGATCCCCACCCCAAAATTATATATATTCTTGTTCCTTATGATAAGACACATTCAGCAACACCAACCTAGGGGTCACCCAAGGTGCGCCCGGGCCATACTCCACCCCTCGACTTCACAAAAGATCATATATCTGAGAAACTGTTCAGAGCCCACCCTTAAACCATATATATTCTTGTTCCTTATGATAAGACGCAAACAGTGACATCAGCATGAGGGCCCCTCTTGGTGCCACGGGCCATGCCCCACCCCTTTACTTCTTTAAAATCCATATATCTCAGAAACCGTTCAGATCCCCACCCCTAAACCATATATATTCTTGTTCCTGATGATAAGACTCCACTTAATAATCGGCCATATATCTCAGAAACCATTCAAATCCCCATCCTATAATCACATATATTCTTGTTCATTGTTATTAGACACATTCAGTCAACCCTGTCTTGAGGGGTCCGCAGGGGCCATTTCTTTCCCCTTCACTTCATAAAAGGGCCTCATATCTCAGAAACCGTTCAGATCCCCACCATTTAACCATATATATTATTGATCTTTATGATAAGATATATTCAGTGACAACAATCTTGGGCCTTTCTGGGATCTGCGATGCCCGAATCCTTCCATTCCTTAAAAGGCCTTACGTCTCAGGAACCATACATATCCCCACCGCTAAACCATATATGTCTCTGTTCCTTTTTATAAGACCCATTTAGTGACACCAATCAGGGCTCCATTGGGCAGTGCCCACCTGAGTTCTGGTTTATGAAATTTGGCTCTTTGGTTTGTTTGCTATGGCAAGTTAAGAGTTTCTTTTGACTTATAACGGCGAAAATTGAAAAATGACATTAATGCCTCTCAAGATATTTTGTCAAACTTTCATATAAATGTTTCTTTAATAATGTTCTTTTTGGCCTATTTGTTGCCACAGATGGGAGATTGTCTATTCAATTGTCATCTGTTGTCTTCAAGCGACATCAGACCTCTGAAGCCACTAGTCTGATTGGGTCCAAATGTTATCTGTAGCAGCCTTGGGTGCAGGGCTTCCATGGTTAATTAAAATACATTGCTGCCAATAGGCAGTGGCTCCCTGAGCTCTGGTGAGCATTGTGGCCCATAGGCCTCTTGTTTCATTTGCTGGGTGGGAGGTCGAATAACGGTTGACTTGGGTCATAGCTAGCCCTATGGATTCGGACTTGAGAAGCGAAACGGATTTTTTATCCCCCCACCTCCACCGAAATCTATTCTGCTCAAACATGGCCATGTTGCCCATCAAGTCAAACAGTAGAATATAGCGCTGCCAAAAGTTTGCCCCGAGAAATGTACTGAGTTCACCGGAGGCCAGAAAGAAGTTATTGTAACATGGTTTTCACAGCGCGGGGATATGCGATGGCGCGCCATCAACCTGCCTAGTTATTATTATTATTAGTAGTAGTATTATAATTATTCACCTTTAACCCATTCAGTACCAGAAACCCCTAAAGAGGTACCTTGTCAAACAGTGCAGGCACAGATCAGACGCCATAGAACGCGTTTGCCTACGCTGTTTGCAAAAAGTTAAGCCAATCCCGAATAAATTTTAAAGGAAACACAACCTGACACCCCTAAATTTCGAAATGAACTCCTGCTATATATAAGGTGGAAGATTCCATTTGGGAAAATTAACACTTTGGTTAATCGTGTACCGATTAATGTGGGTTTAAAAACGATTATCGATATAAACTTGTTTAATCTAATTGACCTTCATTAAAGACTGTTTAATTCATTTATTTTGCCGGTGAGCCGCTGTTTTTTGTTCTGAAAAGACTTAATGACAAGCAGGAATTTTAAGTTCAATTATCTTTTGTGTATTTTTTTTTCTTTTGAATTGCCGATTACTGGATATATAAGAAATACAGAATCCTTGCAGTATCATTCATTTTTCAAATCTCTTAACGAGAATCAAAGCTTAAAACTTCCCTCAAAATGTCTAATTTGTGTGTTGCATGTGGTAAGGTTGTGGTGGACGTCAGCTTGCCGTAAGTTGCGAGGTCGGCATCATGAACACATTCCCTTTCTCGGTCATACTAAATACTGCAAAAGACATCAAAAGTCATCAGAAGACATCAAAAATCACCAAAAGTGATCAAATGACCTCAAAAGACAGCAAAAGTTATTTCAATTTCGGAGCTTGCATGAACATGCATATATTGTTGAATCGACTTACGTCACTACAGCTGATGTGTGGGAATGTGTGGCGGCCGAAAAAGTCTCCCTGCCCTACATCATAGTGTAGTTTATAATTTCTTCTCCTTTGGATCATTGATTCCATTGTGGAATTTTGAAAATATTTGAGGATCACTGATGAGACCTAATTGGCTGAAACTAGCTAGTCTGGCCCTGAAAACATGTACACGCCATATATTCCAGTTCTGTGGTGTATTCCTTGTTTCCATAGGATAACCCTTTTATAGATCAAATTTAGAATACTATTTTAATGAGTCTGATAGACACATCATAGACTGATTATACTACTGATATATGAAGTCACAAATATGTTACTGATATATGAAGTCACATCTTTTGTGATCAAAATCTGATACCTGGAATTGACCATATTAACTAAAGTGGACGTGTGAAGGAACTAAGCAAACTTATGTTTTTGCTATGCGGCAACATAGCAGCTAATTCGTCTGAACTTAGCATTTTTTATCAATAATATAATTTCTCCGGCGAATCATTCACATTGTATCACTTTTAATAGAACGTCATTCCATCGTGCGTCGTCAGGTTAATACGGCATAATTTCAACATCGTGTGTCCGTTGGGGTGTAAGTGCGATATTATGAATACTGTGTATTAGTACTATGTCTTTCTTGTATATACATGTTCGATTGATTAAAAGTCACGTCAACGTCCCCGCCAACACCATTTTAGGTCATTTTACAGACGTTGCTTCCAATTTTGTGGGACATTTACCAGACATTGAGATGAAATGACTTCTAAAGCCCTGCCATCCAATGAAACCAACAGGGCTTTAATGCACTGGACGATCCGACTGGCAAGACTTTACATGGACAAAGATAACAGACACATCATGAACACATGCCTATATAATTTTGACCCCCTAACCCCGCTTTTATATGGTAAAACTGGGGATTACAGGGGCATATATTATGTTTCTTAATTCTGCTCAGAAACATACATTGTGGGTAATCATAGGAACCGCCTCGTCGAGGCGGTTCTTTTCGAGTACCCACAATCTATGTTTTGAGCATAATAAAGAAAATATCTAAATTTATATCTTAAAATTTTCACTTTTTGATATTTAAATTTCAAATATATTTGAATACGTGTTTTCGTAGTAATATCCAGTCGTGTATTAAAAATGATCATTACATACATTCAGCATTGCTTTAGGCTTATTACAATGAGCATCGGGATATCCTTTTAACTCTGTCGATTCTTTGTTTGATTTTGGGGTTAACGAAGTCTGTTAACTAAACCACATTATTCCTAGGCAGAATAAGTGTTGATCTACTAAGCCTGTGCACAAGGGTTTGATCCCACTGAAAGCAATATGACTTATGTTGAAACTTGTAAATCCTCCAGTAATCATCATGAATCATTTGATTATTTTGACTAAAATTACCATGACGGTACAAAAACAACAAAAAACATCAAAGCCCTAAACGGGGCTCTGATTCTCTTCTTCTCAGTAACAGCAACCAAACTATGTAAACCAATCCCCAACCTCCACCATGACACAACTTGGCTACTAAGATTTTGGTGTATTTTAATGTATTTTGATGTCTTTTGATGTCTTTGGATGCCTTTGGATGTCTTTGCAGTGTTTTGCAGGACCCTACTCCCCGGATTGACATCAAGTTGGTTACTTATTCCCGGTTCCCTATTCCCGATTCGAATCGGGAATAAGTTACTTATATATATATATATATACTTATGCCACACAATACACCTGGCCAAAACAGAGAGAATAACTTATAATATGTAAGAAACTTATACTCAGAATCCTGTTGGCCCGCATGGCATTCAAGACACTTAAAACTTACCTGAGCTGCATACCTACGCCTTTTGGGATAGACTCGCATAAGCGGAAAATTCCATTACGATAACACATGCGTGCGACATAGTGCATTTTTCACATCTCCAAAATAGTTATTTTTCTGATGAAAATCCATGATAGCTTTCTTATTTATACTGCAAACATAGGTTGTAGGTGCTTGTTAGTAGCGCGGTTCATACGAGTATCCACAACCTATGTCTTATGAGTCGGTTCTAACGAGTATTCACAACCTACGACTTGGAGCAGAAATAAGAAATAATCTATACCCCGTGAACCCCAGTTTTCTCTATATAAAATTGGGTTTAGAGGGGTATTTATTATTACGGACTTGTTGGCCAATTGAATTGTTGTACTGCTATTAGAAATAACGCAACTCTCTAATGTTATGTGTGGGGCTTAAATGAACCAGTAACAAACAGAAACCGATTCTTTAACAAATGAAGGACATTTTGACAGCATTACAATGTTGCTGCACTAGATTGGCGAAATTTTGTGAGTCTTAAGTGCTATAGGCGGGCAATACACAGAAAAGTTTTCACAGAAAGTTAAAGGGAAAGTTTCGGGCAAATCGCCCCACAATATATGCAATATCAGGCTATATTTTGGGTGGGGGTACCCTCGTTCGAGTCTCCGGGAGCCATAGCCTGAGAGATTTCAGAGTGACCATATTTTGTGGACATAATGTACTATAGACGGGCAATACACAGAACTGTTTTCAAAAAAATCATTTGGAAAGGTCCGAGTAAATTGCCACACAATATATGCAATATCAGGCTATTTTTTGGGTGGGGTACCCTGGTTCGAGTCTCCGGGAGCCATAGCCTGGGAGTTTTCAGAATGACCATATTTTGTGGGTATAAGGGCCGATAGGCGAGCAATACACAGAAATGTTTTCAAGAAAATTCATTGGGGAAGTTTTGAGAAAATCGTGTCACCGAATGTGCCATATATGACTAAGAGCGAGTCTGCAGGTGGGGGTACCCAAGTTCGACGCTCCCGGGGCCATAGCCTGGGAATTTTCAGAATGACCATATGTTGTGGGTATAATATACTATAGACGGGCAATACACAGAAATGTGTTCAAAAAACTCATTGGGGAAGTTCCGAGCAAATCGCCTCACAATATATATAATAACAGGCTATATTTTGGGTGGGGTACCCTGGTTCTAGTCTCCGGGAGCCATAGCCTGGGAGTTTTCAGAGTGACCATATTTTGTGGGTATAATGTACTATAGACGGGCAATACACAGAAATGTTTTTCAAGAAAATTCATTGGGGAAGTTTTGAGAAAATCGTGTCACCGCATATGCCATATACGACTAAGAGCGAGTCTACAGGTGGGGGTACCCAAGTTCGACGCACCCGGGGCCATAGCCTTGGAGTTTTCAGAGTGGCCATATTTTGTGGGTATCATGTACTATAGACGGGCAATACACAGAAATGTTTTAAAAAAAAATCATTGGGCGAAATTCCGAGCAAATCGCCTCACAATATATGCAATATCAGGCTATATTTAGGGTGGGGTACCCTGGTTCGAGTCTCCGGTTGCCATAGCCTGGGAGTTTTCAGAGTGACCACATTTTGTGGGTATAATGTACTATAGACGGGCAATACACAGAAATGTTTTCAAGAAAATTCATTGGGGAAGTTTTGAGAAAATCGTGTAACCGCATGTGCCATGTATGACTAAGAGCGAGTCTACAGGTGGGGGTACCCAAGTTCGACGCTCCCGGGGCCATAGCCTTGGAGTTTTCAGAGTGGCCGTATTTTGTTGTTATCATGTACTATAGACGGGCAATACACAGAAATGTTTTCAAAAAAATTCATTGGGGAAGTTCCGAGCAAATCGCCTCACAATATATGCAATATCAGGCTATATTTTGGGTGGGGTACCCTGGTTCGAGTCTCCGGGAGCCATAGCCTGGGAGCTTTCAGAGTGATCATATTTTGTGGGTATAATGTACTATAGACGGGCAATACACAGAAATGTTTTCAAGAAAATTCATTGGGGAAGTTTTGAGAAAATCGTGTCACCGCATGTTCCATATATGACTAAGAGCGAGTCTACAGGTGGGGGTACCCACGTTCGACGCTCCCGGGACCATAGCCTTGGAGTTTTCAGAGCGGCCATATTTTTATGGGCATCATGTACTTTAGGCGGGCAATACACAGAAATGTTTTCAAAAAAATTCATTGGGGAAGTTCCGAGCAAATTGCCTCGTAACATATGCAATATCAGGCTATATTTGGGTGGGGTACCCTGGTTCGAGTCTACGGGAGCCATAGTCTGGGAGTTTTCAGGGTGACCATATTTTGTGAGTATAATGTACTGTAGACGGGCAATATACAGAAATGTTTTCAAGAAAATTCATTGGGGAAGTGTTGAGAAAATCGTGTCACCGCATGTGCCATATATGACTAAGAGCGAGTCTACAGGTGGGGATACCCAAGTTCCACGCTCCCGGGGCCATGGCCTTGGAGTTTTCAGAGCGGCCATATTTTGTGGGTATCATGTACTATAGACGGGCTATACACAGAAATGTTTTCAAAAAAATTCATTGGGGAAGTTCCGAGCAAAACGCCTCACAATATATGCAATATCTGGCTATATTTTGGGTGGGGTACCCTGGTTCGAGTCTCCGGGAGCCATAGCCTGGGAGTTTTCAGAGTGACCATATTTTGTTGGTATAATGTACTATAGACGGGCAATACACAGATATTTTTTCAAGAAAATTCATTGGAGAAGTTTTGAGAAAATCGTGTCACCGCATGTGCCATATATGACTAAGAGCGAGTCCACAGGTGGGGTACCCAAGTTCGACGCTCCCGGGGCCACAGCCTTGGAGATTTCAGAGTGGCCATATTTTGTGGGTATCATGTACTATAGACGGGCAATACACAGGAATATTTTCAAAATAATTCATTGGGGAAGTTCCGAGCAAATCGCCTCACAATATATGCAATATCAGGCTATATTTTGGGTGGGGTACCCTGGTTCGAGTCTCCGGGAGCCATAGCCTGGGAGCTTTCAGAGTGATCATATTTTGTGGGTATAATGTACTATAGACGGGCAATACACAGAAATGTTTTCAAGAAAATTCATTAGGGAAGTTTTGAGAAAATCGTGTCACCGCATGTTCCATATATGACTAAGAGCGAGTCTACAGGTGGGGGTACCCACGTTCGACGCTCCCGGGACCATAGCCTTGGAGTTTTCAGAGCGGCCATATTTTTATGGGCATCATGTACTTCAGACGGGCAATACACAGAAATGTTTTCAAAAAAATTCATTGGGGAAGTTCCGAGCAAATTGCCTCGTAACATATGCAATATCAGGCTATATTTGGGTGGGGTACCCTTGTTCGAGTCTACGGGAGCCATAGTCTGGGAGTTTTCAGGGTGACCATATTTTGTGAGTATAATGTACTGTAGACGGGCAATATACAGAAATGTTTTCAAGAAAATTCATTGGGGAAGTGTTGAGAAAATCGTGTCACCGCATGTGCCATATATGACTAAGAGCGAGTCTACAGGTGGGGATACCCAAGTTCCACGCTCCCGGGGCCATGGCCTTGGAGTTTTCAGAGCGGCCATATTTTGTGGGTATCATGTACTATAGACGGGCTATACACAGAAATGTTTTCAAAAAAATTCATTGGGGAAGTTCCGAGCAAAACGCCTCACAATATATGCAATATCTGGCTATATTTTGGGTGGGGTACCCTGGTTCGAGTCTCCGGGAGCCATAGCCTGGGAGTTTTCAGAGTGACCATATTTTGTTGGTTTAATGTACTATAGACGGATAATATACAGACAAGTTTTCAAGAAAATTCATTGGGGAAGTTTTGAGAAAATCGTGTCACCGCATGTGCAATATATGACTAAGAGCGAGTCTACAGGTGGGGGTACCCAAGTTCGACGTTCCCGGGGCAATAGCGTTGGAGTTTTTAGATTGGCCATATTTTGTGGGTATCATGTACAATAGACGGGCAATACACAGGAATGTTTTCAAAAAAGTTCATTGGGGAAGTTCCGAGCAGATCGCCTCACAATATATTCAATATCAGGCTATGTTTTGGGTGGGGGTACCCAAGTTCGACGCTCCCGGGGCCATAGGCTTGGAGTTTTCAGAGTGGCCATATTTTGTGGGTATCATGTTCTATAGACGGGCTATACACAGAAATGTTTTCAAAAAAATGAATTATGGAAGTTCCGAGCAAATCGCCTCACAATATATGCAATATCTGGCTATATTTTGGGTGGGGTACCCTGGTTCGAGTATCCGGGAGCCATAGCCTGGGAGTTTTCAGAGTTATCATATTTTGTGGGAATAATGTACTATAGACGGGCAATACACAGAAATGTTTTCAAGAAAATTCATTGGGGAAGTTTTGAGAAAATCGTGTCACCGCATGTGCCATATATGACTAAGAGCGAGTCTACAGGTGGGGATACTCAAGTTCGACGCTCCCGGGGCCATAGCCTTGGAGTTTTCAGAGTGGCCATATTTTGTGGGCATCATGTACTATAGACGGGCAATACACAGAAATGTTTTCAAAAAAATTCATTGGGGAAGTTCCGAGCAAATCGCCTCACAATATATGCAATATCAGGCTATATTTTGGGTGGGGTATCCTGGTTCGAGTCTCCGGGAGCCATAGCCTGGGAGTTAATAGAGTGACCATATATTGTTGGTATAGGGACCGATAAGCGGGCAATACTCAGAAATGTTTTCACGAAATTTCACTGGGGAAGTTTTGAGAAAATCGTGTCACCGCATGTGCCATATATGACTAAGAGCGAGTCTACAGGTGGGGGTACCCAAGTTCGACGCTCCCGCGGCAATAGCCTTGGAGTTTTCAGAATGGCAATATTTTGTGGGTATCATGTACTATAGACGGGCAATACACAGAAATGTTTTCAAAAAAACTCATTGGGGAAGTTCCGAGCAAATCGCCTCACAATATATGCAATATCAGGCTATATTTTGGGTGGGGTACCTTGGTTCGAATCTCCGGGAGCCATAGCCTGGGAGTTTTCATGGTGACCATATTTTGGGGGTGTAATGTACTATAGACGGGCAATGCACAGAATGTTTTCAAGAAAATTCATTGGGGAAGTTTTGAGAAATCTTGTCACCGCATGTGCCATATATGACTAAGAGCGAGTCTACAGGTGGGGGTACCCAAGTTCGACGCTCCCGGGGCCATAGCCTTGGAGTTTTCAGAGTAGCCATATTTTGTGGGTATCATGTACTATAGATGGGCAATACACAGAAATGTCTTCAAAAAATTCATTGGGGAGGTTCCGAGCAAATCGCCTCACAACATATGCCATATCAGGCTATATTTTGGGTGGGGTACCCTGGCTCGAGTCTCCGGGAGCCATAGCCTGGGAGTTTTCATGGTGACCATATTTTGTGGGTATAATGTACTCTAGACGGGCAATATACAGAAATGTTTTCAAGAAAATTCATTGGGGAAGTTTTTAGAAATTCGTGTCACCGCATGTGCCATATATGGCTAAGAGCGAGTCTACAGGTGGGGGTACCCAAGTTCGACGCTCCCGGGGCCATAGCCTTTGAGTTTTCAGAGTTGCCATGTTTTGTGGGTCTCGTGTACTATAGACGGGCAATACACAGTAATGTTTTCAAAAAATTCATTGGGGAAGTTCCGAGCAAATCGCCTCACAATATATGCAATATCAGGCTATATTTTGGGTGGGGTACCCTGGTTCGAGTCTCCGGGAGCCATAGCCTGGGAGATTTCATGGTGTCCGTATTTTGTGAGTATAATGTACTATAGACGGGCAATACACAGAAATGTTTTCAAGAAAATTCATAGAGGAAGTTTTGAGAAAATCGTGTCACCGCATCTGCCATATATGACTAAGAGCGAGTTTACAGGTGAGGGTTCCCAAGTTCGATGCTCCCGTGGCCATAGCCTTGGAGTTTTCAGAGTGGCCATATTTTTATGGGTATCATGTACTATAGACGGGCAATACACAGAAATGTTTTCAAAAAAATTCATTGTGGAAGTTCCGAGCAAATCGCCTCACAATATATGCAATATGAGGCTATATTTTGGGTGGGGTACCCTGGTTCGAGTCTCCGGGAGCCATAGCCTGGGAGTTTTCATGGTGACCATATTTTGTGGGTATAATGTACTATAGACGAGCAATACACAGAAATGTTTTCAAGAAAATTCATTTGGGAAGTTTTGAGAAAATCGTGTCACCGCATGTGCCATATATGACTAAGAGCGAGTCTACAGGTGGGGGTACGCAAGTTCGACGCTCCCGTGGCCATAGCCTTGGAGTTTTCAGAGTGGCCATATTTTGTGGGTATCATGTACTATAGACGTGCAATACACAGAAATGTTTTCAAAAAAATCATTGGGGAAGTTCCGAGCAAATCGCCTCACAATATATGCAATATCAGGCTATATTTTGGGTGGAGTACCCTAGTTCGAGTCTCCGGGAGCCATAGCCTGGGAGTTTTCATGGTGACCATATTTTGTGGGTATAATGTACTGTAGACGGGCAATACACAGAAATGTTTTCAAGAGATTTCATTGGGGAAGTTTTGAGAAAATCGTGTCACCGCATGTGCCATATATGACTAAGAGCGTATCTACAGGTGGGGGTACCCAAGTTTGACGCTCCCGGGGCAATAGCATTGGAGTTTTTAGAATGGCAATATTTTGTGGGTATCATGTTCTATAGACGGGCAATACACAGAAATGTTTTCAAAAAAAAAATCATTGGGGAAGTTCCGAGCAAATCGCCTCACAATATATGCAATATCAGGCTATATTTTGGGTGGGGTACCCTGGTTCGAGTCTCCGGGGGCCATAGCCTGTGAGTTTTCATGGTGACCATATTTTGTGGGTATAATGTACTATAGACGGGCAATACACGGAAATGTTTTCAAGAAAATTCATTGGGGAAGTTTTGAGAAAATCGTGTCACCGCATGTGCCATATATGACTAAGAGCGAGTCTACAGGTGGGGGTACGCAAGTTCGACGCCCCATGGGCCATAGCCTTGGAGTTTTCAGAGTGGCCATATTTTGTGGGTATCATGTACTATAGACGGGCAATACACAGAAATGTTTTCAAAAAAACTCATTGGGGAAGTTCCGAGCAAATCGCCTCACAATATATGCAATATCAGGCTATATTTTGGGTGGGGTACCCTGATTCGAGTCTCCGGGAGCCATAGCCTGGGAGTTTTCATGGTGACCATATTTTGTGGGTATAATGTACTATAGACGGGCAATACACAGAAATGTTTTCAAGAGATTTCATTGGGGAAGTTTTGAGAAAAACGTGTCACCGCATGTGCCATATATGACTAAGAGCGAGTCTACAGGTGGGGGTACCAAAGTTCGACGCTCCCGGGGCCATAGCCTTTGAGTTTTCAGAGTGGCCATATTTTGTGGGTATCATGTACTATGGACGGGCAATACACAGAAATGTTTTCAAAAAATTTATTGGGGAAGTTCCGAGCAAATCGCCTCACAATATATGCAATATCAGGCTATATTTTGGTTGGGGTACCCTGGTTCGAGTCTCCGGGAACCATAGCCTGGGAGTTTTCATGGTGACCATATTTTGTGGGTATAATGTACTATAGACGGGCAATACACAGAAATGTTTTCAAGAAAATTCATTGGGGAAGTTTTGAGAAAATCGTGTCACCCCAAGTTCGACGTTCCGGGGGCCATTGCCTTGGAGTTTTCAGAGTGACCATATTTTATGGGTATAATGTACCATAGACGGGCAATACACAGAAATGTTTTCAAAAAAAATCATTGGGGAAGTTCCAAGCAAATCGCCTCTCAATATATGCAATATCAGGCTATATTTTGGTTGGGGTACCTTGGTTCGAGTCTCCGGGAGCCATAGCCTGGAGGTTTCAGAGTGACCATATTTTGTGAGTTTAGGGAACGATAAGCGGGCAATACTCAGAAATGTTTTCACGAATATTCATTTGGGAAGTTTTGAGAAAATCGCGTTCCCGCATGTGCCATATATGACTAAGCGCGAGTCTACAGGTGGGGGTACCCAAGTTCGACGCCCCGGGGTCCATAGCCTGGGAGTTTTCAGAGTGACCATATTTTGTGGGTATAATGTACCCAAGACGGGCAATACACAGAAATGTTTTCAAAAAAATCATTTGGGAAAGTCCGAGCTAATCGCCTCACAATATATGCAATATCAGGCTCTATTTTGGGTGGGGTACCCTGGTTCGAGTCTCCGGGGGCCATAGCCTAGGAGTTTTCAGAGTGATCATATTTTGTTGATATAGGGACCGATAAGCGGGCAATACTCAGAAATGTTTTCACGAAAATTCATTGGGGAAGTTTTGAGAAAATCGCTTCCCCGCATGTGCCATATATGACTAAGCGCGAGTCTACAGACGGGGGTACCAAAGTTCGACGCTCCGGGGGCCATAGCCTGGGAGTTTTCAGAGTAACCATATTTTGTGGGTATAATGTGCCATAGACGGGCAATACACAGAAATGTTTTCAAAAAAAAAATCATTGGGGAAGTTCCGAGCAAATCGCCTCAATTTTCTCAAAACTTCCCCAATGAAGTTTGGTGAAAACATTTCTGAGTATTGCCCGCTTATCGGTCCCTATACCCACAAAATATGATCGCTCTGAAACCTCCCAGGCTATGGCTTCTGGAGACTCCAACCAGGGTACCCCACCCAAAATATAGCCTGATATTGCATATATTTTGAGGTGATTTGCTCGGAACTTCCCCAATGAATTTTTTTGAAAATATTTCTGTATATTACCCGTCTATGGTACATTATATCTACAAAATATTGTCACTCTGAAAACTCCCAGGCTATGGCACCCGGAACGTCGAACTTGGGTACCCCCGCCTGTAGACTCGCGCTTAGTCATATATGGCACATGCGGGGACGCGATTTTTTCAAAACTTCCCCGATGAGTTTTCGTGAAAACATTTCTGAGTATTGCCCGCTTATCGGTCCCTATACCCACAAAATATGGTCACTCTGAAATCTCCCGGGCTATGGCTGCCGGAGACTCGAACCAGGGTACCCCACCCAAAATATAGCCTGATATTTCATATATTGTGAGGCGATTTGCTCGGAACTTTCCCGATGAATTTATTTGAAAACATTTCTGTGTATTGCCCGTCTATGTTACATTATACCCACAAAATATGGTCACTCTGAAAACTCCCAGGCTATGGCCCCTGGAGCGTCGAACTTGGGTACCCCCCCCCCCCACATGTAGACTCGCGCTAAGTCATATATGGCACATGCGGGGCTATGCTAACTCCTAGGCTATGGCTACCGGAGACTCGAACCAGGGTACCCTACCCAAAATATAGCCTGATATTGCATATATTGTGAGGCGATTTGCACGGATTTTTTTTTAAAACATTTCTGTTATTGCCCGTCTATGGTACATTATACCCACAAAATATGGTCACTCTGAAAACTCCCAGGCTATGGCCGCAGGAGCGTCGAACTTGGGTACTCCCAACTGTAGACTCGCTCTGAGTCATATATGGCACATGCGGGGACGCGATTTTCTAAAAACTTCCCCGATGAATTTTCGTGAAATCATTTCTGTGTATTGCCTGCTTATCGGTCCCTATACCCACAAAATATGGTCACTCTGAAAACTCCCAGGCTATGGCTCCCGGAGACTCGAACCAGGGTACCCCACCCAAAATAAAGCCTGATATTGCATATATTGTGAGGCGATTTGCTCGGAACTTCCCTGATGAATTTTAGTGAAAACATTAGCGTGTATTGCCGGTCTATTGTACATTATACCCACAAAATATGGTCACTCTGAAAGCTCCCAAGCTATGCCCATCGGAGCGTCGAACTTGGGTACCACACCTGTAGACTCGCGCTTAGTCATATATGGCACATGCGGGGGCGCGATTTTCTCAAAACTTCTCCAATAAATTTTTGTGAAAACATTTCTGAGTATAGTCCGCTTATCGTTCCCTATACCCACAAAATATGGTCACTCTGAAAACTCCCAGGCTATGGCTACCGGAGACTCGAACCAGAGTATCACACCCAAAATATAGCCTGATATTGCATATATTATGAGGCGATTTGCTCGGAACTTCCCCAATGAATTTTTTTGAAAACATTTCTGTGAATTGCCCGTCTATGGTGCATTATACCCACAAAATATGGTTACTCTGAAACTCCCAGGCTATGCCCACCGGAGCGTCGCAATTGGGTACCCCACCTGTAGAAATGCGGGGACGCGATTTTCTCAAAACTTCCCCAATGAATTTTCGTGAAAACATTTCTGATCATTGCCCGCTTATCGGTTCCTATACCCACAAAATATGGTCACTCTGAAAACTCCCAGGCTATGGCTACCGGAGACCCGAACCAGGGTACCAAACCAAAAATATAGCCTGATATTGCATATATTGTGAGGCGATTTGCTCGGAACTTCCTAAATGAATTTTTTTTTAAAACATTTCCGTGTATTGCCCGTCTATGGTACATTATACGCACAAAATATGGTCACTCTGAAAACTCCCAGGCTATGCCCACCGGAACGTCGAACTTGGGTACCCCCACCTGTAGACTCGTGCTTAGTCATATATGGCACATGCGTGGACGCGATTTTCTCAAAACTTCCCCAGTGAATTTTCGTGAAAACATTTCTGAGTATTGCCCGCTTATCGGTCCCTATACCAACAATATATGGTCACTCTGAAAACTCCCAGGCTATGGCTCCCGGAGACTCGAACCAGGGTATCCCACCCAAAATATAGCCTGATATTGCATATACTGTGAGGCGATTTGCTCGGAACTTTCCCATTTAATTTTTTTGAAATCATTTCTGTGTATTGCCCGTCCTATGGTACATTATACCCACAAAATATGGTCACTCTGAAAACTCCCAGGCTATGGCCCCCGGAGCGTCGAACTTGGGTATCCCCCACCTGTAGACTCGCGCTTAGTCATATATGGCACATGCGGGGACGCGATTTGCTCAAAACTTCCCAAATGGATTTTCGTGAAAACATTTCTGAGTATTGCCCGCTTGTCGTTCCCTATACCCACAAAATATGGTCACTCTGAAATCTCCCAGGCTATGGCTTCCGGAGACTCGAACCAGGCTACCCCACCCAAAATATAGCCTGATATTGCATATATTGTGAGGCGATTTGCTCGGAACTTCCCCAATGATTTTTTTGGAAAACATTTCTGTGTATTTCCCGTCTATGGTACATTATACCCACAAAATATGGTCACTCAGAAAACTCCCAGGCTATGGCCCTCGGAGCGTCGAACTTGGGTACCCCCACCTGTAGACTCGCGCTTAGTCATATATGGCACATGCGGGGACGCGATTTTCTCAAAACTTCCCTAATGAAATTTCGTGAAAACATTTCTGAGTATTTCTGACATTTTCTCGGTCCCTATACGAGGACTGTTCAGATATGAATGCAACTAAGCACATAAAAATGATTCCGTGATAGTTTTCGATGAATTGTCCCTTCAAAGTATTACCCTTTAACAGATATACAAACTTTCAGTCTTCTGATCCAATCATTGGATGCATTTTGGTAGTCTTTTCGAGGTATACTATGAAGGCACTGGAATATTGCAGAACCGAGGTGTTTGCGCTGTACAAATTGTCGACCAGAAATGTATTTTTTTAGCCGCGGGAACAAAAAAAAGTCACACGGGGCAAGGTCAGGGGAATACGGGGGTTGAGGGAGTTCAACAACCTTTTCCTGCTTCAGATAGTCTTGCACAATGAATGCCGTGTGCGATGACGCATTGTCATGTAGCAATCTGACATTGGCCAAACCAGTTGCGGGTCTTCGTTCTTTGAACTATTTCTTCAGTTTTCGAAGAACTTTATTCTTGGAAATCTTCGCATTACAGATTTGCCTTTAGGCACAGCAACCTGAATAGCAGGGCCCTGATTTGAAAAGAATATGGCATACATTACCTTCTTGACGCTCATGGTCCGCTTTGCAATGCATTGTCTTTTGCAATACTTTGTTGCCCATATTTTGTTCTGAATCTTTCGTTTTGGCTCAAAAAAGTGAACCCATGTCTCGTCACCTGTGACGACATTAGCGAAAGACCGTGCATCGTAAATTGGAAACATTTTAAGCAAATTCTTGGAGCACTGAACGCGTGTCTTTTTCTGCTCATCTGTCAACAGATGGGGAATCCATTTAGCACAGATCTTTCTCATTTTCAAATCCTGTTTCAGAATTGTATGAGCTGCTCCTAATGAGATGCCAACCATACCAGCTACTTGCCTAGTGGTGTATCGTCCATCGGTAGCAACTATTTTTTTTCACTCTAGCAACCATCTTGGCAGATGTTGCTGTTTTCGGCCGACGATCATGTTGTGCATCTTCTGTTCAGCCTAGCCAACAGCTGAATTTCTTACACCAACGAAAAACTGTCGGAAAAGACATTTCATTATGCCCATAAACCGAACATATTTTATCAAAAATGTCTTTGCACCGTACACCAAGAAAACAATGATTCTTAATATAGGACCGTATTTCAACGGCGTACTCTGACCTTCTTCCAACAATGTTTTGTATTAGTGTACAAGAGTAGACAGTGTTTATCGAACGATAAACATGGCTAAAGTGGACGGATTTTAACAGGTTTGGTATCAATATATGGGTAAAATGTTTTTTCTACGCTGTGATATTTATTTCCAGGTGATTTTCGCATAAGTGCATGAGAAAACGATCTACTTGCATTCATATTTGAACAGTCGTCGTACCCACAAAATACGATCACTCTGAAAACTCCCAGGCTATGGCTCCCGGAGACTCAAACCAGGGTACCCCACCCAAAATATAGCCTGATATTGCATATATTGTGAGGCGATTTGCTCGGAACTTTCCCAATGAATTTTTTGAAAACATTTCTGTGTATTGCCCGTCTATGGTACATTATACCCACAAAATATGGTCACTCTGAAAACTCCCAGGCTATGGCCCCTGGAGCGTCGAACTTGGGTACCCCCACCTGTAGACTCGGCTTAGTCATATATGGCACATGCGGGGACGCGATTTTCTCAGAACTTCCCAAATGAATTTTCGTGAAAACATTTCTGAGTATTGCCCGCTTATCGGTCCCTATACCCACAAAATATGGTCAATCTGAAAACTCCCAGGCTATGGCTCCCGGAGACTCGAACCAGGGTACCCCACCCAAAATATACAAAATATAGCCTGATATTGCATATATTGTGAGGCGATTTGCTCGGAACTTCCCCAATGAATTTTTTGAAAACATTTCTGTGTATTGCCCGTCTATGGTACATTATACCCACAAAATATGGTTACTCTGAAAACTCCCAGGCTATGGCCCCCGGAGCGTCGAACTTGGTACCCCCGTCTGTAGACTCGCGCTTAGTCATATATGGCACATGCGGGGACGCGATTTTCTCAAAACTTCTCCAATGAATTTTCGTGAAAACATTTCTGAGTATTGCCCGCTTATCGTTCCCTAAACTCACAAAATATGGTCACTCTGAAAACACCCAGGCTATGGCTCCCGGAGACTCGAACCAGGGTACCCAACCCAAAATATAGCCTGATATTGCATATATTGTGAGGCGATTTGCTCGGAACTTCCCCAATGAATTTTTTTGAAAACATTTCTGTGTATTGCCCGTCTATGGTACATTATATCCACAAAATATGGTTACTCTGAAAACTCCCAGGCTATGGCTCCTGGAGCGTCGAACTTGGGTACCCCCACCTGTAGACTCGGCTTAGTCATATATGGCACATGCGGGGACGCGATTTTCTCAGAACTTCCCAAATGAATTTTCGTGAGAACATTTCTGAGTATTGCCCGCTTATCGGTCCCTATACCCACAAAATATGGTCAATCTGAAAACTCCCAGGCTATGGCTCCCGGAGACTCGAACCAGGGTACCCCACCCAAAATATACAAAATATAGCCTGATATTGCATATATTGTGAGGCGATTTGCTCGGAACTTCCCCAATGAATTTTTTGAAAACATTTCTGTGTATTGCCCGTCTATGGTACATTATACCCACAAAATATGGTTACTCTGAAAACTCCCAGGCTATGGCCCCCGGAGCGTCGAACTTTGGTACCCCGTCTGTAGACTCGCGCTTAGTCATATATGGCACATGCGGGGACGCGATTTTCTCAAAACTTCTCCAATGAATTTTCGTGAAAACATTTCTGAGTATTGCCCGCTTATCGTTCCCTAAACTCACAAAATATGGTCACTCTGAAAACACCCAGGCTATGGCTCCCGGAGACTCGAACCAGGGTACCCAACCCAAAATATAGCCTGATATTGCATATATTGCTAGGCGATTTGCTCAGAACTTCCCCAATGAATTTTTTTGAAAACATTTCTGTGTATTGCCCGTCTATGGTACATTATATCCACAAAATATGGTTACTCTGAAAACTCCCAGGCTATGGCCCCCGGAGCGTCGAACTTGGTTACCCCCACCTGTAGACTCGCGCTTAGTCATATATGGCACATGCGGGGTCGCGATTTTCTCAAAACTTCCCCAGTGAATTTTCGTGAAAACATTTCCGAGTATTGCCCGCTTATCGGTCCTTATACCCACAAAATTTTTGAAAACATTTCTGACCTTCAGCCTGATTCACTCTGAAAGCTCCCAGGCTATGGCTCCCGGAGACTCGCAACCAGGGTACCCCACCCAAAATATAGCCTGATATAACGCAATTTTCTCAAAACTTCTCCAATGAATTTTCGTGAAAACATTTCTGAATATTGCCCGCTTATCGTTCCCTAAACTCAGAAAATATAGTCACTCTGAAAACTCCCAAGCTATGGCTCCCGGAGACTCGAACCAGGGTACCCAACCCAAAATATAGCCTGATATTGCATATATTGTGAGGCGATTTGCTCGAAACTTCCCCAATGATTTTTTTTGAAAACATTTCTGTGTATTGCCCGTCTATGGTACATTATATCCACAAAATATGGTCACTCTGAAAACTCCCAGGCTATGGCCCCCGGAGCGTCGAACTTTGGTACCCCCACCTGTAGACTCTCGCTTAATCATATATGGCACATGCGGGGACGCTATTTTTTCAAAACTTCCGCAATGAATTTCCGTGAAAACATTTTTGAGTATTGCCCCCTTATCGGTCCCTATCCCCACGAAATATGGTCACTCTGAAAACTCCCAGGCTATGGCTCCCGGAGACCCGAACCAGGGTACCCCCACCCAAAATATAATCTGATATTGCATGTATTGTGAGGCGATTTGCTCGGAACTTTCCCTATGAATTTCTATGAAAACATTTCTGTGTATTGCCTGCCTATAGCACTTTATGCTCACAAACATTAGCCACTCTTTTGCAGCAACATTTGTAATGCTGTCAAAATGCTCTGGTCTTTCATTTGTTAAAGAATCGGTTTCTGTTTGTTACTGTTTCATAATATAAGCCCCGCACATATCATTTGAGAGTTGCATTATTTTTAACAGCAGTACAACAAGTCAATTGGCCAACAATTCCGTAATAATAAATACCCCTTTAAACCCTTTTTTATATAGAGAAAACTGGGGTTCACGGGGAATAAAGTATTTTCTTATTTCTGCTCCAAGACGTAGGTTGTGTAAACTCGTTAGAACCGACTCATAAGACACAGGTTGTGGATACTCGTAAGAACCGCGCTACTAACAGGCACCTACAGCCTATGTTTGCAGTATAAAAAGAAAAAATATCATGGATTTTCACCAGAAAAAAATAACCATTTTGGAGATGTGAAAAATGCACAAGGCGTAGTTATGCAGCTCAGGTAAGTTTTAAGTGTCTTGAATGCTATTCGGGCCACCAGGATTCTGAGTATATGTTTCTTGACATATTAAAAGTTATTCTCATCTGTTCTGTTCAGGTGTATTTTGCGAATCGGGAATAAATGACTACTTATTCCCGATTCGAATCGGGAATAGGGAACCGGGAATAAGTAGCCAACTTGATGTCAGTCCGGTTCGAGCCCCGGTCGAGTCGCTACATTTTCCTCCATCAGTTTCACAACATAGATTGTGAACACTCGTTAGAACCGAATTGTTAGGGCACGTTAATAAGTAGAAGTAAAACAAAGATCAGGAATTGATACAATTAACTTACTCCATCCATAAAAGACACCAAAGGGAAAGAAATACAAACATTAAGCGACCAGACCATAATGGAAGCCTAAACAAAGGAAGGCCATATGGACAGTTACTTTCCCACAAAATGGCCATATGGCCATCCAAAATTAAAAGACACAAGTGATACACACAGTCCGTGTAATGAGTACATCTCTAATCCTCACTTTGTATAGGGAAAACTTCGGTTGACGGGGGTATACTTTATCTTTCTTTTTCATAACGCAAATACGAATATACAAATACATTGCCACCTTTCTCGACAAAAAAAAGTAAAATTTTAAGATGAAAAATTGTGAAATTTTTTTTCTTATTTCTGCTCAAAATATAGATTGTGGGCACTCGTTAGAAGCGCCTCTAACGAGTACCCACAATCTATATTATAAGAAACATAAGGTTTACCCCTGAAAACACCAGTTTTACTATATTAAACTGGGGTTCAAGAGAGTGAGAATTATATAGGCGTGTTTTTGTGATGATGCTTCAACACATAGGTTGTGGGTACTCGTTAAAACAACCTCAACTAAGTCGTTCCAACTAAAAATCACAACCTATGTTTGCAGTATAAATAGTAAACGTAATAAACGTTGCCATTTTGGACATGTGAAAAATATACTATATTGCACGGGTGTGTTATCATAATGTAACAGTTCTAAGGAATATACAACATAAATGTTAGCCAACGTTTATGTTTTGAGCATATATGAGAACAAAATATAATTGTATAACTAGGTTTTATTTGCAAATGAGCATGAAATGTAAGTTCTACAATTATATTTTTCTTGTTGTTTTCATTTACATATAAAGTTCGTCTTATGTTGATCATGGTGTTATGTACCAATTACCACCCCCCCCCCCCCCTTCTGGAGCATAGATTGTTGGCACTCGTTAGAGCTACCCCACAGGGATAGTTCTAACGAGCACCCATAGCTAATGTTTGGACACTATTAAGATAATAAAGCATCTGGCTAAATGGATATGGGGGGTTGGGGGTATACACATGAAAGGCGCCATTTTGGCGCACGGTGTATTGGCGTAATGCATGCACTATGCATCGTCTTCGTTGTCCGGAAAGTGGCAAGGTGTCTGCATGGACCATAAAGTTGACATGTATATATGAGTACTTACCCCAAAACAGTTTTTTACTAAGGTACAAGGTGACCAAACGAGTTGACTAAGGTACGAGTTGACTTAGGTACGAGTTGACCAGAAACCATTTTCGATGGAGCATAAATATTAAAAATTTACAAACTTACTCTTGAACTGCCATTCATACTGCCAGTAGTTTAGTATTGTCTATACAATAACAGGCTCTGATTTGTTTCGTCATGTTTCAATAGTATTAGCCGGTAACTCTCGACCAGTGCCTTTGTGTTATCCACAAAGATCACACAAGTGCTCTTTGGATCGATTGTTTGTCAAACTGCAGCAGGCTTCACTGCATGAATTAAATATATTGCTATTGTCCATGTGATTATCACTGACCAATTAAATTAAACCTCACGCAAATTAAAAAATCAACAGGGCGTAATGAAAATAGAGGATTAGAAAACGAGTCGCTTCATATATCTGGTTAACCGATATATGCTCAGCCCCCGCCCATCGGGGCTTGAAGAAATATATGGGCTGCATGATGCTTCCACGCAGGGCTGAATCTGACCCACACACGGGTACCCGTAAAACGCTTAGAGGATCTAAGCCCGCCCAGGCAAAGCGGTGCGAGTGTCGGACCGCCCATGCTTATAAAGCCTATTGGTTTCACTGGGCGACATTGCATGATTACTGTGTATGCTTTAATCCTGCAAAACTGGAGTGTATGAAATATACACCGTCTGTGTCCCCTACTTGGGTTAAGGCGAAATCGGCAGAACAGAACAAAAGAGAAAATAGCCCCAACCTCTCTCAAAAGACGTTAACTGACCTACACTGCCCTTTGCACCTTCGGCGGATGAAACGATTGAATCCGGAAGGGCATTCCAATCTCTAATTGTCTGGGGGAAGAAGGATCCCTTGTGGGTTTGTGGTGCTCTTCTAGTGATCAGAATGTAATAAAATTTGTATCAAATGAGATTTTGAGCTCCATTCTAATAGATTATTAAAAATATGTATCACTTTTTACATCTTAGTGTTCCATTTTTGAACTTAATTTTTCGGAGATGTTCCCAGCTTACTGTCTGGATGTTGGGGGTAGTGTTTCGTTTTCCATAATATCTCGATTTGTGGTGGTTAGAAATGAATACAATTTATATCACAATAAATTTTAAGCTCCATTCTAAAAGTCTATTAAAACTTTTTTTCCAATTTTTAACTTAAAGGTGTCCATTTTTTTAATTTGAATTGTCCAGGATGTTGCTGGGATGTAAAACTGAAAATGCCAACACACTTGGGCTCAGCCTAGAAAGTACGAGTTGACCAAAACATGTACGAGTGTTTGTTTGTTTTTAGAGGTTTAACGTCGCCGTCAGCACTATATAGGTCATTTTGCTTCAAATTTTGTTCGACTTTTAACTTGACAATGAGAAGAAATAACATATTGACCAACTGGCCCCTGCCTCCTAATGGAATCGAAGGGTTTATATGCATGTACATTGACGGTGTCGCTCGAATAACCATTTCTGGGAAGGCTCGGGACTCCTAGGCGGTTTATCGATTCTCTCATGCAGTCCGGATGGGCGGAGTCGCAGGTTGTTTATTTGGCTTGATTCGAGACTTAACGCCCCCGTCAATACTATATGTAGGTTATTTTAGAGATGTAGGTTCCAAATTCGTGGGTCTTTTACCCGACATTGAGGTGAAATGTCATTTCAAGCCTTACATTTAGGATTTAAATACCTGAACCGTCCAACTCGGACCACTTTTTCCTGGACAGGTGGGAAGCTCTAAGCGGTTTACCAGTACTCAAGTACGGTCGTTTCAGCATCATGTAACCCAGTCTGATGTGTTTAGTTAATTGCTTTAAAAGTAGAAGTAAATCAAAGATCAGGAATTGATACAATTAACTTACTCCACCCATAAAAGACACCAAAGGGAAAGAAATACAAACATTAAGCGACCAGACCATAATGGAAACCTAAACAAAGGAAGGCCATAAGGACAGTTACTTTCCCACAAAATGGCCATATGGCCATCCAAAACCAAAAGACACAAGTGATACACACAGTAAGTAACAAACAACAACATAAATAAATCGACACAGAAGAGCCGCCTTGGAACGGTCAGTGGAAGATTTCCACTGGGGGGGGGGGGGGGGGGGGAGGGGCTTAAATCGATTTTACGTGGCCACAATCCTCGCCCTTACTTCCGTCGCGATTTAGACAAATAATTTGTTCAGACCGCATGAAGGCCTCCTAACTCATCAGTGCAACATCTCCGTGAACACAAAAATCAAAGAACCACAGAGGTGAGACAACGGTGAGGACTCGACAGCAAGAAACCACTGAAATGCTGGAGCAAAAGAAAACCAACAGTTAGACTCCGATGAGCCCGAACTCATAATAAGATGACGCGTGCCGCTGCATACCTGTAGTGAAATAGTAAAATGTTCCGTCCAATGAAGTGAAAATTTGAGTCCTATTAACAATTTGAATGAACGCTATGAACCACATATAATAGTTAACAAGGAATTCATCCATCACAAAAACAAGCATGCATATCTTTGACCCCCCCCCCCTCCCCTAAACCTACTTTTATTTTTACTTTATAACTGGGATTTGAAGGGGTGTACATTTTTTTTATCAAAAACATGTTTTTTTGGTGTTATGATATTGGGTTCTTTAAATCATTAAAACAGCTATACGTTTCTTGCTGCCTATTCATTTGACTACAGAACTTCAAATAATTTATGATCGAGTACGTGATTGAGAGTGATTGATTTTGATGGAGTAAGTACAATGTATTTATTTGATTTTTTGACTCGTGATTAAAACATTTAGTGAAATAGAAGTAAAGTACTGAGACGCAAGTTTATAAAGAATGCTGTGAACACCTTCGAAAACCACTTAATTAAATTATTCTTTTTGACTCACATGTTCGTTTCGTTCTGCATTACCAGGGTAGGCTGAAAAGTTTTGAGCCTGACAAAGAAGCAGGCATCGAACAGCCATGAAATTTTGTATTCATTAAATCCAAATCTTTATTACTTGATTTGACTCAAATGAGTTCAAGTTTACCTGCAATAACGTAGAAATTCTAGCCTTTGAAATTTGATACTAGCACGTTTTTGAGAAAATGGACAAAATCTGGCATCGTGGTGTCATCAAGTACCTCCATAAAAGGGGTTAGCTCCTAAGGACATTCATGCCGATATGGTTGCTACATTAGGGAATGATACTCCTTTGTATGCAACCGTGAAAAGCTGGGCAGCAAATTTTAAGATGGGCAAGGACAGCCTTGAAGATGATGACCGGTGTGGACGACCCACAATGGCAACAACTGAGGAAACCATCAGCCAAGTGCACAGGGCCGTGATAGATGACAGGCGTTTAACTGTGAATCAGTTAGTTAACACTGTTGGCATCTCCCGTGAACGAGAAGAGAACATTCTACACAGTAAATAAGGAATGTCGAAGGTTTCCGCCAGAGAGGTGCCACGGCTAATGACGCCTGACCAAAAGTTGACCAGACTGAACCTGTCACATGCATACTTGGCTATTTTTGAAGCAGACCAAGATGGTTTTCTTGACCGTTTTGTCACTCAGGATGAATGTTGCGTTCATCACTTTGAGCCAGAGACCAAACGACAATCCATGCAATGGAAGCACCCTGGCTCACCCCCTCCAAAGAAGGCAAAGGTCGTCTCCTCTACAGGGAAGGTGGTGGCATCAGTGTTCTGGGATGACAAGGGTATAATATTCATAGATTACCTTCAAAAGGGCAGAACAAATAATGGGGAGTATTTTGCAGATCTGCTAAAACAACTGCGAAAAGCAATTAAGGCTAAACGACCCGGAAAATTGACAAAAGGGGTCTTGTTCCATCAGGACAATGCGCCTGCTCATAAATCGGTTGTCGCAATGGCTGCTGTGCATGACTGTGGCTTCACACTTGTCGATTACCCTCCGTATTCACCTGATCTAGCTCCATCAGATTATTTCCTGTTTCCAAACATGAAAAAGCACTTGGCTGGGCAGCATTATCGGTCAGACACGGAGGTGATAGCTGCTGTGAAGAAGTTTTTCAGGGACCAAGATGAGACCTTCTATACCACTGGGATCCAAGGACTGCAGCATCGCTGGAGGAAGTGTGTGGACAGGAAGGGTGACTATGTTGAAAAATAAGGCTCTTTCAGCATGGACAAACCATTGGATCTTGGTCTATGTGAGTTTTGACTTATGATTAAGAGAGTGAATGAGTCGCAAGTTTGTAAGGAAACGATACAAAATGAATATATCTCATAATCCTGTTATTCTGTGAACACATTTCAAAATCACTCTATTATTATTTTCTGACTCACCTGTACATTACTTTCTGACCATAAATTAAAAAAAAACAGCAATCCGATGATATTTTATGACCGAGTTCTATTGGGAGTGATTGATGTTGGAGTGGGAATTTATGTGAGTTTTGACTTATGATCAAGCGACTAAGTGAGTCGCAAGTTTGTAAGGAATCAATAAACCATTAATTCATCCCATAAGTGTGTTATGCTGTGAACACCTTACAAAACCACTCAATTATTTTTTTCTGACTCATCTGTACATTTCTTTCTGCCTATTAATCTGCAATTATCCATCCGAGGATAATTTATGATCTATTACGCGAGCAAGAGTAGTTGATGTTGGAGAGATTATTTGTGTGAGTTTTGACTGATGATTAAGAGAGTGAGTGGGTCGCAAGTTTCTAAGGAATCAATAAAAATTAATTCATCTCATAAGTGTGTTATGCTGTGAAACCATTCCAAATTCAATTGTTCTTTTCTGACTTGTCAGTGCGTTTGTTTCTACCACTTTACTTGACTACAGAACCGAAAATAATTTATGCTCGAGTACTTGAGTGAGAGTGATTGACTTTTGAGTTTGTATATGTGAGTTTTGACTAATTAATTAGTGGGTGAGTGAGTCGCAAGTTTTTTAGAAATCAATAAAATGAATTTATCTCTGTAGTGTGTTATGCTGTAAAGACCTTCCAAAATCAATCAATTATTACATTCTGACTCATCTGAACGTTTTGTCTGCCTATAAATTTGACAACAGCCTTCTGATGATGATAATTTATGGTCGAGTACGCGAGTTGGAGGTGTTGATGTTGGAGTAAGTGTTTATGTGAGTTTGACTTATGATTAAGAGTGTTAGTAAGTCACAAGTTTATAAGGAATCGGTAAAAAGAGTTAATCTCATTAGTGTGATATGCTGTAAACACCTTCAAAAACCACTCCGTTATTCTTTTTCTGAATACTGTACGTTTCTGTCTGGCCATTAATTTGACAACAGCAATCCGAGGATAATTTATGATCGAACAGGCGATTGATGGTAACTGATGTTGGAGTGTGTATTTATGTGAGATTTGCTTATGAATAAGAGAGTGAGTGAGTCGTAACTTTATAAAGATTCACTTAAAATGAATTATCTCAAAGGTGTGTTATGCTGTGAACACCTTATAAAACGGTTTTTTTTTTCTTTCTTGATTCATCTGTTCGTTACTTACTGCCTATTTATTTGACGACAGAACCAAAAGAGTACATAAATGAGAGTGATTGAGGTTTACGTTAGTATTTTTGTGAGTTTTGACTTATGGTTAAGAGAATGAATGAACCGCTATTGGGTAAGGAATCAATAAAAGGGTTCATCTCATAAGTGTGTTATGCTGTAAACACCTCCCGAAGCCACTCAATTAGTAATTCCTGACACACCTTTACGTTACTTTTTGTCTGTTGATTTGATAAATTCCATCCCAGGATAATTTTCAATAGAATACGCGAGTGAGAGTAGATGATGTTGGAGAGAGTATTTTTGTCAGTTTTGACTCATGATTAAGGGAGTGAGAGAGTCGAACGTTTGTTATGAATAAAAAAATGAACTCATCCCAAAAGTGTGTTACGCTGTGAACACCTTCAAATATGTTCTAGAAAGGGTAATCCTTTGGAAGCAAGGAATACATCACAGAACTGGAAAATATGGAGTGTACATGTTTTCTGAACCAGATTAGCTAGTTTAGGCCATTTAAGCCTCATCAGTGACCCGCAGATATTTTCAAAATTTCAAATTCATTCAATTATACTTTTCTAACTCATCTCTTTGCTTGATTCTGCATATGTATATGACTACAGAACCGAAAATATAATTAATGATCGAATATATACGTGAGTGAGAGTGACTGATGTTGTTGTAGTTAGTATTTATGTGAGTTTTTGACTTGTGGTTAAGAAATACAATGAAATTAAATTAAAGCACTGAGAGACAAGTGTGCGAAAAACAATAAAAATGAATTCATTTCATAAGTGTGTTATGCTGTGAACACCTTCCAAAACTCATCTGTTCGTTTCTTTCTGCCTACTTATTTGCCTATAGAATCGGAAATAATTTATTATCGACCACGTGATTGGGAGTGATTGATGATTGAGTTAGTATTTATGTGAGTTTTGACTATTGATTAAGAGAGTGAGTGAGTCGGAAGTTTGAAAAGAATAAAAATGAAAACACCTCATAAGTGTGTTATGTGGTGAACACCTTCCAAAACCACTCAATTATTTATTTTCTGACTCATTTGCACGTTTCTTTCTGCCTATTATTTTGACAACAGCAATCCGAGGATAATTTTGAACGAGTGCGCGATTGAGTGTCATTGATTTTGGAGTATTTGACTTATGGCGCTTCTGTCTGCGCTTAAATTTGACAACAACCATCCGAGGATAATTATGGTCGGGCACACGAGTGAGAGAGGTTGATGTTGGAATAAGAGTTTACAAGAGTTTTTACTTATGATTAAGGGAGATAGTAAAGTAAAGCAATGATCAGGAATCGGTACAGTCAACTTACTCCTCCCACCAATGACACCAAAGAGAAATAAACACAAACACGAAGCGATCAGACCATAATGGAAACAAAAACAGAGGAAGGCCAAAGGAATAGTTACTTTCCCACAAAAGGCCAAAAAGCCATCCAAAATAAAAAGACACAAGTGCTACTCACAATCGTTATCAAACGATAACATAAATAAACCGCCACAGAAGAACCGCATTGGAACGACAAACGATAAATGACATCTTCCCTAGGCAAATGGTCCGCTTTGAAAATAATATCACAGGAGTGTTCCTGGAGTGACCCTCTTTCAAAATTGCCTAAATCGTTCTGCTCCATTAAACTAAACAAAATGGCCACCAGAGCTCAAAACATTAAAACCTTTAAATGACATCTCCTCCTAGGCAAATGGCCCGATTTGAAAAGAATTTCACAGGAATGTTCCTTCAGTGACCCTCTTTCAAAATTGCCCAAATCGTTCCACTCCGTTAAACAGAATGATCGCAGAGCTAAAAAAAAATAAAAAACCTTTAAATGATATTTCCTCCTAGGCAAATGGCCCGATTTGAAAATAATTTCACAGGAATATTTCTTGAGGGAACCTCTTTCAAAATTTAGTTCCGCTCCGTTAAACAAAATGGCCGCCAGAGCTAAAAATAGAAAAACCTTTAAATGACATCTAGGCAAATGGCCCGATTTGAAAATAATTTCACAGGAATGTTCCTTGAGTTACCCTTTTTCAAAATTGCCTAAATCGTTCCGCTCCGTTAAATAAAATGGCCGCCAGAGCTAAAAATAGAAAAAATCTTAAAATTACATCTCCTCCTAGGCAAAAAGCCGCTTTGAAAATAATATCGCAGGAATTTTCCTTGGATGACCATCTTTCAAAATTTCCTAAATCGTTCTTCTCCATTAAACAAAATGGCCACCAGAGCTAAAAATAGAAAAAAAACTTATAATGACATCACCTCCTATGCAAATGGCCCGAGGAATGTTCCAAGAGTGACCCTCTTTCAAAATTGCCTAAATGCTTCTGCTCCGTTAAACAAAATGGCCACCAGAGCTTAAAATAGAAAAAAACTTTTAAATGACATCTCCAACTCAAATTGCCCTGTTTGAAAATAATTTCACGGGAATGTTTCTTAAGTGACCCTCTTTCAAAATTGCCTAAATCGTTCCACTCCATTAAGTAAAATGGCCGCCAGAGCTAAAAATAGAAAAACCTTTAAATGACATCTCCTCCTAGGCAAATGGCCGGTTTTGAAAGAATTTCACAGGAATGTTCCTTGAGTGACCCTCTTTAAAAATTGCCATTATCGTTCTGCTCCATTAAACAAAATGGCTGCCAGAGCTAAAAATAGAAAAACCTTTAAATGACATCTCCTCCTAGGCAAATGACCTGATTGGAAAACAATTTCACTGGAATGTTCCTTGAGTGACCCTCTTTCAAAATTGCCTAAATGGTTCCGCTTAGTTAAACAAAATGGCCACCAGAGATAAAAATAGAAAAACTTTTAAATGACATCTCCTCCTAGGCAAATGGCCCGATTTGAAAATAATTTCACAGGAATGTTCCAGGACTGACCCTCTTTCAAAATTGCCTAAATCGTTCCGCGCCGTTAAATAAAATGGCCGCCAGAGCTAAAAATAGAAAAACCTTAAAAGACATCTATGCAAATGGCCCGCTTTGAAAATAATATCACAGAACTGTTCCCTGATTGACCCTCTTTCAAAATTGCCTAAACTTTCCGCTCCATTAAACAAAATGGCCACCAGAGCTAAAAATAGAAAAACCTTTAAATGATATCTCCTCCTAGGCAAATGGCCCGATTTGAAAAGAATTTCACAGGAATGTTCCTAGAGTGACCCTCTTTCAAAATTGCCTAAATCGTTCTGCTCCGTTAAACAAAATGGCGGCAAGAGCTAAAAATAGAAGAAAAAAAACTTTCAATGACATCTCCTAAGCAAATGGCACAATTTGAAAATAATTTCACAGGAATGTTCCTTGAGTGACCCTCTTTCAAAATTGCCTAAATCGCTCCGCTGCGTTTAACAAAATGGATGCCAGAGCTAAAAATAGAAAAACCTTTAAATGACATCTCCTCCTAGGCAAATGGCCCGATTTGAAAAGAATTTCACAGGAATGTTCCTTGAGTGACCCTCTTTCAAAATTGCCAAAATCGTTCCACTCCGTTAAACAGAATGATCGCAGAGCTAAAAAAAAAAAAAAAAAAAAAAGCTTTAAATGACATCTCCTGAACAAATGACCTGATGGGAAAATAACTTAACAGGAATGTTCTTTGAGTGACCCTCTTTCAAAATTGCCTAAATGGTTCCGCTTAGTTAAACAAAATGGCTCCAGAGATAAAAATAGAAAAAAACTTTAAATGACATCTCCTACTAGGCAAAAGGCCCGATTTGAAAATAATTTCACAGGAATATTCCTTGAGTGAATCTCTTTCAAAATTGCCTAAACCGTTCCGCTCCGTTAAATGAAATGGCCGCCAGAACTAAAAATAGAAAAACCTTTAAATGACATCTCCTCCTAGGCAACCGGCCCGCTTTGAAAATAATATCACAGGAATGTTCCTTGAGTGACCCTCTTTCAAAATTGCCTAAATCGTTCCGCTCCGTTAAATAAAATGGCCACCAGAGCTAAAAATAGAAAAAAAATGGCTGCCAGAGCTTAAAATAGAAAAAAAAAACTTTCAATGACATCTCCTCCTAGGCAAATGGCCCAATTTGAAAATAATTTCACAGGAATGTTTCTTAAGTGACCCTCTTTCAAAATTGCCTAAATCGTTCCGCTCCGTTAAATACAATGGCCACCAGAGCTAAAAATAGAAAAAAAACCTTTAAATGACATCTCCTACTAGGCAAAAGGCCCGATTTGAAAATAATTTCAAAGGAATGTTCCTTGAGTGAATCTCTTTCAAAATTGCCTAAATCGTTCCGCTCCGTTAAACAACATGGCCGCCTGAGCTGAAAATAGAAAAACCTTTAAATGTCATCTAGGCAAATGGCCCGATTTGAAAATAATTTCACAGGACGTTCCTTGAGTGACCCTCTTTCAAAATTTCCTAAATCGTTCCGCTCCATTCAAGAAAATGGCCACCAGAGCTAAAAATATAAAAAAAAAACAACCTTTAAATGACATCTCGTAGGCAAATGGCCCGATTTGAAGAGAATTTCACAGGAATTTTCCAAGAGTGACCGTCTTTCAAAATTGCCTAAATCGTTCTGCTCCGTTAAACAAAATGGCCGCCAGAGCTTAAAATAGAAAAAACTTTCAATGACATCTCCTCCTGGGCAAATGGCCCAATTTGAAAATAATTTCACAGGAATGTTCCTTAAAGACACATTTTTCGATTACATAACATCCTAATGATCGTTTATTAAAGAATCCAGCATTGAGATAAAATACGCTTGGGGTATTCAGGCTGTCATACAGGTAGAGGACCAAGAGAGGGTAATAAATTACCTAGGGATATGACTTTGACAAATGACATCTATTCATTTACACCTAAGTCCTTATTTTGATTTGCATGAAAGAAACAACAGCACTTTTTTTTCGATTGTATATTTAGTAGCCATTATTTATAATCATTAC
Organism: Lucinisca nassula; assembly: GCA_963580285.1. Lineage (NCBI taxonomy): Eukaryota > Metazoa > Mollusca > Bivalvia > Lucinida > Lucinidae > Lucinisca > Lucinisca nassula. The sequence goes on along the minus strand of OY757027.1, from coordinate 25,907,623 downwards.
AGAAAATGCCAGTTCAAATATATTAGTAAATTTTTTCCACCAAAAATAATAAAATCCTGATAAATATATTATTTCTGCTCTAAACATATATTGTGGGTACTCATTAGAACCGCCTCGGCGAAGCGGTTCAGACGATTACCAACAATTTGTTTTTACAGTGTGACTGCTCGTTAGAACTGCTTCCATGAGGCTGTTCTAACGAGGACACACAATATATGGTTTTCAGGAAAAAGGAGCATCCCCTAAACCCCACTTTCTATAGAGAAAATGGGGGTTTAAGGGGGTAAACATTATTTTCCTTATTTCTGCTCCAAGTCATTGGTTGCGGGTGCTCCTTAGAATCGTCTCATTGAGTCATAGGTTGTGGGTACTCGTTTGAACCGCCTCAATGAGGCGGCTCTAACGAGCACCCACAACCTATGTTTGCAATATAAGTAAGAAAAATAAATTTAATTATGCTTGTTATTTTATTTTTAAACTTGAAAAGGTGAAAAATAAAATCTTAAAAAAAAACTTCTCTTTTCTGATATGATTGTGTCTAAAACAATGAACATTTTATAGTTCCAGCTTGACTGAAACTATAAAATGCTAATGTTTTAGACATTATCTGATTTGTGTTTCACATACTTTCAACCAAAATAAAATAAATAAATAAATATCAATAAATCAATAAATAAATAAATAAATAAATAAAGGTGAATTGATTGATTAAATTTTGAGGTTAATCAATTAATTTACCTTGTTTGTTTACTGCTTTGCACTTTTGAGTAAAGGAAACAATGGATATCAGTGTTTTTCTTTACTTTATTTTAAAATAAAAAAGAAGTTATTTAAACAATATATTGTTGGAAAAAATCTCAGTAAATTATACTATCATTCAAGAACCCTTATTGAGCCCCCTATTAAACAAGAAATCTGCTCATAATCACCTCATAATCACTTAGATAAGATAAGCCTTTGATGTGCACTATGGTCCGAAGGAAATGTTTATTGGAGATCATTAGACAGGCCACCCCTTTTATTTAAGGAAAAAAATGTGTCTTTAAGTGACCCTCTTTCAAAACTGCCTAAATCGTTCCGCTCCGTTAAATAAAATGGCCACCAGAGCTAAAAATAGAAAGAAAAACCTTTAAAAGACATCTCCTCCTAGGCAAATGGCCCGATTCTAAAAGCATTTCACAGGAATGTTCCTTGAGTGACCCTCTTTCAAAATTGCCAAAATCTTTCTGCTCCGTCAAACAAAATGGCTGCCATAGCTAAAAATAGAAAAAACCTTTAAATGACATCTCCTCCTAAACAAATGACCTGATTGGAAAATAATTTCACAGGAATGTTCCTTGAGTGACCCTCTTTCAAAATTGCCTAAATGGTTCCGCTTCGAAATCGGGCCATTTGCCTAGGAGATGTCATTTAAAGGTTTTTCTATTTTTATCTCTGGTGACCATTTTGTTTAACAAATTTGTTTTGTTTTGTTTGATTTGAGGTTTAACGTCCCCGTCAATACTGTTAAGGTCATTTTGGAGACGATGCTTCCAATTTTGTGGGACTTTTATCTCAATGTCGGGTTAAAGTCCCACTAAATTGGAAGCAACGTCTCCAGAATGACCTTAACAGTGTTGACGGGGACGTTATTCCTCAAATCAAACAGAAAAATAATCAAATTAGTTAAACAAAATGGCCACCAGAGATAAAAATGGAAAAACCTTTAAATGACATCTCCTCCTAGGCAAATGGCCCGATTAAAAAAAAATCACAGGAATATTCCTTGAGTGACACTCTTTCAAAATTGCCTAAATCGTTCCGCTCTATTAAATTAAATGGCTACCAGAGCTAAAAATAGAAAAACCTTTAAATGACATCTCCTCCTAGGCAAATCGCCCTATTTGAAAATAATATCACAGGAATGTTCCTTGAGTGACCCTCTTTCAAAATTGCCTAAATCGTTCCGCTCCGTTAAAAAAAATGACCGCCAGAGCTAAAAATATAAAAACCTTAAAACGACATCTCCTCCTAGGCAAAATGCCCTATTTGAAAATAATTTCACAGGAATGTTCCTTGAGTGACCCTCTTTCAAATTTGCCTAAACTGGTCCGCTCAGTTAAACAAAATGGACACCAGAGCTAAAAATAGAAAAGAAAAACCTTCAAGTGACATCTCCTCCTAGGCAAATGGCCCGATTAGAAAATAATTTCACGGGAATGTTCCTTGAGGGACCCTCTTTCAAAATTGCTTAAATCTTCCGCTCCATTAAACAAAATGGCCGCCAGAACTAAAAATAGAAAAACCTTTAAATAACATCTCCTCCTAGGCAAATGGCTGGATTTGAATATATTTTCAGAGGAATGTTCCTTGAGTGACCCTCTTTCAAGATTGCCGAAATTGTTTGGCTCCATTAAACAAAATGGTCGCCACAGCTAAATATAGAAAAACATTAGAATTACATCTCCTCCTAGGCAAATAGCTCGATTTGAAAATAATTTCACAGGAATGTTCCTTGAGATACCCTCTTTGACAATTGCCAAAATCGTTCTGCTCTGCTCAACAAAATTGTCACTACAGCTAAAATTAGAAAAACCTTCAAATGACTCCTGCTTTATTTCCACAAGCTTTGAAACATTTTGAATACAGGTGAGCGATTCAGGGCCATCATGGCTCTCTTTTTATTGGTTGCCATGGAAATCAAACTGCAAAAATAGAAGAAGAAAAAACTAAAAAAAATCATCTCCTCAGAAACCATATGCTCTAGGAGGCTGAGACTTTATGAAAATATTCACCATATTTGCCTTTGCAGGTTTTGTGTTTTTTATGAAATTTGGCCTTTTAGTTTTGTTGCTATGGCATATTAGAGTTTCCATTGACTTATAATGGGGAAAACTGAAAAATTGCATTTACTGCCAAGTCATTGCAGATATTTTGACAAAACTTACATAGACATGTTCCCTGAGTAAACTTCTCTCAGCCATATGCTTTTATGTCAACCTGGGGGTTCCTTAGGTTGTGCTGGGGTCATGCCCCGCCCCCTCCAATTTCATAAATTGCCTTATACCTCAGAAACCTTACAGATCCCAACCCTAAACCATTTATACAGTATTCTTGTTCCTTATGATAAGATGCATTAAGTTACACCAACCTGGGGGTCCCCCAGGATATGCCGGGGTCATGCCCTGTCCCCTCTATTTCATAAAATGCCATTTATCTCAGAAACCATTCAGATCCCCGCCCCTAAACTATATATATTCTTGTTTCTTATGCTAAGATGCATTAAGTGACACCAACCTGGGGGTCCCCCGGGATGTGCCGGGGACATCCCACCCCCTCCACTTCATAAAATGCCACTTATCTCAGAAACCATTGAGATCCCCACACCTAAACCATATATATTCTTGTTCCGTATGGTAAGATGGACTCAGTGACACCAACCTGGGGGTCCCCCGGGATATGCCAGGGCCATGCCCCTCCCCCTTCACTTCATAAAAGGCCCAATATCCCAGTAACCTAAGAGATCCCCACCCCTAAACCATATATATTCTCGTTCCTTATGATAAGTCGCATTCAGTGACACCAACTTGGGGGTCCCCGGGATGTGCGGGGGCCATACCCAACTCCGTCTACTTCATTAAAGGCTAAATATTCCAGAAACCTTACATATCCCCACCCCAAAACCATTTATTTTCTTGTTCCTTATGATAAGACACATTCAGTGACACCAACCTAGGGGTCACCCAAGGTGCGCCCGGGCCATACTCCACCCCTTGACTTCACAAAAGACCATATATCTGAAAAACTGTTCAGATCCCACCCCTAAACCATATATATTCTTGTTCCTTATGATAAGACGCAAACAGTGACACCAGCATGGGGGTCCCCCGGGGTGACACGGGCCATGCCCAACCCCTTTACTTCATTAAAATCTATATATCTCAGAAACCGTTCAGATCCCCACCCCTAAACCATATATATTCTTGTTCCTGATGATAAGACTCCACTTAATAATAGGCCATATATCTCAGAAACCATTCAAATCCCCATCTTACAATCACATATATTCTTGTTCAATGTTATTAGACACATTCTGTAAACCCTGTCTTGGGGGGTCCGCAGGGGCCATTTCTCTCCCTTCCACTTCATAAAAAGGGCCTCATATCTCAGAAACCGTTCAGATCCCCACCATTTAACCATATATATTCTTGATCTTTATGATAAGACATATTCAGTGACAACAATCTTTGGCTTTTCTGGGATCTGCCATGCCCGAATCCCTCCATTGCTTAAAAGGCCTTACGTCTCAGGAACCATACATATCCCCACCGCTATATATGTCTCTGTTCCTTTTTTATAAGACCCATTTAGTGACACCAATCAGGGCCGTATCCGACCACATACGAGTACTGGTAAACCGCTTAGAGGATCTAAGCCTGCCCAGGCAAAGTGGTGCGAGTTGGATCGTCCGTGCTTATAAACCCTATTGGTCTCATTAGGTGACAGGGCTTGAGATGTCATTTCATCTCAATGCTGTGGTGCAGCGGTAAAGCATCGGATTTGAGATCGAAAGGTAGCCGGTTCGATCCTCACAAGCGCCACGTTATGTTTCCTTGAGCAAGAAACTTTATCCACATTGCTTTGTACTGGTTCCTACCCAGGAAAAGAGGGTCACATGGAAGATTAGCACTAGTACTGTGTTACCCTCTATAAATAAGGTCGATTATTATTTATTATTTTAAACTTCTTATAAATATTAATCAGTATTACACGACGTGCAGAGCACAAGAACTATTACTCTCGCATTTATACTTTTTGAGTTATCTCCCTTGGAAGTTTGTCGGTATGTATGTATGGGCAAATCGTGTCCGGCCAATAACTTTCTTATTTTTAGATGGATTTTGAAATTACTTGGCAGAAATATTAACCACCATAAGACGATGCGCATGAGGCAGGTCGGTACCTCAAAGGGGCCATTTTTCGTGTTTGGTCAATAACTTTCTTATTTTTAGATGGATTTTGTAATTACTTGGAAGAAATGTTAACCACCATGATACGATGTGTTGCGTGCATGACTCAGGTTGGTACCTCAAAGATCAGGGTCATACTTAGAGGTCAAAGGTAAAAAAGGGGCCTTTTTCGTTTTTTGTTTTGTCAATAACTTTCTTATTGTTAGATAGAATTTGGATTTACTTGGCAGAAATGTTTACTACCATGAGACGATGTGTCGCTCGCATGATTCAGGTTGGTACCTCAAATGTCAAGGTCATACATAGAGGTCAAAGGTCAAGAAAGGGGCCTTTTTTCGTGTTTGCACAATACCTTTCTTATTTTTAGATGGATCTTGAAATTGCTTGGCAGAAATGTTAACCACCATGAGACGATGCGTTGCGCTCATGACCCAGTTTGGTACCTCAAAGGTCAAGGACATACATAGAGGTCAAAGGTTAAAAAGGGGCCTTTTTGTGTTCGGTCAATAACTTCCTTATGTTTAGAGGGCTTGAGATGTCACTTTATCTCAATTTCGGGTAAAAGTCCCTAAAAATTGGAAGCAACGTATCCAAAATGACCCATACAGTGTTGACGGGGACGTTAAGCCTCAAATCAAACAAAATAAAACAAACACATCGCATAGTGGGGTCGGGAGATGGTACTCTGTATTTTGCCTGCTACACAAGCTTTGCCCCGGCATCTAATGACGACCAAATATACCAAGACTGACAATGTTACCCCAGAATTTAAGCTCATGTAACTGGCTAAATGGCCTTGACCTAAAAATATTTTTCTCTAAAACCCAAAGAAACACTAAAAAATGAAAATATAAACAATAAAAATTCAGAGTACGCCCCACCCCATATTTTGCCTTGGACAATGTTCAAAGTAAAACTGAAACAAAGATCAGGAATCGATACAATTAACTTACCCCACCCATCAAAGACACCAAAGGGAAAGAAACACAAACATGAAGCGACCAAACCATAATGGAAACCTAACCAAAGGAAGGCCAAATCTGGCCAGACCATAATTTATAGCTTTTTGGGGGATACAGTTTCTATTTGTATATATAATTCGAATTATGGATATCCATGTTTCGATTTAATGATATCAATAATTCAACCCCATTATTGATATCTATAATTCAAATTTAAGATATCCATAATTCTAATTATTGATATCATTTAATCGAATAATAGATATCAATAATTCAGTTCTATTTATTGAAGTCATTAGTTCCAATTATTGATATCATAAAGTCGAATTATAGATATCAAAAATTGAATTATGGATATCCATATATCATTTTAATTACTGATATAATAAATTCGAATTATTGATATCCATATATAGGGTAAATGATATCAATAAATCTGACTTATTTATTGATATCAATTATTGGAATAACTGATATCCTAATTTCTTCACAGAGACTCAAGTATTGATGCGCATATTATTTATAGATATCCATAATTAGACTCATTGATATCAATAAATGGGGCGAATAATTGATATCTATTATTCGAATAATTGATATCATTTATTCAAATACAAGATATCTAAATATCTAAAAGATTTATGGATATCGTTATTATGAATTGTTGATATCATTAATTCTATATAATGATATCAATAATCAGAATTTTTGATATCAATTAATTGGCTGAATAAATGATGTCTATAATCTGAATAAATGGTATCCATAAATAGATTAATTGATATCAATAATTGAGATTTAAGATATCAATAAATCAATTAGAATTATTGGTATCTATAATTCGAATTATAGATATCAATTATCTGATGTGTAGTTGTCCATAATTCTTTAAGGGTGGGGCGCAATTCTGTAAGTATGTAATTTATCCATTGTCCTGCTGAATAGTTTAATTAAGCCACATCCATTATCAGACATCAGCCAATCAGATTACTTGATATGTTATAGTCATTCGTTTGACAAACTGCATCACAAACATTGTAGATCCTGATAAGATTGCTTCTTCAGAAGCCATCTGATCAGTATTTACACTGTTTGCAAAGACAGGGGTTATCACTATTTTTTTAGACATTGCTTCTAGTTTTGTGGGACTTCAATCCGGCATTGAGATGAATGACGTCTCAACCCCCGCTCAAATTTATATGTAGGGACGGTCTGACTCGCACCACTTGGCCGGAGTAGGCTTACAGACCTTCTTAGTGGTTTAATACCGGCATTATTGTGCTGTCGGTTTCAGCCCTGCGTGGAAATGTCTGGCAGCCCAATCGCTCACTCCTAGACCCGCTGGGCGGCTGTCGCTCCATTAAAATTAGAACTAGGATATCTAAAATAGGGTGTGGCACATTTTTGTAAATGATAGGGTCGCTCTTGATGAGTTACACATGCTGTTTGTTGAAACCTGATACATACATATCAATTGGGCCTTATGACTTCAAGTATGGATTTTACAGTCACTAACTCTGGACACATCCCATTGTGGGGTGGGTGGTGGTGGTATGTGCCTGTGTGTGTGTGGGGGGGGGGGGGTACACTGAATTTCGCCTGCTACATAGGTTGGGCCCCGCATCTAAAGGTGACCCGAAACAATACCAAGACTGCCAATGTGCCCTAAAGAATTCCAGCCCATGTAAAAAGGAAAATTCAGAGTTTGCCCCTCCCCTGGGAGTCACAAGTGTTCTGAAGTTTCGAGACTGGACACAGATGAAAGACAACAAATTTTACTTGACATTGTTAAAGTGTTATTGACTAGAAGATCCATATACGCAAGCATTTAATTGTATTAAAAGATATCAAATATTCTGAGATTTTTGGATATCTAAAATTATATTTAATGATATCAGTAATTAGATTTATGGATATCTGTAATCTAATTATCGATACCATTCAAAGGTCTGAATTATAGCTATCACAATTTCAATAATGTATATCAAAAATATATATCAGGGATATCAAAAAATGTAATTATTGATATCATAAAATCTTCTTCAATATTTTATATCTATAAATCAAATAGAAGATATCTTATATCGAATAATAGATATCTTTAATCGGAATTATAGATATCATTAAACATATAATTGATATCATAAAATGAATAATAGATAGCTAATATTATTTATAGATATCTAATAATATTTATGGATATCCAATATTTTTATTATAGATATCATGAATTTTATTTATAGATATCTAGAAATTGTATTAAATAGTAAAACGGCACCCCTGCCACAGATGCAATTTGGTTTAAATCGAGTATGTGTCTTTATACGATATGTTGTTTGTTAAAATAAACAAGACACCGACAACAACGGACGACAGATCAATGCCCATATAAAATTTGGTTAGAATATCCAGATATCTTTACATAAAGGTTTGATTTAATTGTTTGTAAGATCTTGCTGTAACATGTAACACTATGGTTCATAATAGCTGGTATATGTGCACAGTGTGTATAAGTGTGTGTATGAAACACACATTTTTGACTCAGGGTTTAGTCGCACATGGCTCACAGCGTCGGTTAAATCCTGACGAGTGGAATGTGGTTCACAACGTAGGTTACATAATTTCGTTTTATTTTTACCTTAAAAGGCATGAATATACCCATAAAAGGAGTGTTCGATATGAACACCAAATATGGGTGTCCACTTTAAAACGAAGTGTTCACAACGAGGCTTAGCTTCATATGAAAGGCCTCACAGTGCTATCAATCCGAGCGCACACACACACACAC